>CM022303.1:5399103-6114175 GCA_011799875.1 Thinopyrum elongatum | reverse complement strand
ATCCAGTAAGTTGATCATACAAATCATTGATCCGAGGAAGCGGATATTTATTCTGAATGGTGGCTTGGTTAATGGGCCGATAATCCTGAACCAATCGGTTAGTTCCATCCTTCTTCTTAACGAAGAGTGAAGGTGCTCCCCAAGCAGAGGAACTGGGGCGGATGAAACCTTTCTTAAGTGATGTGTCGATTTCTTCCTTAAGTTCGAGAAGATGATGCGGAGGCATCTTATAAGGACGCTTTGCAATAGGAGTAGTGCCTGGTTTCAAGTCAATGACAAACTCAACAGCTCTAGCAGGGGGTATTCCTGGAAGTTCTTCTGGAAATACATCTTGAAATTCACGAACAACTGGAACGTTCTCGATGCCTTCAAGAGGTGAGGCATTCAATGCATTCAGAACATATATTTGAGTTTCCGCATCCTGAGCTATTCGAGCTGAGTATTTGACTGTCTGGCCAGAAGGGTGTGTGAGGCGGACTGCTTCAGTGGCACAGTCAATCAAAGCTTTATGAGACTTCAACCAGTCCATACCCAGAATAATGTCAATGTTGGAGGTCTTAAGGGCAATGAGAGAAACGGGGAACATCAATCCTCCAATCACAATGTGATTACCGTGGCTTACCCTGGTAGTTTGCCAATTAGCCCCAGGTGAATGGATTACTAATGGGATGGACATCTCCTCGAAAAGTATATCATGGCTTCGTGCAAAACTTTCGGACATGAAGGAGTGCGATGCTCCAGAATCAAAGAGGACTGAAGCTGGGATTGAATTCACTAGAAGGGTGCCCATCACAATGCTGGGGTCCTGCCGAGCTTCTTCCATGTTGACTTGGTTGACATGAACACGTTGACTAGCAGGTAGTCTGGTTCCAACGTTCCTAGAAGGATGTTTTCGACGGTCTTCCTGCAACCAGCAGAAGGACGTGGTGCATCCTGACGAAAAGCCATAGCATCAGGCGGTCCAGCATGGACCGATAGCTGTCTCGGCGGTGAAGGCAAACGAGGTGCAACATAGGACGGCCTTGGTGTTGGAGCAGGTCGGTGGTGTACATTATGCGGGATCCACACTCGACGTTTCTGAACAGGCTGACCCGAGGATGAGCCAGCTTCATGAGTGCGCTTGAGCGACTCCTGGCATTCAGTCAGAGCTGTTTCAATTTGGAAAGATTTGCTGACAAGCATTTCGAAGTCTGTACAATCAAGGACTGCAAGTGCGAGTTTTATGTCAGTACGGAGTCCTTCACGGAATTTATCCTGCTTGCGGGCGTCAGTGTTAACGTCATCCTCAGCATAGCGGGATAACTCGAGAAATTTCCTCTGATATTCATCCACAGTCATTGTGCCCTGTGTGAGTTTGCGAAACTGCTGCTTCTTCTGATCTATCAGACCTTGAGGAAGGTACCGTGCACGAAAAGTCGACTGAAATTCCTGCCAAGTGGTTACGATTTCAGCAGGCAACATACCCTTGTGGCTTTCCCACCATTGAGCAGCTGGGCCCTTTAGGTGGAATGTCGCGAAGGTGACGTAACTGTCAGGGGCAACATTAGCTGACTCCATTTCAAACAGGATGTCACGAAGCCAATCATCAGCATCCATAGGATTGGTGGAGTTGCGGAAAACGGATGGGTTGAGGTGCACAAATTCTGGCAGCGAGATCGGTCCAGGCTCCTGACGAGCCTCATTGCATTCCAAACGTCTTACCAGACTCTCGTTGAGCTGACGGTTCAATTCAAACTGCTGCATCATTGCGGCAATATAGGGTGGAGGTGGAGGATCGTCAGCCATCCTGCCAAATCAACAGGGGCAATTTAGCTAATAACTTGCAGGTGTATGGAATTATTTATGAAGTAACACGCACAACAGAAGGAAGTGCAATAGATACTTCATCATATTCGCACCAGACATTCAAAGCCACACATAGCCTCGGTTAGCATCCGGCATTACGACAGTTGAAAAGGGAAGGGCTAGACATCTAGGCGGCGCGCAGGCACGCGATATGGGAGTACACAACGAGACATAGCAAAGGCTAGATCCACGTCGGAGAAAACTGTTGGGGCGAGGAATCTGCACGTGACAACACAGGGTGCCCTCGATAAAAGGATCCTGTAAGCAGAACCTGGCCCACAATCTTGAAGCAAGGGGGAATATTTCAGAACTCCGGGTGGATGTGAGCACGAGAGCCTAATGCTGGAGTTAGTAAAATCATTTAACCCGAATAGAAGAGAGAGCAGAGTCCCAGAGTAAAGGTCGAGGAGTAAAAGATCCTAATACCACCCAATTGGCGACGTGGGCCCGTAAGCCACACAGCCAAGTTAGTAAAATAGTTTTCCGGTTTCTAGACTCAACTTCGGTCAAGGAGTTGGAAAGGGGGTTCCTACAGGCAGTCGGCTCTGATACCAACTTGTGACGCCCCCGGCCCGATCGTGCACTAATCATACACGCAAATGCACACGATCAAGCCTAAGGACTCACGGGAAGATATCACAACACAACTCTAAAACATAAATAAAGTCATACAAGCTTTATATTACAAGCCAGGGGCTCGAGGGCTCGAATACATAAGCTTGCGAACAAGCGTCAGCGGAAGCATCAGATATCTGAGTACAGATATGAAAGAGAGTACAGAAAGGCCTTTAGAAAGGCGGGGCAAAAGAAAACACTACGATCGAAAGGCACAAGGCCTCCTGCCTGGGACCCTCCGATCCTACTCCTGGTCGTCAGTCAACTCGTAGTAGTATCCATCCTCTGGGTAGTAGTAGTAACGATCGTCGGGGCATCTGTCTCAGGGGGCTCCGTCCTCTGGTCACGTCAACTGATATGGGGAGAAAAAGGAAAACAAAGCAACCGTGAGTACTCTGAAGTACTCAGCAAGCAAGGATCTACACTACATATGCAACATTATCAAGGGGAGGCTGTATATGTGGACTGGGCTGCAGAAATGCCAGAATAGAGAGAAGGCCTAGTCCTATCGAAGACTAGCATCTTCAGCGATCTTGCAGCAGTAGAAGAGAGTAGAACAATACCATATAATGTAGCAGTAATAATATCAACCTCACCCAGAGATCCTTTCTCGACTCCCTGCGAGAAAGCAATCCCAGAGCCATACATTCATCAACCTCGTCCTGAGATCCCTTCTCGACTCCCTGCGAGAAGCAATCCCAGAGCCATATATACAGGTCTCATCACAGGTATCCAGTTCTAAATTATATCAATCAGGATACAACTCCGAGTGTCCTTTCCCGTAGGACCGGCTATCGATAGAAGTGTTCTTCCCTGCAGGGGTGCACCAACTTACCCAACACGCTCGATTAACTCCGGCCGGACACACTTTCTAGGGTCATGCCCGGCCTCGGCCAAACGACACATCGCAACCCTACCTACAACTCCGCAGAGAGGTCCCCGCCGGTCTACATCCTAAGCGCAAGGGGGTCTTGGCCATCGCCCCTCGCCCTCCGGGTCGTTGCGTACATGGCCCAGATCCAAGCACCACCGAAATGGCGCCAATCACTCCATGCCGCACTGCTGAACTGGACGTCTGACAGAGCTTTCGGCTGATGCATACGATGCAGAACGCCCATACTATGCCCACGTGATGGTTAGTGCTATCAGACCAGAGGTCTGCTCGGATCAAATATCCAAATCGTTAGGACTAGGGCTTGCGGTAACGAGCAGAGACTCACGAAAGATGTGACCCCGTCGCCCCGTCTCGAGGACTTGCGGCAAGGGCCAAGAATGCCCGGCCGCGCCTCGTATTCACCACTCGGGCACCACACTGGAAACCCGCCTTCACATCACATGCGGGTACCCCTCAGGGTCGACCCGCCTTTCCAAGTAACATTGTAAGGTCCAAGTATCCGTGTGTCCATAACATCAGGGAATCCGAGGTATCACCCTCATTGAATTCCCACTCGATGTATCCGTCAAGGTGAACTAGGAGGAATCACCCTCACTGGGTCCACACTTGAGGTGTTGTAGGACAGCGTCGTTATCGGAAGCGGTGAAGGAGGAATCACCCTCGATGACCACGACCGAATAGCTACTCTACAGAGTTAACATCAGAAGTGCTACAAGAGGTTTCACACTCGGCACTCGATAGTAACGCTGCAGTGTCGTTACAACTAAGGGGGGGTGATGTGCGGTGTCGGGTCCTGGTCTTCAATCCCATTGATCGGGTTTTCTGACGATCCAGCGCGGCAGTCGGGATAAGTGGGGTCACTGATAGGTCTCTACCCAGCCTAGACTAAACAGTTTAGGATATGTAGGTAATTATCAACAGTAGGTTACAATGAACAGGCTATGCATCAGAATAGGTAAAGCAGCAGCAGCAGTAATTCTAATGCAAGCATGAGAAATTTAGAATGGGCGATATCGGTATGCTCAAGGGAGGGGCTTGCCTGGTTGCTCGGCGGCAAGGGCAAGGTCGTCTATGGTGTCTTCGGGATCCGGAGCTGCGTCGGTCTCGGGGACGACGTCAGGGTCGGGGGCTATCGAGAGAGAAGAGGGGGAGGAAACAGTATAAATATATAGCAAACATGAGCATGACAAATACGATACACGGTGCTAGGGGTAGTCTAACGCAGCATCACACGTAACAGACGGAGCGGGAGAATATCTGACGATATTTCCCGGGTCTTTGGAATTGTCGGACAGAGGATAAGAGGGGAACGGTTGCAAGTTCGGATAGTTAGAGACGCGTGACGGACGAACGGACCGCGTATTCAGATTCGTCTCGTCGTTCTGAGGAACTTTCATGTACAAAGTATTTTCATCTGAGCTACGGATTATTTTATATGATTTTCTAAAGTTTTTATTAATTTTCTGAATTTATTTTTATTATTTAATTTCGAATTATCCAGAATAGTAACTGATGACATCAGCATGACATCATGCTGATGTCAGCAGTCATTAGGGTTAATTAACAGTAGTTAATTAGGTTAATTAGGTTAGGTTAATTAACATGATTAATTAAGTTAATTAATTAATTAAATTTTATTATTATTATCAATTATTTTTTTTTATTTTTATTTTTTTCTGGGGCGTGGGCCCCGTTGTCAGTGGGTCAGGGGGTGGGGCCCGGCTGTCGGTGGCACAGAGGCCAGCGGGCAGCGGGCGCGGGCGCTCGCGGGGCGGGCGTGGGCGCCCGCCCGATCGGTCACGGGCGTGCGGGCGGGGCTGGCCGCCGGCGGGCGGCAGCGACGGCGAGTGGAGCGGCGGCCAGCAGGCGGAAGCAGCAGCAGGAGGCGGCGGCGGTAGGCGGCGTGAGGAGGGGGTAGCGGGGGCGTGGCAGCGGCGCGGCCAGGTGCACGGGCGGCTCGGCACCGGCGAGCACGGCGTGGCCGGCGTGTGCGTGCACACGCGGTCGTGGGCGCGCTCGGTGCGCGGCGACGGGGAGGGCGGTGGCGCAAGCGGGCGTGACGATGCGTCGCGGGGAGTCGCGTGACGGGCGCGCGCGTGCGCGGCCGGGCGCAGCCAGCAGGGGTCGCGGCGGTCCGGCGCGTGCTGCGGGGAGCAGAGAGGGGGGGGGGAGGGGAGGCGGCGGCTCACAGAGGGCCGGTCGGGGAGGGCAGCGGGCTCGGGGAGGCGTCGGAGCGCGGGGCGGCAGTGGCCGACGACGAGACGCGACGGGCGAGGTCGGGCAGAGGAGGAGGCGGTGGAGGCGAGGGGCGGTGGTGGCGCGTCGGGGCGCAGCGGCGGGGTTGGCCGGGGCGGCGAGTAGGGTGGCGGCCGGCGTGGTGGCCGAGGCGGTGGAGGCCGGCGGTGAGGCCCGCGTCGCCGGCGACGGGGCGCGACGGGAGTGCCGGCGCGCCCGATCCCTCCTGGATCGGGGGGGGGGAGTGGGGAACGAGGGGAGTGGGTGAGGGTTAGGGTTTCGGTGTGTGGGTGGGGGGGGCATATAGCGGGGGGGGGGGGGGGTGGCCGTCTGGGCCGGCCTGGTGGGCCGCTTGGCCTGCTGGGTCGAAGCCCAGTTCGGGGGGGGGGGGGTTTCTCCTTTTCTTTTTTTTTTCTTTTCTGTTTTTCTTTATCCTTTTTCGTTTTTGTCTTTATTTTTTAGTCCAAAAGACTTTTGTAAAATATGAGACTTGCTCCATTATTTACAGTGCATTATCTGTCACTGCTAGAAATTGGTTTGGGGTCCATATCTTTTTGTTTGGATTTTATTTAAATTGAAAAAGGATTGAATAGTGCTATGTTGCTGCTGTTCCTTGTTGTTCGAGTCCTTTTACAATTCCAACAAATGTTGCAATCATTTTTATAAATGCTATGAGAATATTTGCAACATGATGCACATTTTAGTTTTCAGGTTCAGGCAACTTTTATTTTCCACTTTCACTTAAATTTGAATTTTGAGTTAGGAGTTGAAAAGCATTATGATGCAAATGATGATCGTGCACTGTTAATCATGCTGACTTGGCATTATCAAAATGGAATTACTGTAGTTAACCACTGGGGGTGTTACACATATCCTCGTGTTTTCATGCTTTCACAAAATTCATATTTTGTGTGGACTTGGCTTTCTATATATGTGAATCACTGGTTGAACCTTGATTCCTCAGACTGAGCTATGGAGTAACTATCTGCAATAGTGTCCCATTGACCAATGCCTTCTTGGAACCACACTAACTTCTTGAATGAACTATATGATTCAACATCTTGTTTGTCACTTCGAAAGCGGCAACATACTTAGCCTCTGTTATCGAATTTGCCACAGTAACTTGTTTAGAACAAATCTAACTTACCATGCCACCATTTTGTGTGTTACACAAAACCCTCAATTTAAATCAAAAATCAGATGGATAAAAGTTGAAGACTATATCGATGTAACCTTTTACAATGAACTCTTCATGATCTCCGCTTGCGAGAAAACTTGTCATCAGTGCTACTTTAGTACTCAATGACCTTTTTCACTGTTGTCCCATGATCAGTACTTTTGATCACTTTGGTATCTATACTCGCAACAACTTTGGAGTATTGGGCATATCTGTTTGTTTTTACATACCATGGAATACATGATTAATCAAACACAAGAGTTTGTGGATTCTCCGTTATGTGTTTTCCTCAGCAGTGTTTTGGGACACCGAGTCTTACAAAATGCTTTCCATGTGACTTCGGCAAGAATCACTCCTTATTTTTAGTGCTAAACTATTTTAGCATCTTGTCAATATGTATTTTTTTCTTAGCCCTATTAGGCAAATCTATCTCCATAGGTCATAATGCCTAATATCAAGGCTATTTAGCCCAAGCACTTGATCGAAAAACTATTTTCAAATGAAGTCCTAATTCATGTCAAGAAATTTATTTCCAATTAACAATGTGTCAAGCACACAAGGTTTTCAGAAATATTATTATGCTCCCACTTACTTTCTTGAATCACAAGCATCTTCGTTACCCATTGATGAAGTCAAACCCCTTTGACCATTCCATCAAAAAACGAAGATTCCAACTCCATTTTGCTCTCTTCTGTCCATTGCTGGAACTCTGAAGTTCGCATACTTACTAGCATCCTCTGGATTGACAAAATACTTTGGATTGTATCACATACAAGTCCTAGTTTGTATTTCCATTTCATGGAAATTCTTTTTTCATCCATGTTTCATATCTCAGGATTGAAATTTGTATTAATTACTAGTTTAACCCGATCTGACTTTAAGCATCGCTATGGTGAGACAATCTCATCGTAGTCAACTCCTTGAATTTGTTATTGTAACAAGTCGAGCATTATGAATAAAACAATTTTATCCGTATAAGTTTATAGTTCCAATACAATCCGTTAGACTCTAAGTCTTCCGGAGGGTTTATCTAGATTTAAATCTTGAATCATTTTATGGAAACTATCTCGGATTATATTGGCATTTAGCCAATCCCGGAGTCAGGGCCCATCAACGCTTCCTTGTGTATCGCAGGTATACCGTTGTCTAACAACAATATCTCGTATGCGCACCTGAGAGGTTTGTACGAGTTTTTCCTACGTGGTTCAGCTGCAAGTTCGACCGAAGTCCATACATCTCATGTAGAGGCTTCCATATCAGTCACAGTAGGAAACTCTGGAATCACTTTCAAGGTTCTTTTCCTTTGATCTGATGACGAAGATACTAGTTATCTCGTCGAGTTGCACTGTCCTCCCACTCACCTTTTTGCAAGAACCATTCTCTTTAAAAGCATACTGTTTTGTGGCAAAATCCTTTGCCTCGGTATAGTGGTGGGGGAATACCCAATGACTTGGGATAACCTACAAAGTAGCACTTGTTTGATTTGGAATAGGTTTATAACCTTTTACACAAGCCCCATATTCCAAATGTTAAGAAAAGATATAACATGGTTGGGGGTACCATACCATGGCGTCATTTCAACAGACCCGATGGAGCTCTTTTCATTGTAAAAGCCGCAGTATCTAAAACATTACCTTAAAAGGGATAATGGCAAATTGATTTATATCATCTTTGATCTTACGATATCATAAATGGTTCGGTTACATCTTCACAGACATTCCACTCATAGTGGTGTTCCGGGAGATGTAAGTTATGAAACTCTTTTCACAACTCATCAGACATTCGCTAAACTTGTAACTCAAATATTCCTTTTTGCAATCAAATTGTAGAAACATAATTTTCTTGTTACAATAATTTCTACTTCATATTGAAAACCTTTTGAATGATTTCAAAAGATCCAGACTTTATGTCTTATCAAGCAAACATCCATATATCTACTTGAGTCATTTTTGAAGATAGTCAAATCCACTACCAGCAATAACCTTTATTGGACTACACACATCATAATGTATGATCACCAATAAGTTTGTTGCTCATTCCTTATGTAACACCCTGGATTTTGCCCATTTCCTTTTCTTTTGATTTTGGTCTAGATTTGCTTTTCTGTGGCTTCGTGGTCTTGAAACCCGGAGGGATCACCCTCCAATTATCTCCCCAGTGGCTTGTCAAACTCAAAACCATCCCAATACCATGTCATTTCCATATTAGACCAATCCCAATATTCTTTTTCTTGGGAATATTCCTTTTTCTATTAAAGGAATAACCCTCTTTGCCCTGGGTTGTGAAGCAACCCACATCTATGTCATCCCAAAAATTCCCAAATAATTCTCATAAATCCTTTGGGACATATCTTATTCAGGTATGTCAAATCCTTCCTTGCCATGTTAAAAAAAATTCACAAATAATCTTTTTCCTATTCTGCCTTAAATGGCACTTTGTGAAGGAAGTGCTATTTATCTTTGCTTGTTTGACCCCAAACTTTTTTTGCAACCTTTCCTATCCATATATTTGCCACATGTCAAATTTCAACTTCATTTTCTTAATGAATATTCCTGAGCAATTTTTCAAAGTTTCTGTTCAAACAGAGGCCTTGTGAAGGAAGGGCAAGCTAGGGATATCCAAATGTGTTGTAATTTTGCAAGATCCTTCATATGCTCAAATAATGACTCTCCACAAATTTTGAGCTTTATTCATCAATCCATGTGAGCTCATCATCAAATCTTGGTTTCTTGTCAGATTTTTAGTTTGTGAAGCAAGTATACTTTATATTGCACCATAATTGCTGAAAATTTACTAGAGCATTATACTACACATATAACATCCCTCTACACAATTTGGGCCCTTTTTATTCATCCAATATTTCTCTAGAATTTCTCTAAGTTTATGTGCAGAGAGGACCACTGTGAAGGAAGTACCATTTTGGTGTGTCCAAATGGTATGAAATTTTTACAGTGTGTTCATGTAACCAAATTTCAGCTCAATCCAAGCATCCATTAGAGTGCCACTTCATGATTCATTTTCTGGACTAGTTTGGGCAGTTGTGAAGCAACTATGACAAATCCTGGTCCAAATCATACCAACATTCACAGGATCGTAGTCCTTCCTACCCTAAGCGTGGCTGATATCTTTTGATTCTTTGTGGCCATCCCATTTCACCTCAGCTGCATGACCAAGTTTGCTACAGCAAACTTCTGTGGATCATGCCCATCTACCCATAGTGTTTTTCTTCGAGCCATCACCTCTGAGATAACCTATCTTGGAGAAACTACACGCTAGACATGATTTGGTCGGTCAGGGTGCACCGCGTGCGTCTGTTCACGCGGTGACCATGCGTCCAACATGCCAATGCACACGCTCTGTGCATTGGGGTCCTCTGCTCGTCCATTCCCTCGCGACCTCGACACCTCGCCATGTCCAGGAGGTTCCCCTCGTCGTCACCTTCGCTCTGGATCCTCTCCCCCTCTCTTGTCACCTCCTACGCGGTGCCGTGCCCATGTCCGTGGGTAGACCATGTCTGCCACCTCCATGGTCGCCCGACGCGTCGCCCCCGAGCCTTCTCGAGCACGCCCGAGCGCTCCTGCTCCTCCGTGAACCCTCTGGACTCGCCGTCCCTGCCCTCCACGTGCCCCTCCGAGCTCCAGCTCACCGGCACATGCGTCATCGTGGCTGCGCTCACCTTCCTCTCCGGCCCGACTATAAATAGCTATCCCCGAGGCCTCTCAAGTGTCCCATCCTCCTCACCACTCTCCCAGAAGCCTCCCCGACCTCACCTTCGAGCCCTAGCGCCTCTCCTCAACAACCACAGCCGCCATGGTCGTCGCCCTCAACCACGGGAGCCCCCGCTCGCCGTAGCCAGAGCCCTCCCCGGTGCTCTCTTCGCTGCGGGACGGATGCGGCGTCTTCTCCCAATCCTGTAGGTGGTCCGAGCTCCTCCTGGGCCAGCCCGAGTTGCCGGCAAGCGCCGGCGCATGCCCATCCAGAGCCTCCTCTATCCTCCGACACCGCCAACGCCTTGTCCTCTCCTCGGCACGCGTGAACCCCTGGTCGGGTGCGGCGCTCCTCGCCGGTGGCCTCGGCTCGGCCGGGGGCTGCCGGAGCCGCCGTGGCCATCACCGACGCCACGCCTCTCCCCTGCCTCCTCTGCTCCACGCGGGGACAGCGCAAGGGGAAGAAGACGGCCGAACCAGGGGCCAGGCGGGCCCACCCGACCCCACTCGTCAGTGACCTAAGCCCAGCCACGTCAGATAAGTGGAAGCGCCTTCTGCTCTTTTACGTCTTCAATCTACTGAAAGCGTATTGTGTTTCTTCTTCGGCCCAAAGTACGCTTTCTCTGTCTGAAAACATATTTCTCTAAAGGCGCTTTCTGTTTTTCAGCCCAGGGACTTGGTTGTGGAGATACTTTTACAGAATAGTCCCTGGATTTCAAACGCTTATATCTTCGCACTCCTAACTCCGATTCAGGTGAATCCAAAACCCACATTTTCATCTCGTCGAGCCAGTCATGCTGGTACCATTCTCATAATGTTCTCACACTATGAAAATGACCATTTTGCCCTTGCCTGTAAACAGCCCCCTCCGGGAGAGAATTGTTTCTGGCAATTGTTTCCGTGGACTCTCCGCACTTCTCCTCGGTGCTTTCTTCATCCCCAGGCAAGCCACGATAGATACTTGCATGATGGATTTGCAGTAGCTATGGTTTCCTACTTGAATAGTTATTTAATGTGTGCATGTTAATATGTTTGAGGATACTGTATATGCTTGTGTTTCATGCTTATCCTTATATTCTGTCCATGTGCATCTTGCTAGTTATCAAGTACTCGTTGGTAGCATTATGCTCATGGTTAATACTTGCAGTAGTTCATGCTAAGATGGTGACATGTCTGCATATTTCTTTATCATTTGTTATGGACATACTGATGATGTTCATGCTCACCGCTATGCCATGCTCGTTCGCATTTAGCTGGTTAAATGCTTGCATGTTGTTGATGCTATGATTCAGAAATTATGCTTCCCATCCCTGCTTAGGTTATATCATGTTCATATGCAATACGGTTTCATCATGTAATCGTGACTTAGCTTGTTTACATTCAAGTTAAACAAGATGTTAATCGAACTTGTACTTAGCATTTTTTCCTCCAAAATGACTTGATATGCTTAGTTAGCTAAAAAATGTCATAACTACCTAGGATTGCTCAATAATGATCTATAATTAGCTTAGCTAGTTCATTTATGAGATAATTAGCTCACTTAGGTAAAAAATGGCATAATAACCTTGGTTTAGCTCCAAAATGACCTATACTTAGCTTATTTTTCTCGAAAATGACATAATAACCTTATTTAGCTCCAAACTAACATACTTTACCTAGGATAGCTATAAAATGACCTATACTTAGCATTTTTTCCTCCTCAATGACTTAATATGCTTAGTTAGGTCAGAAATGGCATAACTACCTAGGTTAGCTAAAAAATAACCTAGACTTAGCTTCTTCAGTTCATTTATGACATACTTAGCATACTTAGGTAAAAAATGGCATGATAACCTTGGTTTAGCTCCAAAATGACATAGACTTAGCTTATTTTCCTCCAAAATGACATAATAACCTTACTAAGCTCCAAAATGACCTATTTACCTAGCTTAGCTCTAAAATGACCTACACTTAGCATTTTTACCTAGCTTAGCTAAAAAATGGCATTTTTACCTACCTTAGTTAGAAGAAGAAGAAGATAAAGAAGAGGAGAGGAGAAAAAGAAAGAGAAGAAAAATTCGTCTTCTCCTTCTTCTTCTTCTTTTTCTTCTTTTTTTTTCCTCTTCTTCTTCTAGCTAGTCTTCTTCTTCTTCTTCTAACTTTCTTCTTTCCCAAATTGTAGATTTCCATTAGATGAGGAAGCTTGCATTGATGGATTCTACTCTTCTCCTTGTGCTTCCTTTATGTTTTTGGAAACTTGTTGCAAACTTGTTATTGGATATGTATGTATGGATGAAACCATTTTATGTTGGATATGTTGTTGGATAACTTGTTGTTGGAAACTTGTTATATATATGTTGTTGGAAACTAGTTATAAATATGTTGTTGCAAACTTGTTATATATATATATCTGTGAAATTTTGTGAAATTGAATGAATTTATGAAAAAATATAAAGAAAAAAAGGGGCTGTACAGGCTCTTTGCCGTCTGTTGGCAGACAGCAAAGAGCTTTGCCATCAGCCAGTAGACGGCAAAGCTGCCACGTGGCAGCTACCTGTGCAACCTGGGGTGCACAGGGCTGGCCTATTTGGCAGCTTTGCCGTCTGCTGGCAGACGGCAAAGACCTTTGCATCTTTGCCTTCTGCCAGCAGACAGCATAGCAAGCCATGTGGCAGCTACCTGGGCTGGCCTATTTGGGCACTTTGCTGTCTGCTAGCAGACTGCAAAGCACGCCGTTAACCCCCTAACGGACCTAAGCTGCCACGTGTGCCGTCTAGGCTCTTTGCCATCCGCTGGCAGACAGCAAAGGCCTTTGCATCTTTGCCGTCCGCCAGCAGACGGCAAAGGGCCCTTTGCCGTAGTCTTTTCAGCCGGATGTGTTGCTGTCTGCTGGCTGACGGCAAAGGCCTTTGCCGTCCGCCACGCATGCCTTTGCCATCAGACATGGCAGACGGCTAAGCTCCTGATTCCTATAGTGCATGAAGAAACTCGATACTCCCATGGTCTAAGGAATTATGCAAACATTAACTTTTTCCGTGTTTTTAACCATTAACTTGTGATGAATGTATCTCATAGCATAACATCAAATCGGGTCGATTCAACACAAGTGTTCTTCTAACAATGTGCCCTCAAAGTTGCCGGCATAGTCATGCCCATGATCAGGAAAACAAAACCATCAGGCAACACTTGAGCTAGTCTTAGAGGCCAGACTAGGAATGTATTTTATCGTTTATTATTCCACACATGCATATGAGTCTTCCATCGAGGCTCATGGTTATTGTAGACTCGAGAACCATACACTACTAGGGAAAAGCGTAGCAGTAGCGTGGGTAAAAGGCCTATCAGTAGTGCGGGCCACGGCGCAACTAGTATGGCGCTACAGCTAACTTGTAGCAGTAGTGTTCTTCTTCCCGCGCTACTGCTATACCTACTTAGCAGTAGCGCTTTGCTGGCCCACGCTACTGCTAAGTAGCTTAGCAGTAGCATTCTTTAATACGGCGCTACTGCTAATTAGCTGCAGCGCCTGATTATCGCGCTACTGCTTCCTGCTAAATACCGCTGCTGCTATATTTTACCTTTTTTTTCGTACATATTTGCGATGTTTTTTTACAGGTTTTAATTATACAGTATTCTAATCATATCATAAACATGCAATATGCTCATCATATCATACACATAATAGTCTCATCATACCATCCAACACAAATCATGCATGTCGTCGTCTCATCATAATCACAATATAGCGATATATTAAAGTTAAATGACATGTCTCGAATACAAGCAACTGCATGGTCATCACATACACATGTTTCATCATCTATATCTAAACAAAGATATAGAAGAGAAGAGCCCTCACTATGAGCAAGATCACGATAATGTAGCAGTTTTTGAGGCGCCGGTTCCGATCCATCTCTCGCGCCAGCATCAACCTCAAGTAACTATCTTCTGCTTTGGCTCTGCTATCGAACCCTCTGTGGCTGCCGCCCGAAAAATTCAACATATATAGTTGAACAACAGAAAAAGACAGAGTTAGCAAAAATAGAAGCAACATATCATAAGCATAAATAACAAAGTGCCCTAACTAGAGTGATCTTCGCTAGTTGAGGAGGACGGTTTAATTTCGGCATGACCTTTGCTAAAAAGTGGACAAATCGAGCGCCTGAAATTTGCTGGAACGGAAATGAGTCAACATTCCGGCAAAACATAGGCCACTCAGAAAATTCCCTGCAAACAATTTTCAAATATCCATCTTCGACACCGCAACACATGTCCAAATATACACGAGCAAACATATGTCCAAATATACACAAGCTAATTACAAAACTAAGTGTAGAAGCAAATTCAGTTAACTACTAATAGAACAAAATTCATTTAACTTTAGTGCTCTACAATGATGAAATGAAAAAAATTCTACAGTCACTTCCCTCCTCATATATGCAATGCGTACGCTCCATTTTCCACCAAAGCTTATAGAGATGTTGGATAAGATCAGACGCAGGTGCTTGTGGATCAAGAAAACTGAACAAGGTGACAAATGTAACTCATTGGCTGCTTGGGACATGGTGTGTAAACCCAAAAATAAGGGAGGGCTCGGCGTCCTCAACCTCCGAATTCAAAACGAAGCCTTACTTTTGAAATTTCTGCACAAATTCTACAATAAGATGGAAATTCCATGGGTGCAACTTACTTGGGACTCATAATATGCTCCGAAAATACTACATGCTTCCGATCCGGTTGGATCCTTTTGGTGGCGTGATGTACTCAAGCTTTCTCCCAAGTTCAGGGGGGTTTCCCATGTCAACATTGTGTGTGGCACCACGGCCCTGTTCTGGAAAGACCTATGGTCTGATCAGCTCCTCCAAGACTCACATCCATGTGCATTCTCCCACTCTTTGAACAAAGATGTCTCTGCCAAGGATTTCTTGGGGATCACATCCCTTGGAGAAACGTTCCATCTTCCTCTGACCCCTCAAGCTCATGCAGAAGTCAGACACATGCAGATGATTGCTGCAGAGATATAACCAACGACGGCCACTTCGGACATGTGGCATTACATTTGGGGCAAAACGGTTTTCAAATCAACGGATTACTACCGTTTCTTCTTCAGGGAAATTCAATCTCTTCAAGCTTTCGGTTGGATCTGGAAATCAAAGTGCACGATGAAATTAAAGGTTTTTGCTTGGTTGCTATTTCATGATCGACTCAACACGCGGAATATGCTCAAAAGAAGGCACTACAACATAGGAGACAATCACAAATGCCTCCTCTGCGGTCTGAAAATCGAGGAAACGGTTGAGCATATGATATTCAACTGCTCCTTCAGCAAACAATGTTGGGATAAACTTGATATTAACTGGGAGCCCTTCCCCGGCCGCTTGCAAGCTATTGAAGACCAAAAGAATGGCCACCCATCACCAATGTTCTTGGAAAAATTCATAGTGGCGGCCTGGAGCATCTGGAAGGAGAGGAATAATAAACATTTTAGAGCTATAGCCCCCTCACTCTGTTCTTGGCTTGACAGGTTCAAGAGGTACTTCAAGCTGCTTCAGCACAGGGTTAAAGAGGCGCGTAGGCGCTTTGTTCTAAATTTTGTGCACTCTCTACAGTAGTACCCTTGCTTATTTAGCCCCTCCTCTCTTGCCACAAAGTGGACAAGACACCCCGCCATGTAAATACTCCATTTGTACAGTGTTACCATTTTATTAATATACTAACACAGTAGGAGCCTTTCATACTGTTCACGGTCCAAAAAAAAATTCAGTTAACTACTAATTTCATTCATTTAGGTCACCTACTGTACCACTACTACTCTGCTTAAACCTGCCCTAACTAAAAAACCTAGGGTTCATAAATAAATTCGCCTAAGTAAATTAACCTACTGCCCTCTTGCAAAGTATTCACCTGCTGTACCACTACTACTCTGCTTAAACCTAGGGTTCATAACTAAATTCACCTAAGTAAATTAACCTAGAGAGGAGGGGTGGGGGCTTACAGAGAGGGTGCTCGGGGGAGGTGCTCGGGGGAGACGGTGGCGGGGAGGGTGGCAGGACCGTGGTTGGAGGCAGGGCGGCCCCGGTGACGGCGAGGGAGGCAGCGCCGTGGAGGGAGGCAGGGCGGTGAGGAGGGGACGAGGGTGGCTCCCGGGGGCGTCGAGGGCGCGTGGCTCCGGTGGTGGCCCCGGTGACGGCGACAGAGGCAGTGACGGCGAGGGAGCAGGGGCGGCGAGGGGAGAGGGACGCGAGAAGAATGGGGAATTGGGGAAGGAGGGATAACCACGAAGGGGCAAGTCAAACTTAGCGGTAGTGCTCGTAAGGAAAACACGCTACAGCTAATATAGCTACAACGCCGTTACTAGGAACGCGCTACTGCTATAGATAAGATAGCTATAGCACTAGAGCTTTCGAAAACAAGCGCTGCTGCTATTGAATTTATTTTTCCTTTTTCTTTAATTTTCCTTTTCTTTTTCTTTTTTTCTTTCCTTTTTTCTTTTCTTTTCCTTTTCTTAGTTGCAGCGTTGTCGCCTTAAAACACGCTACTACTATTCGCTTAGCAGTAGCGCTTGTCAAAATAGGGCGCTACTACTATACCTAACCTGTTGGCAACGGTGTGGCAGTTGTAGTGCTTTTTATCTGGGACGCACTATTGCTAGGTACATAGCAGTAGCGATGTTTGTCGCCCCGCGCTACTGTTAGATAGTAGTAGCGCCCTCTTTTGACCAGCGCTACTGATAATCCTCTGTGTATAAGGTTTTCCCTAGTAGTGATAGCAGTTATAGCACTGAATATAAACATAATTCGGAACATGGGGATAAATAATAACATTTATTATTGCCTCTAGGGCATATCTCCTACACACCCATGTAGACATTCGACAATTGGAGGTCGTCCCTCCACCAAAACGAACCGCAAAGTTCAGTCGAGTGGTGTACTTTGTCAGCGTAGTACGCTGACCAAATCAGTTGCACCCATGGGACGTCTTCATTGTTGTAGAATTTATGTAATTGCTTAAGGTTTATGATCCCCAACCCGCCACTAGTTTTTGGTCGACAAATCAAATCCCATGATGGGAGTCAATTCCCTTTAAGACCATCTTCAATTCCTTTATTCCAAAGGCAGCTTCACCGAAAAAAGCTTTCGGCCCACTTTATATATAAAGCAAACCGCTAGAGCCACAAGTAGCCACAGATAAGTTACACCCCACACACAAAGGTATCAAACGAACACACATAGATAGCAAGGGTACTACTGAGGGCACATCTCAACAAGCCCTAAAAAGAAAGCACGAAACAAAGGCAGAAGCCGAAGGCATGGTCCCAAGGCGCTGCAGCGGAGGTACGAAGAGCCTAGTCTAGCTTCGGAGGTGGCGGCGGTAGCGGTGGAGCCAAACGGAAGGCCAGCGCACGAAGATCTATGATGATGATGTCGATGGCTTATCGATCCTGCAGGCGGCTAAGTGGCCACCAAAGCAACAAATAGACAAACATTTTGAAAATCGAGTCAGTGGCACATCGGAGAGGAGCACGCTGGATAACTAGTTTATTGTGCACCATCCAAAGCGTCCAAGCAAGGACCCCTATGCTTAGCCACCTAATGTGGCGGGAGCGAGGCGAGGTGGCCAAGAATTCTACGAACAGGTCGGAGAAGTTGGTGTTGCATCATAAATATTCAGATCATAAAACCACAATTCATCGGATCCCAACAAACACACCGCAAAAGAAGATTATATCGAATAGAACTCCAAGAACATCGAGGAGAACATTGTATTGAAGATCAAAGAGAGAGAAGAAGCCATCTAGATGCTAGCTATGGACCTGTAGGTCTGTGGTAAACTACTCATGCATAATCGGTAGGGCAGCAAAGATAATGTAGAAGCCCTCCATGATCGATTCCCCCTCCGACAGAGTACCGGGAAAGGCCTCCAGATGGGATCGCGGAAGAACATCAGCTCGCGGCGGCGAAAAAAGTGTTTCGGGTGGCTCTCTGGTATATTGGGAATATTTGAGAATTTATAGAAGAGGAATTAGGTCAAAAGATGCCACGAGGGGCCCACAAGCTCAGGGGCGCTCCCCCTGGGGCGCGCCCTATGAGCTTATCGCTCCCTCTTGACTCTTCTGGTCTTCTCCCGAAACTTCGTGGGTCCCTTCTGGTCCATAAAAAGTTAATCCATAGATTTTTCTGCATTTGGACTCTGTTTGATATTGATTTTCGAAAAAGCCAAAAATAAGCAAAAAAATAGCAACTGGCACTGGGCACTAGGTTAATAGGTTAGTCCTTAAAAATGATATAATATTGCATATAAAACATCCAAGATTGATACTATAATAGCATGGAACAATCAAAAATTATAGATACGTTGGAGACATATCAAGCATCCCCAAGCTTAATTCCTGCTCGTCCTCGAGTATGTAAATGATAAAAACAGAAATTTTGATGTGGAATGCTACCTAACATGTTCATCATGTAATCTTTCTTTTCGGGTATGAATATTAAGATCCAAATGATTCAAAGCAAGAGTCTATAATTTGATATAAAGACATCAATACTCAAGCATACCAACAAACAATAATGACTTTCAAAATATAAATGCTAAAGAATGTTATTCCTACAAAATCATATAGACTTATCATGCTCCATCTTGTTAACACAAAATATTTATCATGTACAACCCCGATGACAAGCCGAGCAATTGTTCACGATAACCCACAAGTATATGGGATCGCAACAGTTTTCGAGGGTAGAGTATTCAACCCAAATTTATTGATTCGACACAAGGGGAGCCAAAGTATATTTGCAAGTATTAGCAATTGAGTTGTCAATTCAACCACACCAGGACGACTAAATATCAGCAGCAGAGTGATCAGGAGCATAGTAGTATGATAGTTTGATAGTAGTAACAGAGTAGAAGTAGCAACAGTAACGATAACAACAGTTTGATAGTGAATGTAACATCAGTAACAACGAATGTAACTTAGCAAGAACCAATATGAGAAAGCCGTAGGCATTGGATCAGCGATGGATAATTATGTTGGATGACATTCATCAGGTAACAGTCATAACCTAGAGCGACACAGAACTAGCTCTAGTTCATCAATGTAATGTAGGTATGTATTCCGTATATAGTCATATGTGCTTATGATAAGAACTTGCATGACATCTCTTGTCCTACCCTCCCGTGGAAGCGGGGTCCACAAGGAAACTAAGGGTTATTAAGTCCTCCTTTTAATAGAGAACCTGAACAAAGCATTAGCACTTAGTGAATACATGAACTCCTCGAATTACAGTCATCCCCGGAGAGTATCCCACACAATTGTCACTATGGGGTCTACGGTTCAGAACAATAACAAGTGCATATAACTTGCAAGATCGGATCAAGAACTCATATATATTCATGAAAACATAGAGGGTTCAAATCTGAAATCATGGAATTTGGGCCCTAGTGACAAGCATTAAGCATAGCAAAGTCATAGCAACATCAATCTCAGAACATAGTGGATACTAGGGATCAAGCCCTAACAAAACTGACTTGATTACATGATAAATCTCATCCAACCCATCACCGTCCAGCAAGCCTATGAAGAAATTACTCATGCACGATGGTGAGCATCATGAAATTGGTGATGGAGGATTGTTGATGATGACGACGGCATCGAATCCCCCTCTCTGGAGCCCAGAACGGCCTCCAGATCTGGCCTCCCGATGAAGAACAGGAGGTGGCGTTGGCTCTGTATCGTGAAACGCGATGATTCTTTCTCTCTGATTTTTTTCTCCACCAATAGGTACTCATAGAGTTGGAATTAGGATAAACGGAGCTGCCAGGGGCCCACAAGCCTGGGAGGCGCGCCCTGGGGGTGGGTGGGCCCACCCCCTGGGCTTGTGGAGCCTGGGTGGCCCCCCTCATGTGGTTCTCTTCGCAGTATTTTTTATATATTCTGAAATAATTCTCCGTAAAATTTCAGCCCAATCTGAGAACTTTTATTTCTGCACCAAAACAACACCATGGCAATTCTGTTGAAAACAGCATCACTCCGGGTTAGTTCCATTCAAATCATGCAAATTAGCGTCCAAAACAAGAGCAAAAGTGTTTGGAAAAGTAGATACGTTTGGGACGTATCAACTCCCCCAAGCTTAGCTTAGCTTGTCCTCAAGCAATTCAGTTGACAAACTAAAAGTGATAAAGAAAAAATTTTACAAACTCTTTTTGTTCTTGTTGTTGTATATATGCTTAACTAGTGCTCAAGTTTTCAGCAAGTACAATGAACTAAACATATAAATGATAACACTTAGGTCTCACATTTACTCATGTCAATAACATAACCAACTAGCGAGCAATAATAACATATCTCAAATGCCAACAATCTGTCAAAACAATCATGATATAATATGATAACATGGTATCTCGCTAATCCTTTCTGAGACCGCAAAACATAAATGCAGAGCACCTCCAAAGTTCAAGCAGCGACTAAACATTGTAATTCAGGGTAGAAAATATCCAGTCATGATGCACACAACATTAACTATACCCAATGCATAAGAATGACAATAGTGCTCTCCAACAGGTGCTCGAATAAGAAGGTGATGACTCAACAATAAAAGTGAAATAACATGAAAGTAAATAGATAGGCCCTTCGCAGAGGGAAGCAAGGATTTGCAGCGGTGCCAGAGCTCGAAGCTTAAAATAAAGATAAATTTAAATTTTGAGAGGTATGCCTTTCCTGTCAACATCACGACCGAAAGTTTTCAATATCTTCAATGCTAAACACATTAGCGGCGGTTCCCAAACTGAATGGTAAAGTTTACTCCCCCTCCACCATACAAACACAAAACATGGCTAGCCGAATTCACAGGTTCCCTCCATACCAACAACTTTTTGGGGGAGTTTGTTTCATTATTTTTTCTTTCGTTTTGATCATAGGACTGGGCATCCCGATTACCAACCCCTCTCGTGCAATGACAAGTGAATAAACACTCATCCTCAGAATAACCTGCATAGCATGGAAGATACTGACCACCCCCTGTCCCTTCATGAGCATTACGGGCAGACAAAATGGATGTTCATTCAAATGATTAGAGGTGGCACATGCAAATTACTTGGAACGGCAGAGTAATACCGCATATAGGTAGATATAGTGGACTCATTTGGAACAACTTTGGTTTAAGGGATTTGGATGCACAAGCAGTATTCCCGCTTAGTACAGGCGAAGGCTAGCAAATAGATTGAGAAGCGACCAACTAGAGAGCGAAAACGGTCATTAACATGCATTGAGAATAATTAACATTGAACACTAGCATGAGTAGGATATAAACACCCTGAACATAAATATCGTGGAGGCTATGTTGGTTTTGAATCAACTACATGCGTGAACATGTGCCAAGTCCAGCCACTTGAAACATTCAGAGGAGGATACCATATTAACATACCACATCATAACTATTTTAATGCATGTTAACACTCAAGATAAATCATTATGCACTCCTAGCTATTTCAGCATGGCATGAGCAACTATGATCTCTAATTGTCATCATAAATATGTTTACTCATCATATGCTGAATCAAGTTTGACCGAGCTAAACATATTTACAAAAACAAAAACAAGGAGAGTCCATACTAGCTTTCCTTCATCGCAATCACTTCATCAAATCATCGTCATTATTGCCTTTCACTTGCAAGACTGAATGATATGAAAATAATAATAAGTGCAAGTGTGCCATGGACTAAGCTGGAATCTGCAAACATTTTATTCAAAGGAGAAGACAAGGTAATGTGGGCTCTTTGTTAGATCAACAATAATGCGTATGAGAGCCACCCAACAAGTTCATCGTGGTCTTCTCCTCCCCACAACTCAAATAAAAGAAAAGAATTTCAAAGAAACACACTGAAATATTTTTGGAATTTTTGGCTTTTTTGAAGAAAGCAAACTAACCAAAATAAAAATGAAAACAAGACAAACTATTTACACGGGAAAGCTCCCAACAAGTAAAAGAAGAAACGAGAAATCTTTTTGGGTTTTCTTTTGATACTACAACTAGTTATGCAAGAAAGAAACTACAACTAATTTTTTTTTGGGGGTTTTGAAAGTTTTTTCAGAACACACAAGAAGAAAGCGAGAAACAAAAACTATCATGGATATACAATGAAAAAGTGTGAACACCAACAACTGGAATGAATGTGTGAACATGATTGTAACGTCGGTGAGAAATACGTACTCCCCCAAGCTTAGTCTTTTGGCCTAAGTTGGTTTATGGCCCTTGGTAGCATGGATAGTACCCGTAGTCATAATTTGGGTTGTATTGAAGTGCGGCTGCCATAGCTTGGCGAGATGCCTCATTAAGAGACCGCCCTCTCGTACTCCTCGGCCTCCTCCTCAAGTATGAAATGTCTATGTTTTTCCTAAAAAATAAAGAAGGCAGGGTTAGGCAAAGTAATATGGAAGACACGACGACGGTTAAAGATTAGCCTATATCTAAGCGGAGGGTCGTTCCTCTCAAGGAACTGGAGACGTTCCATAGTATCATAATCAAGAAAACTAGGTGGCAACAAGATATCATTTTCCTTAATAGGTACACCAAGATGAGCGGCTAAGCGAGTAGCATAAATTCCACCAAAGAAGTCACCAACCAAGGCATTATTATGTAAACAACAAGCAACAATAGCCCCCATGTTGTATTGTCTATCTCTCAACATCGCACTTTTCAGTATACTCAAATTAGAGGCACAAAGATGACTATGATCATGTTTACCATTAATGCACCTTCCTATGAATAGAGCAAAGTAATGTATAGTAGGAAAGTGAATGTTCCCCATAGTGGCTTTTGTTATGCCTCTAGTTTCACCTCTAGTAATATTTAGCAGAACTTCATTGCTATCAGATTTCCGAGGCTCAGTGAGGATCCCGCAGTAAGGAATCTGGCAAACTTCACTAAATTCCTCTAAGTCCATGCAAAAAGAATTTTCATACAGGCTAAAAATAACATCATGTGAAGCGCGATGGGGTATGTACTCGAATTTCCGCACAAATGAATCAGTGAGATTATAGTACTGCGAGCACTTATCTGACATGAAGTCCGTCAACCCGGCATTGTGCACATAAATATCAAAATCCTCCTTAATACCAGCTCGAGTCATGAAGGAATCCGACGGCCATTCGCATGGTGAGAACAAAGTCTCCCGTGGTGGTTCAAGGTCCGGCTCACATCTTGCAGGCCTTGGAGCACTCTTGCTTGAGGAACCGCCATGAAACATTTTCCTAAACATTTTCTCCCTCTGAAAAATTCTGAAATTTTGGTGACTCAAAATAAAAGTGAACGAAACTCAACAAAAATGATAGCAACTGCTCCCACAAGTGCCTAGAAGCCGTATCATACATCAAAACTACTTTGGACCATACAAATTCAACATGCAAGCTCATATACATGGTCACCAACAGCAGCAAAATATGCAAAGTATAAAGCACTAGAACAAAAACTAATTGGATCATTGGAGGAGTCACATACCAATGAATAATTCCCTAAAATAGTTTTGGAAGTGGAGTTCCGAGCAGGGAGATCAAAAATCACAGCAAAATGAGAAAGAACACGGGCTTGGGAGCAAGTTTGATTTTTTCTGGAGGAAGAAGAAGAGTTGGTGGCAGGAATAAATGAGTGGGTCCCTGTGGGACCCACAAGCCTGCAGGGCACGCCTAGGGGGGGTGGGCGTGCCCTGTGAGCTTGTGTCTCACAGGTGCACCCCCCTGGGGTGTTTTCAGTGCCAAAAATTCTAAAATATTGTAGAAAAAATCATACTAAATTTTCAGGACATTCTAAGAACTTTTATTTTTGGGTTATTTTTTTTATTGCACGGATAATTCAGAAAATAGGATATTCATGGCATTTTTAATTTATTAACTCCAATTAATAGAGAGCAAACAGTAGGTACAGGAGATTGTGCTTACTAAATTCATTGACCACATGTCCCTAAAAAAGAATCCATTAATAAGGTAGATCAAGTCTTATTAACAAACCATTTCCGAATGATATGAAACCGTAGAATCTTCATATAACACTAGGTTACCTCAACGGGGAGATGCATCTCCCCAATAATAAGAGTCTCATATTTCTTTTTGACTGAAGGAAGAGGAAATTCGAAACCTCCAATAGTGATTGTCGAAGTCTTTTCAATAACATTGATACCATTCACCGTAATTTTTTTCTTCGGGAAATAAACATTATGCTCATTACCAATGACATGAAAAGTAACCTTGCTTTCGTTGCAATCAATAACAGCCCCAGCAGTACTCAAAAAGGGTCTTACAAGGATAATCGACATATTGTCGTCCTCGGGCATATCGAGTATAACAAAGTCTGTTAAGATAGTAACATTTGCAACTACAACGGCACATCCTTGCAAATTCCAATAGGTATAGTAGTAGATTTATCAGCCATTTGCAAAGATATTTCGGTAGGTGTGAGCTTATTCAAATCAAGTCTTCGATATAAAGAGAAAGGCATAACACTAACACCGGCTCCTAAATCACATAAAGTAGTTTTGACATAGTTTCCTTTAATGGAGCATGGTATAGTAGGTATTCCTGGATCTCCTAGTTTCTTAGTTACTCCACCCTTAAAAGAAGAATTTGCAAGCTTGGTGGAAATTTCAGCTTCAGGTTTCTTTCTTTTATTAGTGACAATATCTTTCATGTATTCAGCATAAGGAGGCATTTTCAATATATCAGTCAAACGAGTGCGCAAGAAAACAGGTCTAAGCATTTCAACAAAGCGTTCAAATTGTTCATCATCCTTATTCTTAGGTGGTTTAGTTGGAAAAGGCATAGCTTTTTGAACCCATGGCTCTCTTTCCTTACCATCACTAGTAGAAAATAGGGCTTTGGTCCAGGCCAGCCCATCCCATTAGTCCCGGTTCAGTCAGGAACCGGGACACATGGGGGCATACGTCCCGGTTCGTGCGCCCAGGGGGCCGACCGGGGCTCGTGGGGCAATGGTCCCGGTTCATCTAGCCCCTTTGGTCCTAGTTCCAGACACAAACCGGGACCAATGGGCCTCGCTCCTGGCCAACATCCATTGGTCCTGGTTCGTGGCTTGAACCGGGACCAAAGTGTGGCCTTTAGTCCCGGTTCCAACCACGAACCGGGACCAATGTTGTGCCTATATATACTTCTCGCCCGCGAGCAGAGCACTCCACTGCTCTATTTTTTCTAGCCGGCGAGGGGAGGGGTTTGTGGTGCTCTAGCTCACCTCCTATGCACATGAGGTGTTCGATGAAATGCCCGAGCAACACTACTTAAGCTTTCTCCTCTCCAAACTCGACCTTCAGGCTCCATTTTCCTCAAGATTTGTCTAGGTTTAGCGGTCCGTCACGTCCCGTCCCCATCTTCACCGCCGTCGATCGCCCGCGCCGATTTTGTCGCCGGCATAACCGTGGTGAGCCTCTTGTTCTTATCTTCTTTCTAAAAGAAAAAAATTCTTACTTGTATGATTTACATAGATACTTGTATAATTTTCTTACTTTTATTATTGTTTGTTATTATATAGTGCGATGGTTTTGGTATCCGCCCCCGTCGGCCCTCGTCCTGTCTATGATTCGGATGTGGTATATATTATATTTTATAACTATTTGGTTCATTTGTTGTTTATGACAATTATGCCGACCAACGTGACATAGATTTTTTTATCTAGGAGGTATGTGAATCGGAAATACCAACTGACCCTATTGTCGAGAGGTTAAATTTAGTTGAAGAAGAAAACAATTACTTGAAGGAAAAATTGAAAAATATTGAGGAGGAGAAGACGATATTGGAGTTGCATGTTGCAGATGTCGTCGATGATCACAAGATCAAGATGGATGCAATGCGCTTCAAGATTAGAAAGTATAGAAAATATGCCATTCATACCGAGGCTTGGTATCATTATGCCGTTGGATCAATTGTTACCTTGGTTGCGATTATGATCGCATTTGTTTTTGCATTGAAATGTTTTACATAGTTTCAATAATGTATGGTTTAATTAGATGCTCTGGAGAGCTATATGTTGTTCAATGAGAACTATGTATATACTTTGGTTTTAATGTGATGATGAACTTCTATTAATTTAGTCACTTATCTATTCATGATGTTTTGTAATGGTTTTTGACACACTTAATTATATATAATGCACGCAGATGAACCGGCAATGGATGTACGGTGACAGACGCACCTCCAAGTACATTAAGGGCGTGCATAATTTTCTCAAAGTGGCTGAGGCAAACAAGCAGAATGGTTTTATGTGTTGTCCATGCCCTATATGTGGGAATACGAAGTCTTACTCTGACCGGAAAATCCTTCACACCCACCTGCTTTATAAGGGTTTCATGCCACACTATAATGTTTGGACCAGGCACGGAGAAATAGGGGTTATGATGGAAGACAGCGAAGAAGAAGAGGACAATGACAACTATGTGCCCCCTGAATACGATGATGCTGCAATGGGGGAAGCTGAAGATCAAGAGGAACCAGACGATGTGCCCGATGATGATCTCCGCCGGGTCATTGTTGATGCAAGGAGACAGTGTGAAAGTGAAAAGGAGAAGCTGAAATTCGATCGCATGTTAGAGGATCACCAAAAAGGGTTGTACCCCAATTGCGAAGATGGCCACACAAAGCTTGGTACCGTACTGGAATTGCTGCAGTGGAAGGCAGAGAATGCTGCGCCTGACAAAGGATTTGAGAAGCTACTGAAAATATTGAAGAAGAAGCTTCCAAAGGATAACGAATTGCCCGACAGTACGTACGCAACAAAGAAGGTCGTATGCCCTCTAGGATGGGAGGTGCAGAAGATACGTGCATGCCCTAATGACTGCATCCTGTACCGTGGTGCGTACGAGGATTTGAACGCATGCCCGGTATGCGGTGCATTGCGGTATAAGATCAGACGAGATGACCCTGGTGATGTTGACGGCGAGCCCCCCAGGAAGAGGGTTCCTGCCAAGGTGATGTGGTATGCTCCTATAATACCACGGTTGAAACGTCTGTTCAGAAACAAAGAGCATGCCAAGTTGATCCGATGGCATAGAGAGGAACGTAAGAAAGACGGGAAGTTGAGAACACCCGCTGACGGGTCGCAGTGGAGAAAAATCGAGAGAAAGTACCGGACTAAGTTTGCAGGTGACCCAAGGAACGTATGGTTTGGTTTAAGCGCGGATGGCATTAATCCTTTTGGGGAGCAGAGCAGCAATCACAGCACCTGGCCCGTGACTCTATGTATCTATAACCTTCCTCCTTGGCTGTGCATGAAGTGGAAGTTCATTATGATGCCAGTACTCATCCAAGGCCCTAAGCAACCCGGCAACGACATTGATGTGTACCTAAGGCCATTAGTTGAAGAACTTTTACAGCTATGGAATGGAAACGGTGTACGTGTGTGGGATGAGCACAGACAGGAGGAATTTGACCTGCATGCGTTGCTGTTTGTAACCATCAATGATTGGCCTGTGCTCAGTAACCTTTCAGGATAGACAAACAAGGGATACCACGCATGCACGCACTGTTTAGCTGACAACGAAAGTATATACCTGGACAAATGCAGGAAGAATGTGTACCTGGGGCATCGTCGATTGCTTCCGACTAACCATCAATGTCGAAAGAAAGGCAAGCATTTCAAAGGCGAGGCAGGTCACCGGAAGAAGCCCGCCATGCATACCGGTGATCACATACTTGCTATGGTCAATGATTTACACGTAATCTTTGGAAATGGTCCCGGCGGACTATCTGTTCCGAATGACGCTGAGGGACGTGCTCCCATGTGGAAGAAGAAATCTATATTTTGGGACCTACCCTACTGGAAAGACCTAGAGGCCCGCTCTTCAATCGACATGATGCACGTGACAAAGAACCTTTGCGTGAACCTGCTAGGCTTCTTGGGCGTGTATGGAAAGACAAAAGATACACCGGAGGCACGGGAGGACCTACAACGTTGGCACGAAAAAGACGGCATGCCTCCAAAGCAGTATGAAGGTCCTGCCAGCTACGCTCTTACCAAAGAAGAGAAGGAAATCTTCTTTGAATGCCTGCTCAGTATGAAGGTCCCGTCTGGCTTCTTGTCGAATATAAAGGGAATAATAAATATGGCAGAGAAAAAGTTCCAGAACCTAAAGTCTCATGACTGCCACATGATTATGACGCAACTGCTTCCAGTTGCATTGAGGGGGCTTCTACCGGAAAACGTTCGATTAGCCATTGTGAAGCTATGTGCATTCCTCATTGCAATCTCTCAGAAGGTGATCGATCCAGAAATCATACCAAGGCTAAGGAGTGATGTGGCGCAATGTCTTGTCAGTTTCGAGCTGGTGTTCCCACCATCCTTCTTCAATATCATGACGCACGTCCTAGTTCATCTAGTCGACGAGATTGTTGTTCTGGGCCCCGTATTTCTACACAATATGTTCCCCTTTGAGAGGTTCATGGGAGTCCTAAAGAAATATGTCCGTAACTGCGCTAGGCCAGAAGGAAGCATCTCCATGGGCCATCAAACAGAGGATGTCATTGGGTTTTGTGTTGACTTCATTCCTGACCTTAAGAAGATTGGTCTCCCTCAATCGCGGTATGAGGGGAGACTGACTGGAAAAGGCATGCTAGGAGGGGACTCAATAATATGCAGGGACGGGCATTCTTGGTCTCAAGCACACTACACAGTTCTACAGAACTCTACCTTGGTGACCCTGTATGTCGATGAACACAAGAACATTCTGTGCTCCAAACACCCGGAGCAGTGTGACGACTGGATTACATGTGAACACATCAGGACTTTCGGCAGTTGGTTGGAAACACGTCTCAGAGGTGACAACACTGTTTCTGATGAGCTGTACTCGTTGTCCAGGGGACCATCTTCTACTGTATTGACTTACAAAGGATACGAGATAAATGGGAATACATTTTACACAATCGCCCAAGATCAAAAGAGCACCAACCAAAACAGCTGTGTCCGCTTTGATGCAGCAACCAAGAGGGGAAAGGACACATATTATGGTTACATAGTGGACATATGGGAACTTGACTACGGACATGATTTTAAGGTCCCTTTGTTTATGTGCAAATGGGTTAATCTGTCAGGAGGCGGGGTACAGGTAGAGCCACATTACGGAATGACAACAGTGCATCTGAACAATCTTGGGTACACTGACGAACCATTCGTCCTAGCCAATGATGTGGCGTAGGTTTTCTATGTGAAGGACATGTCTACCAAACCGAGAAAAAGAAAAGATAAGGAAGCGTACATCATACGATGAGCCAAAGCGCCACATAGTTCTTTCAGGGAAAAGAGACATCATGGGAGTGGAGGGTAAGACAGACATGTCTGAAGATTATGAAAAGTTTCATGAAATTCCTCCCTTCAAAGTCAAGGCTGACCCAAGCACCCTGTTAAGCGATGAAGAATATCCATGGTTATGGCGCAATAAGCAAAGGACACAAGCGAAGAAAAAGTGAAGACAGATGAAGTCAGAAAGGGTTGAAAATTGATGATATGGCTTTGAATGGTTCATTTTGAGCACACAAAAAGTCTGGAGTTCAAATAAGTTTAAAAAAATTAAATCCCTTTGTAACAGATGAGTTTTTGTCCGAAACCCTGATACTTCGAAAGAGATTGTCCATTTTGTACACGAAGTGCATCCAGTTTTTGCCGTGACCCTCTCAACTTTTTAGCACATGCTATGTGGGTGAACTGATGATATCATGCCAATTTTCAACCTCTTCAGAGTTCATGTGATGTGCTTTTCAATTTCAGGGTCATTTAGCTCAAAAAAAATCAGTAAATGCATGAAAAATTACAGATGAAGTCAGAAAGGGTTGAAAATTGATGATGTGGCTTTGAATGGTTCAATTTGAACACACAAAAAGTCTGGAGTTCAAATAAGTTCAAAAAAATGAAATCCCTTTGTAACAAATGAGTTTTCGTCCGAAACCCTGATACTTTGAAAGAAATTGTCCATTTTGTACACGAAGTGCATCCAGTTTTTGCCGTAACCCTCTCAACTTTTATGAAACTCTAATAGCAAAAATAATAAACTAAAAGAATGAACTAGAAAACTTTAATGAAACTCTAAGAGAAAAAAGAATGAACTAGAAAACTTTAATGAAACTCTAATAGCAAAAGGAATGAACTAAAATTTATGCAACTAAAGTCATCAAAGTATTTTCTGTTCAAAACATTAAATGCAAAAAGAATTTTCATAAAGAACTTTTTTTGTTAGAAACTTTAATAGCAAAAGGAATTATCATAAAGATTTTTTTGTTAGAAACTAAAATAACAAAAACTATTTTTGAATATAATGATAAAACACAGTAATATTAAATAGCAGGAAAAAGAATCACTCCAAAATCTATTTTTATAGTAAAGTTAATCACAAACTAGTGATTCACACAAATTTCAAAGAATTCAAATTTAAACTATTCAAATTGGAAAACTAATGGCACTAACAGCAAGTTTATAATTTTTATTACCTAAAAGCAAAAAGAATCACTGAAAAACAGTTTATATTTTGTTGTATGTAGAAACAAAATAAAATAAATAAAGCAAAAAATAAAACAAAAAATAGAAAAAAAATAAAAAAATGCCACCTACTGGGCAACCATGGCCTGAATATGACTAGAAAACCATCCATGGGCCAGGATTCAGGCCCGCGGAGGCCCAGCAGGCCCACGGGCAAAGAGTAGCAGAGAAGGCCCGAAAGCCTGCAGTTGAGAGGAGCTCGAGAGGGTCGGCGCAGCAGCGCTTATAAACCACTCTCGAGCTCTCTCAACTAGCGAGGTGGGACTAAACATCCCACCGCACCGCGCCAGCGCCAGGCCTTTGGTCCCGATTGGTAGCACCAACCGGAACAAAAGGGGTACATTGGTCCCGGTTGGTGGAACAAACCGGGACCAATGCCACACCTTTGGTCCCGGTTCGTGCCACCAACCGGGACCAAAGGTCTCTGTTTCCCGCGCATTGGGCTGCTGAAAAGAGACCTTTGGTCCCGGTTGGTGCCACGAACCGGGACCAAAGGGTGGCATTCATCCCAGTTTGTGCCACGAATTGGGACCAATGCTCTGTGTATATAAGCAGGACTTAGGAATTTTTTAGTTTTCATCGACCATTTGCCCCCCGGCGACGCCGAGCTCATTGACGCCGCCAGGCTGCCCGTGCTCGCCGTCGCCGCCCCGAGGTCGCCGTCGCCGTCGCCGCCCGCTCCTCATCGCCATCGCCCCGCGCCCCTGCCCTGCCCCGACGCCGACGCCGTGCGCCCCTGCCTTGACCTCAACGCCAACGCCGCCGCGCCCCTGCCCTGTCCCGACGCCCCGCCACGCCCCTACCCTGCCGTCAACGCCGCCGCACCAGTGCCCGCCGGCCAGGCCGGTACACCCTCCTCCTTCCCACCCCTCTTCTCTGTCCTTCCTCCATGTATGTGATGATGGTGAAGTTGGTTTAGTGCAAAGTTTCAGCCATGTCCACAAGGTGTTTGATGAAATGCTAGGGCTTGCTAGGGAACTTTGTTTTATGTGAAACTTGGCAGGATGATGTCTCCTTGGATGTTAGTGAAGATGGTTAAGTTGGTTTGATAAAAGGAAAAACTTCTTAGTGCAAGGTTTATTAAAATTTAGTGCTGGACAGAAACTACATGAATTTTTTTGGTGGACTTGCTAGATGAAATTGGGGCTGCCCTTCTGGACTTAAGGGTTTAGTTGGAAGGACTACAAGATGTAAAAAATTCAGAATTTTTTTAGCAAGGAAAAATTGGGTTGTAGTTCAATGCCAAGATTGGACCAAAATTGATGTTTTTGTTCATAGCATTTTTTTGTCCATGTATGTATGTATGGATGGATGGATGGATATGGATGTATATACAAAATGTTCATATATGATGTTTTTTTTTGTTCATAGCAATTTTTTTTCCATGTATGTATAATTTATGTATGTATGTTCATATATGCAAAAGTTACATTTAAGAAAAAATAAGAAAATGTATGTATGTTCATATGCAAAGAATATGCAAATGTTAGAATTTTTATGTTCATAGAATTTTTATGATTTTTTTGTTCATAGAATTTTCTTTGTCAATTTATCCCTAAAGTTATCAGGGAGGGGGTATATCGCAAACTTTGACATAAATGACTTTGATCATGCACAATTTTCCTATACATACACAATATGAACATATACACTATTTTCAAGTGTACATTGTTTTTTTTGCCATGACTTCCATGAATGTCATTCCCTCATGAAACTTGGCAAGCACTTAAAACATTTGCAATTCTTTGCCACCAAATTTTTCTTGAATTTTTTGAATTTTTTTAGATTTTCCTGTTCATGGTGGTCTGATAAGAGCTAAAACTCAGATGGGCACTTACCAACACTTTTGTCATGAATGCAAATGACATTGACATACAGGTGATGTTTTTCCAAACATTTTGGTATCTTATTTGCATTTTTCTGATTTAGTGTGAATTAGTTATGAAGTTTTCAAAGTGACGGTCAAACGGTCAAAGGGCAAAAGCACAAGACGACAAAGTGGGTTGGGCAAGACCACGTGTTTTCAAAAACTAGGGGCAATTCGGTTGAGGGGGACACAACTAAGGGTATGAATACAATTATGATAGTTTTTTTTGCCACGACTTCCATGAATGTCATTCCCTCATGAAACTTGGCAAGCACTTAAAACATTTGCAATTCTTTGCCACCAAATTTTTCTTGAATTTTTTGAATTTTTTTAGATTTTCCTGTTCATGGTGGTATGATAAGAGCTAAAACTCGGATGGGCACTTACCAACACTTTTGTCATGAATGCAAGTGACATTGACATACAGGTGATGTTTTTCCAAACATTTTGGTATCTTATTTGCACTTTTCTGATTTACTATGAATTAGTTATGAAGTTTTCAAAGTCACGGTCAAACGGTCAAAGGGCAAAAGCAAAAGACGACAAAGTGGGTTGGGCAAGACCACGTGTTTTAAAAAACAAGGGGCAATTCGGTTGAGGGGGACACAACTAAGGGTATGAATACAATTATCCCTTTTTTTTATATGATGAATTTTTTTCATAGCCATATATATGTATGTGGCTATATGTATGTATGGATGTTCATAGAATTTTTTTATATGTATGTGGCTATATGTATGTCGTTGTCGTTATAGCCCCTCCCCGATAACTTCGACATGAGGGGGGGGGGGTCGATATACGTACCCCCTCCCCGATAACATTTTAGTTCTAAGTTACTAAGGTAAAATGTTCACCCCCCTCTCGATATACCGGGCGACCAACTCTTGAGGCCACTCAAACCCTAGAAAAAAAGCGTTGTCGATCTCCTACCCCCTCCCGCCCCTACCCGACAAACTCTCGAGGCCACCCAAACCGCTAGAAGATAACTCCGGTAACTTCGACATGAGGGGGGATGTCGATCAACCCCCTATCGCCCGAACAAGTCTATGTATTATTTTATATCGCGGTGGACATATATCAAAGTTTGATCATATTTCAAAGTTTGAATTTTGACATATATAGATTTATCAAGAATGCCCCCATTATGGATGTGCACAAGTTGATCCAATTTCTTTTCTGATCTCATATATATATATATTCTTCTATATGTCATTTTGTTAAATCCCTTGTCGGTCTAGACGTCGGACATTCATGAGAGAGGCGGTCCGGCCCAAACCCTAGAAGCGTTGTCGAGGCCACCCCAAACCCTAGAAGCGTTGCCTAGGCCACCCCAAACCCTAGAAGAGTTGTCGAGGCCACCCCAAACCGTAAAAGCGTCGAGCTAGCTAGGTCTACGTTTGCACTAATATATCCATATGTCATGTTTGTATATTAATTGCCATGTTGTAATATTTGCAGAAACTATGGAGCACCGAGACATCGAAGCAGAACAGTTGTTGGGGGACATAATCCTCGGCAGAGGTGATATCTTGTCGTATCTCAACGACACCGATGGTCTGGAAGGAGAGGGTGAAGCAGGCTCCGGTGATCGAACAATGGAGGTGGAAGGACATGATTATGATGGCTCCGGTGAGCGAACGGAGGAAGGAGATGTTGCAAAGTATGGCGAGGTATATATATTAATTAAGCCTGTGCTGACTAGCTAATTGATGCATTAATTGTTTTGGTATGTACACATATTAACTCTCTTCTTTCTTCTTTTCTAGCCCTCCGGATCGAGCCAAACTTCGGTAACGAGACGAGGCCCGAAGAAAAGTTTGCGCCAGGATGAAAGGTTCACGATCACAGCAATCAAGGGCGATGGCCAATCGATTGAACCTAGCCGGACCAAGGAAGCATTTTCTGCTCAGTGCGGGGTTCTTGTTAGGGACATGATCCCGATCAGCATCCACCAATGGAATAAGCCTAAGAGCGATGACCCTCAAGTGTCTTTTGTCAACGATAGACAGAAAGATGATCTTTGGACCGCGCTGAAGGCAAATTTCACCCTACCGCCAGAGGAGGATCCGGATAAGCCAGTTATAGAGCCATTGGTCAAGGCTCATGCTCTTAAGAAGATGGCAGATCTATTCAGGAGGTGGAAGAATGAGTTGAAATCAATGTTTGTCGACAATGGGAAGACTCCAGAATTCACCGGCCGATTTGAGAAGATAAGAGATCACTGGCCTGCATTTGTGGCCCACAAGACATCGGAGAAGAGTAAGAAGATGTCAGCGACAAACAAGAAAAATGCTGCAAAGAAGGAGTATCACCATCGCACGGGGTCAGGTGGCTACCTCAAAGCCCGTCCGTTGTGGGACAAGGCTTAGAAGGACCTGCTTGATAAAGGGGTCGAACCAAAGACATTGAACTGGCCAAACCGTTCAAGGACTTGGTTCTTCGGGGTTGGGGGAACCTTGGACCCTGAAACAGGGAAGTGCCGTTGGACGAAGGAGCAACTTGAAATACCCGTCAAGAAGCTTCAGAAGTATATCGCCGCAGCGCAGGAAGGGACGTTCATTCCCGACAGAGAGAACGACGAGCTCACACAGGCCCTCGGGAATCCTGAGCACCCAGGACGAACACGAGGCACGGCAGGCTCCGTTGCGTGGAAGGTTGGGTTTCTCAGCGCAGGCGGTTACAAAACCCGGGAGAGGAGGAGGAAAGTGGAGCAGACCGAACTGCAGTCGCTGAATGCAAGGGTACGAGCGCAAGAGGAACAAGCACTACTAGTTCAGAGCCAGCGACCTGCCGGAGCTACCCCTCCATCTCAGCGGAGAAGCAGCGTGGCTTCCACCGAGGTCCTTCAACAGCCTGACTTCACGGCTCCCAGCTACCCTGTGGATGCTATCACGGAGGCTCAAGATTGCCACCTTATGATGCAATGGCAGCACCTCGAAGTCAAGGCGGCTGTCGGCTCTGTTGCACCTCCTCAACCCGGCGCAACTTTTCACTGCCTTCCGATTCCACAAGGCTATGCTGTTGTGATGGTCGATGAAATAACGGAGGGATTTGAGGAGCTCCAGCTTGACCACCCTACCGGTGAAGGGGAGACTCAGCTGGGTCTAGCTCTGTAGACTCCATGTCTATGGCGGAAGGAGCTCATCAACCTTCCGAACTGGACGCCTCCGCCTCCTCCTCCGGCGAGTCAGGGCACTCCGCCTCCTCCTCTGGCGAGTGATCAGGGCACTCCGCCTCCTTCTCCGGCTGCTCCGGCGCGTGGCGGCACTCCGCCTCCTTCTCCAGCTGCTCCGGTGCGTGGCGGCACTCCGCCTCCTTCTCCGCCTGCGCCAGCGTGTCCGAGCAGCCCGTCTCCTCCTCCGCCTTATCAGCAACAACGAAAGACAGCCGCCGCCGCTCTGGCTGCTTCGGCGCGTCGTAGCACTCCGCCTCCTTCTCCGCCTCATAAGCAACGAAGGAAGACAGCCGCAGCCGCTCCGGCTGCTCCGGCGTCTAGCAGTACAGCCAGAGGCGGGAGGCAATACATATTCGGTCTATCTCTCAAGCCTCTAGAGAAGTTACCATACGAGATGACCGAGGAGGAAAACACGGATATCTGTCAAGCCCAAGTGAAGGACTTTTTTGCAAAGAAAAATCCACCTCCGGAGGAGAAGATAGATCTGGTGAAATTGAAGGGCACTTTGAAGAACCTGAAGCGACCACCACCACCTCCGCCGGATGACAACCATGTCCGCGCTCTTAAAAAGGCAGTGGAAGGAGCGCGCCGGTCGGGAACAACTTCAAGTGACAAAAGGTTACAAGAACGAAGAAGTGGGAACAAAATTCCCCAGCTCGGTGAACAGGCAAACCAATCGTGCCCCCCGCTCAAGGTGCCTAGCGATATCGTCGCAAATCTGCCAGGGATGCTGCCCGGTACCAATCCTGGTGATTACCTGCCCGACGATGCACATTTTGATACAATGAAGGTGGACGAACACAAATACTAGTACGGGAAGCCTCTCGTCCGACCTGGTGATCCTCCTCTAACAATGATGATGCGAAGATTCCATAAGTGGTACATGGACACCTGCAAGTCTGGGAAGGATATTTTGATGCTGAGAGTTAAAGAGGAGCACGACCTCGTTGGAATTGATCTGTTGTCTGTTCCATTTGAAGAGTTCTTCCAGTCTTACAATCAAAAGGACCTCGATAAAACAATCATCACTTGCTACTGTCTGTAAGTACTATACTTCTGTAATTAAGTCTCTATATATAGCTCAGCTCTTTCATTGCATGTATATATAATTATCCTCACTATATTATGTAGATTGAAGATCGTCGAATGCAGAAATGCACAAATCTATGATATTGGGTTCATTAACACAAATCTCATAGATGAATGGACGGTTAAATATAATGCGAAAGAAACCAATGCCAACTTGCTACAATCATTGATTAAAAATCAAAACAAAGATAAAATACTCTTTCCTTACAACTTCAAGTGAGTGTTACTGTCTTCTGCATATTCAGTTTCCATTATTACTCAAGGTTATAGTAATGTAATTGATGAGTTATGCATGCGTGCGCAGCTTCCACTTTATTCTCCTAGAGATTAAGCTTGAGCAGGGACTAGTAACCGTCTTAGACTCAAAACGAAAAGATCCCAAGGAGTATGCGGCCATGACTGAAATGCTCAAGAAGTAAGTTCAATCGATCATTATCGCACCATATCGGCAACTTTGTTCATTTCCTGATATCAAGTAATTATTTTCTTTGTCTCGCAGGGTTTCGAAAGTGTTCACCGCAAAAGTTCCGGGACTGCCGGGGGATCTGCGATTTACACACCCGAAAGTAAGTACTACTAGCTAGTTCCGCCCATCTCCCATTGATTCTAGCTAGTTTCATCAATACCATTTATAATGCTTGATTATCAGTTTGATTGACCTCTATTTCTCGTAAAGTGGTTGTGGCAGGAAGGCGGGAATAATTTTTGTGGATACTACGTTTGCGAGTACATCTACAACGCAACGACCTCTAAGCGGGGCTACTCTGAAAAACAATATGAAGTGCATAAGCAATAATATTCACAATTTTATTTTATTACCATCATTTGTGTTGAGTTTCATTCATATATATGTATTGACCCCCTTCTTTAAATTAGATTTGGCAGATGCGGGATGAGCTCCTACCACAAGATCGCATAAAAGCAATTCAAGAGGAATTGGCGGGATTCTTTCTTGACCACGTCATCAATCCAGCCGGAGAATACCATGTGGAACTTGACATCAGATGTTAGGGATTGTAAGAGATCTTATATTGTATATATGTAGCTAGTAGCGTCGGATAGATATACGAAAACTTGTTGTTCGACCAATCTCTCGGAGAAGGAGGAGGTCGATCACTTCTCTCTGTATATGTTCATGACGATCTTGTGTACTTAATGGTTTCCTTCATTTGCTTACTAGCTAGCGTGTCGAGTCCTCTCTATACGTATAGTACGTAGCGTCGACCAAGCACGGAGATAAGAAGAGGACACTTCTCTTAGCTATTAGCTACTAACACAATATAGGAAACCCCTAAATTAACCCTACAAAACCGCCAAAACCCCCGACCCCCCCCCCCCCTTTCAAAAAAAAACCCCCAGCTCCTGAGCTGCTGACACGTGGATGATCTTGGTCCCGTTGGTGTTACCAACGGGACTAAAGGCCCTCCTCTCTGGGCTCGCCGCAGCGGCCACGTGGAGCCCCATCTGTCCCGGTTCGTATAAGAACCGGGACTAAAGGTGTTGGGCTTTAGTCCCGACCCTTTAGTCCCGGTTCCCGAACCGGGACAAATGGGCCTTATGAACCGGAACAAATGGGCCTTTTTCTACTAGTGCATGTTTCCTAGCAATGAAATCACTTTTATCATAACGTTTATTCTTAGGAGGTGGGTTATCAAGATCAATAGCAGGTTCTATCTCTACATCATTATCAGGTTGAGCATCACTATGAACATCATTATCACTAGGTGGATGTTCATTACCTGATTGAATCTCAGCATCAGAAATAGAAACATCATTATGATTATCAGAAAGTTTTTCTACCACAGGTTCACTAGAGGCATACAAAGTTGTATCATTTTTCTTCTTCTTTTTCTTCTTAGATGGACTAGGCACATCATTATTAATTCCCTGAGAATCTTATTCAATTCTTTTGGGATGACCTTCAGGATATAGTGGCTCCTGAGTCATTCTACCTCCTCTAGTCATTACTCTAACAGCATGCTCATTCATTTTATTGTTAATCTCATTAAGCAAATAATTTTGTGCCTTAGCAACTTGTTCTAACTAAGTTTGGACCATGGAAGCATGTTTTCCTAGAACTTTAACATCATTAGCAACTCTGAACATCAAGTCACTTGATAGCATTATGTTTCAATTGATTGCTAACATACCTATTGAAGTGTTCTTGATTAACAATGTAATTATCAAATTCATCTAGGCATTGACTAGCAGACTTATTATAAGGAATATCATCTTCATCAAATCTATAAAGAGAATTTACCTCTACTACCTGTGTAGGGGTGTCGAGCCCATGTATTTCTTCAATAGGTGGTAAATTCTTAACATCTTAAGCTTTAATACCCTTTTCTTTCATAGATTTCTTTGCCTCTTGCATATCTTCAGGACTGAGAAATAGAATACCCCTCTTCTTTGGAGTTGGCTTAGGTGGTGTTTAGGAAGTGTCCAATCATTATTATTTCTCAATATATTATTCAATAGTTCTTCAGCTTGTTTAACAGTTCTTTCCCTGAAAACACAACCAACACAACTATCTAGGTAGTCCGTAGAAGCATCGGTTAGTCCATTATAAAAGATATCAAGTATTTCATTTTGCTTAAGAGGATGATCAGGCAAAGCATTAAGTAATTGGAGAAGCCTCTCCCAAGCTTGAGGGAGATTCTCTTCTTTAATTTGCACAAAGTTAAATATTTCCTGTAAAACAGCTTGTTCCTTATTAGCAGGAAAATATTTTTCAGAGAAGTAATATATCATATCCTGGGGATAACGCACACAACCAGGAGCAAGAGTATTAAACCATTTCATAGCATCACCCGTCAATGAGAAAGGAAACAATTTAAGAATATATTAGTAGCGAATTTTTTCCTCATGAGCAAATAGGGTGGCTATATCATTCAATTTAGTGAGATGTGCCACAACAGTTTCATTTTCATAAACGTGGAAAGGATAAGATTCAACCAAAGTAACTAACTTAGGATCGATAGAGAATTCATTATCCTTATCGGTAACAAGAATAGGAGAAGTAGCAAACTTAGGATCGTTTTTCACTTTCTCCATCATAGATTTTTCTTTAAGCTCAGCAAGCAATTTTCTAACTTCATCTCTATCACTACAAGCAAGAATTGCCCTAGTTGTCTCTCCATCAAAAACATAACCTTTAGGTGTTTCTACTCTAGTGGGAGGACTAGGCATAATAGGTGGTTCATAATTTCCAATAGTTTCATAAGTTTCAGCATTTTCAACTTCCTTAGCTTTAGCAAGTTGTTCATCAAGAAATTCACCTAGTGGCACAGTGTTCTCAGGCATAGTAGTAGCATCATTAATAGCATCTTTCACAGAAAGAATAGCATCATCAATAACTTGCAACATATCCGGATTAATAGTAGGTGGTGGTGTCACAAGCTTACTTAAAATATCAGGTGAATCAAGTGCAGAGCTAGATGGCAGTTCCTTACCTCCCCTCGTCCTAGAGGGAACGATCTTGGTTCTATGATCCTTCAGATTCTTCATAGTGATTATCAAATATAAATCCCAAGTGACTCAACCAATAAAGCTATGCTCCCTGGCAACGGCACCAGAAAATGTCTTGATAACCCACAAGTATATGGGATCGCAAAAGTTTTTTAGGGAAGAGTATTCAATCCAAATTTATTGATTCGACACAAGGGGAGCCAAAGAATATTTGCAAGTATTAGCAATTGAGTTGTCAATTTAACCACACCTGGATGACTAAATATCTGCAGCAGAGTGATCAGTAGCACAGTAGTATGATAGTTTGATAGTAGTAACAGTAATGGTAATAGCAGTTTGATAGTGATTATAACAGCAGTAGCAACGAAAGTAACTTAGCAAGAACCAATATGTGAAAGCCGTAGGCATTGGATCAGCGATGGATAATTATGTTGGATGACATTCATCATGTAACAGTCATAACCTAGAGCGACACAGAACTAGCTCCAGTTCATCAATGTAATGTAGGCATGTATTCCGTATATAGTCATACGTGCTTATGATAAGAACTTGCATGACATCTTTTGTCCTACCCTCCAGTGGCAGCGGGGTCCATAAGGAAACTAGGGATATTAAGGCCTCCTTTTAATAGAGAACTGGAACAAAGCATTAGCACTTAGTGAACACATGAACTCCTCGAATTACAGTCATCCCCGGAGAGTATCCCTCACAATTGTCACTATGGGGTCTATGGTTCAGAACAATAACAAGTGCATATAACTTGGAAGATTGGATCAAGAACTCAAATATATTCATGAAAACATAAAGGGTTCAGATCTGAAAGCATGGCACTCGGTCCCTAGTGACAAGCATTAAGCATAGCAAAGTCATAGCAACATCAATCTCAGAACATAGTGGATACTAGGGATCATGCCCTAACAAAACTGACTTGGTTACGTGATAAATCTCATCCAACCCATCACCGTCCAGCAAGCCTACGAAGAAATTACTCATGCACGACGATGAGCATCATGAAATTGGTCGTGGAGGATGGTTGATGATGATGGCGATGTCGAATCCCCCTCTCCGGAGCCCAGAACGGACTCCAGATCTGGCCTCCCAATGAAGAACAGGAGGTGGCGGCGGCTTCGTATTGTGAAACGCGATGATTCTTTCTCTCTGATTTTTTTCTCCATAAATAGGTATTTATAGAGTTGGAATTAGCGTAAACGGAGCTGCTAGGGGCCCACAAGCCTGGGAGGCACGCCCTAGGGGGGTGGGCGCCCCCTGGGCTTGTGGTGCCTGGGTGGCCCCCCTGTGGTTCTCTTCACCAGTATTTTTTTATATATTCTGAAATAATTCTCCGTAAAGTTTTAGCCCAATTCGAGAACTTTTATTTCTGCACAAAAACAACACCATGGCAATTCTGCTAAAAACAACGTCAGCCCGGGTTAGTTCCATTCAAATCATGCAAATTAGAGTCCAAGACAAGAGCAAAAGTGTTTGGAAAAGTAGATACATTTGGGACGTATCAGTTCAAACTTTTTAACGCGCTTCAGCTTTTTCATCCCCCACACAATACATGAGCGCAAGCCATGGATATAGCACTATGGATGGAATAGAATGCGGTGATAGATATTAATAAGGGGAAGTCAAAAAGGAAGAATGCCCATCAATTGATGTCAATGCGAGTAGTACGGATAGCCATGCAACGGATGCACTAAGAGCTATAAGTGTATGAAAGCTCAAACTAAAAACTAAGTGGGCGTGCATCCCACTTGCTTGCTAATGAAGACCTCGGGCATTTGAGGAAGCCCATCATCAGAATATACAAGCTAAGTTCTATAACGAAAAATTCCCACTAGTATATGAACGTGACTACATAGGAGACTCTCTATATGAAAAGCATGGTGCTACTTTGAAGCACAAGTGTGGAAAAGGATAGTAATATTGCCCCTTCTCTCTTTTTCTCTTCATTTTTTGGTGGGCTCTTTTTGGCCTTTTTCTCCTTTCTTTATTTCATCACTGAGACAATGCTCTAATAATGATGATCATCACACTTCTATTTACTTACAACTCAAAATTAAAACTCAATACTAGAACTAATATGACTATTTGAATGCCTCTGGCAGTGTACCAGGATGTGCAATGATGCTAGCATAACATGTATGATAATGATGGAGGATGGCTGAGGCACACATACTATGTCAGCTATATGATCATGCAAAGCAATATGACAATGATGATGTGTGTCATAAAAACAGAACGGTGGAAGTTGCATGGCAATATATCTCGGAATGGCTATGGAAATGCCATAATAGGTAGATATGGTGGCTGTTTTGAGGAAGATATAAGGAGGTGAGAAAGGGCAACGCACGGCACCGAAGAGGCTAGGAAATTGCAGAAAGGTGAGAGTGTGTATAATCATGGACTCACATTAGTCATAAGGAACTCACATACTTATTGCGAAAGTTTATTAGCCCTCGAAGCAAATTACTACTACACATGCCCTAGGGGGATAGATTGGTAGGAAAAGACCATCACTCATCCCCTACCGCCACTCATAAGGAAGACAATCAATAATAAATCATGCTTAAACTTCTCAGCATAACTAGAGACTATACGTGCATGCTTTAGGAATCACAAACCTTAACACCAATATTCTTACTAAACCACAATTATTCACTAGGACCACCAACATATTACCATCTTAATATCTGAAAACTATTGCAAGGAATCAAACTTATCATATTCTGTGATCTACATGAAAGTTTTTATTATATCCCTCTTGAATACATATCATATTAGGACCAATTTCATAACCCGTGCATATTGCCATTACTATTTATTAGACTCTCAAAAAGATATAAGTGAAGCATGAGAGTGCAACTATTTCTTTAAAATATAACCCCCGCCATGCTCTAAAAGATATAAGTGCAGCATTAGAGCAACTGCCTAGCTCAAAAGATATAAGTGAAGCACATAGAGGATTCTACAAAATCACGAATGAATGCGTGTCCCCCTCAAAAACTAAAAAGCAAACAAAGCAAAGAAAACTATAATACACGACACTCCAAGCAAAACTCATATCATATGATGAATAAAAATATAGCTCCAAGTAATGTACCGATGGATTGTAGATGAAAGAGGGTATGCCTTCCGGGGCATCCCCAAGCTTACGCGCTTGAGTCTCCTTGAATATTACATTGGGGTGACTTGGGCATCCCCAAGCTTAGGGTCTTTCCGCTCATTATTCCTTCATCCATCGTGATCTCACTTAAAACTTGAAAACTTCAGCACACAAAACACAAAAGAAACCTTGTGATATCTGTTAGTATAACAAGCAAATCATAAACTTTAGGTACTATTATGAACCAATTCATATTTTAATATTGTATATTAGTTACTATATTCCAACTTCTCCATGACTTATACCCCCCGATATAATCCATAGCATCATAAAAACGAGACAACTATGCAATAAAAATAGAATCTGTCAAGAATAGAACAGTGTGTAATAATCGGAACAAACGCAATACTTCTGTAACTCCAAAAAATCTGAAAAATTAGGAAACCATGCGAAATTTTTATATCAATCATTTGTAAAAAATTCAGAATTTTATCGCTTTCTCGTGAATTTAGAAAATTATATAACTGGGTGCAAAAGTTTCTATTTTTTCACAGAATCAAGTCAACTATCAACCAAATCATCCCAAAGGCTTTACTTGGCACAAACACTAATTAAAATATAAAAACACAATCATAACAGTAGCATAATTGTGTGCACACTAAAAAACAGAAAATAAAAAGGAAAAATAAGATAACTATTGGGTTGCCTCCCAACAAGCGTTATTATGTTACGCCCCTAGATAGGCTTAAGGCAATGTTTCAAGTATTGTCATCCTTAGTTTTATCATCTTGAGAAGTGTGTTTATTAGGAAGCTTTTAAAAAGTAATGGTGAACACATCATCTATTAAAATTTTAGCATTTTTAAGGCAACTTTCTTCAAATCCTTGCTGATTCCCTTTTATGATCCAAGAATATTGCTGATTAATACCATTGAAAACTTGTTGGATAATATGTAAAAGAGGAACTTCCTTTTTGGCATTTTTATCAAAATTTTGGTAATCATGAAATATATACCTCCACATAAGATCATCATCATATAAAATTTATCAATCATAGGACGTTCATAACTCACATTGTAAAAGTCAAAGATTTCTCTGGTTTCTCACACAATATAATCAAATTCATTCATGAGAATAGGAGTAGCTATATTTTTAACCTTAGGATCACTTATGATAGGTAGTTCATAAAACAACCTTTGCAAAGTAGGGTGAGTACGCAAAAAATCTTCTTTCAAGTTTAAGAACGAGTGCAGAAATAGCTTCGGAATAACTATTGGTTCTTTTAAGAATAGGGATATCATTGCAAACCAAAGTTCCAGTACAAGTAGAGAATTTCTGAATAATGCTTTTTCCTATGATGTCGCCACTTCCCGTCACAAAAATTTTAGTATCCAAATTTACGGGAATTTATTCTTTAGGGGTTTTACCATCATCACTATTAGCAATAATAAATTCAGACATGGTAGCAACTTCAAGCAAGCAAACAAAAATACTATTGTGTTTTTGTAAAAAAAATTAGAAGTGGGGGAGATGAAAATGAGAGGCAAATGCAAATTAAAAGGCAAATAAAATAAGAGCAAGTAGATGATAGTTTATCCGAAGGTACTTGATAGGTTTTGGTGATGTCTCCCCGGCAACGGCGCCATAAATTCTTCCTTCTACTTGTGAGATGCGCTGCGATTTCCTCGAAGAGGAGAGTATGATGCAGTATAGTAGAGATAAGTATTTCCCTCAGTTAAGAACTAAGTTTATCAATCCAGAAGGAGAACCACACAGAACCTCGTTAGCAACACCTGCACACACAAAAGCAAATACTTGCACCGAACGCGAACAAGATGGTTGTCAATCCCCTTGGCGGTTACTTGCAAGGATTAAATCTTCTAGTGGTAGATAGATAAAGTAAATTGCAAAATAAAAGAAAGGAAATAAAATTGCAGCAAGGTATTTTTGTATTTTATATATGATAAAAGTAGACCCGGGGGCCATAGTTTTCACTAGAGGCTTCTCTCTCGAACACATAGCGTACGGTGGGTAAACAAATTACTGTTGGGCAATTGATAGAAAAGCGCATAGTTACGACGATATTCAGGGCAATGATCATGTATATAGGCATCAGGTCCAAGACAAGTAGACCGACTCCTGCCTGCATCTACTACTATTACTCCACTCATCGACCGCTATCCAGCATGCATCTAGAGTATTAAGTATAAAACAGAGTAATGCCTTAAGCAGGATGACATGATGTAGACAAAGTAAATCCAAGCAATATGAATAAACCCCATCGTTTTATCCTTAATGGCAACAATACAAATACGTGTCTTGTCCCCTACGTTGTCACTGGGATAGAGCACCGCAAGATTGAACCCATCACAAAGCACCTCTCCCACTGAAGATAAATCAATCTAGTTGGCAAAACCAAACGGATAGATCGGAGAGAAATACAAAACTATAACAATCATGCATAATAAAGTTCAGAAAAGACTACATTACTTCTCATAAATATTCAGATCATAAATCCACAATTCATGGGATCCCAACAAACACACCACAAAAGAAGATTATATCGAATAGAACTCCAAGAACATCGAGAAGAACATTGTATTGAAGATCAAAGAGAGAGAAGAAGCCATCTAGCTACTAGCTATGGACCCGTAGGTCTGTGGTAAACTACTCATGCATCATCGGTAGGACAGCCAGGATGATGTAGAAGCTCTCCGTGATCGATTACCCCTCTGGCAGAGTACCAGAAAAGGCATCCAGATGGGATTGCGGAAGAACAGAAGCTTGCGGCAGCGAAAAAAGTGTTTCGGGTGGCCCTCTAGTATATTGGGAATATTTGGGAATTTATAGAATCAGAATTAGGTCAAGAGGTGCCACGAGAGGCCCACAAGCTCAGGGGCGCCCCCCTGGGGCGCGCCCTATGAGCTTTGCCGCGCCCTCGTGACTCTTCTGGTCTTCTCCCGAACCTTCATGGGTCCCTTCTGGTCCACAAAAAATTAATCCAAAGATTTTTCTCCGTTTGGACTCCATTTGATATTGATTTTCTGAAAAGCCAAAAAAAAATAAAAAACTGCAACTGGCACTGGGCAATAGGTTAACAGGTTAGTCCCAAAAAATGATATAATATTGCATATAAAACATCCAAGATTGATACTATAATAGCATGGAACAATCAAAAATTATAGATACATTGGGGACGTATCAGCCATCGCACACAGTTCGTTTTATTGGTGACAGTTTTATTACCATATCATTTCCGATTGATTCATCGCAGACAGTTTGGTCGAAGGGTCTTCAATACATGTGTCGTGTTAGGACCATCCTGCAGTAGGGCCTTGACATCGGTTATTCGCCCAACTTAGGGGCAATACTTTTGCTACACCTCGCGCATCAAGCAAATCATGCACAAGGAGATATCGTGTGTGGAGGAGTGATCACCATATTGGCCAACTCCCTTGGTATCAACTACAATCACCTTCGCCCCATTGTCGGTAACACCCTTGTTAATATTCGTGTTCTCACTTGCATTGGAATGGTAGTAGTTCGTAATGACCATCACTGCGTTAGAATTCTTGGAGTGGCACGCTTGTTGCCTACTCCTATGCCTAATCGTTTCTCCATCGAGCATGGACAATTGCATTATGTTGCATAGGAAGGAGATGCAGCTTTTGACCAAGAAGGCCCAGAACCAGAACAAGTAGACGAAGAAGATCTCGCGACCGGCAAAGAAGAGGAGGAGCCCTGATAACCAACAAGTATAGGGGATCACAACAGTTTTTTAGGGTAGTATTTCACCCAAATTTATTAATTCGACACAAGGGGAGCCAAAGGATATTTGTAAGTATTAGCAGTTGAGTTGTCAATTCAACCACACCTGGAGAACTAAATATCTGCAGCAAGGTGATCAGTAGCACAATAGTATGATAGTTTGATAGAAGTGGTAACAGTAGCAATAGTAACTGTAACAGTAAGAGAAGGCAGTTTTATAGTGATTGTAACAGCAGCAATAACAAAAGTAACTTAGCAAAAACCAATATGAGAGAAACGTAGGCATTGGATCGGTGATGGATATTTGTGTTGGATGACATTTCATCATGTAACAGTCAGAACCTAGAGTGATACAATAGCTCCAATTCATCAATGTAATGTAGGCATGTATTCTATATATAGTCATACGTGCTTATAATAAGAACTTGCATGACATCTTTTGTCCTACCCTCTCATGGTAGGGGGGTCCATAAGGAAATCTTAGGGATATTAAGGCCTCCTTTTAATAGAGAACCGGAACAAAGCATTAGCACTTAGTGAATACATGAACTCCTCAAACTACGATAATCACCGGAAGAATCCCAATTATTGTCACCTTGGGGTATGCGGATCATAACACATAATAGGTGAATAAAACTAGCAAGATAGGATCAAGGACTCAAATATATTCATGAACACATAAAGGGTTCAGATCTGAAAGCATGGCACTCGGGCCCTAGTGACAAGCATTAAGCATAGCAAAGACATAGCAACATCAATCTCAGAACATAGTGGATACTAGGGATCAAGCCCTAACAAAACTGACTCGATTACATGACAAATCTCATCCAACCCATCACCGTGCAGCAAGCCTATGAAGGAATTACTCACTCTCGATGGTGAGCATCATGGAATTGTTGATGGAGGATGGTTGATGATGACGACGGTGTCGAATCCCCCTCTCCGGAGGCCCAAACGGTCTCCAGATCAGCCCTCCCGATGAAGAACAGGAGGTGGTGGCGGCTCCGTATCATAAAACACGATGATTCCTTCTCTCTGATTTTTTTCTCCCCGAATAGGTACTTATGGAGTTGGAGTTAGGGTTGCCGGAGCTACCAGGGGCCCACAAGCCTCGTAGGCGCGCCCCCTGGGCTTGTGGCGCCTGTGTGGCCACCCTTTGGTAATTCTCTTCGCCAGTATTTTTTATATATTCTGAAAATAATCTCCGCAAATTTTCAGCCCAATCCGAGAACTTTTATTTCTGCACAAAAATAACACTATGGCAATTCTACTGAAAATAGCATCAGTACGGGTTAGGTCCATTCAAATCATGCAAATTAGAGTCCAAAACAAGAGCAAAAGTGTTTGGAAAAGTAGATACGTTTGGGACGTATCAACTCCCCCAAGCTTAACTCATTGCTTGTCCTCAAGCAATTCAGTTGACAAACTGAAAGTGATAAAGAAAAACTTTTACAAACTCTTTTTGTTCTTGTTACTGTATATATAAGCTTAACTAGTGCTCAAGTTTTCAGCAAATATTATGAACTAATCATATGAATGATAACACTTAGGTCTCATATTTACTCATGTCAATAACATAACCAACTAGCGAGCAATAATAAGATATCTCGGATGCCAACACTTTGTCAAAACAATCATGATATAATATGATAACATGATATCTTGCTAGCCCTTTCTGAGACCGAAAACATAAATGCAGAGCACCTCTGAAGTTCAAGTAGCGACTAAATATTATAATTCATGGTAGAAGAGATCCAGTCAAGTCACACCCAAACATTAACTATACTCAAAGCATAAGAATGACAATAGTGCTCTCCAACCGATGCTTGAATGAGAAGGTGATGACTCAACAATAAAATTAAAATAACATAAAGTAAATAGATAGGCCCTTCGCAGAGGGAAGCATTGATTTGCAGAGGTGCCAGAGCTCGAAGCTTAAAACAGAGATGAATACAATTTTGAGAGGCATGCCTTTCATGTCAACGTCACGACCGAGAGTTTTCAACATCTTTCAAGCTAAACACATTAGCGGCGGTTCCCAAGCGGAAAGGTAAAGTTTACTCCCCCACCACCATACAAACACAAAGCCATGACTAGCCGAATCCTCTAGTGCCCTCCATACCAACAACTTTCCGGGGGAGTTTCTTTCATTATTTTTTGCGTTTTGATCATAGGGCTGGGCATCCCGAATACCATCCCCTCTCATGCAATGACAAGTGAATAAACACTCATTATGAGAATAACCCGCTTAGCATGAAAGATATTGACTGCCCCCTATCGCTCCATGAGCAGTACGGGCACACAAAATAGATGTTCATTTGGATGTTTAGAGGTGGCACATGCAAATTTACTTGCAACGACAGAGTAATATCGCATATAGGTAGATATAGTGGATTCATCTAGAACAACTTTGGGTTTAAGGATTTGGATGCACAAGCAATATTGTGGCTTAGTACAGGCGAAGGCTAGCAAATAGATTGAGAAGCGACCAGCTATTGAGCGAAAACGGTCATAATCATGCATTGAGAATAATTAACATCGAGCACGAGCATGAGTAGGATATAAACACCATGAACATTAATATCATGGAGCCTATGTTGGTTTTGAATCAACTACATGTATGAACATGTGCCAAGTCAAGTCATCTGAATTGTTCAGAGGAAGATGCCATACTATCATAGTACACCATAACCATTTTAATTCATGTTGACACTCAAGATAAATCATTATCCATTCCTAACTATTTAAGCATGGCATGAGCAACTACAATCTCTAATTGTCATCATAAATATGTTTACTCATAATATGCTGAATCAAGATCGACCGAGCTAAACATATTTAAAAAAAAAACAAGGAGAGTTCATACCAACTTTCCTTCACCGCAATCACTTCATCAAATCATAGTCATTATTGCCTTTCACTTGGACGGCCGAATGATGTGAAAATAATAATGGGTGCAAGTGTGGCATGGACTAAGCTGGAATCTACAAACATTTTATTCAAAGAAGAAGACAAGGTAATCTGGGCTCTTTGTTGGATCAACAATAATGCATATGAGATCCACTCAATAATTTCATCGTGGAATTCTCCTTACAACAACTCAAAGAACAGAAAAGAATTTCAGAGAAACACATTGAAATATTTTTGGATTTTTTGTTTTTTTCGAAGAAAGCAAATTAACGAAGGGAAAATGAAAACGAGAAAAACTATTTACATGGGAAAGCTCCCAACAAACAAAAGAATAACTAGAAATCTTTTTGGTTTTTCTTTCAATAGTATGAAATAACTAATAAGAAATAAAAACCAAAGAGAAGCGAGAAATATTTTTGGATTTTCAAAGTTTTTCAAACACACAAGACGAAAGCGGAAAATAAAACTAATATGGATATACAATGAAAAAGAATGAACACCGACGACTGGAATGAATGTGTGGTACATGAATGTAATGTCGGTGAGAAAAAATATGTACTTCCCCAAGTTTAGGCTTTTGGCCTAAGTTGGCCTACAGCCCCTTGTGGCCTGGATAATACCCGTATTCATAGTTTGGGTTGTACTGGAGTGCAGGTGCCACAACTTGGCGGGCTGCCCCATTAAGATATGACTTGCCATGCTATGAACAAATTCCATAAATTTGCCGTGTGACTAGTACCCAAAAAAATTGCATTCCACCACGATAAGTACATTTGCCATCATTTAGATGGCAAACTTTGGTCTAAACTTGCCATGCGATCTGCACACAAAAAATTTGATCACCAACATGGCTGTTTTAACTTTTTAGCATGGTAATTTTTTAAGAACATGATTATGTTTTACTTTTGTAGAACGACAATTTGTTAGTTTATTGGCATGGCAAAATTAACTTTTTCTATTTTGCCATGGCAAATTTACCTTTATTGAAATGGCAAATTTACCTATATCGCTATGGCAATTTTTAACTTTTATTGCCATGGCAATTTCTAATTTTATTTTCCATGGAAAATTTACATTTATTTGCCATTACTACCATGTCAATTTTACTTTTACATACATGTCAAATTCAACTTTAGTTGATCATGGCAAATTAAATTTACTTTTCTATTTGCGATGGATATTTTAACTTTACTGACATGGCAAATTTACCTATATCGCCATGGAAAATTTGAACTTTTATTGCCATACAATTTTTTAATTTGTATTCTTCCCATGGCAAATTTACATTTATATCCATCGCAGAATTATCTATACTGACATGGTAGTTTCATTTTCAGGCAATTTTAATTATATCATGATAATTTTTATTAACTAGACCATGGTAGTTTCATTTTTAGGTAACATGGCAATTCAATTACCTTTATAATGGAAAATTCTTGCATTAGCTCATAGCAAAAAAAATACTTTAGCTCATGGCAAATTTTATTTTACTTTAGCTCATCGCAATTTTGTTCACACTCAATTGTCATGGTGTTTTTTCAACATTTTTCATGGTAAATTGCAATTTAACCTTTATAGAACCATGGCATTTTTGTGTGTGTTAGGTTTAAGCACACTTGAGTTTTCAAAAATATATGGTAGTTTTTGGCTATATCCTGAACATGGCAAATTATATGGTTGTTTTAGTTGCCATGGAATTTTTATGATTTTTTGAATCCATATCTACGTGATTTTTTATTTCAAAAAGGATGGCAAATTTTCTGTTTTTGATTTTCTAGTATGTGTACAATTGCTAGCTTTTTAATTTTTGGCTCTTTGTGTGCGTACGCTAAGCCTCTTTTTTGCCCCGCTTTCTTTAACATGGACATAGCGACAAGGTTTGCTCTTGAAGGAGGAGGTTCCCTCGCCGACCTTCGCTCGATGGCCTTCCGCGTGGCGCCTCCGCTTCCGCCCCCTCCGCCGGAGCCCGATTAGACATGCTGCACTTGTTGCTGTGTCTGAGTGTGTTGCTTTGTTTCCAGGGCTTGTTGAGCTGTGCCCTCAGCATTAACCCTTTTGGCTACCTTATTTGTGTGTTAGACTTGTGTGTGTGTGTGTGAATCTTGTTGGATGTTTGGCTCGGGCGATTTGCTTTATAATATAAAGCGGAGCGCAAGCCTTTTTCGGTAAGGGGGAGGTTCGCACAGGAGCCTTTATGCATCGAATGCTTCTGTTCGCTAGAGGGCCATCCGCAGATCGAGCGTTTCGTTCGGTCTGGCACCTCCCCAGACCTAACGTTCGGTCCTTATCAGGGTCCAATAATCTTGCTTGAATCAGATGGTTGGCCTTGTTTTCACGCATGTAATCTAAAGCAAACCAACGGTCTCCGTTGGGGCTTAAAAAACTGTGCAATAAATACAGACCACACGGCGAATAAAATTCCTGAGGTCCATCACCATCAGCCCTAACATGCGAACCTCTGAATATGGATGCTTCTACCGAAAGGAATAATATAATTTACACTTGCACACCCAACATAAAAGGGAATAATGGGAAGAACACCCAACAAAGATAAGGGTTTTGTTCTTTTCCACCATGCTTACTACAAAATCCTAAACGACAACCAATTATTTACCATTATTTTACTATAAAAATTCATAAAAAAAATCGTGTCATTTGAGTGGAAATGCAAGACGAGTATTATCATATATTTTTTAAACTTTTATACCATATTTTAATACACATCTCGTTCCCCCAATATATTGTACTACCATTAAAATGACATGTGTGCAGTGTAAAAAACACATCCAGAGTGTGTGACAGGGACCTGTAACGCTACAACAAATACGAAGAAATAATGTGGACACTTGTACATCCAATCCAAAAAGAAAAAAAAAGTATCTGCTTATAGTACTTCAGTGGTAAGAGGTCACTAGATTATTGGATCAAATGTGTTCATTAACTTAGACCTAGTAAGATAAGATATTGTTAGGTTGTTAGATTAATAGAAATGAATGATCCACTCTAGTTTGTATGCAGGCTTTCAAAAAAAAAAATCAAACAAGAAGCGAAAGTGAATCAATGATGGTAGGTACATCGGTTTCCATCGCGGATGCTGTCAACAGTGGGCGTACATGTTGTGGCGGTGCTCGACATGTTGTGTGTACTTGTTAACTTCTTAAAATTGCACTTGTGAACTTATTTAGACGTTGTCCATGATGGACTTAGAGTATGGGGCTTGTATGGAGCTTAAGATGTGACTTCTCCATGATGGACTTTGATACGTGACTTGTTTGTTGTCCATGATGGACCATGAGTATGTATGTGAACTTTTGAGTGTTGAATATTGTTTTTTCATTAATGTTTGATGAATCCTACTATGTGCGTCTATTTGTACATTTGAATTGCTTTGATATTAGTACGATACAAAAAAATCTGATGTACTACTTTGCCGAGTAATATTTTTGGCAAACACACTCGGCTAAGTGCACACGTGGCGAAATCTAGTAAGTTCTGCCACCGAGAGTGGGCAGTGTTTGGGCTGTTCTGGCAATCTTCGCTGAGTGTCGTCCGCTAGACACATGACGGTGATCGATAACTCCCTCACTGTCCATTGATCCTGGTTTACCGAATGCCACCTCACGGGCACTCGGTAAAGTTGCTCACTATTTACCGAGTTCCACATCCTGGACAGTCGGTAAAACGGAGGCACGTGGTGACGCTGGGCCGATCCACACTTTACCTTGTGTCAGGAGCTGGACACTCGGTAAAGCGAGGATACATGGGTACACTTTACCGAGTGTTCGGACACTTGGTAAAGTGCCAGCCATGGAAAAACACTGGACAGAGATGTCTTGGTCGACTGTACATTTGCCGAGTGTGACAGTTGGTAAACCTTTTGCCAAGTGTATTTTGAACTTTACTGAGTGTCCGTAACACTCGGTAAAGACGCCGATTCCGGTTGTGACCGTGCATATTGACAATTGACATCTTGTGGCATTACAAATTTACAGTAATAATTTAGGACCGTAAGTTATTAAGTTCCTGACTCGCTATGTCATTCAGAATCTATGTCAACTTTGATAAATATGGGAACTGCCGATGCAAAATCGAATTAATTTCGTATTTACCACTACCAAATCATATCTGTAATTATATCGTATTAACCGGATTACTAATACTGTACTTACCGTACCTACACTATTTCTCGAACAAGCCAAACGAACAGCTTTAGCCGAATAGGGGAGAAATGAATCAAATTGCCAGAACGGCCCTTAATCCTACCTACAAGGTCCAATTTTGGTGAATTTTGTATTTCTATTCTGTAGCGAAGCCCAAAAACCAGAAAACAAATTTTCGGGCCATCAGCATTTTATCCAGCTATTCAAATTAATAGCCAACAGCGAACTTGAACTTTATGTACACTTTTGAATCAGACCAAGCACACTTAGAAATATATATGGTATTAATTTTGCAGACTCGAATACTGGTCTTGTATTCTTGGTCATGATTTTTTAAATACATTTTGGTGCAATTGAATTTTAATTTAGAGTAGGGAAATTAATAGTCCACGTTTAAGGAGGAGTTGGTTGTAGAAAAGTAATGTTTCACACTTGTCATCCACCTACATCTCCGTGTACTCAGCTCCCTGTCTTGAGAGATGCATGGTTGAACATTGGACGGTTCAAATAATCTTGCTTGCATCAGATGGTTTGCGTTGTTTTCACGCGTCTAATCTAAAGCAAACCAAAGGTCTCCGTTGGGGCTTAAAAAATTGTGCAATAAATACAGACCCCACGGCGAATAAGATACCCGAGTCCCATTGCCGTCAGCCCTATCGTGCCAGCCTTTGAATATGGATGCTTCTAGCCTTCTACCAAAAGGAATAATATAATTTACACTTGTACCCCCAACAGAAAAGGGAATAATGGGGAGAACACCAAACAAATATAAGGGTTTTTCTTTTCCACCATGCTTACTACAAAATCCTAAATGACAACCCATTATTGACCTTTATTTTACTATCAAAATTCGTCAAAATTGGTTTTTGTGTCGTTTGAGTGGTAATTCAAGACGAGTATTATCGTATATTTTTTAAACTTTTAAACCATAGTTTAATACACTTCTCGTTCCCCCAATATGTTGTACTACTACCTCCGTGTCGGTGAATAAGTCATTCGCGTAGTTCTAGGTCGACGATTTAACTATCTAAATATGTATTATATGTGACAAAAAATATATATTTAGAAACTACATCCGTATAGAAATCTAGTGATATATTTTTCATGACATATAACAAATATTTAATTCCGCAAATCGATGACCTAGAACTACGCGAATGACTTATTCACCTAGACGGAGGTAGTACCATTAAATTGACATGTGTGCATTAAAAATGAACACATCCAGACTGTATGACAGGGACCTGTGACGCTTCTACAAATACATAGGAATAATGGACACGTGTACATCCAATAAAAGAAAGTATCTGCTTATAGTACTTCAGATTTAAGAGACCACTAGATTGTTGGATCAAATGTGTTCATTATCTTACACCTAGTAAGATGATATTGTTAGGTTGTTAGATCAAAGAAATGAATGATCCACTCTAGTTTGTATGCACGTTTTGAATTTTTTTTTCCAAAAAGAAACGAAAGTAAAGCAATGATCGTAGGTAAATGGGTTCGCATCGCGGATGCTGTCGACAGTGGGCATACATGTTGTGGCGGTGCTCGACATGTTGTGTGTACTTGTGAACTTGCTAAACTTGCACTTGTGAACTTATTTAGACGTTGTCCACGATGGACTTACACTATGTGAGTTGTATGGAGCTTGACATGTGACTCCATGATGGACTTTAATACGTGCCTTGTTTGTTGTCCATGATGGACTATGAGTATGTATCTGAACTTTTGAGTGTTGAATATTGTTTGTTTCATTTTTTTGCAGGGAAATATTGTTTGTTTCATTGATGTTTGATGAATCCTACTATGTGTGTCTATTTGTATATTCGAATTGCTTTGATATTAGTAGGATACAAGAAAAATGTGATGTGCAACTTTGCCAAGTACTATTTTTACCAAATACACTCGGCGAAGTGCATAGGTGGTGAAATCTAGTAAGTTCTGCAACGTACCGAGTGTGGGTGGCCTTTGGGCTGTTCTGGCAATCTTGGCTGAATGTCATCCGCTGGACACATGACGGCTATTGATAACTCCCCCACTGTCCATTGTTCCTGATTTACCTAGTGCCGCCTGACGGGCACTCGGCAAAGCTGCTCACTGTTTACCGAGTGTCACACCCTGGACATTCGGTAAGGTGGAGGCACATGGTGACGCTGGGCCATCCACACTTTACCTTGTGTGTGGAGCTGGACACTTGATAAAGCGAGGACACGTCGGTACACTTTACCGAGTGTTCGCACACTCGGTAAAGTGACCTCTTTTCATGTGCAGTTAACTTTTTTTGGCCGAGTGTCACGTTTTGCCGAGTGTTTTTGAGGCACGCGGTAAAATAAATCCATGCCGAGTGTCAACGGAAAAACACTGGTCAGAGCTGTCTTGGTCGACTGTACATTAACCAAGTGTGGCAGTTGGTAAATCTTTTGCCGAGTGTATTGTGAACTTTACTGAGTGTCCGTAACACTCGGTAAGTATGCCGATTCCCGTTGTGACCGTATATATTGAGTATTGACAATTGACATCTTGTGGCGTTAAAAATTTACAATAATAATTTAGGACCGTAAGTTATTAAGCTCCCGACTCGCTATATCATTCAGAATTCATGTCAACATTGGTAAATATGGAAATTGTCGATAAAAAATAGAATTAAATTGGTAGTTACCAGTACCAAACCATATCTTAAATTATACCATATTTACCGAATTACTAATATTGTATTTACCGTACCAACCATATTTCTCCAACAAGCCAAACGAACAACTTTAGCAGAATAGAGGAGAAATGAATCCAAATGCCAGAACGGCCCTTAATCCTACCTACAAGGTCCAATTTTGATGAATTTAATTTTCTATTCTGTAGCAAATCCCAAAAACCAGAAAACAAATTTTCGGGCCATCAGCATTTTATCCGGCTCATCAAAATTAATAGCCAACAAGGAACTTGAATTTATGTACACTTGTGAATCAGTCTGAGCACACTTAGAATTATATTAGGTGTTAATTTTGCAGAATCCAATATTGGTCTTGTATTCTTGGTCATGATTTTTAAATAAATTTCAGTGCAATTGAATTTTTAATGGTCCACGTTTGAAGAGGAGTTGGTTATAGAAAAGTAATGTTTCACACTTGGTCATCCACCTACCTCTCCGTGTACTTGGTTCCCTGTCTTGAGAGATCCATGGTTCAACATTGGACTTTTCAATTAATCTTGCCTGCATCAGATGGTTGGCTTTGTTATCACGCATGTAATCTAAGGGAAAATATCATACGGAAGCAAAACCAAAGGTCTCCGTTGGGGCTTAAAATATTGTGCAATAAATACAGACCCCACGGCGAATAAGATTCCCGAGTTCCATCGCCATCAGCCCTATCGTGCCAGCCGTTGAGTATGGATGCTTCTACCAAAAGGAATAATATAATTTACACTTGTACCCCCAACAGAAAAGGGAATAATGGACAGAACACCTAACAAAGTTAAGGGGTTTGTTCTTTTCCACCATGCTTACTACAAAATCCTAATCGACAACCCATTATTTACCTTTATTTTACTATCAATATTCGTCAAAATGTTTTTTTTGTGTCGTTTGAGTGGAAATGAAAGATGAGTATCATGATATATTTTTGAAACTTTTAAACCATATTTTAGTATACTTCTTGTTCCCCCAATATGTTGTATTACCATTAAATTCACATATGTGCAGTGAAAAAGAGGACATCCAAAGTGTGTGACAGGGACCTGCGATGCTTCTACAAATACGAAGGAATATTGGACACTTGTACATCCAATCCAAAAAGGAAGTGTCAACATAAACAAAGCTGTTGTTGTGGGGAACAAAGGCATCATCTGGGCATGTATAATAGTCAGACGTAAGCTTTCTGTAAAAAATGCCACATCAGATTTTTTTGGTGATGTAGAGGAAACATAAATAAGAGAGAAAGAGTTTGTCTATAGCTCTACAAACAATTTGTAGGATTTTTACAAACAGATTACAGTCAATTTTTTCCTGCTGTATATATAATTTCTGTAATTTATACTCACAAATGGTCAGCGTCGGAGGTGGCTGCGGGCAACGATCATGCTGGTGAGCCGGTTGGGGGGACTGTGCTACTTCCTGGGATGAAGGCTCGAGACTCTTGAGCAGACAAGGCACCAAACAAAGCTGATGGTGAGAGGGCTTCCAAGTGGGCTAGGAAGAAGGAGAAGCTTAATTGTTATCGGTGTGGTGAACCAGGGCATTTTGTCGCAGACTATACGGCGGAGCTCTGTGACTTATGCCTCAAACCAGGGCACGTATTGGGAGAATGCCCGCTGTTGCTCGAGCCGAAACCGGGGGTCATCATATACGGGGTGTGTTGTTCCGAACTTATGTTTTTTGACTCACCTGTTGCTTCTGCAGTCTCCTTTCGCTGGAAGTTAACGGGCAATGGAGATGTACTTGGATCTTATTAATTCTGGCCCGATCCCAAGATCGATACATATTTGGAAAGTAAAGGTTCCCTTGCGAATCAAAATTTTCATGTGGTTTGTCCACAAGCGGGTGATCCTTACCAAAGATAATTTACTAAAGCAACGATGGTAGATAGTGCACGATGTTGTTTTTGTGATCAAGACGAAACAATACAACACCTCTTCATAGATTGCCCTCTTGCGGAGTTATTTTGGCGAACCATTCATATAGCCTTTAACATTACTCCTCCAGTTAGCATAGATGCGTTGTTTGGGATGTGGCTAACTGGAATGCAACCTGCTATTGCGTCACGTATTCGGATTGGAATATGCGCACTGCTTTGGGCTATATAGAACAGCAGGAACGATATGATTTTTAAAAGACAAAATATTTTAAATTTCTTGCAGGTTATTTTCAGGGCTACGACATGGATCCGTACGTGGTTGTTACCCACTCCTATGGACTCCAGGGAGCATTTGGCTACTGGGTGCAACCGATGGGAGATGGTAGCACGGGCTATCTTCAACCGGTTGGATGGCGGTCGCATAATAGGATAGGTGTTTAGTCACTATGTCCTATTGTCCAGCCAGTTGTGGCTATGTTTTTCTTTCTTAGCTTTAATTTATCTTTGCTCATTCTGCGAGCGGTACTCGGATACCAGACCTTGTTATTTGCTGCAACTGCTTTAATAATATGGCCGCATGCATCTTTCGGATGCAGAGGACGGGGGCTACCCTCCTTTCAAAAAAAAATATATATATATACTCTCAAATGGTAATTGCTAAAAATGGACTCATTAAAGATAGAGTATCGTGTGAGTCATCTATAGTGGTGTCCATAATTGATGGAGATTAGGTACTACAGAGATTGTAGACTATAGACTATATTGTACATGTCCTCATAATGTTTTGTCGCCCGACGACCTATTAGAGTGAATTGCAGTTGTCCTTTTTGCTTTCTGTTCTTATTCCTGATTGAGACTACTTGTCCCATCATCCTTAGCCGAAGGTAATTATATAGTGCAAACAAACACCCAAAGAACTCAAACCCCCCCCCCCCTCCCCCCCGCGGCGGAAAAAAGACCCTGTTTGATCAGATGTAATCAAAGGTGAGTTCTACATCTTTTTCTTCCTTTTTGTTGCATTTAACCGATGTTTTTTCTTTAACTTACCAAGGATGTTTGTGTACAAACCTGCCTTGATCTTATGGACATCTGTTGTTAAGTTATTGCATCTTCATTTGAATTGGAAGGAGTTGAGAGAGTTCCCTTAGGTGTTACATCCTTCGGTCCTGCAGTTCTCTAAAGATTGCTACAGACGCAAGGAGAAGGGCACTCCCTGTTGTTCTCGTCACGCACGCAGCTCAGTAGAGCTCAGGAAGGAAGAGACGATAGGAAGGCCGTTCCTCGTCCATTGCGTGGGTAAGAAACCTCAACCCGTTGTCAAGTTTAATGATGTGTTTTGGTTGGGTTTTGTTAATCTGTGATTTTGAGCTTTATTTGCGTCTAACTTGACCCAATTTGCAAGTTGTGTCTGTGTTTCGCGAAGTTTAGATCTAACAACTGGAGGGTGGTTTTATTAGAGTTATATGGGGTTGTTTGGATGCCTAGATACTAGAGAATTAGTTCTCCTTAAACATGATGATTTCTAGTGTAACAACCTAAAACATTGTTTGAATTATATCTATATATAATAACTAACTTAAAGATGTATAAAAGTAATAAGTTTTACAAAAGCTCAAAAACCAAGTAAAAATGAGTATCCTATACACAGCGGGAGATCCGCGAAGTCGACGTGCTCATTGTTGTAAGCTCCACCGGCCAAGATAGAAGCTCGATCGACAAAGCCGAAAGCCACCGTTGCCGGTCTCCACAGGCGTCTCATTGTTGTAAGCTTCATGACGGACGTGGACTCCGGCCGCGCTTCAACCACCGTTGTGGTCCCTCTTCTATATCTCTGTTAAAAAGTACAGTGCGCTGTTTTCTTATAAGTAGATGTTATAATTTCAGAAGCTTGACCAAATAAGACGGACTGGTATTCAAGTGTGTAGAGTGAATATGAATATATATATATATATATATATATATATATATATATATATCTCCATATAGACTAATCCCTGCGTCCCATAATATAAGAGCGTTTTTTACACTACACTAGTGTCAGAAACGTTCTTATATTACGGGACGGAGGGAGTATCTTATAAAAAAGATTCCTCTTCTATATCGATAATTCAACCCAGAGCCCGGGCCCAGATGAGCCCGGTGAACAGTACCATGATTTAAAAAGGAAAGAAAGTTCAAAAAATTCCTATTTTTTTTGTGGATAGTCTATATTCGCATCCTCTAAATTGTCTATCCTATATTTTAATAATATTTTATAATCACTGCTAATTGAACAACCATTTCAGCGGCAGAATTCATCTGATTTGGATTTTTTTTTCTTTTCCAATTTGGCAGAGGGAAACCCTCAGGATATTCTACGAACCACTGTCCAGGTAGACACCCTTCAATGAGATGGCTGAATTCTGGTAGGTACAGGTTTTGTGTTCACCTCCCAGCTTGTCTGATTACTGGAGTATTTAACAAAAAAACTATCACACTTGGGGTTTGTGTATCATTGAACTAGCACTTTCAAAACTTCAACAAAAAGCTGTACAACCTTAGTGTAGTTAATGGGTGATTGGGCAAATATTAAACCTGATTACGACAGGGCTGGCCACCCGTCAGGTTTGTTCAAAAGTCAACTCTATTACATTGACCGGTAAGTTTGCACGTTATCACATGTGCCACCCACATTGTAAGTCTTCATCTCTCTCCCGTGCCCTTCTTACGCCGCCACGGAGAGAGAGACCGCGAGCCCGATGTGCCTTGCGGCGGCCGTTGTCACCGATGAGCCGCCGGCCGGCGAGGTCCACCGCCACCCTCTTCTTCCATCTCCTCCCTACCCCTCCTGCCACGACAGGGAGCAGTAGCATCGCGCCGTGCGCCTAGCCAGGTAGTCGCGCCGGGCTCCTACTCGTCCCGTTCGCGGAGGTTGAGCCAGCGCTCACGGGCTCCTCTCTAGCACACGACCACTCCTGCAGCGGCGAACCTCAGGAGGCCGGTGTTGGCGTTGTAGCAACTCTCGGTTCAGCGGCCAACGCGCTCAATGTGCGACGCACGACCACGACGGAGCGGCAGGGCTCGCGGCTCGGCTCCGGGTCGCGGTAGCCAGCGCCAGCAGGGCCCAGCGGGCGAGTGCGAGGTCGGAGGCGGCCATGCACGCGGCGTTGCGACACGTGTACGCAGTAAGTGGCACACATGATGACACCACGATGACAGTCCCGGTAGACGGCCGCGACCAGCACATGGTACTCGCGCGTCTCGGCCGCAGCCGGGCATGGCAGGACCACAGGAGGCTAGCAAAGACGCGGAGGAGCACGTCGGCGACACGGAGCCAGAGGAGCACGATGGGCACGGAGGTGGTCGTGCTCGCGGAGGGCGTCTCGGCAGCGCGGTACACAGACTTGTGCACCTCCGTCGCACGGCGGCGCTGCAAGGACGATTCCAGGGAGCAGTTGCAGGTCTTGACGAGCGCATTGTCGACATGGTAGCTGGAAGACCTGGTGGCCATGGCGTCGCGCTCGCGGTGCTGCTGTCTGTTGTTGCCGTAGCCTCGCCTTGCCTGTCGCTGGAGCTCTCTCCCTCTCTCTCGCACGGACGTAGAAGAAAGAAGGAGGTAGAACGAGGAGAACACAGCAGGATATGCCCGGCGCACGAACGCCGCCGGTTTTTTCTTTGCTGAGCACGAACTCAGCCACGGACTACAACACAGGGGGACGGGCTTATACATGCGCGCCCAACGCCCACGTCCGCTCCCGCCGCAGCGTCGCTGCCCACTCGCCACGCCCCGCGCTTCCACAGCTCCCGCGCCCGCCGCGCACGAACGCCAACGGGACGCGACTGAGTCCTGCGCCGGGCGCGGCCACGCCACACCCCGCGCGTGTCCGTCTAACCAACCCGATCACACGCGCACACACACATGTGATCACACACACACACGCAGCTGCAGGCCTGACACGGACCAGACCATGCCCGACTCGTCTGGCACACGCACGCACGCGCGCCCGACGCGCCCTGGCCGCAGCCGCTGCTTATTCGTCTAACATTCATCCCCCTAAGCCGTGGCTCAGAGGAGTCCGCCGTCTTCATCGCCGGCGTCCGCCATCAGCGCGCGCTCCGCCGCCGGCTCCCTCCGTAGCTGGGGGCAGTCGCTCTTGAAATGCCCGCGCTCGCCGCACTTGTAGCAGCGCCCGCGTCGGTTGCCGCCATTGCCCGACGCCACGCTCCGCCCGTCATCGTCGTCACGCGCTCCTCCCTGCTGCCGCTCCCGTGCCCGCCACTGCGCCATGGTGAGCATCAGCTGATCGCCGCCATGCTCGCCGCCGTCTTGTCCACGGCGCCGAACCCGCTCATCGAACGCGCGCAGCCGCCCGAGCGCCTCGTCGAACGTCATCTCGTCGAGGTTGCAGAACTGCTCGATGCCGGCAACGACGGGGAACAGACGATCGGGGACGGTGTCCAGGAGCTTTTTCACCAGCACCACGTCGCCGAGCGTCTCCCCGAGGTTCGCGAACCGCGCCGTCATCCCCGCCAGCCTCCCGGCGTACACATCCAGCGCCTCGCCGTCCGCCATATTCATGCGATCGAGCTCCCCGCGCAGCGTCGCCCGCCTTGCCGCGCGCACCCGATCGGCGCCGACGAACCTCACCTTCAGGGAGTCCCATACCTCCCTGTCGGTGAGCTTCGTCGCCAACTGCAGCAACACGACCTCCCGCAGCGCTCCGAGGATCAACACGCGCGCCGTCTTGCACTTCTTGGCGTTCACCGCTGCGTCGCCCGGCGCCACCGCCTCCCACACAGTGTGGACGTCGAGGACCGCCTGCGCCTTGATCGCTCACACCGTGTAGTTGTCCGGCGTGAGCATCAGCATCGCCATCGACACCGATCCGCCCGCGCCGCCGCCGTGCGGGACGAGCGCCATGGTCGCCGGTGATCGCCCGAACCGAAGCTCTGTTACCAATTGTTGTTGCCGTAGCCTCGCCTTGCCTCTCGCTGGAGCTCTCTCTCTCTCGCACGGACGTAGAAGAAAGAAGGAGGAAGAACGAGGAGAACACAGCAAGATATGCCCGGCGCACGAACGCCGCCGGCCGCACGAACGGCCACTTGGTTTTTTCTTTCCTGAGCACGAACTCAGCCACGGACTACAACACAGGGGGAAGGGGCTTATACACGCGCGCCAAACGCCCACGTCCGCTCCCGCCGCAGCCTCGCTGCCCACTCGCCACGCCCCGCGCTTCCACAGCTAACGCGCACGCCGCGCACGTACGCCAACGGGACGCGACTGGGTCCTGCGCCCGGCGTGGCCACACCCCGCGCGTGTCCGTCTATCCAACCCGATCACACGCGCACACACACATGCGATCACATACACACACAGCTACAGGCCTGACACGGACCAGACCATGCCCGACGCGCCTCGGCCGCAGCCGCGGCTTATTTGTCTAACACTGTCGGCCGCCGTCAAAAGATCCAGGCTCTGACAGCTGCTGCGGTGGCTCATCACCGGAGCTCCCCAGCTGCTGCTAGGCCCTTCCCGATTCAGTAGCCGACGTGGCGGGTCGTCGGAGCTCAGCTGCTTCCCTCCCATGCACACGAGGTGTTCGAGTAAATGGCAAAGAGAGAAAGGAGGAGGAGGAAGAGGAGGAAGAAGGTTGATGCTGACGTGTGGGTCCCACGTGTCATAACGGTCAACTTAACGGTCAAACCTAACAAAGTTAAATTTCCTGCCATGACAGCCCTGACGGGTGGGTCCCGCATGTCATAAACTCGTCTAAAACGGTCATCAACTGAAAGTGGTATTATTTTTTTAGCCAAAGTGTAACACTAAGGTTGTAGCTTTTTGTTGACGTTTTAAAGTTGATAGTTCAGTGAGACACAAACCTCAAATGTGATAGTTTTTTGTTAACTATCGTCCTGATTACTCTGAATGCAAAATCCTAGCTGCAAGGTAACATGTATATCTAACATGTACTCCCTCCGTCTCAAAATAAGTGTCTCAAACTTAGTACAACTTTGTACTAAAGCTAGTACAAACTTGAGACACTTATTTTGGGATGGAGGGAGTAGTATAATTGGTAGGATTTGAACAACTATGATAGCATTGCTACATAGGAATAGTAGCTTCGCTTTGCACGGCTAATTTTTTTTTTAGATAAAACGCTCCCTTGTATATAACGCCTAACATGGCAAAGCAAGCCATACACCAGCAATAAAAGCAGTTCTAACTTGGTTCAGAGAGACGAGAACATAAAGAAAACACATCGGAAAGGAAAGGCCAGAACGGAGTGGCACGCAAGCCAGCGCTAAGCAACAAGGTACTGGCCATGGTTGGTCGGAGGAAGCAGGGTTGAAGTAGTGTCGCAAATCTTGGACCGTCCTTGGTACTCCCTCTGCAAAGAAATATAATTCGCCGTTTGTGGCGACTGATCTTCGGAATTAAGGTTATATGACCCGAATTCAGACTGCAGATATCAAGACAGCCATTGTAGAAGTCCATGCAGGCTTTATAGAACTCCTCTTTCATGATGTGCCAGCAAGATTTTAAGAAGCAATCATTAAATCCATCGGGACCGGGCACCAGATCAGCTGGCATATCTCTTACCACTTGATCGATTTCTTCCCGCATGTAAGGCACTGTGAGATCATCTAACCAATCACTACTAGGAAAAGGCCTGTTAGTGGCGCACCTGTTTTGTGCGCCACTATCATCACGCCATTAGTAACTAATACTAATGGGAGGGGTGCGCCATTAGTATACCAGACAGTAGTGACGCATCAGGAAGTGCGCCATTAGTATGTCCCATGGTGCGCCATTAGTATGCCTCCCAGGGGCCATATTTACCTTGTGCTCTGGGTTACTAATGGCGCACTTCTATGTGGTGCGCCATTACTAAGTCAGATAGTAATGGCGCACCACATAGAAATACGCCATTACTAATAAAAAAATTTCAAATTTTTTTTTTCAAATGTTTTTTTCGTTTTTTTTTCTTAATCTCGGGTCACTATGCTTAATCTCAAGTCAAATCGCACTAAGTGGTCAAACTTCCCGGAAGGTCACCCATGCTCACACTACTCCATCCCGAGCACGCTTAACTTCGCAGTTCTATCCAACCCCAGCACCACCTCACTTAACAAGCACTTGTTGATATATCTATGATATCAATCCTATTAAACCTTGTTGATGTCTAGGACTTTGTTCATGTTCATTAGTGTGATGAAATTTTGAAAAAATATTTCAAACTTCCCGGTCATATTACGTATCATATTTTGAAAAAAAATTCCAAAAAAAAAAATTTGAAACCAAATTTTTTTTTCTGTTACTAGTGGCGCACCTAGCAAATGGTGCGCCACTAGTAAGTTTGAATTTTTTTTCCTTTTTTCCCCTTTAGATCTTAAAAGCTCCGTATCTTTCGTTCTGTTAGGTTTTTGGGGATTCTGAAAATGTTTAACGGGGTTCCCTCAGTTAAATTCGGATGCCACTTTTTGAGTAGATGATTTTTCATATAAAAATTTTTTTCATCGGAGTTCGTATGCAAAAATTATGCCCATTTTACAAATTATCGAGAGATCTTACAAAAAAGTCAAAAAATCATGTTTGTAAATTTTGCTAACAACTAGACCACATATCACATGGGAATCTTATTTTCTTTTATTTTTTTAACATTTCTATTATTTTCTTTTATTTTTTTGAAACTGAAAAGGCGGTCCAGGGGAGGTGCATTTGGTGAATAAATTGTAAGACTCAGAAAGTTAGTAATGGCGCACCACGTAACAGGTGCGCCATTAGTAACCAGACCACGTAACAGGTGCGCCATTAGTAACCTGGTTACTAATGGCGCACCTGTTACGTGGTGCGCCATTACTAGTTTTGCAAAAAAATAAAAATAAAATATTTAATAGTGGCGCACCAGTGGATAGTGCGCCATTACTAATTTGAACTAGTAATGGCGCACTGTACCCAGGTGCGCCAGTACTAGTTTTGAAAAAAAAAATAAAAAAAAATTTGTTAGTAATGGCGCACAGAGTGTGTGGTGCGCCATTACTAGTTAAAACTAGTAATGGCACATCACATACATGGTGCGCCATTAATGTCCATATCAGCTATAGTCCTTTTTCTAGTAGTGCATCGACATACTTAATGATAGACGGCGTCAAATTTCATATCGACAGGGTTAGATTGCCCGATCATGTCTTTGTAGGTATTAAACAGGATAAATTCCTTACCACTATGATCCGTGACAACATTATCAGCAGGTAGCTTGTGTGCAGCAAATTGAGTTTCGTCGGAAGCGTTCAGTAGCCGTCGAGTGGATGGATTTAGTGTTCTCCAGCCACACTTAAACCATCTTACCGTATACCTCTTTTTACAGTACTCTGCTTTATACTTCAGCAGGGTAAGCGTGTGTTTTTTCAGAATGATGCGGAAGTTGCCTTCACGTATAGATAGGGCGCGTTTGTCCTCGATATTGTTCAGCTGCTGTGCAAGAGCCTGATTACAGTTTTCAATGCAAGTGTTAAGGCGAGAGATATTTCTACTGGCTTGATAACTAGTTAGTATAGTTACTCCACATCCAAATTAAACAGGGAAATTATGTACTTACATAGCTGCCCTTGATACAGTTATTTCCATGACATGATATAGTTACCCAGCGTACTAGGTCACAGTCACCACCAAAATAGTGATGTACTTACATGGGTGGTTTTGACGAGATCCAGTTTGGAATCGATACCTATTTGTGAGTAGTCTGGTAACTCACATAATGCTGGCTAACAAATACAACCTAGTTTACGGAGGTGTGTACATGCTTGCAGCACACGGCGAGGGATATTTTTCCCCAACATGTATGCCAGCATGATCTTAGGATTGGCCCTACGACAGTTTAGGCGTCATGCAGTCTCATGGTTGCTTCTATTTCGCCTTTATTCATACTTTTTAGCTTGGACTTGGTTCAGCTGTGTGCATATTAGTTATGCAGAGGCCGGATGTAATGCTTAAACATTTAAGTAATAAAGCGCCCTTTATCGAAAAATACGTCCTAGCGAGACCTAGTTTTAGTCATAAGTATTTCTCGAACAGCTCGGTACCTCACACATTCCCGAGCTTGGAACCTCTGAGCTCCAAAAACATCATTGAGATCACCGGACAGAGATAAGTTTTCAAACCCATAAGCACATATTAGGCTATGCTTATATAGACACGGAAGTAACCAGACCAATAGCCTAAACGCTTAACACATCTATCAGTTAGACTAGGACTTGCATCCTTGCATGACACAGACACCGCTACGGCTCCTAACCTGACATGAACTACGAAACTAACTCAAACCTCCCGACGATTGAATGCGCTTAGTTCATACCAACACACATGCAACCAGAACTCTAGGACACAAACTAACTAGACTCTAGGAAATTAATCAAGACTGCCACACAAGTTTGATTATTTCCAATACTGCCTACTAGGGCACAGCTGGGTGCGGGACTCGGGAGCCCATGGACACTCATCGGGTGACTTGGTATATGTACTCACCGACACAACATATCTGGAAATTAATAGCAATTTTAATAACTAAATGCTTCATCAAATTCAAATCTGCACATATACATATTCAGGCATCAACAAATTTAGATGTATCTTACACACTAACTCCTGGTTATGAGTTGTAACTCACCTTCAGAGGAAATTATTTCTGCAGATTTATTCTCAAGAATGGAATGCTGATTGCACAAAAAAAAAGTGACCAAACTGAATAGGGGCCAATGGCAGAGGTCGCTGTTCTTCTTGCAGTTCAAAAGATAAGCTTTGCTATAGCAGGAGATGTACTGGCTTTAGCTAAGCCTTTTCTTGCAAACAAAGCTGATTTAGTTGTGGCACTCCCAGACAATATGAAACTGATAAAAGCAGAACTTGAGCTTATCAATGCAAACCTCAAAAAAATTGTCATGGTAGAGTGCAATGATGCAGTATTGGAAGCTTGGATCATACAAGTTCGGCGGTTGGCATATGATATTGAAGACATTGTGGACCAGTTCATTTATGTAGTTGGTGAACACAAAGGAAAAGGATTATGTGATATTTTTAAAAGGATTTCTAGTAAACCTCGATCATTGTTTTCACTTGATGAAATTGCTAGTAATGTTGATAGAGTAAAAAGGGAGCTTATGGAGATATCCCAAAGAAGGGCCAGATGGTTGCTCCCAGGTGTTGGTGGGAATGACATGTCAGTACCAGATTCTGCTAGTGAACAACAAGTGTTTATAACCGGACACAGTGATTCAGTTCATGAGGATGAGTACATAGGGATCGATAGAAGAAGAGAAAGATTGACTGAGCTATTACACTCAGAAGCCTCTGGTCTGCCTATTGTATCGGTGTGGGGGTTGGGTGGCGTAGGCAAAAGTACTCTTGTTAATTATGTCTACAAGAAAGAGAGGCTCAAGTTTGATTGTCATGCTTGGATTTCTTTTTCCCAGTCATACAAATTGGATGATATTTTGAGACAGATGTTGAAAGAACTCTATCCAAAGAAGAACAAAGCACCATTTGATGTTGAAAAACTGAACAACACAGAATTATGGGAGGAATTGCGGAAAGTTTTGGACCACAAGAGGTACTTAATCATATTGGATGATGTATGGACATATAAAGATCTTTTGGAAATTATAAATACTATTATTTTTGATGAGGAAAAGAAAAGCAGGATCATAGTTACAACACGAACAGATGAAGTTGCTTCAGTAGCGGAAGGTGACTGGAAGATAAACCTTGTGCCTCTAAATGAGCATGATGCATGGACTCTATTCTGTAGGAAGGCCTTTCGGAGAGCTAAAAATCACATTTGCCCTCCAGAATTGGAAAGGTATGGTAAAAGTATAGTGGAGAAATGTGCTGGCTTGCCGTTAGCTATTGTGGCAGTAGGAAGCTTATTATCCTTAAGAACACAGAGTGAAGCAGAGTGGAAGCGTGTAGACAGGGAACTAATCTGGGAGTTGCACAACAATCCAAACCTAAACCATGTGGAGAATATTCTGAACCTAAGCTACAGGCACCTACCATATTATTTGAAAAATTGTTTCTTGTATTGCTCTATGTTCCCGGGAGATCAGCCCCTCCGAAGAAAAAATCTGAGCAGATTGTGGATTGCAGAAGGATTTGTTGAAAAAAGAGGAGAAAGCAGTTTAGAAGATGTGGCTGAACACTATCTGATAGAACTCGCCCAACGAAGCATGGTTCAAGTTGTAAGGAGAAATACATTTGGTACAATTCTACGATTCCGTATGCATGACCTTGTCCGCGAATTTGCCATTCTCATGTCCAAAAAAGAGTGTTTCAATTTGATTTATGATGAGACATGTGGAGTGGTACAAGTGGGATCAGATTCTCGTCGCCTGTCAGTGCTCCGATGCAACAATGACATTGGATCAACCATAGATATATCAATGCTCCGTACATTCTTAGTATTTGATACCAACATGCCATTGCCTTCGTGGTCGTCTTTTATTCCACCCACATCCAAATATATGGCAGTGTTGGACTTGTCAGGCTTGCCCATTGAAACTATTCCTGATTCAGTTGGAGAGTTATTTAACCTCAAGTATTTGTGCCTTGATGACACCAGCGTGAAATCACTCCCAAAATCGGTTGTCAAGCTTCAGAATTTACAAACCCTATCTCTCAAACGCACTCAGTTGTCAAAATTTCCAGATGGGTTTGCAAAACTGAAGAAATTACGGCATTTGCTTATTTGGAAAGTCCAAGATACATCGTATAAAAGTTTTTCTTCAGTGGTAGGTGTGGAAGCATTTGTGGGCTTGTGGAATTTGAAAGAGCTGCAAACTTTGGACCTTGTTCGCGCAAGTAAAGAATTGGTTGGAAAATTGGGAAATTCAACTCAATTAAGGGCCCTTTGCATTTTTTATGTAAGGAATAGCTACTGTTCGCAGTTATGCTCCTCTTTATCAAAGATGCAGCTCCTCACAAAACTAAATTTGAGAGCAAGCAGTGAAAATGAGGTGCTCCAGCTGGAAGCATTGGCGTCACCACCTGCTCTTCAAAAGCTTGTTTTAGAAGGGCGTTTGGCAGAAGGAACCCTAGAATCTCCCTTTTTCTCTACTTGTGCAAGCACCCTTACGAAATTAAGACTAATCTGGTGCCAGCTCACAGAAAATCCGATTCCACCCCTCTCCAAACTATCAAATCTAACCGCCTTGTATCTTCAAAGGGTATACAATGGAAAACAGCTAAGCTTCCGTGCGGGGTGGTTCCCAAATCTGAAGATGATTGTAATACAAGATTTGTTGCAAGTCGACCAGATTCAGATAGAGAACGGAGCTTTGCTCAGCCTTGAGCTTCTAGCACTTGATGGTCTTAAACAACTCAGAGATGTCCCTAATGGAGTTGAATTTCTCTCATCCATCAGAGAAGCACATTTTTCTGGTCTGCATCCTGACTTTCAATGGAATCTGGAATTAAGTCTTCAAATGGGGAAACTAAACACTATCCCCAAGATCAACTGCAAGTAGAAGGCAAGTGTAACCACTCCCCTCCCTTTTCTTAAGCAAGTGTTACAAACGTCTTAATATTTTTTTTACACGCGTAGCAATTATCATCCCAGAGAAGGCACCAGCTACTTCTGGATGTTATTTCTGTGCTCTCGTTCAAGTTTTCTTTCGCTCTACAAGCAATATACATGCTTAGTGTAAATCATCTAATTTCTGTACATCCATCGGCCCTTCTCTATCTTAGTTCAAAGTTACGGATTGTTACATTTTATTTTGTTTATTTGGATGGTTAAGAATAAATTGGGCATGCTTTAGACATAGATCTTACATGTAGGGTTAGTCGTGCAGCTAAACAACTGTGAATTTTGTAGGCAAGTTATTGCCTATGGTTGTTTTTAGAGGATAATATTTCCTTCTATATACTGTAGGCTCACAAGATAACGACGAAATGGAAATGCAGCCGCAAGAATGGATCTCAAATGGTTGTCTTGGTGGTGGAAGCTAAGTTTATATTGTGGAGAATGAAGATATGATCCTTTCCGAATGTTGTTGCCACAGTTCCTGTTTCAGTTTCCAACTTGGCATATTCAAACAACTTGTGTGTAATAAAATGAATGGGGGTGAAATGTCACATTGCAGCACCATAACTCCTCTTTCTATTTCCAAGTATGTAGTTTCAAACAACTTGTGTGTAATAAATAATGCATGAGAACAAAATGCCACACGGTGGCGGGCACATAATCCCGTTTGTATTCCAGACACCTAGAGCATGTGTAGTGTAACAGTACATGGAATGGTATGTTACAACTTCCAACTCTGGGTCTTGTATCATGATACATAATTGTTGTGTTTGTTGCTGCCGCTGGCCTTGTTCTTAGTTTGCTTTTCCTGTATGTATTCCGTAAGCATAAGAGCATGTACCCAAGCAGCTGTTAGTAACTGGGCTTTAAAAGAGAAGAGCCGTCTCCCTGTTTTTCCTTTGTTGTTGCCTGTGTCGCTATTTTGTTGAGCAGCTGCGGCGCGTACTGAATCCACCAGAACCATTGAAGATAGCGAAGGAGGCGGCCAACAAAAACAAATTGCTTTACCAAAAGGTGGCAGCATGGCAGTGCTAATAGTATTTCACTGAGGGAAATCAATTTTGTTGGCATGAGAATATAAATACTGAAGATCATTTTTCCTCTCAAAAATTCCTATTTATATTTCTTTTGAATCTATATATACTTGGTCGACTGCCACTACTCTCCGCCTGGTGATCGGTTATGGGCGATCGGCAGCACAAGTACAGGCTACTTCCTCGAGGGAGGCCACACAAGAGTTACCAGGACCATGATGCACAGCTGGGAGCAGTCTTCAGAGCCTTGGCTTGGCCACAGCATGGGCATCTTTGTTGGAAACAAACGAGCTGGGTCAAGCAAGAGTGTTTTGTGTGGTGTAAGGTTGCAGCTTTTCTGCTCAGCCTCTGCCGTATTTATTTTATTTTTTCCGTAAAGGATCAGCTATTATAAAGATTCATCGGAAGTACAAAGTACCTCAAACATAATAAAAATTACATCAAGGCCCATGGACCACCGAACGACCATTGCAGCCTACAGAACGAGCCGCCGACGCGCCACCGTCACCACTACCATACCGGAGCCGGCTTGACCTTGTCGATGATGGCAAACGCTTACACGATGACATTCCACGATCGATCTAGACATGCCATCCCACGTCTACGATGCATGAGACTCGGGCGTGCAGCCCCTATCTACTCCACACGGTGCGCACGAACATGTGTCCTGTTGTAGCAGCCCCAGGAAAGAAGGAACACACACACACACAAGAGGTAGAAGAACACACACGCAGACTTCGCACGCACACATCTTGTGCCTTTTCTTGTATTTCTTCTCACCAAACTCAGCTGATTACAAGCCGTTAAGTAGAGAGGAAACACACGCACTCACTACTACCAGATCCAAGTGGATCTGGTAGTAGTGAGTGCGTGTGTTTCCTCTCTACTTAACGGCTTGTAATCAGCTGAGTTTGGTGAGAAGAAATACAAGAAAAGGCACAAGATGTGTGCGTGCGAAGTCTGCGTGTGTGTTCTTCTACCTCTTGTGTGTGTGTGTGTTCCTTCTTTCCTGGGGCTGCTACAACATGTCCCAGTGCCCTGATCTTTAGGGAATCATAACAAACTCTAAAAGAAAGCAAACTAGCTGAAAACAATGGAAAAACTAAGAGAGCGTGACAGGGTTTAACACAACAATCTCCCCTTTGAACAAATCACGCGCCCATGGTGCCGAGGATGTCGATCTTGCCACGCAGCTCCTGGAAGTGCATGCACCCGAGCGACTTTGTGAGAATGTCTGCCAGCTGCTCTCCTGTGTTGACATGATCGACCTTCACCTTCCCCGTCTCGACGCTATCGCAGATGAAGTGATATCTGATCTCTATGTGCTTGCTCCAGTCAAGAAACACTAGGTTTTTGCTGAGCTGGATAGCAGACTTGTTGTCAATGAGAATGATGGGTGGCTCGGTGTCCTCGTTCCTTGCCTCTGCAAGCAATTCAGAGAGCCAAATGCCCTAGCAGGTGGTCATTGCATTGGCGATGTATACCACCTCGCATGACAAGAGTGAGAGCGAGACCACCTTCTGCTTGGTGGACTGCCAACTGACTGGTTTTTTTTTTGAGGAAGAAGAGCGTGCGGAGGTGCTTTTGTGGTTGGGTTTTGGGCTTTAGTCCATTCAGCAACAAAATCAACCAGAACTTGTGACTTGATCACCCATCTTGGCTCAAATTTGATGTCGTGTGGTAACAGCTCAATGGCCCACTTGGCCACCCGACCTGTGGTGTAAACGATTGCCCATGACCTATGACAATGGGGCATGACTCACCACATTAATCGAGTGATCCTGAAAGTAATGGAACAGCTTCTTTGCAGCCATAAAAACATCATAAACGAGCTTCTGTAATGCGGATAACGCTGCTTCGAGTTAGTCAGGACTTCATTGATGTAATAAACAGGTCTCTGGACTTTCTGTGCCTTGCCTTCCTCTTCAAGTTCAACTGTGAGAACAACGCTTACTACCTAAATAGTTGCTTCAATATAGAGGAGCATGGGCTCCGACACCTTCGGTGCAGCAAGGACTGGTTTGGTCGATAGCAAATGCTTCAGATCATCAAAGGATGCGTAAGCTTCATCCATCCACTCAAAATTCTTCAATTTTTTCATCGTTCGGTAAAGTGGCAAGGCCCACCGAGTCTGGAAATCTGAGAGCTGCCAAGCACCCAATCATCTTGTGGATGTCTCTAAGCCCCTTTGGCTTCTTCATATTAAGGATGGCATTAATCTTCTCCAGATTTGCTTCAATTCCTCGTGCGGACACGAGAAAACCGAGTAGCTTCCCCGAAGGCACCCCAAAAACACACTTTTCCAGGTTGAGCTTCATATCATACGCCTTAAGGTTCTTGAATGTTTCCGTGATATCAGCCAGCAGATCAAATCTGCTGACTGATTTCAGGGCGATGTCATCCATGTACGCCCGAGAGTTCCTGCCAATTTGCGTATGCAAACAATTTTGAATAGTGCGCTGGTAAGTAGGGTCTGCATTTTTCAATCCAAAAGGCATAGTGATATAGCAGAAAGCCCCAAACAGGGTGATGAATGACGTCTTTATTTGGTCGGATTCTTTCATCCTAATCTGGTGATAACTAGAGTAGGCATCTAAAAACACATTCTCTCATAGCCAGCAGTGGACTCCATATCTGGTCGATACGAGGCAAATGGAAGTGATCTTTGGGGCATACGCGATTGATATCGTTGAAATCAATGCACATGCGCAAGGACTTGTTTTTCTTTGGAACCATGACTGGGTTTTCCAGCAATCTCAGGTGAAGGACCTCCTTGATAAATCTGGATGCCAGCAATCGAGTAATTTCTTCTCCCATTGCCTTCCGCTTGTTCCCGGACAAATGATGAAGTGACTGCTAGACCGGATTTGCGCCCTTTATCACATTGAGTGAATGCTCAGCCAACCTCCTTCGAACTCCTGGCACGTCAGATGGCTGCCACGTGAAGATGTCTCAATTCTCATGAAGGAAGCTGACGACCGCAAATTCCTCTTTGTTATCCAGGTCGGTGGTGACCTGGTCTGCCTTGGAGGCGTCAGTCCGATGCATAGGGACCTTCTTGACGTCCTTGGCTGACTAGAATGTTGGCTCTGCAGCCTGCTTTTTTGTGAGCGTCAACTCTGAAGGATCAACAAATTGCTTGTATTCCTCCAACTCAACTTTAGCCAGTTGTACGTCAACAATATCCACACTCTCCTGCGTGCAATCTTCTGCCCACTTTGGGTCACCAGTGATAGTGATGACGCCCTTTGGGCCCGGCATTTTCAACTTCAAATATACATAGCACGGCCTAGCCATGAATTTGAAATAAGCTGGCCACCCGAGGATGGCCTTATAAGCACTCCTAAAATAAACTACCTTCAAAATGAGGTTCTCCAGTTGAAAATTGTGCTCATCACCAAAAATGACTTCTAGAGAGATCTATTCGATAGGTCTGTCCTTCATCCCAGGAATCACTCCATGGAACGTCATGTTACTAACATTCAGCTTGGACTTCGAGATGCTCATTTTCTCTAGGGTGCTTGCATATAAGATATTTATTGCACTACCTCCATCCATCAACACATTGCAAAGTCGGTAGCCATTGACCAGTGGATCCACGATCACGGCCTGTCGGCCTAGAAATGTTATCTGAGCTGGGTATTCAGATCGATCAAAACAGATCAGGGTTTCTGACTAGTTTGTAGCACTCGGGACTGTCACTATGCAGATCTAGCCATCTCCACTAGCCTTTGAATAGAATCGATCCCAAGGACACTAAAGCTTCACACAACGAACACGTAGAAATGTGCCCACCATGTGGAACAGTTGATATCACAACACAAATAACAAAACATAATCCGCAACCGTAGGGGAACACGACGAGAAACAAAAAAATTCCGCACTACGAGCACGCCCAGGACCAGTATGAAGATGCATACAAGGTTTTGATCTAATCGTTACCAACTCATAGCGCAGTGGAAGAAGAGTCGATGAAAGATTGTCAGTGCAGATCCCCACAACTAGGATTTACAACATCCCAACCGCGAGGATGTACTCCCTCGTTAGCTCCTCGGATAATCCCTTGGACAGCCCTTCGGGAGGGCCCTGGACAGCCCCTCGGACGGTCTCTCGGACAGCCCTTCGGGAGGATCCTCGAATAGCCCCTCTCGCAAAAGATCGAACTTACGACCTCTCTACGGGGTTGCACACATATGGTGTCAGCTATCCGGCAAGGCTTTGCCGTCCAGAACTAGTTCCTACCGGAACCCAGACAGCCTTTCGGCTTTACGAACTTGCTTCGTGTGAGGGAGAGAAGAAAGCCAGATAGTGCATGGCATGTGTATGAGAGACTTGAGTGAGTTTGGAGAGCACCTCTCCACCTCTATTTATAGGTTAGGGAGGCCCCTGGACAGCCCCTCAGACGGTCTCTCAGATAGCCCTTCAGGAGGACCCTCGAACAGGCTCTCGGGCAAAAGATCGAACCTACGACCTCTCTACAGGGCTGCACACATACGGTGTCAGCTATCCGGCAGGGCTTGGCCGTCCAGAACTAGTTCGTACTAGAACCCAGATGGCCTTTCGGCTCTACAAACTTGCTTTGTGTGAGGGAGAGAGGAAAGCCAGATAATGCATGGCATGTGTATGAGAGACTTGAGTGAGTTTGGAGAGCACCTCTCCACCTCTATTTATAGGCCAAGTCCAATGGGTAAAGGCCACATGCAAATACCAAAATGCCCATGAAAAATGTCCTTCATAATGGGGTGGCTAGTGGAGCTCCATGGAGGAGCTTGTCGGTACTAAAACCGGCAGACCTTGGGGTAGGGGGTCCCGAGCTGTGGATCGAGGATAGATGGTAATAGGGAGCGTAGAGACGGTCGTTTACCCAGGTTCGGGCTCTCTCGAAGAGGTAAAACCCTACGTCCTGCTTGGTTATATTGATGAGTCGAGATGACAATTACAAAGTTGATCTACCTCGAGATCGGATGAACTAAACCCTAGGTGGGCATAATGAAGATGGTTTCTGTGCCTCTACGGACTAATCCCTCTGGTTTATATAGACACCAGGGGTACCTAGGGTTACATATGGTCGGTTCCCATCTGGGGATAAACATGCTAGCTGCGTTAAATCTTACATGGAGGAGACTCCAAGTCTTCGGAGGTTTCCTTCTGGAGTACGGGGTCGCCTGTTATCCGGCCTTCCTTCAATGTATCAATAGCAGCCTATCAGCCCGGCCCATGAGAGATAGGCCGGCCACATGGGGACCCCTTAGTCCGGGACACCCTCAGTAGCCCGCAAACTAGCCTCCAATGCCGAGGTCGATAATCAAATTTCTCGGCTTGAGTGGTGAGTTCCCTTCTTCTCCTTTGTTCGGCTGATAGCATTTTGGCAGATAATAGTTCGGCCGTCGACCAAATGAGGTATTGCGGGGCCCGTCGCTTCGTCTCCCTCGCCCAGCGTTAGTGACACTCCTTGATTTCCGTGCATTAGAGGGAGGCAAACGGTCCAAGAGTCTTTTACAGAAACACCCCTTTGGGGACAGGGGAAAGATGTCCACTTAACAGGCCAAATTCGTGGAGGTTAACGCACCCCACCTCCTGCCATCTTTTCCCCAAATCACCGAGAGGCCATAACCTTCAAGCCTCAAACAATGGCGAGCGCTCCAGGCTCCTCCTCGAGCCCTTATGGTCCTCTTCAAGGTGATTGGGCGAGCTGCTTAGTCTCTCGCATTCAATTGGGCAGTCTCGAGACGCAGGGTTACTTGCCCGCATCGAATCTCGTGTCCACCCGCGCCGGATTGACTTCCGTGAATGGTGTGGCCATTGAGGAGAACTTCCCCGCCCCACACGGGGAGGAAAGGCTATGCTTTATGCCCTTCCTCTTATGAGGTTTAGGTTTCCCGATTCACCCCATCCTGAGGGGTCTACTAGGATTTTACGGGATCTAGCTCCACCATCTTACCCCAGGCTCGATCCTGCACATCTCGGGCTATGTTGCCCTTTGCCAGATGTTTCTGGGCTGCGAAGCCCATTTCGAATTATGGAGGAAGTATTTCTGCCTAGTCCCTCGCACCCGAGGATGGACGATCTATGAGGTCGGTGTAGCCGAATGTGGCATATTGCCGGGACAGGGTATCCCATAGGGACTCCTAGGAAAGACGCCGAGGAGTGGACCTCGGAATGGTTTTATATCGAAGATGTCACCCTGTTCGATCCAGCTCGTAGAGGGCTGCCCGAATTCTTCCTCGCTTCTCCAAGGAAGCGGTTCAACTGGCGGCCGAAGAGCTCCTCCCTGGAGGAAAGTACCGAAGTATCGCGTTTAGCTGCTCAAGTGAGGTTGTTGGCCCACAACGGGCTGACCATTATTGATGTAATGGCTACGGCAATTACTCGGTTCGTTCAACCTCTCCATATATGGCGTTACAACGGGAAGAATGACTCGACCCGATATATCCAGAAGGGGCTAGCCGACTAGAAGGCAATGGCAGCCGCCTTGGCTGATATCTTCAAGGGGGAAGAGCAAGAGTTCGCTCGCCTAAAGCCCAAGGAGGGTTTCTCTAGCTATCAGCCCATTGAAGTGGTGAGTTTGGCTATAGTTTATAGTTTGGGTGGTATACCATTTTCCTTTGCCAAACATTTAACTTTTTCGAACAGGGCTGGAGGCGCTGGATTGAGACAGTGAGCTGCCCTGCTCCTCAACCGGAGAATTATTCCCGGGAAGACGACCCTGGGTTCCACGAAGATCCTGAAACGTCGATCGAATTCGAGGAGTGAGTCTTCTACCAGGAGGGTCTTGATGGCTCTAAAGTGGCCCTTTTGGCCGATCACCCTGCGACGCTTCCATCCTCCGCTGTAAGTGGTCAACAGGCTTCATCTCGAAAGACACGCTTAGCTCCTGCGGTTCCAAGTACACTGACTTCTACTCCGAAGGGTCGCTGCACATCGCGCCGAACATCTGCGAGGGCGGTACTGGTGACTCCAGTGGTAGATAACCGCACGACGTCCAAACAACCGGCGACAGCGGGGATTACGCCGCCTGCGCCCCCCAAAGAGGTAGTGTATTCGCCAAGCTCTTAATGTCTTTTATCTTTTGATGACCTCTGTGAATATCAATAATCCGCTCTACTGCAACTTGTAGGCGAAATGTAGAGCACCTTCGTCTGAGGACGTAGCCGAGATGCCGAGGGGTGACACAAAACCGAAGTCCCCGGTTGCGGGCGGTGTCACTTCGGAGATCCCTACCGAGGACCAGCACCCAGTGGACTCGGAACCCGTCTCAGTTACCAACTCCGAGGTTGAAAGCATGATGAACCACCGGCGACGTAAAGCATCGGTGCGGCACCCTGCGTTTTCCGATCAAGAGTTTAATGCTCTTAGTTCGGTAGACGCATATCTCGGAGCTGCTTGGACGGGATTAGAAGGAGCAGCGAAACTCCTGTCTACCATCCTACAGGTACGACACTGATTCTAATGACCAGATACCTAACCCGGCCCAGTAGCCCTCTCAGAATAAATATTTCTGAAGCAAAAGGAAAAAATAGGGATTATAGGAGCTATAAAAAGCATTCCCCCGAGGGACTATAGCCCCCCGAGACCCTGGACGGCGAAAAAAGCCGACCAGGGTATCGATGCTTACCATGAGGGAAGCAATGTTTATTGATTAAAAGCAGAACCCAGTAGCCCCCGATCCTTAATTTGGGCGGGACGGCCGAGTTAAGGGTCTGACATTTATGAAGCAACAAAGCTTGAACATATATTTAGCAAATTAAATGCGGAACCTAGTAGCCCCCGAGCCTTGATTTGGGCGGGACGGCTGAGTTAAGGGTCCGATGTAATAATGCTGTGCTATTGTGCAGCCTGTTCGGGAGCAGAACAAGAAGCGGACCGAAGACCTCGAGCTGACGCAAACATAGTTAAAAGCTGCGGAGGCCAAGCTAGAAGGGGTCAAGAAATTCACCAGAGAAGCACATGGTAAGTGAAAGACTTGAATAGGTCTAATAAAAGATTGCATGGAACGCCTTTTCTAATGAAAGATTGGTCCATAGCAGCAGAATCGATAAATCAAATGCAAAAAGATCTGGACGCAGCCAGAGAAGCTCAAAGGTATGCGGAGTTGCAGCAAGAAGCTGACTACCGAGTGCTGACCCGAAGTCACGAGGAAAGGGATAAGCTCAAGGCGGAAAATCAACAGCAGGCCTGCTCAACTGGCTCAATCCCAGGAGGAGAATAAAAGACTTAAAGGTGGCATGTTCGGTAAGTGCAACCTAGCTTTTCGATACATAGACTACATGCATGATACAGGTTTTATGAACAATGCCATGCCACTGTGCAGTTCACCTCACCGGGCGCCCCGAAGAGGAAGCCAGCTCTTTTGCACGGGACCTACTGAAGGAGCTGACCGCCGCGCATGAGCGGGCCTGAAAAGCCATGAAGAGCATGTTCAAGGCGTTATGGCCTAGCGAGGCGGCTCCGGAAGGGATGACCGAACTAGCAGAAAGATTTAAAGGAGCTCGGCGCCGCTTTGAGCTATGGAAAATGTTAGCCTGTCGAGACGGAGCACGGGAGGCTTGGGCGATGGTTAAAACCCGCTTCACCAAGATTGATCCGGAGCGTATGGCTCAGGTTGGGCCGGTAGGGGCGGATGGGCAGGAAGTGCCACTATATTTGGTATATGACCAAGTGATGCCTGCTGCTCGGTTTTCCCAGGAAGATTGTTCCTTGGAGACCTTAATAGACGGCCTTGACCGAGAGTAGTGTTTTGATTCTATGTAGCTATATACTTTACATCAAATTTTCTCCAAACTGTGCTTTCAACGTTGTCTTAACCGGCCATCGGCTTCTGCCTCCACAGCCAGTAGCCGAGGAGTGTTTCCTACTGTGTTATCCGAGAACATCGGAAAAACTCTTCGGAGAACCAGGGAATCCGGCCATTCGGTGCTAACAGACAGAACGCGCTCAGGGAGTTATGTTATATTACTATTTAACGTAAGAAACATCATCCGAGGAAAATAGTTCCTCCATGGGTTCCTTTCCTCAGGTTATCATGCCGAACATGAACGTATAACCGAAGACCTGTATTGTACAGGTACTGGTTACTTCAGGAAAATAACCCCGGAATCTGGTAATAACTTACCGATTATTTTCACTTCCATCGAGACCGACCAATTGTATTCTTAAGAACGCTACCTTTCGGCTTCAACCGTCTGAGGTATGTACCTAGGCAAACCGGACGTAACAATCGCAGAGGTGCTCCCTTTACTCCCTAGCCGAACTATCAGGAACGTAGGGAGTAAGCATAGGAGCAAGGCAACCCAGCTTGGCGAAAACTTAAGTCAAATTGATGCCTATGATGGCTTTAAAATGATACTGGAAGGTTGCAAACGTGACAAAACAAACGATTGCATAATTTATTACTGGCTTCGTATAGAAGCCCCCAGGTAAAACATGTGGTACATACGAAGATGTTTGCCGAGGAAACTTAACGTAACTCGGATGAACCAAACACAGCCTGGGGAGTATTAGTCGAATGAAAAAAAGAGAAATATAAATTTGAAAAGGATAAACCAAAGAGGGCGGTGACGCTGGTCTAGCCGTACAAGCGCCAAAACCGAGCTGCGTTCCATGGGTTTGGTTCCAGGCGATTGTCCGTTGGGTCGTGGAGACGATAGGCACCCCCTGCGAGCACCTCATCAATTATGAAGGGACCGTCCCATCTGGGTGATAGTTTGTGCTTCTACTTCTCCGACAGGCGTAGGACGAGGTCGCCTATGTTATATGCCTTCGCCCGTACGTCCCTACTTTGATAGCACCGGGCCTGCTGCTGATAAATAGCAGAACGGGCCCGAGCTACTTCGCGCTCTTCCTCCAGGGCGTCCAGGTCATCTTGCCGATCCAGCTCGGCCTCCCTTTCTTCATACATGCGTACTCGAGGTGCGTCATGAATAAGGTCACTGGGGAGAACAACCTCTGCCCCGTACACCATGAAAAACGGTGTATATCCCGTGGATCGATTGGGAGTGGTGCGCAGGCCCCATAATACAGAGTCGAGCTCCTCCACCCAGTGGTAATCTGACTTTTTTAATGAACGGACCAAACGAGGTTTAATGCCGCTCAAAATTAGTCCATTAGCTCGTTTGACTTGTCCATTGGACTATGGGTTGTATATAGAGGCGTAGTCAAGCTTGATTCCGAGATTAACGCACCAGTCTTTTACTTCCTGGGCAGTGAAATTGGATCAATTGTCCGTTATTATGCTATGGGGGACACCGTAACGGTGAACCACGCCGGATATAAAATCGATGACCGGTCCGGACTTGGCTGAGGTTACTAGTTTCGCCTCAATCCATTTAGTAAATTTGTCTACCATGACGAGTAGATACTTCTTTTTCTTGGTCCCCCCTTTAAGTGGTCCGACCATGTCGAGCCCCCAAACCGCAAAAGGCCAAGTGATCGGTATCATCCAAAGAGTCGTGGGGGGCATGTGACTTTGGTTTGCGAAAAGCTGGCATCCAACACAATGTTGCACCAGTGTTTGAGCATCTGCGCGGGCAGTTGGCCAGAAGAACCCAGCTCGGAAAGCCTTGCTGACCAGGGCCCGAGCTGCTGTGTGATGACCGCCCATGCTGGCGTGAATTTTGGTCAATAGCTCTCTCCCTTCCTCCTCGGATAGACATCTTTGGAGGACTCCAGTGGTGCTTTTTTTGTAAAGTTCACACTCGTGGAACTTATAGGCTTTAGACCGCCGCATTATGTGCCTTGCCTCAGTACGGTCGTCGGGTAGCTCTTGGCGGAGGAGATAAGTGAGGAAGGGCTTGGTTCATGGCGCGATTACTGCCATGACTTTGTGGGATGAAGGTGTTTCTTTGAGTGCCAAGCCCCCTACGATTCCTTCGTCCAGTTCGGTGATTGGAGGGATGAGCTTTTCAGAGCCCTTCGTTTCAGTATCATTGCCATCATCCTACCACACCACGGACGGCATAAAGAGCCGCCCAAAAAGTTGTTCTCAGGAACGCGATCGCGTTTAGCGCCCATTCGAGCATGGATATCGGCAGCTTGGTTACTGTCTCTAGAGACATGATGGAACTCCAGCCGTTCAAACCGGGCGGATATTTTGAGGACGGCATTGTGATACGCTGTCATTTTCGGGTCTTTGGTGTCGAATTCGCCGTTGACTTGAGAGATGGCGAGATTAGAATCTCCCCGTACCTTGAGCCGCTATACACCCATGGAGACTGCCATCCAAAGTCCGTGCAACAGAGCCTCGTATTCGGCTGTGTTGTTAGAGTCAGTGTACAGAATTTGCAGTACATACCGAATATTGTCACCGGTGGGGGATGTATGAACCACGCCAGCCCCCAGTCTGGCGAGCATTTTGGAACCGTCGAAGTACATAGTCCAATGCAAATATGTACTGTACTCTCGAGGGAGTTCGGCTTCTGTCCATTCTGCTACAAAATCTGCCAACACCTGAGATTTGATAGCTTGGCGTGATCGGTATGTGATTTAAAAGGGGAGGAGCTCAATGGACCATTTGGCTATGCGGCCCGTGGCGTCCTTGTTGTTGATTATGTCATTTAGGGGTACTTTGGATGCCACCGTAACCGAGCACTCTTGAAAATAGTGTCGGAGCTTTCGAGATGCCATGAAGACTGCGTAGGCCATCTTTTGATAGTGCGGGTATCGTGTTTTACATGGGGTAAGCACTTCGGATACATAGTAAACTGGCTTCTGCACCTAGAGCTTGTGACCCTCTGCCTGTCGCTCAACAACGAGAACTGCACTGACCACCTGATTTATGGCCGAGATGTATAGCAGCATGGGCTCGCCTAAGCTGGGTGCTGCCCGGATGGGGTTGCTAGCCCGTAATGCTTTAATTTCCTCTAGTGCGACTGCTGCCTCGCCAGTCCATTCAAAGTTGTTGGTCCGCTTAAGCAGCCTGTAAAGCAGTAGGGCCTTTTCTCCAAGGCGTGAGATAAAGCGGCTCAAGGCTGCGACGCAACCGGCCAATTTTTGGACGTGCTTCAGTTCGGTAGGAACTGCAAGCTGGGCAGGGCTCGGATTTTGGCCGGATTAGCTGTATGGGAGACAATAAATCCGAGTAGATTGCCCGTAGGCACTCTGAAGACACATTTGTCCAGATTGAGCCGTATATTGTAAGTCCAAAGACTGTCGAAGGTTTGACGGAGGACGTCCACCAGCTGACTGACGTGTTTAGTTTTGAGAACGACGTCGTCCACATATGCCTCGACCATTTTGCCAATCTGTTTTTCCAGACATGTTTGGATCATGCGCTGGTATGTAGCACGTGCATTTTTTAATCCAATGGGCATCGTGTTGAAACAAAACGGCCCATAGGGGGTGATGAAGGCTGTGGCCGCTTGGTCGGACACTTTCATATTAATTTGATGGTATCCGGAGTAAGCATCAAGAAAACACAGTGCGTCATGCCCGGCAGTGGCGTTTATAATCTGGTCTATTCGGGGCAAAGGGAAAGGATCCTTAGGGCAAGCCTTATTTAGGTCCTTAAAATCGACACACAACCGCCAGGATTTATCTTTCTTAGGCACCATGACCAGATTATCCAACAACTCAGGATGTTTGATATCTCGGATGAATCTCGCTTCGAGCAATTTCGCCAGTTCTTCACCCATAGCCTCACGCTTGGGTTCCGAAAATCGGTGCAATGCCTGTTCGACTGGCTTAAAACCTTTAATTATGTTTAGGCTATGCTCGGCTAAATGTCGTGGGATCCCTGGCATGTCTAAAGGGTGCCAGGCAAAACTGTCCCAGTTTTTGTGCAAAAAAGTGCGTAATGACTCATCAACCGCGGGGTCCAGCTGAGCTCCAATGTGTAACACCCCCAGTGGTTAACTACAGTAATCACCCTTTTGATTATGCCATGTCATCATGTTTAACAGTGCATGATCATCATTTGCATCATATTGCATTTCAACTCCTAACTCAAAGTCAAATTTAAATGAAAGTGGAAAATAAAAGTTGTCCAACATAGAAACTATATTGTTCATTAAATAGCAAATAAATCAGAGACAATTCTAAAATTGAAACCAACATCATTGGAGTTGGGTAAGTGACTCAAACATCCCCAAACAGTAACTAAAGACAATATTTAATTACCTTTTATTTAATCTAAAATAAATATGAAAAGATATTTACCCCAAACTAGTTTTTGATGGTAGGATATATTGTGCTGTGATTTGTGGGCCAGCTCTCATATTTTACAAAAGTGTTTTGAAATAAAAACAAAAGCCTAAACAGAAACTAAAAAGAGAAAACAGAAAAGAAATTAGAAAAAGAAAAAGAGAAAGAAGCCCACCGCTGCCTGGGCCGCGAGTGCACAGTGCGGCCCGACCCACCTAGCTCTTCCCCTACCCCGCACTGCTCACCCGCGCTGCCTCGTTGTCGAACACCTGACGCGCGCACGCACGCCCGCGCCCCGGCCCCCCCCTCTCCCACTCGACAGCGCGTCGCGCGCTCGCCGTGGATAAAGAGCACCCCGCGGACACCTCCGAGCCCTCCCTCGCTCACTTTCCCCCTCTCCTTCCTCCCTGCCTCCTCCCTCCGAGCGCCGCAATGGCCTCGGCCATCTGATACTCGCGGCCACCGTCGCCCCTACACCTCGCGGCAGTGCCAGATCGCCCCGCCGTCCCCTGCTGCTTCGCCTGCTGCATCGAACCGGAGCGGAAATCACCCGCCTCGTCGCGCACGAGCTCGTCTTCAAGCTTCGGGCGCCGGTGATCGCCGTCATGATTCGCCGTCGTTGCGCTACCCCGAGCCCACCCTTGCACACCTAAAGGACCACCGTGAGCACCCCGTCCTCCTCCCTCTCTCCCTGCGATCTCCCCGTAGCCGTAGCTCGCCGCCACCGTGCTCGTGCTCTGTCCGCCGCCGTCGCTGCCATTGCTGTGCTCCCAGAGCCGCTCGGCTCGGTCCCGCAGCACCAACGTGCTCCTGGTGAGCCGTAGAGGCTGCCCCGCCTTTTGCTTTGCTCGCTAGCCCAATGCAGCCACGCGCCCGTGCACCACCCGACCACCCCCGGGGCCAACCACCACCACCACGCGATGCGGCTCGCTGCGCCCGTTCGTTAGAGCCCAAGCACGCCCTCGGAGATGCCCTGTGGGCGAAACCCGGGCTCGCCAGATCTCGGCGCCGCGTTTGAGCTCGCCGGAGAGCTCCGGCGGCCGGCGCTGACCTGGCCCCGATGGGCCCCGCTCCTGGGCCACTGACTGTGGGGCCCCGCGGGCCCCAGTTGACCTGTTGACAAGGTCAACAGCTGACGTGGCCGCCCTGTCTCGCTGACATGCGGGCCCCACTCGGTTAAACTAATTTAGTTAACTAGAAAATCTGTTAATTAGTTAATTAATTAGTTTAAACACTAATCAGTCAATGACATGTGGGCCCAGTAGCCTAATTAGTTGATTAGTTAAAAATAAACTCTGTTTAGACTAATCAGAGGCTGACATGTGGGCCCCACTGGTCTGGTCAGCCGACCGTTGACTGCTGACGTCAGCATTACGTCACAGTGATGTCACCCTGTACTGTTTCGGATAATGTTGATTTAAATAATTAAATAAATTCCAGAAAATCAATAAAACTTTAGAAAATCATATCTTTTAATCCGTAACTCCGATGAAAATAATTTATATATGAAAAATGATCAGAAAAATGAGACGGATCCGAATACGCTACCCACATACCTGTTGGATGCCTCTAACTATCTGAACATGCAACTTTTTGCCTGTTTCAGATAAATGAACAGTGTATGACCTTAGTAAAATAATTCCAAACAAATTCCTAAAATAACTAAATGACTTGGACATGTCTTCAGGCAACCCTGCACTGCACGTTAGCATGGCCTGCTCCGTGTTGCTTATGTTTGCTCTATATTTATACTGTTTCCTCCCCCTCTTCTCTCTCGATAGATCCCGACGCAGCTCCGGAGACCGAAGACACCATTGACGACCTTGCCCTTGCCGCCGAGCAACCAGGCAAGCCCCCCCCTTGATCATCCCGATATCGGCCATTCTATTTCTCATGCTTGCATTAGAATTGCTGCTGTTGCTGCTTTACCTATTCTGATGCATAGCCTGTTTATTGTAACCTGCTGTTGATAATTACCTGCATATCCTAAACTGCTTAGTATAGGCTGGGTAGAGACCTATCAGTGACCCCACTTATCCCGACTGCCGCGCTGGATCGTCAGATGACCCGATCAACTGGAATTGAAGACCAGGCCCCGACACCGCACATCACCCCCCTTAGTCGTAACGACACTGCAGCGTTACTATCGAGTGCCGAGGGTGAAACCTCTTATAGCACTTCTGATGTTAACTCTGTAGAGTAGCTATTCGGTCGTGGTCATCGAGGGTGATTCCTCCTTCGCCACTTCCGTTAACGACGCTGTCGTGCAACACATCAAGTGTGAACGCTTCGAGGGTGAATCCTCCGAGTTCACCTTGACAGACACATCGAGTAGGAATCCAACGAGGGTGATACCTCGGATTCCCCAGATGTTATGGACACACTGATACTTGGACTTTTACACTGTTACTTGGATAGGCGGGTCGGCCCTGAGGGGTACCCGCGTGCGCCTGAGAGGCGAGTGTTGTGAAGACGGGTGCCAGTGTGGTGCCCGAGTGGTGAATACGAGGCGCGGCCGGGCATTCTTAACCCTTGCAGCAAGTCCTCGAGACGGGGCGACGGGGTCACATCTTTCGTGAGTCTCTGCTCGTTACCGCAAGCCCCTAGTCCACTACGATTTGGATATTTGATCCGAGCAGGCCTCTGGTCTGATAGCACTAACCATCACGTGGGCATAGTATGGGTGTTCTGCATCGTAGCATCAGCCGAAAGCTCTGTCAGACATCTAGTTCAGCCTTGCGGCCGGGACGAACCGGCGCCCTCCGGGTGCCTGGCTTCACCCTGCTCGCAACGACCCGGAGTGCACAGGGCGATGGCCCAAGACCCCTGAGCGCTTAGGATGTAGACCGTCGGGGACCTCTCTGCTGAGCTGTAGGTAGGGCTGCGGTGTGTCGTTTGACCGAGGCCGAGCATGACCCAGGAAAGTGTGTCCGGCCGGAGTTAATCGAGCGTGTTGGGTAAGTTGGTGCACCCCTGCAGGGAAGAATACTTCTATCGATAGCCAGTCCTACGGTAAAGGACACTCGGAGTTGTATCCTGATTGATACAATTTAGAACTGGATACTTGGATACTATGGCTTTGGGATTGCTTCTCGCAGGGAGTCGAGAAAGGATCTCTGGGTGAGGTTGAGACTTAATGATACTGCTACATTATATGGTACTGTCTACACTCTTCTAATGCTGCAAGACCTCTGAAGATGCTAGTCTTCGATAGGACTAGGCCTTCTCTCTATTATTGCATTTCTGCAGCCCAGTCCACATATACAGCCTCCCTTTGATAATGTTGCATATGTAGTGTAGATCCTTGCTTGCTGAGTACTCACGGTTGCTTTGTTTTCCTTTTCTCCCCATATCAGTTTGTCGTGACCAAGATGACGGAGCCCCTGAGACAGATGCCCCGTCGATCGACTACTACTACTACCCAGAGGATGGATTCTACTACGAGTTGACTGACGACCAGGAGTAGGATCGGAGGGTCCCAGGCAGGAGGCCTACGCCTTTCGATCGTAGTGTTTTATTTTGCCCCGCCTTTCTAAAGGCCTTTCTATTGCTCTTTTAATATCTATACTCAGATATCTGATGCTTCCGCTGACGCTTGTACGCAAGCTTATGTATTCGAGCCCTCGAGGCCCCTGGCTTGTAATATAAAGCTTGTATGACTTTATTTATGTTTTAGAGTTGTGTTGTGATATCTTCCCGTGAGTCCTTAGGCTTGATCGTTTGCATTTGCGTGTATGATTAGTGCATGATTGAGCCGGGAGCGTCACAAGTTGGTATCAGAGCCGACTGCCTCTAGGAATCCCCCTTTCCAACTCCTTGGCCGAAGTTGAGTCTGGTAACCCAACATTGTTTTACTAACTTGGCTATGTGGCTTACGGGCCCACGTCGCCAATTGGGTGGTATTAGTATCTTTTACTCCTCGACCTTTACTCTGGGCCTCTGACCTCTCTTCTATTCGGGTTAAAATTTTACTAACTCCAACATCAGGTTCTCGTGATCACATCCACCCGGAGTTCTGAAATATCCCCCCTTGCTTCAAGATTGTGGGCCAGGTTCTGCTTACAGGATCCTTTTATCGAGGGCACCCTGTGTTGTCACTTGCAGATTCCTCGCTCCAATAGTTTTCTCCGACGTTGATGTAGGCTTTGCTATGTCTCGTTGTGTACTTCCCTACCGTGTGCCTGCGCGCCGCCTAGATGTCTAGCCCTCCCATTTTAGCTGTCTTAATGCCGGATTGTAATCGAACCTATGTGTGGCTTTGAATATCTGGTGCGAATATGCTGAATTATCTATTGCACTTCTTCTGTTGTGCGTGTTACTTCATGAATCATTTCATACACCTGCAGTTTTTCTTGCTAAACTGCCCCTGTTGATTTGGCAGGATGGCTGACGATCCTCCACCTCCACCCTATATTGCCGCAATGATGCAGCAGTTTGAATTGAACCGTCAGCTCAACGAGAGTCTGGTAAGACGTTTGGAACGCAACGAGGCTCGCCAGGAGCCTGGACTGATCTCGCTGCCAGAATTTGTGCGCCTCAACCTGTCCGTTTTCCGCAACTCCACCAATCCTATGGATGCTGATGATTGGCTTCGTGACATCCTGTTTGAAATGGAGTCAGCTAATGTTGCCCCTGACAGTTACGTCACCTTTGCGACATTCCACCTGAAGGGCCCAACTGCTCAATGGTGGGAAAGCCACAAGGGTATGTTGCCTACAGAGACTGTAACCACTTGGCAGGAATTTTAGTCAGCCTTTCGTGCACGGTACATTCCTCAAGGTCTGATCGACCAGAAGAAGCAGGAGTTCCGCCAACTCTCACAAGGCAAAATGACTGTGGATGAATATCAGAGGAAATTTATCGAACTGTCCCGCTATGCTGCGGATGACGTCAACACTGACACTCGCAAGCAGGAGAAATTCCGTGGAGGACTACGTACTGGTATAAAACTTGCACTTGCTGTCCATGATTGCACAGAATTTGCAACGCTTGTCAGCAAATCTTTCCAAGTTGAAACAGCTCTGACTGAGTACCAGGAGTCACTCAAGCGCACTCATGAAGCTGGCTCATCCTCGGGTCAGCCTGTTCAGAAACGTCGAGTCTGGATCCCACACAATGTTCATCATCAACCTGCTCCAACACCAAGGCCGTCTTATGTTGCACCTCGACTGCCTTCACCGCCGAGACAGCTAACGGTTCATGATGGACCGCCTAATGTTATGGCTTCTCCTCAGGATGCACCACGTCCTCCGGATGGTCGTACGAAGGGCCATCGAACCCATCATTCCAGAAGTCGTAAGGCCAGGCCGCTTGCTATGGGTCGTGGCCAGGTCACTCATGTCAATATGGGAGAAGCTCGTGAGTCACCTAAAATGGTGATGGGAACTCTGCCAGTTAATTCAGTTGCAGCCTCTGTTCTCTTTGATTCCGGGGCATCACATTCCTTTGTGTCCCAGCAATTTGCACAATTGCATGGGTTAGCTATGAGCTCATTACCCACTCCTTTAGAAATCATCACTCCCCATTCCCGGTGGCAAACCAAGATGGTAAGTCACAATAATAAGTTCAAAATTGAAGGGTTGCTGTTCTCTGCTTCCCTTATTGCTCTTGGACCTTCCGACATAGACATCATTCTCGGTATGGACTGGTTGACAGCCCATAATGCTTTGATTGACTGTGCTACTAAGACAGTCCAGCTCACACACCCTTTTGGCCAGATAGTGAAATACTTAGCCCGAATAGCTCAAGATGCTGAAAGCCAGATATATGTTCCGAATGCATTGAATGCTTCACCTCTTGAAGGCATCGAGAACGTTCCAGTTGTTCGTGATTTTCAAGATGTATTTCCAGAAGAACTTCCAGGGATACCCCCTGCTAGAGCTGTTGAGTTCGTCATCGACTTGAAGCCTGGCACAACACCTATTGCGAAGCGTCCTTATAAGATGCGTCCGCATCATCTTCTCGAGCTTAAGGAAGAAATTGACACGTCACTTAAGAAAGGTTTGATCCGCCCTAGTTCCTCTGCTTGGGGAGCACCTTCACTCTTCGTTAAGAAGAAGGATGGAACTAACCGATTGGTTCAGAATTATCGGCCCATTAACCAAGCTACAATCCAGAATAAATTTCCGCTTCCTTGGATCAATGATTTGTATGATCAACTTGCCGGTTCCTCAGTATTCTCTAAGCTTGATTTGAGATTGGGATACCATCAGATCTGTGTTCGTGAAGAGGATATTCCGAAGACTGCATTTGTTACTCGTTATGGCTCCTACGAGTACACGGTCATGTCATTTGGCTTAACAAATGTTCCAGCCACATTCTCCCGTCTGATGAATTACATCTTCATGGATTACCTCGACAAATTTGTCGTGGTATATCTGGATGATATTCTGGTATATTCGAAGAATAAAGAAGAACATGCCGAACACCTCTGTCTTGTACTGGAAAGGCTCCGAGAACACCAGTTGTATGCCAAATACTCCAAATGTGAATTCTCGCTTTCTGAAGTGACATATCTCGGTCATGTGATTTCCAAAGATGGCATTGCTGTTAACCCAGAACGAGTTCAGGCTATTCTTGACTGGACTCCTCCGAAGAACGTCAATCAAGTGAGAAGTTTTCTCGGCCTTGCAAGCTATTGCCGTCGATTTGTCGAGAACTTTTCCAAGATTGCTAAGCCCCTGACTGATCTGCTTCACAAGGGCGTTAAATTTGAATGGACAGACAAATGTCAGGAAAGTTTTCAAGCACTCAAAGACAAGCTAACATCTGCCCCAGTACTGTCTCCTCTAGATACCCGCAAAGACTTTGTGATTTATTGTGATGCATCCCCTGAAGGATTAGGCTGTGTCCTAATGCAAGAGAGTAAAGTGATTGCTTATGGCTCTCGTCAGTTGCGCCCACATGAAGAAAATTATCCGGTACATGATCTAGAACTAGCTGCTGTGATCTATGCATTGCAGTTGTGGCGACATTACCTTCTCGGTAATCGTTGCGAGATCTACACGGATCATAAAAGTCTGAAGTACTTGTTTACTCAACCATCTCTAAACCTCCGTCAGCAAAGATGGATGGAGGCCATTACGGACTATGATTTGGGTATTTCCTATACCCCTGGCAAGGCTAACGTGATGGCTGATGCCTTAAGCCGCAAGTCCTATTGCGACAACCTCATGGTTAGGCGAGCTCAACCTCGTCTCTTTGAAGAACTGCGCAAGCTGAATCTGCGTATTGTTCCACAGGGTTCTCTTAATAACCTTGTGATACAACCAGATCTTGAGAAAGCTGTTAAGGATGCGCAAGCTAAAGATGCTGAAATTGATCTGATGAAGAAAGACCTTCACCTTGTAAAGTACAGGGATTTCTCGCTGTCTGAAGATGGAACCTTGTATTTCAGAAACCACATTGTCGTACCTCGCTTCGAACTTATGACTGACAAGGTCATGAAGGAGGCACATGATACCCCGCTGTCTATTCATCCGGGTAGCACCAAGATGTATCGTGATCTCCGTCAAAGGTACTGTTGGTCAAAAATGAAGCAGGACATTGCTCGATATGTTGCTGAATGTGATGTTTGTCATCGCGTTAAAGCAGAACATCAGAAACCAGCTGGAATTCTGCAACCCCTTCCTATTCCTCTATGGAAATGGGATAAGGTGCAGATGGATTTCGTTACAGGACTTCCCAGGTCACAGAAGGGTCACGATGCTATTCTTGTCGTCGTCGACCAACTCTCTAAAGTTGCACACTTTCTGCCTGTCAAGGAGACTATCACTGCTAGTTAGTTAGCAGAGTTGTATATCTCCAGAATTGTATCACTCCACGGTATTCCGAAGGAGATTAGTTCGGACCGTGGCGGCCTTTTCACATCCAAATTCTGGGAAAGTTTTCAAACAGCTATGGGAACTCATATTACCTGTAGTTCAGCTTATCACCCCCAATCCCAAGGCCAAGTCGAACGAGTCAATCAAGTGCTTGAAGACATGCTTCAGGCTTGTGTTATTTCATTCGGCAAGAAATGGGAAGAATCTCTCCGATATGCTGAGTTCTCGTATAACAACAGCTATCAAGCCAGCTTGAAAATGGCTCCCTTCGAAGTACTCTATGGACGTAAGTGTCGAACCCTTCTGAATTGGTCAGAAACTGGGGAACGACCGCTCGTGGGTCCGGATATTATTCAACACGCCGAAGAGCAAGTCCGTATCGTCCGTGAAAACCTCAAGGCGGCTCAGGACCGCCAGAAGAGCAACTATGATCGCAAACGATGGGGTTTGACTTATCAACCTGGTGATCAAGCTTATCTTCGTGTCACTCCTATGAAGGGCACTCACCGTTTTGGAATCAAGGGCAAGCTAGCTCCACGCTACATTGGACCTTTCCGCATTATTGCTAGACGTGGTCAGGTGGCGTATAAATTGGAATTGCCGCCGCAATTCTCCCATATCCACGACGTCTTCCATGTGTCGCAACTTCGTCAATGCTTCAAGGAATCTCCGCACTGAGCAGTGGATCACGAGGTGCTCGAATTGCAAGATGATCTATCTTATAAGGAGCATCCGATCCGCATTCTCGATGAAGCTGAACGTCGGACCCGTCAGAAGGTTACCAAGTTCCTCAAAGTGCAGTGGTCAAATCATACTGAAGATGAAGCCACTTGGGAACGCGAGGATAATCTTCATGCGGAATACCCCGAACTTTTTCCTTCTACCTCTTAATTCTCGGGACGAGAATTCTTGTTAGTAGAGGAGATTTGTAACACCCCCAGTGGTTAACTACAGTAATCACCCTTTTGATTATGCCATGTCATCATGTTTAACAGTGCATGATCATCATTTGCATCATATTGCATTTCAACTCCTAACTCAAATTGAAATTTAAATGAAAGTGGAAAATAAAAGTTGTCCAACATAGAAACTAAATTGTTCATTAAATAGCAAATAAATCAGAGACAATTCTAAAATTGAAACCAACATCATTGGAGTTGGGTAAGTGACTCAAACATCCCCAAACAGTGACTAAAGACAATATTTAATTTCCTTTTATTTGATCTAAAATAAATATGAAAAGATATATACCCCAAACTAGTTTTTGGTGGTAGGATATATTGTGCTGTGATTTGTGGGCCAGCTCTCATATTTTACAAAAGTGTTTTGAAATAAAAACAAAAGCCTAAACAGAAACTAAAAAGAGAAAACAGAAAAGAAATTAGAAAAAGAAAAAGAGAAAGAAGCCCACCGCTGCCTGGGCCGCGAGTGCACAGTGCGGCCCGACCCACCTAGCTCTTCCCCTACCCCGCACTGCTCACCCGCGCTGCCTCATTGTCGAACACCTGACGCGCGCACGCACGGCCGCGCCCCGGCCCCCCCTCTCCCACTCGACAGCGCGTCGCGCGCTCGCCGTGGATAAAGAGCACCCCGCGGACACCTCCGAGCCCTCCCTCGCTCACTTTCCACCTCTCCTTCCTCCCTGCCTCCTCCCTCCGAGTGCCGCAATGGCCTCGGCCGTCTGATACGCGTGGCCACCGTCGCCCGTACACCTCGCGGCAGTGTCAGATCGCCCCGCCGTCCCCTGCTGCTTCGCCTACTGCATCGAACCGGAGCGGAAATCACCTGCCTCGTCGCGCACGAGCTCGTCTTCAAGCTTCGGGCGCCGGTGATCGCCGTCTCGATTCGCCGTCGTTGCGCTACCCCGAGCACACCCTTGCACGCCTACAGTACCACCGTGAGCACCCCGTCCTCCTCCCTCTCTCCCTGCGCTCTCCCCGTAGCCGTAGCTCGCCGCCACCGTGCTCGTGCTCTGTCCGCCGCCGTTGCTGCCATTGCTGCGCTCCCAGAGCCGCTCGGCTCGGTCCCGCAGCACCAACGTGCTCCTGGTGAGCCGTAGAGGCCGCCCCGCCTTTTGCTTTGCTCGCTAGCCCACTGCAGCCACGCGCCCGTGCACCACCCGAGAGACCCGCCGTCAACCATCGTCGCCGGTGTCATTCCGACCACCCCCGGGGCCAACCACCACCACCACGCAATGCGGCTCGCTGCGCCCGTTCGTTAGAGCCCAAGCACGCCCTCAGAGATGCCCTGTGGGCGAAACCCGGGCTCGCCGGAGCTCGGCGCCGCGTTCGAGCTCGCCGGAGAGCTCCGGCGGCCGGCATTGACCTGGCCCCGATGGGCCCCGCTCCTGGGTCACTGACTGTGGGGCCCCGCGGGCCCCAGTTGACCTGTTGACCAGGTCAACAGCTGACATGGCCGCCCAGTCTCGCTGACATGCGGGCCCCACTCGGTTAAACTAATTTAATTAACTAGAAAATCTGTTAATTAGTTAATTAATTAGTTTAAACACTAATCAGTCACTGACATGTGGGCCCAGTAGCCTAATTAGTTGATTAGTTAAAAATAAACTCTGTTTAGACTAATCAGAGGCTGACATGTGGGCCCCACTGGTCAGGTTTGACCCTGGTCAGCCGACCGTTGACTGCTGACGTCAGCATTACGTCACAGTGACGTCACCCTGTACTGTTTCGGATAATGTTCCAGAAAATCAATAAAACTTTAGAAAATCATATCTTTTAATCCGTAACTCTGATGAAAATAATTTATATATGAAAAATGATCAGAAAAATGAGACGGATCCGAATACGCTACCCACATACCTGTTGGATGCTTCTAACTATCTGAACATGCAACTTTTTGCCTGTTTTAGATAAATGAATAGTGTATGACCTTAGTAAAATAATTCCAAACAAATTCCTAAAATAACTAAATGACTTGGACATGTCTTCAGGCAACCCTGCACTGCACGTTAGCATGGCCTGCTCCGTGTTGCTTATGTTTGCTCTATATTTATACTGTTTCCTCCCCCTCTTCTCTCTCGATAGATCCCGACGCAGCTCCGGAGACCGAAGACACCATTGGCGACCTTGCCCTTGCCGCCGAGCAACCAGGCAAGCCCCCCCCCCCCTTGATCATCCCGATATCGCCCATTCTATTTCTCATGCTTGCATTAGAATTGCTGCTGCTGCTGCTTTACCTATTCTGATGCATAGCCTGTTTATTGTAACCTGCTGTTGATAATTACCTGCATATCCTAAACTGCTTAGTATAGGCTGGGTAGAGACCTATCAGTGACCCCACTTATCCCGACTGCCGCGCTGGATCGTCAGATGACCCGATCAACTGGAATTGAAGACCAGGCCCCGACACCGCACATCACCCCCCTTAGTCATAACGACACTGCAGCGTTACTATCGAGTGCCGAGGGTGAAACCTCTTATAGCACTTCTGATGTTAACTCTGTAGAGTAGCTATTCGGTCGTGGTCATCGAGGGTGATTCCTCCTTCGCCACTTCCGGTAACGACGCTGTCGTGCAACACATCAAGTGTGAACCCATCGAGGGTGAATCCTCCGAGTTCACCTTGATAGACACATCGAGTAGGAATCCAACGAGGGTGATACCTCGGATTCCCCTGATGTTATGGACACACAGATACTTGGACTTTTACACTGTTACTTGGATAGGCGGGTCGGCCCTGAGGGGTACCCGCGTGCGCCTGAGAGGCGAGTATTGTGAAGACGGGTGCCAGTGTGGTGCCCGAGTGATGAATACGAGGCGCGGCCGGGCATTCTTAACCCTTGCAGCAAGTCCTCGAGACGGGGCGACGGGGTCACATCTTTCGTGAGTCTCTGCTCGTTACCGCAAGCCCCTAGTCCACTACGATTTGGATATTTGATCCGAGCAGGCCTCTGGTCTGATAGCACTAACCATCACGTGGGCATAGTATGGGCGTTCTGCATCGTAGCATCAGCCGAAAGCTTTGTCAGACGTCTAGTTCAGCCTTGCGGCCGGGACGGACCGGCGCCCTCCGGGTGCCTGGCTTCACCCTGCTCGCAACGACCCGGAGTGCACAGGGCGATGGCCCAAGACCCCTGAGCGCTTAGGATGTAGACCGGCGGGGACCTCTCTGCTGAGCTGTAGGGCTGCGGTGTGTCGTTTGACCAAGGCCGGGCATGACCCAGGAAAGTGTGTCCGGCCGGAGTTAATCGAGCGTGTTGGGTAAGTTGGTGCACCCCTGCAGGGAAGAATACTTCTATCGATAGCCGGTCCTACGGTAAAGGACACTCGGAGTTGTATCCTGATTGATACAATTTAGAACTGGATACTTGGATACTATGGCTCTGGGATTGCTTCTCGCAGGGAGTCGAGAAAGGATCTCTGGGTGAGGTTGAGACTTAATGATACTGCAACATTATATGGTACTGTCTACAGTCTTCTAATGCTGCACGACCTCTGAAGATGCTAGTCTTCGATAGGACTAGGCCTTCTCTCTATTCTTGCATTTCTGCAGCCCAGTCCACATATACAGCCTCCCTTTGATAATGTTGCATATGTAGTGTAGATCCTTGCTTGCTGAGTACTCACAGTTGCTTTGTTTTCCTTTTCTCCCCATATCAGTTTGTCGTGACCAAGATGACGGAGCCCCTGAGACAGATGCCCATCGATCGACTACTACTACTACCCAGAGGATGGATTCTACTACGAGTTGACTGATGACCAGGAGTAGGATCGGAGGGTCCCAGGCAGGAGGCCTACGCCTTTCGATCGTAGTGTTTCATTTTGCCCCACCTTTCTAAAGGCCTTTCTGTTGCTCTTTTAATATCTGTACTCAGATATCTGATGCTTCCGCTGACGCTTGTACGCAAGCTTATGTATTCGAGCCCTCGAGGCCCCTGGCTTGTAATATAAAGCTTGTATGACTTTATTTATGTTTTAGTGTTGTGTTGTGATATCTTCCCGTGAGTCCTTATGCTTGATCGTGTGCATTTGCGTGTATGATTAGTGCACGATTGAGCCGGGGGCGTCACACAATGGACGCCGCCTTGTTAGGGTCTGTTGGATGGACCTGGAATTTGATAATTTCGTCTGCTGGTTTCAAAGACATGGATTTAGGCCTTTTATCAAGGATTACATCATCCTTATCCATGGTTGAGCGAAGCGCGGTTAATTCTTCGGCTGCGAGGGCTTCGGATAACGCTTCTAGGGTGAGCGATGCTATTTTGTTCTCGGCCTGAAGAGCTCTGTCCGGATCACTGGTGACTGTGATCACGCCCTTAGGCCCTGGCATCTTAAGTTTCATATACCCATAATGCGGGATAGCACGAATCGTGCAAATGCGTCACGACCCAATAAGGCATGGTAACCACTCCGGAAGGGCACAATGTGGAAAAGTAACTCCTCGGACCGGTAGTTCTCGGGAGTTCCAAAGACTACATCGAGAACAACCCGACCACTGCAATGTGCCTCTTTCCCGGGGATGATCCCTCGAAAGGTGGTGTAACTTTGCTCGATACGAGATCTGTCAAACTACATTTTGTCCAAAGTGTCCTCATAAATGAGGTTTAATCCGCTGCCACCATCCATCAACACCTTCTGGTGGCGAAATACGTCCACTATTGGATCTAGGACAAGGGCGGCGGCAGCTCGGATAGGGCGAGACCTTGGCTGGTCTTCTTCGCCGAAAGTGATAGGTGTGTTTGTCCATGAGTCAGTTGTTGCTACATGGTGAATTTGACTGAGGTCTCGAAGGGCTCGTTTCCTCTGTTTCTTTGAGGAGTAAGTCTCGTAGATTGTTAGGATCTCGGTGTTATCCTCCGACGATGTTGCTGGACATCTATTTGAATTTGATCCTCCGAGGATGGTTTCGCCGCTCTTGGCTATCTGCCTGATCACCCAACAAGCTCGAAGCCTGTTAGTTGGGTTTGTATTGAGCAGGACGGAGTGTATAGGGCACGGTTTGTCTAGTAGTTCATCAAGGACTGTTCTGGATCATGCCCGGAGTTTCTTCTTTTTCTCGGACGGCTCGTAGTGAACTGACCGGTGAGGGTGTACGCGTTTCGCCCGAACTCGTCTTGGTTCTTCAGAATGGATTAAATCCATTTGCTCTTGCATAGCCTGCCAGGCGTCCTCCATGGCGCAGTATTTGGACACCAGGACTGATAACTCAGAAAAGTTTTGAATGTGATGGCGGGCGAGAGCATTTGAGATGCCCTCTTCTAGGCAGTTACGCCGGAAAGCCGCCAAAATCTCTGTGTAGCAACAGTCTGCTATTTTGTTTTTGACGAGAAGGAATTTAGTCCAGAATTGCCGAACTATTTCCCCGGGCTGTTGTGTCACATACATTATATCCCATACATCGGGTTGTCCCAAGTTACTTGCACAGTACTCGATGTGGGGGGTGGGTTGGATAAAAATTTTGATCGCAACAGGATGTGAATCCGGGGTCTCGCCAGCTGTGTGCCGGACCGACGTGGGGTCCGCCGAGCCGGGCCCTGAGTTCGGACTTTTGGTAAAGCACTGCTGCATGGGATCAAGGCCGTGCGCCGAGTGGGACTTCGGCTTTGAACTCTCTCTGGAGCAGAGTTCGGCTGCCAAACATGAGGACGGAGCTCGGTGATAGTGAAAGCACATTTCCTCCCTTGGTGGTTTTGGTAATTCCTAACAACATATATCTCATTGAACTAATGTCCATTCAAGTTAAAGATTATAGGATGTTCAATGATTGGCATGGCATGGACTAGAGATGTGGACCCCTCAAAATGCTAAGGACAAGGATTGGCAAAAGATCAAGACTCTATATTTTTGGTTTAGTGATCCAAGATCACATTGAGTCCATAGGAAAGCCAATACTATTAAAAGGGGATGAGGTGTTGCTTAATGGTCTTTTTGCTCAAGTGCTTAGTGACAGTACTCCAAAACCCTCAACCACCTTCTCATTCCAAATATGTCCAAAACCAACATTCCAACTCGGCCCCACCGAAAATATCTATCCGGAGCCATCGACTTCATCCAGACTTAGCCACTGCCAAAACCCTAACAAATTGGATCCACCGATATGGATCTCGGTCCCACCGAGATGGCCTTGCCAACGCTCTGTTATCGTTTGCAATTATTTCGGTCTCGCCCAGTTTTGCAAATCGGTCCCACCGAGATGGCTTGCCAACTCTCTGTTGCCTAATTGCTTCACTTCGGTCCCACCGAGTTGATGCAATCTGTGCCACCGAGACGAGGATTGCCCTAAGCCATTGCACTTCGGTCCATCCGAGTTGTTCCCTTCGGTCCCACCGATATCCCTAAAATTCCTAATTTTTACACAAGTCGGTGCCACCGAGATTTCTGTTTCTGTGCCACCGAGTTAAGTCAAAAGTGTGTAACGGTTGGATTTCGTGGGGAGGCTATTTATACCCCTCCACCACCTATCCCTCTCAAGGGAGATCTATCAGAACGTGCCTACACTTCCACCATACATTTTCTGAGAGAGAACCACCTACTCATGTGTTGAGAGCAAGATATTCCATTCCTATCATTTGAACCTTGATCTCTAGCCTTTCCCAAGTTGCCTTCCACTCAAATCCTTCTTCCACCATAGCCAAATCTGTGAGGAGTTGTTTGAGTGTTGGGAAGACTATCATTTGAAGCACAAGAGTAAGGAGTTCATCAACAACATACCGTCTATTACCTTTTGGAGAGTGGTGTCTCCTAGATTGGTTACGTGTCACTTGGGAGCCTCCGACATGATGTGGAGCTGAACCAAGGAGTTTGTAAGGGCAAGGAGATCGCCTACTTCATGAAGATCTACCCCGAGTGAGGCTAGTCCTTCGTGGACGGAATCCATGGTGGAATAGACAAGGTTGCTTCTTTGTGGACCCTTTGTGGGTGGAGCCCTCCATGGACTTGCGCAACCGTTACCCTCCGTGGGTTGAAGTCTCCATCAACGTGGACGTACGATAGCACCACCTTTCAGAACCACGCCAAAAACCACCGTGTCTTCAATGCGTTTGAAATCTCCAACCCCCTTCCTTTACTTACATATGCAATTGTTTACTTTCCGCTGCTACACTCTTAGAATTGCATGTGTAGGGTGATTCTTGACTTGTGTTCTTGCTAAAATCTGACTGCAACTAAAATTGGGAAAAGGTTAGGTTTTTATTTGGTCAAGTAGTCTAATCACTCCCCCTCTAGACATACTTCCAATCCTACAAGTGGTATCAGAGCTTGGTCTCCGTAGCCTTGATTTCCATTGCGTTGGTGATCATAGCCTTGGTTTCACAACATAGGAGAGTATGGCATCTTGTGAGGGTAATTATCACCGTAGAGGTCCATATTTTCATGGTACAAACTTTGCTAGTTGGAAATATAAGATGAACATGCATATTCTTGGTCATAACCCCGCCGTTTGGGCTGTTGTTCGTGTTGGCTTCAAGGTGAATTCATTGAGGATGGTAAGGAACCGGATCATGAAGCAACCACGGAAGAATTGAGAATGCTGCAATATAATGCTCAAGCTTGCGACATTCTATTCAACAGTTTGTGCCCTGAGGAGTTCAACAAGATCAGCCGCCTCGAGAATGCAAAAGAAATTTGGTATACTTTAGTTGATATGCATGAGGGTACCGAGTCCGTCAAGGAATCTAAGTTGGATGTTCTTCAAAGTCAACTTGACAAGTTGGTGAAGGAGTCGCTGAGATGTACTCTAGGCTTGCTCTCATCACAAATGAGATTGCCGGCTTAGGAAGTGAAGAGATGACCGACAAATTCATCATCAAGAAGATACTTAGAGCTTTGGATAGAAAATATGATACCGTTTGCACATTGATCCAAATGATGCCAAATTACAAAGATCTCAAGCCCAAGGAAGTCATTTGTAGAATTGTTGCTCATGAGATGTCACTCAAGGATAAGGAGGAGCTACACAACAAGTCAAGTGGTGCTTACAAAGCCTCAACCGATGCTCCCTCAACTACAAGCAACAAACTAGTATCTGATCAGGAAATTAGCTCCGACCCCGACCACCACTCCGAGAGAAGTTATCACTCCGACTCAGATTATAGTCAAGAAGAAGGTGTTGTTGGTCTTGCACTCGTATCCTCCAACTCCAATGATCTATTTGATTCACCAAATGAAGGAATTGGAAGATGCTTCATGGAAAAAGGCCCCAAGGTATCACACCCCGAATACTTTGACTTTAATTGTGATGATGACGATTTACTTGGTGATGATGATTTACTTGTTGATAAGACTAGCAATGCGAGCTATAATGAAAATGCTAGTAATCATGATAGTCAAGAGGAAACAATTGACAATGCTATGAAGGAGATTGAGCGTCTAACTAAAGAACTAAACACTCTTAAGTTAGCTCATGAAACAAGTCAAGAGGATCATAGAGAACTTCTAAGAACTCATGAGAAGCTACGCTTCGAGAAGCTAAATTTAGAGCAAGAGCATGAGTTTCTTAAAGCTATCAATGATGATCTTCGAAAGAAGAGTTCTTCATATCTTGCCAAATGTTTACTTTTGTCTACTTTTATGCCACAAGTAAAATCTAAGAAAACTAGTAACAAGAGTAAAAAGGATTCTTCATCTAGTGGTAACAATAACAATGTTAAATCCAATATTGTTGCTTCTAGTAGTTTTATTGATTCCACTAATGATTCTCTTAGCCAAGTTACACTTGAGCAAGAAAACACTTTATTGAAAGGAATTATAGAAAAGGGTGTCTACAAAAGTCTTGCCGGAGTAAGAAATTTGAGTAAATTGTGCGCAAGCAAGGAAAGCGCACCAGAAGAATCAAGGTGTTAGTTTTGAACGAAAGTTCAATGCCAATGGAGTCGAGTGGGAAGAAGATCAATACCCCAAGATGAAGTTTGTTCCTCAACAAGAGAAGTATGATCCCACTTCCTTCAAGGGAACTAAAGCTCAATATGATCTTCCACCACAAGATCACAAGCAAAAAGGCAAGGATAAGCTTCAAGAAGAGATTGACTCATTTGAAGAAGCACCTCAAGCCTTGGTCAAGTGGGTTCCCAAGACTTCATCAAGTACTACTTCATCAAGTTCAACTACAACTCCAAGGATTTCCATCAAGTTGATATGGATCCCAAAGAAGAAGAACTAGAGAGTTCTTGAGGGTGACTTCGGCAACAAACTTCACTCACATTCATTTTGGCCTGAACTCATGCAACCAACTTCAACATCTTGCACTAGTTCATGGAGTCACAAACCCTCTTGTTGGTAAGACAAGGGACAAGGTATTCAATGCATTCATGGACATCATCATATGTGTACTTCACTCTATGTCTATGGATATTCTTGTATGTCTCTTGTTTGGGACTAACCCATGTAGCTATTGAAAGCACAAAACTCCAAAGGATTCTCCCAACTCTTGATGGTCTACATCAACATTGAGCATCCATCTTCAACATCTACATGAAGTCATCATTGACAAAACCCAAGGTTAGTTCATCCCTCTATGGGGCGATATCACATCTAGGGGGAGCTTTGCTCTAAGAATTGAGCTAAAGCAACTCTAATGGTGTGAACACATTAAATGCTTTATGTAAAAGTGGTAACCCACTTGTGCTTAAACGATGAGTATGACCTATGATCAAATGTTCTTATTTGGCTCCTAAGTCAATATACTCATATATAGATGACCTAGTTATCGCCATTGTTTGATAGATGCTAGAATTGGTTGTGCATGTTTGACACATATTTCATTTGCTATCTTATTGTGTGAGCATGTTGGATTGCATGTTTTCTTCATTCGAGGACATCCATTTGTTGTTTTGATTGTCTTGGTTTTTCGGGCAAGTGGTTGTACAATAATGCCTAAGAACCTTCTTTAGCTATCTATGCTTTCTTGTCTCAAATTCTATTCTTGCTGCATCACAAAAATTGAACAAGTCATTTTCGGACCCTCCGGGTGAGGAGCACTCGGAGCCACCGATCTGAAAGGGCTGAACCTTCCTACTTCTTGAGCTTGCACTGGTTTTTCCCTTGAAGCGGAAAGGGTGATGCAGCAAAGTAGAGATAAGTATTTCCCTCAGTTTGAGAACCAAGGTATCAAACAATCAAACAACTTGCACCCAACACGATAAAGGGGTTGTCAATCCCTTCATGGTTACTTGCAAAAGTGAGATCTGATAGAGATAGATAAACGATAAAGTAAATATTTTTGGTATTTTTGGTTTATAGATCGGAAAGTAAAAGATTGCAAAATAGTAGATCGGAAACTAATATGATGGAAAATAGAAACTTATATGATGGAAAATAGAAACTGGTATGATGGAAAATAGACCCGGGGGCCATAGGTTTCACTAGAGGCTTCTCTCAAGATAGCAAATAATACGGTGGGTGAACAAATTACTGCCGAACAATTAATAGAAAAGCGCAAAGTTATGGCGATATCTAAGGCCATGATCACGAATATAGGCATCACGTCCGTGTCAAGTAGACCGAAATGATTCTGCATCTACTACTATTACTCCACACATGGACCGCTATCCAGCATGCATCTAGAGTATTAAGTTCATAAAGAACGGAGTAACGCATTAAGTAAGATGACATGATGTAGAGGAATTAACTCAAGCAATATGATGAAAACCCCATCTTTTTATCCTCGATGGCAACAATACAATACGTGCCTTGCTGCCCCTACTGTCACTGGGAAAGGACACCGCAAGATTGAACCCAAAGCTAAGCACTTCTCCCATTGCAAGAAAAACCAATCTAGCTGGCCAAACTAAACCGATAGTTCGAAGGGAATTACAAAGATATCAAATCATGCATAAAAGAATTCAGAGAAGATTCAAATAATATTCATAGATAAGCTGATCATAAATCCACAATTCATCGGATCTCGGCGAACACACCGCAAAAAAGTATTACATCGAATAGATCTCCAAGAACATCGAGGAGAACATGGTATTGAGAATCAAAGAGAGAGAAGAAGCCATCTAGCAACTAGCTATGGACCCGTAGGTCTGCGGTAAACTACTCACGCTTCATCGGAAGGGAAATAGAGTTGATGTAGAATCCCTCCGTGATCGAATCCCCCTCCGGCAGGGTGCCGGAAAAGGTCCCTAGATGGGATCTCATGGGTACAGAAGGTTGCGACGGTGGAAAAGTGTTTTCGTGGATGCTTCTGGTGGTTTGGTGATATTTGGGAATATATAGGCGAAAGAATTAGGTCAGGGGAGTCACAGGGGGCCCACAAGGCAGGGGGCGCGCCCTCCACCCTTGTGGCCACCTTGTGGCTCCTCTGACTTGAATTCCAAGTCTCCTGGGTGTCTTCTGGTCCAAGAAAAATCATCGCGAAGGTTTTATTCCGTTTGGACTCCGATTGGTATTCCTTTTCTGCGAAACTCAAAAACAAGGAAAAAACAGGAATTGGCGCTGTGCTCTAGGTTAATAGTTTAGTCCCAACAATAATATAAAATCGATACCTATACTAATTAGGCACTTCCTAAAAATTCCCACGTTAATCAGTAATTAGGAGCCGTTAATCTGGTGGGTCCGAATTATTACGGTGTAGATTTACCTATATAGTCCATTATTGTATTTTTCTCAATTAGAAAAAAAAAACCCGACTAAAAGGCCCACAATTGGTTCGATCTGAACCAGGCCCACAATTTGTACGATCTAATCATCTCCTTGAAGCGCACGATCTCATCTGCCCTAGGCGAGGCTGCGATCTCATCTTCTCTGGAGCACGCGCCACCAAGAAGGCAGTGCGTCGGCCCCAAAGCGCACGATCTCATCTTCCCAGGCGAGCCTGCGATCTCATCGTCTGTAGAGCATGCGCCGAACGCCGTCATGATGCTGTGCGTTCCCGACTCCCTCTCAGTCTTAGGCGACCAGCTTGCCTTTCTCAAACTGTTGATCGGCGGCAGTGCGGAGTGTGCCAAATACCTGCAGGTATTCAACATGCTGCTGCTTCTCCTCGGTTATGCTGGATACACCATCCATGTCGCCTCCTGCTGGTGCTATGACGTGCATGGTTGATCAAACACTAGCACTAATTGCACTGCCATGTCCGTTTAAAAATTCTCTCTGTAATATAATTTGTGTGGTGCATACGCATGCAGATGGTGGCCGCCGTGAGCAAGTGCGCCCATCGAAATATGTCAAGCCTTCTTCGTCTCCTCATCTCTACATAGAAAAAAGAAACATCTACCAGAAGCAATCTTGCAGTACGCAATCTCTGTCTCAAACTGAAGCACACAAGTTTGTATTCAAGGTGTGGTCGAGCAGCTTAATCTGGCACATGGATTAGGTGTGGTCGAGGATCTTATTGCCTCAAAAAGATTTTCCTCTTCTCATATCAGGTTTGTTTTCTCACACTTTTTGTAAGGAATTTGTTTTCTTACAGGTTTACACTTCGTTCGTTGATCATGTTATACTCGAATCCATCCTAATTAGGATTTTTCTTTGTTGCAAATTGGGTTATTACTTCTCCAGTGATTCAATTCTGAATCTTCTCATGTACAATATTTGGACCTCATGGTGATCGGGTTGGAGCATCACTATGCCTATGGTCCGAGCTTAAAGCTTAAACCTGTTATCTAGACAAACAACATTCAGTATCAAAGAGCTTTCCGTTGGCTGTCGTCATCATCGCTGGTCAAGCTTCTCCCGCTGGGTACAAAGGCTCTCTCTGGTCAGTTGCCATCACCATGCAGGTTAGCGAGTGTTCCTTCTAGCCCAATTCTTTTCTAGAGATATGCTATACAGCTTTGTGAATCACATTGTTAGAAAGTGTAGTTCATTATGCTAACATATTACATGGCAACATTGAGCTGATCAAAGTTCAGCACTCCTTTCTTTCCAATTTGCACTTTGAAATATATTCTATTTTTTTTTGCTTCTTTAAAGGCCATCAAGATATTTGTGTCCCTTAAACAATATTAAACTTATATTTCTATTTTCTTCTGCAAAGTCTAAAACATTACCGGTAGTGAAATTCTCACTACAATTAGCCATAATAAGGATTCCTTCAAAGTAAAGGTTACAGTAATTAGGGTATGGTATGCCACTAACCTCAACAAGTACAAACTTATTAGCCTTGGAATATGATACTACTTCACAAAAAGGACAATTTATCTATCAAAGTATATATTTTTTGAAGATAAATAGGCTACTATGATATGTAAAAGTCCTAATAAATATGAGGCATCTTCGTGCTGTATTATAATTGTTTCATGCTAGGATGACACATAGCTAGGTAATAACTACCACTAAAACACACTAGGCATCACCATACCAAACAAAACAATTTGCGAGGGAGAGAGAAAATTGTTTGCTAGCGGTACTGTGCATGCCGCAGAGTACCACACACATTGCCCGCTGCCTCTACCATTATCTCTCCATAATACCTTCTACCGATTCCTCTGCCATGATGTCTGGATGCAAACCCAACAATATAAGAGGGCCAAACGATGTCGAGTCCCAGTGTGGAGGTAACTCCAAAATGAAACATATTGGGCGATAATGCAAAAAGTGTTGTTTACCTACTCAAAAAATACCATAGAGAAGGCATGGGTTTGGAGTCCATTTGCCTGTTCATAACCATGAAATCCAAAGGTAGGTGATGCATAGTAAATGGATAAGGTACTGCTCCATTTTAAAATAGATGTATATGGTCGTCTTGCCAACCTCAAATGATGAGTTTGAAACTACAGAAATGCAACTTTTCAATAAGATGAAGAAAAACATAACTTGACTCTCCTCAATGAACTATACGCTTTGGTTACTAATTAAAATGAGCAGATCTTAGTTGTGACATGGTAATAAAATAAGATTATTATCAAATTAAATTTACTTTTAGATATTAAAAGCTATGTGTAAAAACAAAGTTAATTCGACACGCATTTACGTTGCCTACAAAAATATGTACAATGAAAACATAATATTTCTAAAATTCTCATAATATGATGTACGTGATCTCTCACAGCAAAAACAAATTCATGACAATTAAACGCTTCGGTCTAACGAAAGCTAAGGAGTTTTCACAGTGACATTGTGACATCGTACAAAGAACAAATGTAAATCATAACAAAAGCTATTTTTTCCGTATCCGATATATATTAAGATGAAATGTAACTATCATTTATATGAAAATGTAAACTAAAATTAAAATGTATAATGAAAGCTATTTTTTCCAAATTGGACACTATCTTTTAGAACGGGTACATGAAAAAACGTGACATGCCTCCCTTATGAAATTCATGTTTGCCCCTTTAATAAAAGGATAATGTAACAGTAAAACCATAGTGAACTAAAAACGAATGAAAAGTTTACTAATTGGATGTTTTAATGTTTGCCCCTATAATGTAACATGTCATGCCTTCTTACGAAAATTTAATGTTTGTTTATAACTGTATAAAAAGTTAACATTCTCAATATACCAGCCCGTGCGAATGCACGGGTTGACGACTAGTATTTACTAATTGGAATCACCATTAGAGCCTCCACGTTAATCCTAAAAGATCACCTAAATATAACCTTAGGATCTCAATTATGCGGTTAAGATCTAATGGAGTCTGTGGGGCCTGTTATTAAAAAAAGAGTCTGTGGGGCCTTATTTTTGTAGAGTCCTACATGGCCACGGATATGTAGTCCATCTCGATGGATTACCAAACGCCATCCAAACAAAGAAATCTACCACGCCACCGGCCGGCCGGCGCCATGCCCCCACGACCCATGCACACAGCTGATTGATTTTCATGGTGATTACGAATGAGCTGGATGTGTTCACGCCAGCTGTTTTCCAAAAATTGTCTCGATCGCTCATAAATCGGCATCTAAACAAGTAAAGGTAAAAAGAAATCTACCACGCTGCCGGCCGGCGGGCGCGATACCGCGGCGGCCCATGCACATAACCGATTGATTTTCATGGTAATTACAAATCAACTAGATGTGTACACGTGTGCTGTTTATAACTCAATATTATTACTGTAACATAGTCGGTACATCTATGCTAATTGTCAGATCAAGAATTTATTGAAAAAAGTACATTGCATCACACGAGTAACCAATGTGCATTGTTGCATGTTATTAGGTGTAATAAATCAAAATAATATTCTAATTATTCTAAATTCCAATTTCTATAACGTATTTAATGCAACAAATGTTACTACAAGTTCAAATCATATACATCTTTCTACAACAGACTAGCCCGTGCGGATTGCACGGGTTGACGACTAGTAGCATATTAATGCATATAAAACATCCAAAACAGATAATATAATAGCATGTAACAATAAAAAAATTATAGATACGTTGGAGACGTATCAAGCATCCCCAAGCTTAATTCCTGCTCGTCCTCGAGTAGGTAAATGGTAAAAACAGAATTTTTGATGTGGAATGCTACCTAACATATTTATCCATGTAATTTTCTTTATTGTGGCATGAATGTTCAGATCCATAAAATTCAAAACAAAAGTTTAATATTGACATAAAAACAATAATACTTCAAGCATACTAACAAGGCAATTATGTCTTCTCAAAATAACATGGCCAAAGAAAGCTTATTCCTACAAAATCATATTGTCTGGCTATGCTCCATCTTCATCACACAAAATATTTAAATCATGCACAACCCCGATGACAAGCCATGCAATTGTTTCATACTTTTGATGTTCTCAAATTTTTTTAACTTTCACGCAATACATGAGCGTGAGCCATGGACATAGCACTATAGGTGGAATAGAATATGGTGGTTGTGGAGAAGACAAAAAAAGAGGGAGATAGTCTCACATCAACTAGGCGTATCAACGGGCTATGGAGATGCCCATCAATAGATATCAATGTGAGTGAGTAGGGATTGCAATGCAACGGATGCACTAGAGCTATAAGTTTATGAAAGCTCAAAAAGAAAACTAAGTGGGTGTGCATCCAATTTGCTTGGTCATGAAGACCTAGGGCAATTTGAGGAAGCCCATCATTGAAATATACAAGCCAAGTTCTATAATGAAAAATTCCCACTAGTATATGAAAGTGACAACATAGGAGACTCTCTATCATGAAGATCATGGTGCTACTTTGAAGCACAAGTGTGGTAAAAGGATAGTAACATTGCCCCTTCTCCCTTTTCTCTCTCTTTTTTTTGTTGGGCCTTCTCTCATTTTTTTGCCTCTTTTTTTTCGTCCGGAGTCTCATCCCGACTTGTGGGGGAATCATAGTCTCCATCATCCTTTCCTCAGATGGGACCATGCTCTAATAATGAAGATCATCACACTTTTATTTACTTAGAAGCCAAGAATTACAACTCAATACTTAGAACAAAATATGACTCTATATGAATGCCTTCGGCGGTTTACCGGGATGTGCAATGAATCAAGAGTGACATGTATGAAAGAATTATGAACGGTGGCTTTGCCACAAATACGATGTCAACTACATGATCATGCAAAGCAATATGACAATGATGATGTGTGTCATAATAAACGGAACGGTCAAAAGTTGCGTGGAAATATATCTCGGAATGGCTATGGAAATGCCATAATAGGTAGGTATGGTGGCTGTTTTGAGGAAGGTATATGGTGGGTGTATGGTACCGGCAAAAGTTGCGCGGTACTAGAGAGACTAGCAATGGTGGAAGGGTGAGAGTGCGTATAATCCATGGACTGAACATTAATCATAAAGAACTCACATACTTATTGCGAAAATCTATTAGTCATCGAAACAAAGTACTACGCGCATGCTCCTAGGAGGATAGATTGGTAGGAAAAGACCATCGCTCGTCCCCGACCGCCACTCATAAGGAAGACAATCAATAAATAAATCATGCTCCGACTTCATCACATAACGGTTCACCATACGTGCATGCTACGGGAATCACAAACTTTAACACAAGTATTTCTCAAATTCACAACTACTCACTAGCATGACTCTAATATCACCAGCTTCATATCTCAAAACACTCATAAGGAATCAAACTTCTCATAGTATTCAATGCACTTTATATGAAAGTTTTTATTATATCCCTTTTGGATGTCTATCATATTAGGACTAAATTTATAACCAAAGCAAATTACCATGCTGTTTAAAGACTTTCAAAATAATATAAGTGAAGCATGAGAGTTCATTAATTTCTATAAAATAAAACCACCGCCGTGCTCTAAAAAGATATAAGTGAAGCACTAGAGCAAAATTGCCTAGCTCAAAAGATATAAGTGAAGCACATAGAGTATTCTAATAAATCATGATTCATGCGTTTCCCTCTCAAAAGGTGTGTACAGTAAGTATGATTGTGGCAAACTAAAAAGCAAAGACTCATATCATACAAGACGCTCCAAGCAAAACCCATATCATGTGGTGAATAAAAATATAGCCTCAAGTAAAGTTACCGATAGACGAAGACGAAAGAGGGGATGCCTTCTGGGGCATCCCCAAGCTTAGGCTCTTGGTTGTCCTTGAATATTACCTTGGGGTGCCTTGGGCATCCCCAAGTTTAGGCTCTTGCCACTCCTTATTCCATAGTCCATCAAATCCTTACCCAAAACTTGAAAACTTCACAACACAAAACTCAACATAAAATCTCATAAGCTCCGTTAGTATAAGAAAATAAATCACCACTCTTGGTACTGTTCTGAACTCATTATTTATTTATATTGGTGTAATATCTACTGTATTCCAACTTTTCCATGGTTCATACCCTCCGATACTACCATAGATTCATCAAAATAAGCAAACAACACATAGAAAACAGAATCTGTCAAAAACAGAAAAGTCTGCGACGATCTGAATTGTTCTAATACTTATCTAACTCAACAAATTCTGAAAACTTAGGACAACATAGGAAATTTGTATATCAATCCTGTGTAAAAAATTCAGGGTTTTTCCACGCTCCAGTGAATTTAAACAATTCTGGGACTGGACGCAAAAGTTTCTGTTTTTCAGCAAGATCAAATCAACTATCACCGTAAGCCATCCCAAAGGTCTTATCTAGCACAAATACTAATTAAAACACAAAAACACATCTAACCAGAGGCTAAATGAATTATTTATTGGAAAACAGCAAGGAAAAATATTGGGTTGTCTCAAGCGCTTTTCTTTAAAGCCTTTTAGCTAGGCATTGATAATTTCAATGATGCTCACATAAAAGAGAAGAATTGAAGCACAAAGAGAGCATCATAAAACACATAACAATCACATCTAAGTCTAACATACTTCCTATGCATATGAATTGTATAAGCAAATAATTTATCAAGGCAAGCAAAAACTAGCATATGCAAGGAAGAAGAAAGAGACGATAGCAATCTCAACATGAAGAGAGGTAATTTAGTAACATGAAAATTTCTACAACCATATTTTCCTCTCTCATAATAATTACATGTAGGATCTTAAGAAAATTCCACAATATAGCTATCACATAACATATTCTCAACACGATCCACATGCATGCGAAGTTGACACTCTTCCAAAATAGTGGTATTAACATTAACTAAAGTCATGACCTCTCCAAACCCACTTTTATCAAAAATTTCATAAGATTGAATATTCTCCAAATATGTGGGATCTAAAGTTGACACTCTTCCAAACCCACTTTCAATATTATTGCAAACATTATTATCAATCTCATATTCATCATGTGGCTTAAATAAAATTTCAAGATCATAAGAAGAATCACCCCAATCATGATCATTGCAACAAGTAGTAGACATAGAAAAATTAGCATCCCCAAGCTCAGGGTTTTGCATATCATTAACACAATTGACATTAATGGAATTTATAATAACATCATTGCAATCATGCTTTTCATTCAACGAGCTATCGTGAATCACTTTATAATTTTCTTCTTTCAACACTTCATCACAATTTTCAGATTCACGAATTTCAAGCAAAACCTCATAAAGATAATCTAGTGCACTCAACTCACTAGCAATAGGTTCATCATAATTGGATCTCTTAAAAAGATTAGCAAGTGGATGAGGATCCATAAACCTTTGTTTTTGTTTTTCAATAAACACACAATTTTACCAAGCGAACAAGCAAACAAACCAAATAAGACATAAGGGCAAACGGAAAAAGGTGAATGGAAGAAGGGCGAATAAAATGGCAAATCTTTTCAAAAATCGTTTTAGAAGTGGGGGAGAGGAAAATGAGAGGCAAATGGCGAATAATGTAATGCAAGAGATGAGAGTGTATGATGGGTACTTGGTATGTCTTGACTTGGCGTAGATCTCCCCGGCAACGGCGCCAGAAATTCTTCCTGCTACTTCTTGAGCTTGCGTTGGTTTTTTGCTTGAAGAGGAAAGGGTGATGCAGCAAAGTAGAGATAAGTATTTCCCTCAGTTTGAGAACCAAGGTATCAATCCAGTAGGAGACAACGCACAAATCACCGAATACCTGCGCAAACAATCAAACAACTTGCACCCAACTCTATAAAGGGGTTGCCAATCCCTTCATGGTTACTTGCAAAAGTGAGATCTGATAGAGATAGATAAATGATAAAGTAAATATTTTTGGTATTTTTGGTTTATAGATCAGAAATTAAAAGATTGTAAAATAGTAGATCGGAAAATAATATGATGGAAAATAGAAACTTATATGATGGAAAATAGAAACTGGTATGATGGAAAATAGAGCCGGGGGACATAGGTTTCACTAGAGGCTTCTCTCAAGATAGCAAATAATACGGTGGGTGAACAAATTACTGCCGAGCAATTGATAGAAAAGCGCAAAGTTATGACGATATCTAAGGCAATGATCATTAATATAGGCATCACGTCCGTGTCAAGTAGACCGAAATGATTTTGTATCTACTACTATTACTCCACACACTGACCGCTATCCAGCATGCATCTAGAATATTAAGTTCATAAAGAACGGAGTAACGCATTAAGTAAGATGACATGATGTAGATGAATTAACTCTAGCAATATGATGAAAACCCCATCTTTTTATCCTCGATGGCAACAATACAATACGTGCCTTGCTACCCCTACTGTCACTGGGAAAGGACACCGCAGGATTGAACCCAAAGCTAAGCACTTCTCCCATTGCAAGAAAAACCAATCTAGTTGGCCAAACCAAACCGATAATTCGAATAGAATTACAAAGATATCAAATCATGCATAAAAGAATTCAGAGAAGATTCAAATAATATTCATAGATAAACTGATCATAAATCTACAATTCATCGGATCTCGGCAAACACACCGCAAAAAAGTATTACATCAAATAGATCTCCAAGAACATCGAGGAGAACATGGTATTGAGAATCAAAGAGAGAGAAGAAGCCATCTAGCTACTAGCTATGGAACTGTAGGTCTGTGGTAAACTACTCACGCTTCATCGGAAGGGCAATAGAGTTGATGTAGAAGCCCTCCGTGATCGAATCCCCCTCCGGCAGGGTGCCGGAAAAGGTCCCAAAATGGGATCTCACGGGTACAGAAGGTTGCGGCAGTGGAAACGTGTTTTCGTGGATGCTTCTGGTGGTTTGGGGATAATTGGGAATATATAGGTGAAAGAATTAGGTCAGGGGAGTCACGGGGGGCCCACAAGGCAGGGGGCGCGCCCTACCCCCTGGGCGCGCCCTCCACCCTTGTGGCCGCCTCGTGGCTCCTCTGACTTGAACTCCAAGTCTCCTGGGTGTCTTCTGGTCCAAGAAAAATCACCGCGAAGGTTTTGTTCCGTTTGGACTCCGTTTGGTATTCCTTTTCTGCGAAACTCAAAAACAAGGAAAAAATAGGAACTGGCACTGGGCTCTAGGTTAATAGGTTAGTCGCAAAAAAATATAAAATAGCATACTAATGCATATAAAACATCCAAAATAGATAATATAATAGCATGAAACAATAAAAAATTATAGATACGTTGGAGACGTATCAAACCTCCAAAACCTTCAAATGCGTTTCAGTGCGACCAACTCATATCATCTTGGACCCACCGAAATCGCTTGATTGATCCATGTTTTCAATCTCGGTGTCACCGAGTTAAACCACTTCGGAGCCACCGATGTGCTAATCTACCTACAGTTACATATATCGGTGCCACCGAGTCCTTAAACTCGGAGCCACCGACAGCATATGGGTATATATCTCGCAGGCCCAAACGGTTGAAATTTCACAAACCCTCTCGCTCCCACACCCCGTTGCTGCCATCGCCCAGGTCTCCGGATTATCGCCGTCATCTCCTGTGCGCCTTCATCGCAGGACTCCATCGCCGTCAACAGCAATCTGCCCCGCCGTTGGCACCGTAGAGGAGCTCCACCGAGTTAGGTGCCAGCTTTGCAAGATGTCAGATTGCAACAACAGTCAGAATATGTTAGAGTAGCACACTAATCCCAGCTCAGGCTCTAGTCCTGCAGAAAGGTTTTATGAGGGAGAAAGGGGCTCTCCAGATCTTCCAAAGGCAGCCACAAGAACATAGAAGAAGAGAACCTCAGACAGTGAGGATGAGGACTTCCTTGCTAAAGATACGACATCAAGGAAGCAGAAAAGAGTTGTGCTTGCAAAGGAATACAAAAACAATCCATCTGCTAGAACCAAAGAGAAGACAGCTGTGAAGAAAGTTACCAAAGAAACAAGTAGCTCAAAGGTAGAAGCAGCAAGCAGGCAGAAAAGGGAAAGGAAGAAAGGCCGGTGGTGCAAACTTGTCAACCCCATGGTAGAATTTGAAAGGCAAACTTCTTCAGATGAAGAGGAGGAACCTGCAGCAAACCCTCCACCTGCAAAAACTCAGAAACTTATGTCTGATGCAATTAGGACTGCTCCCTCAAGGTCCAAGCCCAAAGCTCCAGCGCCTAAGAGGTCAACAAGGAATATTTCTGCTGCTGAGAAGAACAAGGCCCCAGTGCCGGAAGCTAATGTTGATGAGGAGCCACTAGTGCTCAGAAAATTGAAGCCAAAGATTCCAGATCATGATGATGCTCATCCTGTTGCAGAGAACATGATGCTCAGGAAGGACAAAGGTTTGCATTCATGGAGACTGAATGATCCTTATGCTGCAAGAAGGAGAACTGCTTGTGATTATTGTTTCTAGACCAGAGAACAACAAGATTTTTATGAAACTGTTTTGCTTGATAAGAAGCCAATTGTCAGTGACATGAGATGGGTTGATTGGAAATACATCCATGCCAATGAAGATTATTTTCCCCATGTTCATGAGAGTTTCAATCTTGCTGGTGTGGATGATTTTTTTGGAAGGAAGCTTAGCAAGTGGAATGACGAAATGGTAATGCAATTTTATTCAACAGCACATTTTTATCCAGATGGTAGAATTGTGTGGATGACTGAGGGTACTAGATACCAGTCAACTATCTCTGAATGGTCTGCTCTACTTGGTGCTCCCAAGGAAGAAGAAAATGACATCGATGTTTATGCTAAGCTGAAGCAAGACCATAACTCCATGGCAAACATGTACACAGCTATTCCAGAGAAGGATATCGAGACACACAAACTTGGTTCAGTGAAGCACTTGCTACCCGGATTGGCCACCGCCAATACAATCTTGAGGTACACTCTGTTGCCCAAGTCTGGAGATGAGAGGATGATACGTGGCCACTCCATCAACCTGCTACACCTCTTTGATAGACCTCAGAAATTCAAAGTCATGAGCCTCATAGTTGAGACGATCAAATGAACAGCTGCTGATTAGAAGAGATCTTGCGGATATGCTCCACACATTCAAATGCTCATCAATTCCATGGTTGGAATGAGCACTTATCTTCTTGACCACGAGCATCTCCCTTTGCGCCTAGAATTCGAAGATAATGTAGTGGTGATGGATTCATCTCACCCTACTTCCGCAGAAGCAGGCGAAAGAATTCGTGCAGCTCAAGCAGCAAAAGAAGCCGAGAAGGCATCAGCTCCCAATGCTCCAATTGCAAATCTCAAGTCGAAGAGTGACCAAATGACTTATCTACTTGAAGCCACACTGAGGATTGAGCAAAGTACGGCCAACCTCTACAAGAGCCAGGCAAGCCTAGAGCGGATAGTCGAAACTAAATTTTATGAACTCGATGTGAAGGTCACAGAGATACAAACTACAGTGGAGAAGCTGAAGAGTGATGTTGATACTGTCAGGACAGCCCCATCAGATAATAGTGAAGATGACAGACCTACTACAGAGAGATTTCAGGCAGTGCCCAGGGCAGCCAAATCTACTGCTGTACCAGTTGTGGGTCCGAGGACCACAGTATCTGCACCTGCTGCTGCTACCACAGTGCCACCTCCCGTCTCCACTCCACCAGCCCAGCAAACATCTACAGAAGCACTTGCGGACGCTCTTCTTTCAATGCCATCTACACACACCGAAGCTGCCAGTAGGAGATCTCCTTCAGGAGCTTCCGAGGATCGTGCCTAGAGTGCCGAATTAGTGCTATACCTATTCGATCTTTTTGGTACTTGCTGCCAAAGGGGGAGAATTTGTATAGATCATAGGCTTCGAGAGAGAGAGAGTCTCGCTTTGCTCTTTTGCCTTGCTTTTATTTGCTTGTTGGTACTTTGTCTGTCTATTTGATTTGTGTTGTGTGCCTGCTACAGTGTCTGTGATGTTTATGCTTGTGAGATACTATGCATCATGTGGTTGATCATACTATGCGCTTATGCTTATCATTATCTTGTATGATCATTCATTTGTGTTTGGTGATGCGTGCTATTTACTCTATTCATATCATTTTGCGTGCTCCACCAAGTTGAATGTGACTTGGAAGAGTGACCCATGATCCTAATCGATTGTGCATTTGCATTCAAATGCAAATATTCAATAATGCACAAATTTAGGGGGAGCTCTTGCTTATCACATATTTATCAAAGCGATGATGCATTACATTCATTTAATCATTTGTCGAAGCTTTGATCTATATGTTGTCATCAATTACCAAAAAGGGGCGATTGAAAGCACATTTGCTCCCTTGGTGGTTTTGGTAATTCCTAACAACATATATCTCATTGAACTAATGTCCATTCAAGTTAAAGATTTCAGGATGTTCAATGATTGGCATGGCATGGACTAGAGATGTGGACCCCTCAAAATGCTAAGGACAAGGATTGGCAAAAGATCAAGACTCTATATTTTTGGTTTAGTGATCCAAGATCACATTGAGTCCATAGGAAAGCCAATACTATTAAAAGGGGATGAGGTGTTGCTTAATGGTCTTTTTGCTCAAGTGCTTAGTGACAGTACTCCAAAACCCTCAACCACCTTCTGATTCCAAATATGTCCAAAACCAATATTCCAACTCGGCCCCACCGAAAATATCTATCTGGAGCCACCGAGTTCATCCAGCCTTAGCCACTGCCAAAACCCTACCAAATCAGATCCATCTATATGGATCTCGGTCCAACCGAGATGGCCTTGCCAACTCTCTGTTATCGTTTGCAATTATTTCAGTCTCACCGAGTTTTGCAAATCGGTTCCACCGAGATGACTTGCCAACTCTCTGTTGCCTAATTGCTTCACTTCGGTCCCACCGAGTTGATGTAATCGGTGCCACCGAGATGAGGATTGCCCTAAGCCATTGCACTTTGGTCCATCTGAGTTGTTCCCTTCGGTCCCACCGATATCCCTAAAGTTCCTAACTTTTACACAGGTCAGTGCCACCGGGATTTCTCTTTTGGTGCCACCGAGTTATGTCAAAAGTGTGTACCGGTTGGATTTCGTGGGGAGGCTATTTATACCCCTCCACCACCTATCCCTCTCAAGGGAGAGCTATCAGAATGTGCCTACACTTCCACCATACATTTTCTGAGTGAGAACAACCTACTCATGTGTTGAGATCAAGATATTCCATTCCTATCATTTGAACCTTGATCTCTAGCCTTTCCCAAGTTGCCTTCCACTCAATTCCTTCTTCCACCATAGCCAAATATGTGAGTAGTTGTTTGAGTGTTGGGAAGACTATCATTTGAAGCACAAGAGCAAGGAGTTCTTCAACAACACACCGTCTATTACCTTTTGGACAGTGGTGTCTCCTAGATTGGTTAGGTGTCACTTGGGAGCCTCCGACATGATCTGAAGTGGAACCAAGGAGTTTGTAAGGGCAAGGAGATCACCTACTTCGTGAAGATCTACCCCGATTGAGGCTAGTCCTTCGTGGATGGAAGCCATGGTGGAATAGACAAGGTTGCTTCTTCGTGGACACTTCATGGGTAGAGCCCTCCGTGGACTCGCGCAACCGTTACCCTCCATGGGTTGAAGTCTCCATCAACATGGACGTACGATAGCACCACCTATCGGAACCACGCCAAAAACCACCGTGTCTTCATTGCGTTTGAAATCTCAAACCCAATTCCTTTACTTACATATGCAATTGCTTACTTTCCGCTGCTACACTCTCAGAATTGCATGTGCAGGGTGATGCTAAAATCTGACTACAACTAAAATTGGGAAAATGATAGGTTTTTATTTGGTTAAGTAGTCTAATCACCCCCCCTCTAGACATACTTCTGATCCTACAGATATGGGATATGCACCCGGTCCGCTCTTGGCTCTAGAGGGAGGAGGGACGAACCATCAGCCAAGTCTTCAATAGTGGCAACTAAGTGGGCGGTAGGCGGGGTGTAAATTTCCCTATCGTCGGCTTTAAGCCCGATCTTCTCATAGACCGAGGACTGGCCGTCAGTAATTCCCTTGGCTTGGATCTAATCTAGTATCCCGTTTAATAGCGAGAGGTCCGTCAGATCCATGTTCTGAGAGTTTTAGGGATCAACCCGCAATATTGCAGCTCGAGGGGCATTCGAAATCGCCCCGGAGTCATGCTCGGCTAAGACTGGCCCTGAGTCGTCAATTGTTTAGAACGGATCCGGGCTCGAGGCTGAATCCAGAATGGCGGCCAACCCGATAACGGGGTAAGCCGGTCCTGAGGTCATAGCTTCCAGGTGTGCAGGTGCTTCGGGTAAAGCCGAGGACCCTACAAGAATAAGATCTCCCCAGAAGTCAGTGACGAAATCCAGGTTTCCAAACCTGATCTCCTGGGTGGGGGTAAAGCTACCGACACGACCTAGACGACCGGTCGATCAGTGTGCAGCACGATGCTGCCAAACGTGAAGAGTTGGCCGGGGACAAAGACGTCCCCACTGTAGATGCCATCGTTGTTGACTAAGCGAGCCATTAATCCTTGATGATCCTATAGCGGAACTCTGAATGAAAGCACCAATGTCGGTACTAAAACCGGCAGACCTCGGGGTAGGGGGACTCGAGCTGTGGATCGAGGATAGATGGTAGCAGCGAGTATAGAGACAGTCGTTTACCCAGGTTCGGGCCCTCTCGATGAGGTAAAACCCTACGTCCTGCTTGGTTATATTGATGAGTCAAGATGACAATTACAGAGTTGATCTACCTCGAGATCGGATGAACTAAACCCTAGGTGGGCGTAATGAAGATGGTTTCTGTGCCTCTACGTACTAATCCCTCTGGTTTATATAGAAACCAGGGGTACCTAGGGTTACATATGGCCGGTTCCCATATGGGGATAAACGTGCTAGCTGCGTTAAATCTTACTTGGAGGAGACGCCAAGTTTTCGGAAGTTTCCTTCTGGAGTACGGGGTCGCCTGTTATCCGGCCTTCCATCAATGTATCAAGAGCAGCCTATCAGCCAGGCCCATGAGTAATAGGCCGGACACATGGGGACCCCTTAGTCCGGGACACCCTCAGAGCTCGCCCCATGGCCGGCCACACATATGTGGGCCCCCCCAAAGGGGGTCCCAGCACCCCATGTCATCCCCTTGACTTTTTGGGTAAAGCCCTAAAAGGTGGCTTTCCAAAAAGCCACCAAATAGTGGAAGTACCCTAATAGTGTTACCACTATACATCCCTATTCATGACAAAAAAAATCACTATCTGATTAATCTGAAAAAAAATCCCAAAGGTCGAGAACATTTTCGGCACCCCCTAAAATAATTTTGGACGCGTTCTGAAATAGTTTTGTATGATGATTTTTCTCCAGAACGTTTCTGGTTTTCACACTGAAACTTTTCTGTCGTCTTCGATACTTTTTCGTCGACTTTCTCTCTGGAACTATTCTAGTGTCTCCGAAACTTTTCTGGTGACTTTCTCTTAGACTCCCTGTCTAGTATTCAGCAGATAGATGACCCTTAAGCGTGTGATGAGGGAGTCCTGGAATAGGGGGTCCTCAGGAGTCCGGCCTAATTATCATGGGCCGGACTGATGGGCCATAAAGGGTAAGGTGGAAGATTGCCCCCGTGTCCGGATTGGACTCTTATATGTGAAACACGGCCGATTTAGGTGTCTAGGCGTGATGATTCCTTCTTTGTAACTGACTTTGTACAACCCTAGGCCCCTCCGGTGTGTATATAAGCCGGTGGGGTTAGTCTGTAGAGATCATCAGAACTACAGCAGGCATACCACTTAGGGTTTAGCCATTACGATCTCGTGGTAGATCAACTCTTGTAATCATCGTCTACATCGAATACAATCAAGCGGGACGTAGGGTTTTACCTCCATCGAGAGGGCCCGAACCTGGGTAAACACTGTGTCCCTTTGCCTCCTGTTACCATTGATCCTTAGACTCATAGCTCAGGACCCCCTACCCGAGATCTGCCAGTTTTGACACCGACACTGGTGCTTTCATTGAGAGTTCCGCTGTGCGGTCACCAACAGGATTGATGGCTCGCCTCATTATCGACACTGGCATCATCTCTGGGGAGACTTTCATCCCCGGCCAACTCTTCGTGTTCGGCGGCTTCGTCTTGCGTGCCAACTCGACCGGTCATCTGGACCAGGTCGACAGCTTCGCCCCTGGTCATCAAATCAGGTTCGGAAGTTTGGATTACATCACCGATGTCCGAGGTGACCTCATCTTCGAGGGGTTCGCGACCTCACCCGGTGCACCCCACAATCTCGGAGTGGAGCCTCTAGACTCACCATCCGGCCCTGTCCAGGGGTCGATCCACCCTGCGTCTCCGGACTTGAGTTTGGACCCGATCCCGTTGTCCGAAGATGGAGGGTCAGACTCCGCCGGGCACGTTGTGCCCATCACGCCTCAAGTCCTAGGCTCGGGCGAAACACTACTGTCCACTGGTCTGGAATCAATCCAGGCCGAACTCACCATCGATGAGTCTGACCCACTACCGGATAGGAGTTTGACTCCAACATCCGGTCTCACAAAGTTAGCATTCGCCGAACTCACCGTGGTAATCAACCCGGAGTGCAATCCAGATCCCCGTGCCACCATCCAGCTCTCGCTGCTGAACGACGCGCTAGACCGAATTTGATCTCTTGCCATCACTGAGGTTCGACCTCCGGTGTGTGCCTGGCCCGATCGGGAGGCCGGGCTCGGGGAATTTTGCTCCCTGCCCACCACCCACTTGATAGCCACTGTCGAAGACTTAACCGACATGCTCGACTACGCTTCCGAAGACATCGACGGCATGGACGAAGATGTCGAAGCAGAACCTGGCCAAAACCCGCCCACTACAGGGCGCTGGACAGCCACCTCCACATACGACGTATACATGGTGGACACACCTAAGGAGAAGGATGACGGCACTCCAGAACAACCCAAAGATAAGCCCGTCGATGACCCACCAAAATGCCGACGTCAGCGGTGCCGCTCTCGATCGCGTCGAGGCAGGGAGAGTAATACCGGCACCGGAGAGGAAGATACCCCGGAAAACGCCGATGACCCCAATAATCCTGTTAACCCCACGCTCGAGCAATACGAGCCGGAGGAGGAGGAGGGTCAATTCAACCCGGAAGACCTCGCCGATCACAACGACTCGGAGGATAGTAATTATCTACCCCTCTTCAAAGAGGATATTATCCACGGTGACGAAGACTTTATCATCCCAGAGGAACCCTTGGAACAAGAACGCTTCAAGCGACAGCTTATCGCCACCGCTCGGAGCCTCAAAAAGAAACAGCTATAGATAAAGGCCGAACAGGACACGCTCAATGATAGATGGACTAAGGTCCTAGCGTCTGAAGAAGGGTATGGCTATGAACGCTAGACCAAGAGTTACCCCAAGCGCAAGTTGCTGCCGCAATTTGATGACAAGGCCTTAGCGCCAATACCATCGAGATACAACCAGGCCGATCAGCCCGATCGTCCACCTCGTGGACGGGACAGGGCAGTTTACAATGCCGAACACCAGCCCGCTCCCCCTTGCCATAAAGGCAAGGAAACAGCAATGCCAGGCTATAAGTATGACCTGCGCCAAGACCTCGCCAATAGAGCCGGCCAGACCAGGTCAATCTACAGATCAACAGGACATGCCCCCGCACGAGACGACGACCATCAAGCCTGGCGCGACAGAAACGACCGAGCTCGGGACCAACTCCGAACTCAAAAGTCATTGGAACTCCATCGCGACGTAGCTTGGTACAGGGGCGCCGCACACCCAATGTGTTTTACTGATGAGGTAATGCGGCACCAGTTTTCGGAAGGCTTTAAACCCGTAAACATTGAACAGTATGATGGGATGACGGACCCAGCAGTGTGGATCGAAGACTTTATTCTCCACATCCACATGGCTCGAGGAGATGATCTCGATGCCATTAAGTACATACCACAAAAACTGAAAGGACCAGCAAGGCACTGGTTGAATAGCCTCACCGAAAACTCTATCAGGAGCTAGGAGGACATCGAGGATGCTTTCCGGGCCAACTTCCAGGGCACTTATGTCTGGCCGCCTGATGCGGACGATTTGAGTCACGTTGTCCAGAAGCGAGGAGAGTCAGCTTGCCAATTCTAGAACCGGTTCTTAACTAAAAAGAACCAAATCATCAAATGTCTGGATGCCGAGGCATTAGTTGCATTCAAGCATAGCATTCGCGACGAGTGGCTCGCTCGACAGCTCAGCCAAGAAAAGCCGAGAACTATGTTGGCACTTACCGCACTCATGACCCGCTTTTGTGCGGGTGAGGATAGCTGGTTGGCTCATAGAAGCAATAACACAACAGACCCTGGCACCTTATAAGTCAGGGATGGAAATGGGAAAACACGCGCAATAAGAACAAGCGCCGAAACAACAATGGAGAAACAGAGGACACGACAGTTAATGCCGGATTCAGCAACTCCAAGTCTGGACAATGAAAGAAGCCGTTCACAAGCAACAAGGAGGCCCATCCGCCCTGGACAAAATTTTAGAGAGGCCTTGCCAGATTCACGGCACCCCTGACAAACCCGCTAACCACACCAATCGTAACTATTGGGTTTTTAAGAAGGCCGGCAAAATCAATCCCGAAGACAAGGGCAAGGGACCTCAGAGCAAGGACAATGAAGAACCCCGCCGCCCAAAAACTGGAGGGCAAAAACAATTCCCACCTGAGGTGAAGACGGTGAACATGATTTACGTCACCCACATACCTAAGAGAGAGCTTAAACGCGCACTAAGGGATGTCTACGCCATGGAGCCTGTGGCCCCAAAATTCAACCCTTGGTCGGCTTGTCCGATCACCTTTGACCGAAGGGACCACCCAACCAGAATCCGTCACGGCTGTTCGGCGGCCCTGGTCCTCGACCCCATTATCGATGGGTATCACCTCACTAGAGTCCTTATGGACGGGGGTAGCAGCCTCAACCTAATTTATGAGGATACTGTTTGGAAAATGGGCATAGATCCGTCACAAATCAAGCCTAGTAACACCACCTTTAAGGGTGTAATCCCAGGTGTAGAAGCCCGCTGCACGGGCACAATAACTCTGGAAGTAGTATTCGGCTCTCCAGACGACTTTTGAAGCGAAGATTTGATCTTCGACATTGTCCCTTTCCGCAGTGGTTATCACGCGTTGCTGGGATGAACCGCCTTCGCCCTCTTTAATGCAGTCCTGCATTATGCATATTTAAAGCTCAAAATGCCCGGACCCAGAGGCGTCATCACAGTCAATGGTAACGGAACGCTCCCTCTGAATTGAGGAGCACACTGCGGCTCTGGCAGCCGAAGTACAGTGCGGCTTTTCAAGCCGAATAGCTCCTCGGCCGTCAAAGACTAAGATTCTCGCAAACGTGCCCGATCCGCACTGATGCACGGGGGCTCATCTGAACCGCAGCTCGACTAGCAGTTCCGCCTCCGGAGCACACCCACCATACCGGTAAAATATGTACCTCGCGAACACAATTCCGCACTTAAAATATCTTGGGCAGCAACGGAGGCAACTTTATTGCAATGTCCATAGCACGATTCGATCCTGCATGGACACCTGGATTTTTGAACCATCTCAGGTTACATAAAGAACCTATTCGGCGTAAAGCTATAGGACGAGTCTTCTTATCAGATTCCTCTTTGCAGGACCCAATAGCCGGACCAACACCCTTCAAGGATGTCTTCCGCTCCAAGGAGCAAAGGTGCAGACGTGCAACAGGGCATCGCTGGGGTGTCAAACCGTACTATAGGCTCTGTGTAAACCTTTCCCTTGTGTAAAAATTCACACATATACAAGTACTCGGATGTTTTTGGCAAATTTTGCATCGAACGGCTTGACGTTATGAAAAGCGTTTAAAGGAGAAGTTAACACTATAATCTTTGACCTGTTTTGGTCCGCACTCTCCCAGTAATGTTTTCTCTTTACCCTTACAAAAACCAAAACACACATTAGTGCTTGTTATACATCGGCTATATAAACCGGGGGCTGTAACCGCCCTGAAAATTAAAAGTCCGAACACCTCTTTAGGTACCTTCGGCGTCTCGGATATTGCAATACATGCATCGGCTCTGAATTATGTCTTTGGTCAATAGTTGGGTTGCCCGGCTCCTTTGTTTACCATCTTATGTTCCGCACGTTCCGCTAAGTAGGTAAAGGGAGAACTATTGCGATTGTATTTCCGGCTAGTCCGGTCAAGTACCTCAGTAGAGAAAGCCGAAAACTGACTGTCATAATATGCGAGAGCCGGTCAGCGATCCGATGACTTAGTGTTACACTATGAATCATTGGTCATTACTCTGTGTTATACAAGGGGCTGGTCTTCGTCCAGCCGTGTGGAAAAAGTGCATAGTTTGGCTAGCCTATCACACACTAGGGGCTAGTCCTTAGCTTCGTAGTCAAGCTCCTATGGCTAAGTGAAAGCGATAAAACTGCATAGTCTGATTGCCTAGTTCCGCCCACATAAACCTCCTTCATGGACCAAGACATTGGATAAGTGTTGATATGTGAAATTTGGAACACCCCTGTAGTATCTACATGGGGGCGGAAGTCGACGACTGGTAACTTTCAGTATAAAACAGCCGCAGAGGAGTCAAAATAACAAAGTAGCACAAATAAGCAGTGCAAGCATAATATATACACCAAAAGGTTTATGACATAGTTTTACACGCCATGATAGATCACTCATACAATACATCCTTGGAGCATTGACCCTCGATTGCCCGAGCTCCCTCTAGGACATCGGTGAAGTACATCTCCGGATTTCAGTGCTCTTTCCCTTTTGGAGGGGGACCAGTAGCCACTTCGGTGGCCTGCATCTTCGGCCACTGGACCTTGGTCCTGGCAATGGCCATCCGAGCACCCTCGGTGCAGACCGAGTGCTTAACCGCTTCAATCCGTGCGGGCGCGTCAAGCAGCCGCTTTGCCAACCCGAAGTAGCTACTGGGAATTGGCTCGGCCGGCCACAGCTGGACGGACAGATCCTTCATGGCTAGCTCAACGACCCAGTGTAGGTCCACCAGTTGCTTCATTTGATTACTTAGGAGGGGAGGATGTTCGGGCGCTAGGAATTGTGACCAGAATAGTTTCTCCGTTGCCTCCCCCTCCCGAGCACGGAAGTACCTATCGGCGTCGGCAGCACTCCTCGGAAGGTCCGCAAATGCGCCTGGAGAACGCCATACTCGGGTGAGTAACGCGTACCACTGACCTCCAAAGATACTCTGCAATAAAACAAGGCTTACTAGCCGCTATCAGCTTCGCCTGGCGAATCTCTTCATGAGCACTCCGGGACTCGCTCTGCGCCTCTTCGGCGTCCTTCCTATTCTTGGCGAGACTGAGCCAAAGTCCTCTGCTCAAGAGCCTCACACTTCGTGATGGCTTCCTTGAGCTCTTGCTCGACTTCGGACACCCGAGCTTTGTGGTGGCGCCGGGTAGTCTGTTCGACCTTTAGATCGGCAGCTGCTTTGTCAGCGGCCGCTTTGCTCGCTGTGACCTTTTTCTTGGCTTCGGCGAGGGCATCCCTGAGGGCCTCCACCTCAGTGGCGCCAACTGCTGCCACATACAAATATAATGTCAGCCTTCCCAGACTACTCTAAATCCGAACTATTGAAATACTCAAATTCGCATACCTTGTGTTTCCTCAAACCTCTTGTTGACGCGGTCAACCTCCTCATCGGCGATTTGGAGTTTCTGATTCAATTCGGAAATCTCCGTGGCATTCGACGCCGCAGCCAGGATGGAAGCCTGTCACATTAAGACACAACCGGTTAGGTATCCGAAGAATGCGGTTTTCGATCCTTTGTCCGGTTCTTTTCAAACCAGACAAAGTCTCAGGGGCTACTAGGTGTACACAGACATACTCGTTCCTTTTTCTAATTAATTAAAATATAATAGAGAGCATTACATCTCCTACCTCGAAGCCAGTTAGCAGGCTACTGAAGGCGTCATTCAGCTCGCGGTTTGCGGACCGAATCTTCTCCATCACCATACCCATCAGGGTACGGTGTTCCTCCACAATGGAAGCACTTTGCAGTGCTTCCTCCAGGGCATCTGGCGCTCCAGATGGCACCAGATCGATGGAGAGTGGCGCCGGGCTTGGAGCCCTGGCCCCCTCCCTACCAGGGGGCTATACGGTTGGTTCCGGAGTCCTGGTTGACTCCAGAATGGTATTCGGCGAGGGCCCGGATTGGCCGGGCTCTCCCTCTTCACGTGCCTGGGGGGATTTCTCCCCTGGTCTTCGGCGACCGAGGTATTCACCTCGGCCATAGCTGCGTCTGCCCCGCACGCTCCATCCTGGCCGGGAGGTGTTCGTTGGGAGGACACTTCGGCATCCTCCGCAGTGGCGGGAGGGGGGCACCGCGGCGGTGTTCCGCTCTCCACCATATTAGTGGGCGGAGAGCTCCCTGCCGATAATGGCTCGGCAGGAATCGCACACGGAGGGCTGCAAACAAAAATAATAAGTAATTAATCAGACTGGAAGGATGAGAACACAGAAAGAATTAAAGCAGAAGTGTTCGGATCTGACGTCTCGGCCAGGGTCTTGACCCTGGTGTTCCTCCTTGGAACGTCTTCGGAAGCTGCGGATCCCACTTTGGAATCTGAGCAGTCAAGGAGGACCAGCTTTGGCCTCTTTTTTGTATAAGGGGCGGCCTCACCACTCTCTTTGGCCTCCCTCTTCTTTGGGCGAGGGGAATTGCTTCCCTCTCCCTCCCCTTCTTCCTACTCGTCCCCGTCGTGGGCGGAGGTAGCATCAGTCTCTCTGGATCTAGTTTCTGGAGGACCCTTGGAGCGGAGGCCGCCTCGGGCGTCCTCCACCTTCTTCTTGGTCTTCTTTTCGGGGGCCTTATAAGGCGCCGGGACCATCATCTTGGACAACAGAGGGGTCCTCTGGTCTTCAGGCAGCGGAGACGAACTATTGATCCGCTCCGCCTTGGCCGTCCAGCCCTATGATCGGAAGGAAATATTGGAGTCAAACATTGAAGCATGTCAAATGATGTTCGGATTTAAGTTCGGATAAAAGTTGTATTTACCTCCTTCGCCGGACTGGAGGCGTCGAGCCCGACGTCTTCGTCCTTCTTCGGCCACTCCTTTTGAGATTTGAACAACTGCTTCCACATGTTTTCATGTCTGGTGCCATAGAAGTGTTGTATGGTCCTAGGATCTTCTGGCTTGAACTCCCACATAGGGGATGCCCAGAGTTGACAGGGAAGCAGGCGGCGAAAGAGCATCACCTGGATCACGTTGGTCACGGCGACGTTGATGTCCATCATGCTGGAGATGCGCTTTTGGAGCGTCTTCAGCTCGGATTGCGACCCGCATTCGAGAACCTTCTTGTTCCAGGAAGTGAGTCTCATAGAGGGTCCGGATATGAACGCAGGGGCTGCCGCCCAGTTGGCATTGCGAGGCTTAGTGATATAGAACCATTCCTCCTGCAAGATCTTGACGGTGTCGATAAAGGCGCCTTTTGGCCAAACGACGTTGGTAAGCTTACTCACCATAGCTCTGCCGTAGTCTGCCTGTTGGCCGTTGACCACCTTCGGCTTAAGATTGAAGGTCTTGAGCCATAAGCTGAAGTGTGGAGGAATTCGGAGGAAGGCCTCACACACGACTATAAAAGCAGTGATGTGGAGAATTGAGTTCGGGGCTAGATCATGGAAGTCTAGCCCGTAGAAGAACATGAGGCCCAGAGGAAGGAGTGGAGAGGAAATCTGAGCCCTGGAAGGAAGTGGGGGATGAAAACCACCCGCTCCCTGGGCCACGGCGTGGTGATGACCTGGTTCTCCTCTGGAGCTTGGTGCGCGATAGCCGGGGACAGGTAACCCATGAGCTTTAGGTTCTCGATGCCCTGGTTAATGACAGTCGAGGCCTCCCACTTGCCCTTCGAGCCAGATCCGGCCATGACTTGTGGGCGGAGACGGCGGAGGGAGGGCTTTGAGCCAGGGGCACTGGAGCTCTTGTAAGATTAGGATGTGAGGGAGAGATGGGAGCGTGAGGTGAAAAGGGGTTACCTTCCCCTCTTATAGACTGTAAAAAAGAATACCAAACGTCCCTCCCCTGCGGCGTAAACCACGCCTATTCCCAATGAAGTCGTGACATGAGGCACGGTTGGGTTACCCAAATTTCATTGATTGATATCCCATAAAGGGCGGGCACGATCTCTGTTTTGATGGGACATTCTAGTAGAGGCTTGGCCTCGAACCGCGAAACGAGGGTACACGACGGTTCAAAGTGTAAAAGAATAGGTGTGTCATTTCGCTGAAAAGTTGTCAGTAAAAGATGCTGTTCCCGATTTGAACGTTCGGCCTTCCTGGTCAAGGGTTATGTTAATAATCTGGAGCAGGATACAAGTACTTCTATGCCGAGAGTTTGCTCAAGTGTCCAGAGAAAGAGGGAACCCTTCTTGCAACGCCGAAGATAGCTCGCGCGCCGGATAAGTCATCATTGATGGCTGGTTCAGGGGCTACTGATGGAGTCCTGGACTAGGGGGTCCTCAGGTGTCCAGCCTAATTATCACGGGCCGGACTGATGGGCCATATAGGGTAAGGTGGAAGATTGCCCCCATGTCCGGATTGGACTCTCATATGTGAAACACGGCGGATTTAGGTGTCCAGGCGTGATGATTCCTTCTTTGTAACTTAGTTTGTACAACCCTAGGCCCCTCCGGTGTGTATATAAGCCGAAGGGGTTAGTCCGTAGAGATCATCAGAACTACAACAGGCATACCACTTAGGGTTTAGCCATTACGATCTCGAGGTAGATCAACTCTTGTAATCATCGTCTAAATCGAATATAATCTAGCTGGACGTAGGGTATTACCTCCATCGAGAGGGCCTGAACCTGGGTAAACACTGAGTCCCTTTGCCTCATGTTACCATTGACCCGTAGACACACAGCTCGGGGACCCCTACCCGAGATCTACCAGTTTTGACACCGACATGTGACCCTATAGGTTCGGCGAAGTATAGACATGTCCGGAATACTTTTTAATCGATGATCGATAGCGAAACCATGGACATCCTTATTGATTCCTATATCCACACGAATGAATATTCGAGTGAACATATAGTTGTCATCTGCCATTCGTGTTGCGTCGTGATATGTTACAAACTAGAGGTGAAATTTATCAACATCCCCATGAATCAACAACTTGTCCACTATGCTAGTTACCTCGTTATCGGTTTCTCCTTTCTCGGTCCTGCATTTCGGCATCCCTATGATCAAATCACACTGTGTCTGGAAAGACGATGACAGATACCGTAACACCGAGAGGGCCCTAAGAATATCTCTCCATCGTCGGAGGAGCAAATCCCAATCTTGAGCTATCTAGTTCCTTGTCATACTTTTCCATGAACCTGTAAGCTGTCGTAATAGCCACCCGGTTATAGATGACGTTTAACAAACCCCAAAGTTAACGAAGCAAGCATGAAGGAACTCGATACTATCATGGTCTAAGGAGTTATGCAAACGTTAACTTTCTCTGTGTTATTAACCATTAACTTGTGACGAATGTATCTCATAGCATAACAGCACTTCGGGTCCACTACTAGGAAAAGGGCTATAGCTAATATGGACATTAATGGCGCACCATGTACAGTGGCGCACCAGATACAGGTGCGCCATTAGTGTCCTCATTACTAATGGCGCACCACACACACGGTGCACCATTACTACCAAATTTTTTTATTTTTATTTTTCTGAAACTATTAATGGCGCACCAAGGCACAGTGCGCCATTACTAGTTTTAACTAGTACTGGCGCACCACACACTCTGTGCGCCAGTACTAACAATTTTTTTTACTTTTTTTTCAAAACTAGTAATGGCGCACCAGGGTAAAGTGCGCCATTACTAGTTCAAACTAGTAATGGCGCACCACAACCACGGTGCGCCACTACTAACAATTATATTATTTTTTGCAAAACTAGTAATGGCGCACCACGTAACACGTGCGCCATTAGTAACCAGAGTTACTAATGGCGCATTATTAGGTGGTGCGCCATTGGTAACCTGAGAGCAGCTAGATATTTTGGACAGCCACCTACCACACTCACTTTCCCCACTTCATTCTCTCCACCTCCTCCTCCAAGCTTGTCTCGGCTGCCTCCTCCTCCTCACCTCATTTGCACCATAGATTCACCCAAATTAAGTGGTTAAATTACCTTTTTTTGATAGGTAAGTAAGGGGAAAGCTTTCTTTATGTTGTAGATCTACTTTTTTCTCCCTCCAACAACGTGCACATGCACTTTTTATGGCCTAGATCTACGTATGTTTGTGGTGTTGCATATGTTTGTGGTGTTGCATATGTTTGTGTTTGCAGGTACCGGTATTTGAAATGCGATAGTTGCCAATATTTTGCCGGAATGTTGATTCATTTCTGTTTCGGTGAGAATTTGGCACTATGCATTCTTTTTGGTCCTATTTTTAGGCAAAGTCATGCCAAATTTTTTCTTGGTTCTAAAATATCGTTTTGCTCTACCCCGCAGGCGACCATGGTCCGCACGATGAACGAAGGCATCGTGAATAGGTTTTTGAGCTCCGCGAAGGCCGAGATGCTTCAAAAGAACGAGACGGAGATAAGATATCCGTGTCGAAGATGCAAGCTGAAGAGCCTTATTACGGACCCGGATTCCGGACAGGTGCGGGACCACCTACTCTTGCGTGGTTTCATGGATGGCTATCGGTGGCAAGGTGATGAAGATGACTATGAAGTCGTCCATGGGGGCCGGGCAAGAAATGACGAACGGCAGCAAGACAACCGCGGCGGCGAGGGCGGGCGAGAAGACGAAGAATCTCCAGGACATGATCACGACGGTGATGCAGTACACAGTCATCATGTAGAAGATACCGGACATGATAATGAGGAAGATCAAGACGAAGGGCATGATCATGAAGATGAAGATGGCGGAGCAGACGACGATGGACCATCGATGGGCTGGGTGCAGGACCCTCATATTCAAGAGCTGCTTCTTAAGCAGACGGATAACGCAAGAGCTGCCACCCGAGAGAAAGCCAAGCTGGATCAACTGGAGATAGACACGGTTACTCCATTGTATGAAGGATGCAGGCCCGAGGATACCCGCCTGAAAGTAACGCTCATGGCTCTGGAGATGAAGGTAAAACACAAAATGACCGACGCATGCTTCGACGAGAACATGTCATTCTAGCACGAACGTCTTCCCAAGGGGAACAAGTGCCCGGCCAGTTTCGAGGAGGCGAAGAAAATCATGTGTCCTCTGGATTTACCGCACGTGAAATACCATGTGTGCATGAATGATTGCATCATTTATCGGGACGAGAACGCGGAGTCTACCATATGTCCGGTGTGCGGCGTCACTCGATACAAGAAGAGGAAGAAAGCTCCTCAAAAAGTGGTGTGGTACTTTCCGATCACTCCTCGTCTGCAGCGGTAATTCGCGGACCCTAAGGCAGCAAAGCTCCTGCGTTGGCACGCGGATAGGGAGGAGAAGAAGCGAGAACATGACGGAAATGATCCGGAGATAAATAAAAAAGACAAGATGCTGAGTCACCCTAAGGATGCGAGCCAGTGGCAAGCGTTGAACTTCGAACACCCAGAATTTGGGAACGATCCAAGGAACATCATGCTGGGCGCGAGCACCGATGGAGTCAATCCGTTTGGCAGCCAGAGAAGCACACATAGCACCGGGCCTGTGTTTGTGTGGATGTACAACCTTCCCCCCTGGAAGTGCATGAAGAGGAAGTACATTCACATGAGTATGCTAATTGAAGGGCTGAAACAACCAGGGAACGACATCAATCTTTATTTGGGGCTGCTAAAAGAGGAGCTAGACACGCTGTGGAAAACGCCAGCCAATACGTGGGACGCCACAGAGAAAGAATATTTCCCTATGAGAGCCGCACTGCTCACGACGGTGCAAGACTATCTCGATTACGGATATGTCGCGGGGCAGGTGGTCCACTGATTTCGTGCATGCGTCAGGTGCATGGATGACACAATGTATCGCCAGCTAGATACAGATCCCGGGTCTTCGAAAACCGTGTTCATGGGACATCGAAGGTGGCTTCGCGACGATGACTCATGGAGAAAATGCAAGGATCTGTTCGATGGTGAAACCAAACCCCGAAGACGCCCGCGTACGAGGAGCGGCGAGGAAATAGACGAGCTGTTGAAAAATTATAAAGAGTGCCCACCACCGGGAAAGAAGCAAAAGGCGCCAGAGCCGCTGCTGAAGGTATGGAAAACGAGGTCGGTTTTCTGGGACTTGCCGTACTGGAAGATCCTCCGTGTGCCTCACAGCCTTGATGTCATGCATATCACGAAGAACGTGTGCGAGAGTCTGCTTGGTACCCTGCTCAACATGCCAGAGAGGACCAAAGATGGGCCGAAAGCAAGGGCGGACTTGAAATCAATGGGCATCAGGGAGGAGCTTCACGCTAATGATGATGATGATGATGATGATGAGGCGAAGGACACGGAAAGCCGTCGCATAGGCAAAAAGGCCAAGAAGATCGGAAATGACTGCCCTCCCGCGTGCTTCACTCTAAGTCAGGAGGAGATCGAGCAGTTTTTCACCTGCCTAGTAGGAGTAGAACTTCCTTATGGTTACGCGGGGAAGATAAGCAGATACCTAGACTCAGCGAAGCAGAAGTTCAGCGGGATGAAGTCTCACGACTGTCACGTGCTGATGAAGCAGATACTTCCAGTTGCAATCCGTGGGATCATGGACGCGCACGTCCGTGATACGCTATTTGGCCTATGCAACTTTTTCGACGTCATCTCTCGGAAGTCGGTTGGCGTGAGGCAACTCAGAAGGCTACAGGAAGAGATCGTGCTGATACTATGCGAGCTTGAGATGTACTTCCCGCCCGCATTCTTCGATGTTATGGTGCATCTGCTGGTCCATATCATGGAGGATATCATCCAACTCGGGCCGACGTTCCTGCATAGCATGATGCCGTTCGAAAGGATGAATGGTGTCATCAAAGGATACGTTCGCAACATGTCACGTCCAGAGGGAAGCATAGCCAGGGGCTTTCTGACCGAAGAGTGCATCTCCTACTGCACGAATTATCTAGGCATCGAGAACCCCGTTGGTCTGCCCGTCAACAGGCACCTCGGCAGGCTCGCTGGATGGGGTCACCGCGATGGTCGCCGCGAAATGCATGTCGACTTCGAGGGTCGACTCGCCGACTTTGAAAGAGCAAACCTAGTCGTGCTACAACACATAGACGTGGTCGATCCTTGGGTGGTAGAGCACAAAACCTTTATTGAGAAGACGTACAATGACCGAGGCCAACAGAGGACGGACGGAGATATAATCAAAGAGCACAACTCATGTTTCATGCGTTGGTTCAAGGAGAAGCTTCTATCGTACCCTTTACATGAGGATTCTTCCGCCGAAGAAAAACTCATATTCGCCTTGTCACAGGGCGCCGAGCACAACCTGATGACCTATGAGGCGTACGATATCAACGGCTACACATTCTACACCGAGGACAAGGACATGAAGAGCGATGGTTATCAGAACTCCGGGGTAACGATGGAATCCTACACCGGTAATGACAAGGACAGATACTACGGAAGGATCGAGGAGATCTGGGAGCTGAGCTACGCTGGAGAGAAGGTCCCGATGTTCCGTGTCAGATGGGCCAAGAGCATCCTAAAAGAAGACCGGTATTTCACCACCATGGTTATACCCGAAGCCAAATCCAAGACCGCGGGCGCAAACGTCACCGCAAAAAATGAGCCATGGGTACTGGCTTCCCAAGTGGACCAATGCTTCTTCATTACCGACCCGTCAAAGCCCAGTCGTGTTGTCGTGAGGAGAGGCAAAAGGAAGATGATCAGAATGGATGGAGTCGCCAATGAGCAAGACTTCGACAAGTACGGCAACCCGAAGATGGAACATGACGACGACGATGAAGTGCCATACAGCACAAGAAGAAGCAGGACCACCCTACCTAAAGGACGTCCGTTCAACAGAAGAACTCCATTTGCGAAAAAGAAGGGCAAGAAGATTGTGAAAAGATAGCTAGCTAAGATCGATTGTATTTAATTCGTAGTCTTCATTTCTCGATTGTATTTCGACATTTTGAAATGATATTTCTTCTGTTCTAGTCCTCATGAATATTTATTTATGTTTATTATGGTATTGAATTTCTAACTCACAAAAAGTATTGAATTTGTTAATATTTTTTGAACTCATGAATATTTTTTAAATTTCATGGGCACTTTTTGAAGTCCTGAATATTTTTTCAAATTTGATGATATTTTTTCATATTCATAAATGTTTTACCAATTCCCAAATGAATGCAACAAAAAAGCCAAAAAAAATATTGATGATATTTTTAAATAACAAATTTGATGATATTTTTTCATATTCATAAATTTTTTGAAATAACAAATTTGATGATATTTTTTCACATTCATAAATGTTTTCAAATTTGATTGTCATTTTCTAAAAATTTATTAGATGCAACTAAAAATAATAAAAAAAAAGTTACTAATGGCGCACCAGGAGAAGGTGCGCCATTGCTATCAATGTAGTTATGGCGCACCCGTAGGAGGTGCGCCATTGCTATACCAATTTTTATGATATTTTTTCAAATATTTTCAAATAACAAATTTGATGATATTTTCAAATAACAAATTTGATGATATTTTTTCATATTCATAAATATTTTCAAATAACAAATTTGATGATATTTTTTCACATTCATAAATGTTTTCAAATTTGATCGTCATTTTCTAAAAAATTATTAGACGCAACTAAAAATAATAAAAAAAGTTACTTATGGCGCACCCCTCGGTGGTGCGCCATTGCTATGGATGTACTTATGGCGCACCCCTGGGAGGTGCGCCATAGCTATCCTTCCCCCCTCTATCCCTTTCCCCCTCGCCCCCCGCACCAGAGATCACCCTCCATCTCGATCCCCCTCGCCGCGATGACCCCCCTCCCCTCCCCCGGCTCCACCGCCGCCCCCCCGCACCCTCCCCCGCTCCAACCTAGGTTAGGCTAGGTCGCGTCGCGCCCCAACCCCATTCGCCGCAGCCGCCCCACCCCACGCCACCGGCAGCTGCACCTCGTTCCGCCGCCGTGACGAGGAAGCCGGAGCCCGGAGGTGGAGACTTCGGCGGGGCTACTCGCAGTCCATCGACGGCTGACAACGAACGCCCGCTCTGTCTCTCATCTCCCTCGACGGCCGACGGGACGCCACGAGGCCGGCCCATGACCACGACCACGACCGGCGTCCTCGTCCTTCTACGGTCCGCATCTCCGACGCGACGCCAACTACCGCCTCGTCAACGAATGTAAATGCTCCCTCCCTCCCTCCCTCCTCTACTCCTCTCCTCTATTTCGAATGTTACTGCTGCCTAAAAAGACTGTATTTTGAATTTCTGATTGATTCGTATGGATTATCAACTGTCCTCTCCTCCACTAGTAACCTTACTCCCTAGGTAGTACTGATTCAGTTACCCAGATGCTAAGTGTATAGTTATCACCATGAAATCGATCTAGTTACCTAACCTGCTCTCCAGATTACTGAATTTTTTGAATTTTCTGGAGTGTGTGCATTGGGGTGCTCTGGGGAGAGAGGATTCATGGCCATCCTATCTAGTTGCTGGGTGGCAATTTACTGAATTTTATTTGCAGTAGATGCACTGAATTTCACAGAAGAGTAGTTGCACTTCTGAACTGCTATGAGTACAAGTACTCTTCTCATTGGAGTATGAAAGTTGTCAGCAGTTGCTTATGCTAGAGAAGTACTCCTGAACATTTAGCTGTACTCCAGTGAGTACTCCATGGAGTTACTTACTCCAGTAGCTTAATGAAGTGCAGTTGATTCACTTACTCCAGTAGCTTAATTAAGTTCCAGTAGTGCTTGTAAGTTTTCAAGTTTTGTGTACTGTACTGCGTGCATCAGTACTTTTGTGTAATCTGACTGTAGTGCTTGTATAGTTTCAGTAGTTTTTCTTCAATTAATTTGTTTGGTTGTATTAGTTTAGTGTAGGACAGCAATAGTGTAGCACTTGCTGCTCCTATTAAGTTTCAGTTAATTAACTGACACTTTTTCAGTTACAGTATACTCTTCCTGCATCTGTTTTCTCTCTTCTTGCAGTAGAGGATAAGAGGAGAGGACAAGGAAACACCAGACTTTCCAGTTAGTGCTTTCTCAAACTTCTGCAATTTGCACTTCTTGACCTACTGCTGTTTTATTATTTTAAAACAGACCAATATACCAGTTGGTGCTGGCCTTATATGAAGAGTATTCGTATATGCTTGGAACTAAACAGAATTATACAATGAACTTCTGCAGGCTGATCTGAGTTGGACCATCCTCTGCAACCAACTTCTCTTCGGCAAGAGGAAGAAAGGAGAATCAGGGTAGGGTTTCATGGCTAGAAGATATATTGCTGTACAACAATTTGTTACAAATTGCATTTATTTACAAATAAAATGAAATGAACTGTGTTTTTACAATGATGTACAGTTTATAGCAGGTTAGTGGATTGGTCAGCGGATCTGAAGGTCAGTGGATTCCGAGCAGCCAGATCAAAGGTAACTGAAGAAAACACCATTGCTCTGTTATGCTTGTGATGGCCTGAATGATGGTACTTGTGATGGTTTGATAGTTGTAGACATGTCCTGTTGATACTTGTGATGGTCTGATAGTTGTAGACATTGAGAAAGACTTGTAAAGATGATGATCATCTTTTACAGAAAACAATTTCTGTAAACACGTCAGTAACTTTGCTAGTTTGCTGGGTTTTGTCTCCGACCATCGTGTCGTGATGATTTTGCAGGTACCCCGAGAGGCCCTTGAGTTTGCCGGAATGTCGATTAACTTCCGTTCCGGCAAATTCGGGTACTCCATATGTCCTATTTTCAGCAAAGGTCATGCTGAAATTTTCCGTGAATTTTAGCATGACTTTGCTAAAAATAGGACATATGGGGTACTTGCGACTAATGCATGGGCCGGGGTATACTTAATTAAGTAGGATCAACTGCCCCTTTATTCTTGCTGCATTAAACACATATGCTGAATTCATGTGTGGACAGACGAAACCATGAGTCGTTTATAGTTCAGGAAAAGAATGTTATCATTATTGTTTGGGGGGTTGAAATAATCTGTTTGTTGCACTTTGTGCACTTTCTAGTTGAAAATTGTTAAATGGAGATACTAGATTAGATTTTTGAGGTATCCCATTAAATATTATTCATTACTGCCCGCTCTTAAATTTTTTTGCACAACTAATATGCAACTGCCATAGGTGGCAATAGAGCCAAGTGATTAGGCCCAACTTAGAATTCTCCTTCCCTTTTCTTGATAGGGTATATTATTAGAAGATACCCATATATATCAGTCAACCTAGGGTGCCTCGGCATCGATAAACCCTAAATGATGAAAACTTAACCTAGCATTTAGGGTGCCTCAGCGTCGACAAACCCTAAATGATAAAACCTTGGCTTTTAGGGTGCCTCGGTGTCGATAAAAACCTAAATGATGAAAGCTTAGGCTTTTAGGGTGCCTCGGCGTCGACAAACCCTACATGATAAAAGCTTAGCTCTTAGGATGCCTTGGTGTCGACAAACCCTAAATGATAAAAGCTTAGCTTTTAGGATGCCTCGGTGATGACAATAACCAACTTTTTGACCAAACTTTTTTCCTATTTAGAGCGAAACATGGCCCACAATGATGAGGCCGGCGGTTCGGGCAAGGCATTCTGGGAGCTGTCCCAGGAGATGGAGGAAGAACCTCACCGCTATGAGGATGCCGCGGAAGACACCGATCCTGACTACACAACCCCTAGTGGCGTCGGGGATGACACCACTGATGGTGCCACCGAGGATGCCACCACTGATGATGGCAGCGCACGCACAGATGGCAGCCAACCGAAGAGGCAACGGAAGGACCGGCGCCCGAACGTGCTCGGCACCATCAAGGAGGAATTTACTGAAGTGTCCTCCGAGGGGCATCCAACGGCGCCCAAAGAATTAGTCATGGGGTACGCGGGACAGCTCGGGTGCATTCTTCGGAGCACTGTCTCGATCAACAACGAGAACCTAAGGCATCGTGACCGAGGGAATTTGCGCAACCTCCTCTTCACGAAGCTGCACGAACGATACAACTTCCCCGGTGACTTCGCAAACACACGCCTCTCGGGGAATAAAGTGAACAGTGCCGCCCTCACGAAGATGAGCACGGCCCTGGCTACTTGGAGAGGCGCGGTGAAGAGAATGATTGACAAAGGTGATAGTTATGAGAAGATCAAGGAGAAAAATCCTTCGATCAGCGAAGCTGACTACCTGGAGTTCAAGATAAAGTGCGAGAGCACCGCATCCGAGGAATCAAGTCGGTGGGGGAAAGATATGCAGGACTTGAACTTAGGATAGCACACACTCGGTCCCGGCGGTTACAGAGTGGCGGAACCTATATGGGACAAGGAGGACGCGGAGCGTGCCGAGCAAGGCCTACCGCCCCGCTTCGATAAATACCATGACAAGCAGACCAGGAACTATGTCAGGGCCCGGTACAAGATTGACTCGGTAACCAAGGAGCTTACCACGGATCCGAAGACCAAGGCGCTTGAGCGTGTTCTGGTAAGGAATACACCCCCGCGTAATTAGCTCCATATGGTTGCATTCTAATTAATGAAGCCAAATTTCTAAATGGTTCACGTTCCTTCCGCAGGAAACTGAAAGCAGTAGCGCGGGGTCGTCTCAGAGCTCCCCTTTTGACACCCCTTTAAATAGGGCGTTGAACGTAATGAAAAACAAGGATAAGCTCAGTAAGCCGTCGTCAGCTGGTCGTGTGGCCGGCAAAGGCTTGTCCACGAAATGGTCGGAATACTATACCGCTAGGCGAAAGGAGAGAAAGACGGCCAGCTCGGAAAGCCAGGAGCGCGAGGTTCAACAACTCAAGGCACAAGTGGCGCGGATTCCGAAGATGGTCGAAGAGCAAGTGCGAGACCAACTGGGAGCGACGATCCCCGCCATTATACCTACCTTGGTTTCTGGGCTGCAGGCGTGGATTGCGGGCGGCCAACAGGGGCCACCCCCGATTCCCAGCTTCACGGGCAGCAACTCGCGCAACGCACCGGCGGCGCCATTGGTGTCTCCGGCGGAGGCGGCATTGCTGTCTCCCGCGGTGGCGCCGGCATTGCAGCTTAATGCACCCGGGTGTGGGAAGAATACGCCGGCCGGCACCTCGGCAGCAAGCGGCCACTCCGTCAATTGCACGCCCGCCGTTGGCGGTGCCTCGACATTAGCCGAGCTCGATGCCATCTTGGTAACTAATTAAGCCTCTCGGCCGATGACTTCATCTCCTTGCCTTTGACTAGGCATCCCTGACGCCCTACATGTTTTCGCAGGGCGCTGCCGATGTTCCATGCACTCTCCTGCACTTCGTGGACGGCGAGTTGATCGATGTCGCAAAGGCCAGAATTGTTCAACCGGGCAACCACCTGTTCCACGGTAATCCGATGCCACCCAACGTGTATAGGGTTCGACTGGTTCGGGTGCTGCAGGGTTGCGACGACTTGTTACCTCCATTTCGACCCCCTGGGGCCGACGAAGATGATGTGATGACCCTCAGCGCCTGCTTAAGCTGGCCCCTACTTTGGCCGAAGAGCCAGATTCGTTTGGGGGCGGGGGACACCACTCCACAGACAACACCGCCAGTCGTGTCGGCGCCAAGCCATGGCAAGACCGCTGCAACGCTACCGGACATGCCGGACATGCATATGGCACAGGATCCGGACATGCATATGGCGCAGGATCCGGACGACGACGACGACGACGGTACATTTACCAACGTCGATAAGTACTTCAACGAACATGGGTACGGTGACGAATTCTTGGGGCCTCCTTCTCAAGAACCCAACCCTGCAAAAGACGATCTAGCTGGTACCACGGAGAAACCCAATTGCAACAGGCGTCGTCTGGTGTTCAGTTCTCAGGAGACGCCTCCAGCTCCCGCCTTCACCGAGCCTCAGATAGCCGAGGTGCGAAATATTATCAGCCCCAACACACTCAAGAAGGCGGTCTCTAAGCAGAACTCGATCCCATTACAGCAGAAGAATAAGGGACGGAAAAGAAAGAGTAACAAGGGTGCGAGCCAGCCGGCACCGAGTACGATCCGTGCTCATGACGGGCCACCTTCACCTAAGGATATCTCGAGGAGGGTGCATGTGGCGGGTAGGCCGATGCTACCGACTAATCTGCTCAATGCTGCAACCGGTGCTATGCGGAGTCTGCATGACAGTGTTCTTTCTTTGGAGAAGCGGCGTCTCCTAGAGAATGATGTGGCATGCCCGGTTTTCGTGGCCAAGGTGCCAGAGGGCAAGGGCTTTGTGGATAGCGCCATCGGGGGTATGATCGTCCTGCGGTTTGATGACATCTTCGCTATGTTTAACCTTCATCCACTGCACTACACCTTCGTTCGGCTATTTTCGCTAAGTATGGAGATGCGGATCATTAGAGACAAGACCCCGGACATCGTGATAGTCGACCCCTTCTACATGCGTGCCAAGATCTTGGGCAGCGCTGGGGACCGGCAAGTTGTGAGTTCATACCTCGAAGGCGTCATTCTGGCAAACCCAGATAAGGATAACTTCCTTGTCCCTTACTTTCCCGAGTAAGTCATCCCCTCACCGCCCCGTAACATAGGATTTCTTAGATTTCGATCGTTCTTTTTTTTTTCTAACATTCCGTGTTTTGTGCAGTGACACACATTGCACACTCATCCTCTTAAGCCCGAAATATTCCACGGCCACGTATTTCGACTCGGACCGTCAGTCAAAGAAAGACTACACAAATATCAAGAAAGTTCTTGATGATGTTCTCCCCGGCTACGCCAGATCTGGAGGCACCTTCAGCAGGCCAATTCGTAGGTACGGCAAGCACGTGTTCACCCACAATACGATGTTCCCCTGCGTCAAGCAGCCACCTGGCAGTCAGAATGATGCCTACTATGCCCTCCATCACATGCGGGCGATCGTACGGGACCATAATCACCTTCTGCTACCAAATAATCTCAAAGATTGGGCCGCACGCTTGTCTGCAATCCAGGACGCGGACATCAGACAAGAATTCTTTCGCATCCAGTCGAAGTTTGCAGAAATCATCCATCAAGATGTCCTTCGTACCTCGGGGCAGTTCTACCTCAGATATCAACCGTCCAACAGTGAGATAGAAACAACGCTACAAATGCAGGCTGACAACGCCCGCGATTTCATGACCATCACGACAGACGGCGGCTTCATCCACGCTCCGGTCCCTGAGTCGAGTCGAAAGTAGTGATGCTATGTAGTTCTGAAATATCGATTAGCTCATGTTGTAATTAAACTTTAATGAACTTGTATGTCTCTTTGGTTTGGACAGTCGTTCAACTTATATGTAATCGATGCAATTTATTAGTAGGACCATGAATCGTGCTATTAATGTCTTGCTTTTCTCTTCCGATCCTTTTGTTGCATACTTATATATTGCTTATGTATTGTCTGTGAATTGCTACTAACGTTTTGTTTGTCTAGTGCATAGAGATGCCGTCGTATGTCGTGTACAAGGGTAAGGTTCCCGGAGTCTACGACGACTGGGAGAAGTGTCGGAGACAGGTTCACCATTTTAGCGGTAACAGTTACAAAGGGTACACCACTAGGGCAGAGGCGGAAGCTAGATACACGCGCTATCTAGCGGGAGAGAGGAGGGAGCGGAGGAGGAACCGGATGAAGACCAGTTTCATCGCGATGATGCTAATCGTGATGACCGCAGCTCTCTTCTATGTGATGGTAGTTTAGATGATCGATATCGACTTGTAATGTGAAGACAAACTCGCTACTCGCAGTCTCGAGACTTGTAAATGTTCTAACTTTGTTCGGTCTTTTGAATTCGGAGACTAATATGATGAATTGTATTCGGAGACTAATCTTCTATTGTATTCGATAAATCTGCTGTTTATATGTTGTGCTGTCTATATTCTGTGCAGTAATATATTTTGTAACCTGTGCAAATATCAGAAAAGAAAAAAAAATTCCTAATATTCATACTAGTGGCGCACCACACTGCACTTTAGTGGCGCACTGCAATAAACACACTTGTGGCGCATTATCTAGAAGTGCGCCATTAGTAACCCAGAGCACAAGGTAAATATGGCCCCTTGGGAGGCATAGTAATGGCGCACCGTTTGACATACTAATGGCGCACTCCCTGGTGCGCCACTATTGTCTGGTATACTAATGGCGCACCAGGGGTGCGCCATTAGTATTAGTTACTAGTGGCGTGGTGATAGTGGCGAACCTGTAGTGCGCCATTAATGGCCAAAACAAGTGCGCCACTAATTAGCCTTTTCCTAGTAGTGGTCGATTCAACACAAGTCTTCCTATAACATTGTGCCCTCAAAGTTGTTGGCATATTCATGCCCCTGATCAGGAAAATAGGATCATCATGCAACACTTGAGCTAGTCTTAGAGGCATGACTAGGAATACATTTCATAGATTATTATACCACACGTGCACATGAGTTTCCCTCCAAGCCTAATGGTTATCGTAGACTCGAGAATCATTGCAGTTATAGCATGGAACATAAACATCAATTACAAACATGGAGATACAAAATAAATATTATCATTGCCTCTAGGGCATATCTCCTACAGACTCCCACTTGCACTAGAGTCAATAATCTAGTTACATGGCTATCCTAACACCAATGGCTATCTGGTGCTACTCATGCTTTGCTCGTGGTAGAGGCTTTGTCATCGGGTCTGACACATTCAGATCCGTGTGAACTTTACTTACTTTCACAATACCCTTTTCAACATGATGTCGAATGAGTTTATATTTGGGTTCAATATGTCTTGTCTTATGGTGGGAACATGGCTCCCTTGCCTGACCAACGGCACCACTATTATCACAATACATCTCCACCGGGTCCAGCACACTTGGAACCACACCAAGGTCTTCAAGAAACTGCTTGATCCAGACCACCTCCTTTGAGGCTTCTGAAGCTGCAATATATTCCGCCTCCGTTGAAGAATCTGCCTTAGTTTTTTGTTTGGAACTTTTCCTTTCCACTGCACCACCGTTCAAAATGAAAATGTAGCCTGATTGCGATTTGAAGTCATCTGGGTCCGTCATGAAGCTTGCGTCAGTGTAACCATTTACAATGAGTTCTTCATCACCTCCGTACACAAGGAACAAATACTTGGTCCTTCTGAGGTACTTAAGAATATTTTTAACAGCAGCCTAGTGTTCCAATCCTGGATCACTTTGGTACCTGCTGCTAAATCATAGCGCAGAGGAAACATCTGGTCTTGTACATAGCATGGCATACATAATTGAATCAACTGCCAAAGCATTTGTAACATCATTCATTTGTACTCGATCATCGAGAGTCCGACGACACTGATTCTTGCTGAGCACTATGCCAGGTGACATGGGGAGTAGGCCTTTCTTGGCGTTCTCCATATTGAACCTTTTCAACACCTTGTCAATGTACATGCTTTGGCTAAGCGCTATCAGGTGTCTGGATCTATAAAGATTTTGATGCCCAATATGTATGCTGCTTCGCCCAAGTCCTTCATTGAAAAATTCTTCTTCAATGAGTCTTCTATTTCACTAAGAAAATTCACGTCATTTCCAATCAACAATATGTCATCCACATGTAAGATTAGAAATGCTATTGCGTCCCACTAAACTTCTTGTAAACACAAGATTCTTTGTCATTTCTGATGAAGCCAAACTCTTTGACTACTTCATCAAAATGAATGTTCCAGCTCCTTGATGCTTGCTTCAGACCATGAATGGCCTTCTGAAGCTTGCATACCTTTTTAGCATCCTCATGATCGACAAAACCTTCAGGCTGTATCATGTATACATTCTCTTTGAGATTTCCATTTAGGAAAGCCGTTTTGACATCCATCTGCCATATTTCGTAATTGAAATAAGCAGCAATTGATAGTAGTATCTGCACAGACTTAAGCATAGCTACGGGCGAGAAATTCTCATCGTAGTCAACTCCTGGAACTTGCGTGACCCCTTTCGTGACAAGTCCAGCTTTCTGGATAGTAATGTTACCATCCACATCTGTCTTTTTTCTTGAAAATCCATTTATAACCAATGGGCCTTACGCCTTCTGGAAGTTCTATCAAGTCCCAAACTTGGTTTTCGTACATGGATTCCATTTCAGATTTCATGGCTTTGTGCCATTCCCTTGAGTTGGGCCCCACCATCGCTTCCTTGTAGTGCGCAGGTTCATCATCTTCAAGGATTAAGATTTTGTTATGAATCAACTCAGGTGGCTGGATAGCCCTACCAGATCTACGTGGTTCAGTTACAAACTTGTCAGAAGTTTCCACATCACATGTGACAACTTCCGGCTTGGTTGTAGGGATAATTTGCGGAATTACTTCAGGTTCTTTAGCCATATCAATGGTTGCCGAAGATTCACTAATCTCATTAAGTTGTACTGTCCGCCCACTCATTTCTTTAGTGAGAAACTCTTTCTCGAGAAAGCCTCCAACTTTTGCGATAAACACTTTGCCCTCGGACTGGTGGTAGAAAGAATATCCAATGGTGTTATTGGGATAACCTACAAAGTAACATTTGTCTGATCTAGGTTCTAGTTTGCTTGGCTGTAAATATTTTACGTATGCCTCACAACCCCAAACCTTGAGGTGCGACACATTGGGTTTCTTCCCATACCATAATTCAAATGGCATCATCTCAACCGACTTAGACGGTGCTCTGTTTAATGTATAAGCGGCAGTTTGTAGTGCGTGACCGCAAAAAGATATCGGCAGATCTATAAGATACATCATCGACCTTACCATGTCTAACAGAGTTCGGTCATGTCGCTCGGACACTCCATTTCGCTGTGGAGTTCCGGGAGGCGTAAGCTGTGAAACGATTCCACGGTCACTCAGATGTTGGCTAAACTCATGACTAAGATATTCGCCCCCGCGATCTAATTGCAGAAACTTAATCCTTTTGTTACGATGATTTTCTACCGCATTCTAAAATTCTTTGAACTTTTCAAAAGTTTCCGACTTATGCTTCATTAAGTAGATATATCCATACCTACTTAAATCTTCAATAAAAGTCACGAAGTAGAAATACCCACCCCATGCGGTTGTGCTCATTGGACCACATACGAATCTACGGATTATTTCCAACAATTCACTCGCCCATTCAGGATAACCAGTGAATGGCGTCTTGGTCATTTTCCCCATCAAACAAGCCTCACATGTGTCAAATGATTCAAAATCAAAATATGGTAAAACTCCATATTTATGGAGTCTTTGCATGCATTTCTTTCCGATGTGGCTGATACGTCTCCAACGTTTCTACTTTTCCAAACACTTTTGTTGTTGTTTTGGACTCTAATTTGTATGATTTGAAAGAAACTAACCCGGACTGACGCTGTTTTTAGCAGAACTACCATGGTGTTTCTTTTGTGTAGATATAAAAGTTCTCAAAATTGGCTGAAAATTTACGAAGAATTTTTCTGGAATATATAAAAAATAATGGCGAAAAGATCTACTGGAGGGGGGCCACGACAAAGCCACAAGCTCAGGTGGTGCCACCCCACTAGGGTGCCCCACCCGAGCTTATGGGCCCCTCGAGCCTCCATTTGGCCTACCTCTGGTCCTATCAATTTTGTCTCGTGGAGAAAAAATCAGAGAGAAAGTTTCATCACATTTTATGATACGAAGCCGCCGCCACCTCCTGTTCTTCATCGGGAGGGCTGATCTGGAGTCTCTTTGGGGCCATCGTCATCATCAACCCTTCTTCATCGAGAAATCCATGATGCTCACCACTGAGAGTGAGTAATTCCTTCGTAAGCTTGATGGAAGGTGATGGAGATGGATGAGATTTATCATGTAGTCGAGTCAATTTGTTAGGGCTTGATCCCTAGTATCCACTGTGTTCTGAGATTGATGTTCCTATGAATTTGCTATGCTTAATGCTTTTCACTAGGGCCCGAGTGCCATGATTTCAGATCTAAACCTATTAAGTTTTTGTGAATATATATGAGTTCTTGATCCTATATGCTAGTTGTATGCACTTGTTGTTGTTCTGAACTGTAGACCCCAAGGTGACAATAATTGGGATACTCTCCAGGGATGACTGCAATTCGAGGAGTTCATGTATTCACCATGTTTTAATGCTTTGTTCTGATTCTCTATTAAAAGGAGGCCTTAATATCCCTTATATTTCCTTATGGACCCGCTGACATGGGAGGGTAGGACAAAAGATGTCATGCAAGTTCTTACTATTAGCACGTATGACTATATATGGAATACATGCCTACATTGAATTGATGAACTGGAGCTATTGTGTATAGCTCTAGGTTGTGACTGTTACATGATGAATGCCAGCCACACAAATATCCATTGCTGATCCGATGCCTACGCTTTGCTCATATTGTGTTTCCTAAGTTACTACTACTGCTGCTACTGCTGTTACAATCACTACAAAACTACTATTGTTACTGTTACTATTATTACTGCTATAGTTATGTTAATATCTAAACTATCAAACTACTGTGCTACTAAATCCGTTGCTGCAGAGAAACAACTCTCCGGGTGTAACACCCCTGTGTAATAAAGCACTGTGACTTTGTGTTAACCATGACAAGTCATCATCAGTTGCATCATAAAGATCTCAGTGGTGAAGCACTTCCATCCAAGTTCATCTCTGAAAACAATTCAAATTCAAAGTGCAAAATGAAGTTGTTAAAAAGTTGCTGGAAAAATGTTCATCATTTGACAAAAATTCCATAACAATTATTTGTTAAGGAACACAACATCACTCTTGTGCAAAGATGAGCACTAGCAATTATAACAACACCATTTCTGCATTTTTAAATCCTATCCTATTTATAAAAAAAATTCAAATGAATTCCAAAATTGCCCAAACTTTATGTGGCAGTGCAAAATATTCCATTGTATTTAAGTGACCAAGTTTCACATTTATAAAAAATCATTTTGCAGCTCATTTTAATCCTAATAATCCTCTGAAAAGGAAAACAGAAAAAGAATTGAAAGAAAAGAAGAACAATTCCTGTGCACTGGACCTTAGTGCATAGTGGCAGGCCCAGCGGCCCAGCCTGCTCCGCAACAGTCGTCGTCCTCCTCGCCTCCGTGTCGGCGCGCCCGTGGCTGCGCGCGCGCTCGCCAGCCAGGCGCCGACACGGCGACTCCCGCAGGCAGGTTGGAGGATAAGAGGGAGCCCCTCGGCCTCGCCTCCATCCCTATCCACTCTCCCCCCTCTCCACCTCTCCCTCTCTGCCGATCTGGAGAAGGGGCCGACGCGTTCGATGCCCTCGCCGCACTACCACCGCGGCCACGGCCGTCCCCGGGTGCCTCCGGCATGTCCACCTGCCTCGCCGTCCTCCGCTACGCCCTCCCCGACCATGAGCTCGGGCCGGAAGCCACCGGGGCTCCCGCTGCCTCCCCGTCCCCGACCTCATCTTCTTCCTCGGACGCTGGAGACTGCCGCCGCCGTGCTGGCTGCATCGAGCCTCCCCCGAGCCGACTTTGCACATCTGCAGGACCGCTATAAGCTGCTGCTTCTTTTCCCTCTCGTCGCGCCGTAGATTGCGGTCCCGAGCAAGCTCCTCCACCGTTCGCCCGTTTGCACGCCACTGCCACATTTCCATCTCCGCCCGACTCCGGCCGTCCGCCGCGGCGCTCGCCGTCGTCGCCACGGTGCACCTCCGGCCGCGTAACCACGCTAGATCGACGCGACGTGTTCTGCCCGTTCGAACGCGACCGAGAGCACGCGAAACGGGGCACTACAGAGGAAACCCGACACTCGCCGGCGTTCGGCCGCCGTGCGCGAGCTCGCTGGAACAGCTCCGGCGGCTCCGCTGAGCTGGCACCGGTGGGGCCGCCCCTGTGACGCTGCCTGTGGGTCCTGCGGGTCAACCATGTGCAGCGTGGGCCACTGACATGTGGGCCCCGCGATAATTAACTGGTTTTATAAATAAATAAAATGTTAATTAATCTGTTAATTAGATTTAATCACTAATTAGTCACTGACTAATAGGGCCCACACCCCTAATTAGTTCTGTTAGTCAAATTAACCGACTGTTAGTCCCACAGAGGCTGATAGGTGGGTCACACCTGTCGGTTTGACCAGTCAGCAGCTCAGTTGACTGCTGACACAATGCTGACATCACTGCTGATGCAATAAACCTTTTTCTATTAATTTAAATAATTTTAGAAAATGCTAAAATCTTTGAGAAATTATAGAAATTAATCCGTAGCTCGGATCGAAAAACTTTCTACATGAAAGTTGATAAAAAAATGAGACGAATCCGACCGTGCCATCTGTTTCCGTGTCGGGACCCTCTACGGAGGTCAACCCGCAACTTTTAGCCTGTTTCCTGTAAGTGAATAGTGTATATATACCGATTAATGAATCCAACTTAAATCCTAAAATAACTAATATGATTTAGACATGTCTTTAGGCAACCCTGCACTGCATCTTAGCATAGCATGCTCTGTGTTGCATATGTTTGCTGTGTATTTATCTGTTCCCCCCCCCCTCTTCTCTCTCGGTAGACCCCGACCCCGACGCAATCCCCGAGACCGACGCAGCTCCGGAGTTCGACTACGCCGTTGACGACCCTTCTCTTGCCGCAGAGCTTCCAGGCAAGCACCCCCCTTTGAACATGCCTATATCGCCTATTCTTTCTCCCTCCTGCTTGCATTAGAATTTGCTACTGCTTTGAGATATCCTATTCTGATGGATAGCCTGTTTATTGTAACCTTCTATTGATACCTTACCTGCTTATCCTAAACTGCTTAGTATAGGCCGGATAGAGACCCACCAGAGACACCACTTCGACCCAGTTGCCCCCGTTGGCTTATCAGATGACTCGATCAACGTGATCGACAACCAGGCCCCAGCACCGCACATCACACCCTTAGTTGTATGACACTGCAGTGTTACTATCGAGTGCCGAGGGTGATACCTCGTTTAGCACTTCTGATGTTAACTCTGTAGAGTAGCTATTCGGTCATGGTCATCGAGGGTGATTCCTCCTTCACCACTCCCGATAACGACGACGTCATATAACACCTCAAGTGTGAACCTCGAGGGTGATTCCTCCTAAGTTCACCTTGACGACTACATCAGGTGGAATCCATCGAGGGTGATTCCTTGGGTTTCCCCCTAGTGTTTGGACACATGGTTACTTTGACTTAACACAGAACCATGATGACATCGGGTCGGCCTCGCGGGGTAAGGGATCGGAAGTCGGGTTGACCTAGAGGGTACCCGAGAGATATTTACGAGGCATGGCTGGGCATTCTTAGCCCTTGCCGCAAGTCCTCGAGACGGGGTGACGGGGTCACATCGATCGTGAGTCTCTACTTGTTACCGCACGCTACCAACACACTAATGATTTGGATATTTGATCTGAGTGGGCCTTTGGCCCGATAGCACTAACCATCACGCAGGAATAAATATGGGTACTCTGCGTCGTATGCATCAGCCGAAAGCTCTCTCAGACGTCCAGTTCAGCATTGCGGCATGGCTGGGCTGGCGCCATCCTGTAGTGGTGGTATCGAGATTCGCCGTGCTCGCAACGACCCAGAGTGCACAGGGCGATGGCCGAAGACCCCTAAGCGCTTAGGATGTAGACCGGCGGGGACCTCTTTATTGAGCTCTAGGTAGGGCTGCGGTGTGTCGTTTGGCCGAGGCAGGGCATGACCCAGAAAAGTGTGTCCGGCCGGAGTTAAGCGAGCGTGGTGGGTAAGTTGGTGCACCCCTGCACGGAAGAACTAATCTATGCATAGCCGGATCCTCGGTAACGGACGCTCGGAGTTGTATCCCGATCGATACAACTAGAACTGGATACTTGTGATGAGAAATGGATAGTATGGCTCTGGGATTGATTTCTCAAAGGGAGTCGAGTAAGGATCTCTGGGCGAGGTTGATCTGGTTGGATATCCAGGTCTTGATGCTAGACTTGCTGTTCCGGATTACTAACACATCTCCTTAATTATGACACGTGAAACACATCATGAACATCTGATAATTTTGCCGGTAGCTCTAGTTGATAAGCAACCTTTCCTCTTCTTGCAATCACTCTAAATGATCCAATAAACCTCGGTGCCAATTTTCCTTTGACTTTAAATCACTGCAGTCCCCTTGTTGGGGCTACTATAAGATACACATACTCATCGGGCTCAAAACTGACTTGGCGGTGCTTTTGATCATAGCAACTCTTTTGACGGCTCTGAGCCGCTTTCAACCTGTCCCGAATAAGCTTCACTTTTGTTTCTACTTCTTTAAGAACTTTGGGACTGAAAATTCGACTGTCTCCTGTCTCAGATCAATTGAGTGGGGTATGGCACCTTCGTCCGTACAGAGCTTCAAAAGGTGACATTTTCAAACTGGCTTGATAATTGTTGTTATATGAGAATTCCGCGTATGGTAAACTGTCTTCCCGGCTATTTCCGTAAGTAAGCACACATGCTCTTAGCATGTCCTCCAATATTTGATTTACCCGCTCAGTCTGTCCTCCGGTCTGTGGGTGGTATGCTGTGCTGAACGTCAGTTGAGTCCCTAGGGCTTGCTGTAGGTGCTCCCAAAATCTAGATACAAATTGGGTGCCTCAGTCAGAGACTATGGTCTTGGGTACTCCGTGTAAGCAAACAATCCGGGAGAGATATAATCTGGCGAGTCTCTCTGTAGAGTATGTGGTTTTTACCGGAATGAAATGTGCCACATTGGTTAAATAATCTGTTATAACCCAGATAGCATCATTTCTGTGTCGTGACCTTGGTAATCCGACGATATAATCCATTCCTATTACGTCCCATTTCCATTCAGGCACTCTGAGTGGCCGCAATAGTCCTGCTGGCCTCTGGTGTTCTGCTTTTACATGTTGGCATGAATCACATCGTGCGATATATACGGCTATATCTCTTTTTATCCCGTGCCACCAGTAATTTTCTTGTAGATCCTTGTACATCTTTGTTCCTCCTGGATGAATAGAATATGGAGTGGTATGGGCTTCTGCCAAAATTTGTTGCTTTAAATCTTCCTTATTAGGCACACACAGTCTTTTTTCCGAACCATAAAATTTCCTGATTGTCTATCGTAAATTCAGATGCCTTGCCCAATTTTATTTTCCTCTTAATCCCCTCAATATTTGGGTGTCCTTTTTGGGCTTCTTTGATCTGATCCTCTGTAACACAACATGTCCTTAGCCGCAGTAATCACTTTTGATAATGACAACTTAGCAAGTTCAACAGTGCATGATCATCATTAGCATCATATTGCATTTAACTCCTAAGTCAAAATTCAAATTTAAATGAAAGTGGAAAATAAAAGTTGTTCAACATAGAAACTAAAATATTCAATAAATAACAAAATATTCAAGAGACTATTCTAAAATTGTAACCAACAACTAATAAATTAATTAGGTGGCTCTAACTTTACAGAAACAACAAGGTTTAATACATTTTATTTATTATAAAATTTGTGTGAACTCCAATTGTCTCCAAACCAATTTTTGGCAGTAGTAGATAATGCCTAGCAATTGACGGAACAAATGCCATAATTACAAAAGTTATTTTGAGGCCTAGCTAATTACAAAACAGAAAATAAGAATAAATAAAAGAAAAAGACAAAAAGAAAACAAAACAAAAAAATAAATAAAAAGAAAACCCCCTTGGCCCAAACTTGGCCATAGCCCAGCAGGCCGGCCCACCACACTCCCCCTGGCCTATATGGCCCCAGGGACCCCGAAACCCTAGCCCTCGCCCCCACTCCCCCTTCGCTCCCCTTTTCCCCCCCCCACCCCCACCCCAATCATGGAGGGATTAGGGCAGAGCAACAAACAGCGATAGCCCGCTGACGCAGCCGGCCACCGCCGCCTCGCCCTCGTCCTCGTCGATGCCTCGTCGTCCCCGTCCTCCTCCTCGACCCTCCCCCGCTGCCTTGACCCTACGCGCCTCGGTGAGGCCCCCGGCCGCCTCTTTCTCCCTCGCCCCCGCACTAGGTCGCGCCCGCCTTGGCCGCGCGCATCGTCCCGCACCGGGCCGCGTCCGAGTCGACCTCGCCGCGCTCCCGCCTCGCTCGGGTCACGCCAACGCGCCTACCCCGCGCGCTGCTGCCTACTGCTCGCGGCCATCACCACGCCACGCCCGCGCCCGCTCGCTCTGCCTCGCGCGCGCCCGCGCGTCCCGCCTTTGGCCGCGCTCGCCTGCTCCCGTGCGTGGCCTCGCCTCGGCCAACCGCTGCCCTGCTCTGCACGCCGCCCGCTCCACCCACTCTCCGCTGCGGCCTCATCCCCTCGTCGCTGGCCTGCGCGCCCCCTCGCGCGCCCGCGCCGTGGCCCCGCGCTCGCCACCGCCCCATCCAGCCGCGCCTCACCGGCGCCCGGGCTCCCCCTGGCCGCGCCTGCGCGCCCGCGCGCTCACGGCTCCGGCCGGAGCCCACGCGCCCGGGCCGCTGTGGCCATTGGGCCACAGACAGCTGGGCCCGCGCCCCCCTGTGTCTATGACGAATGGGGCCCACGGCCCAGAATGTTCTAAATAAAAATAAAATAAAAATAAAAATGAATTAATAAAATTAATAATTAATTAATTAAGTTAATTAACTCTGATTAAGTTAGTCTAGTTAAGTAGTTAGTCTAATTAACCAGTAATTAAATTAGGTAAACCCTAATTAGCTAAACAGTGTATGACAGGTGGGACCCACTAGTCAGGTTGACCCAGTCAACGCACTGTTGACTGCTGACATCATGATGACGTCAGCATACACTGTTTCGGATAATGTTGAATTTAAATTCTAGAAATTAATAAAAACTTTAGAAAATCATATTAAATAAACCGTAACTCCGATGAAAATAATTAATATACGAAACTTGCTCAGAATTTCGATACGAACCCGAATACGTCCTCCGTATTCCTGTCAGATGCCCCTAGCTATATGAACGTTGAACTTTTAGACCGGTTTCGATTAATGAATAGTGCCCAATGTTGATTAAATAAATCCGAATAAATTCCTAAATTAACTAAATCATTTAGTTAGGCAGTAGAACACCCCGACATATCATTTAGGCATGTCATACAGGTTGTTTACATTATTGCCGTGAATTTATTGTTTCTCTCCCCCTCCTTCTCTCTCGATAGACACCGAGACCGACGACGCTGCAGCTGGGTACGACTACACTCCAGACGAGCAGCCTGTTGACGACCTCTCTCTCTTGCCAGAGAAAAACAGCATAGCCCCCCCCCCCCCTTGAGCATCCAAATATCGCCCATTCCATTTCTCTTGCTTGCATTAGATTTTGCTACTGTTAATGTATGCTCCTATTCTGATGCATAGCCTGCTGTTGTAACCTGTTCATTGTTACCTTACCTGCCTATGATAAACTGTTTAGTATAGGTTGGTATGAACCATCAGTGACCCGACCACCTTTCCCTTGTTGCCCCTGCTTGATCATCGACGACTCGATCAATGTGATCGTCGATCAAATACTGACACCTCACTTCACACCCCCTTAGTTGTACGACTGTGCATAGTTACTATCGAGTGCCGAGGGTGATACCTCGTAACGCACTCCTGATGAATACTCTGCAGTGTAGCTGTTCGGTCATGGTCATCGAGGGAGATTCCTCCTTCTCCACTTCCGATATGACTCTGTCGTGCAACCCCTCAGTGTGAACCTCGAGGGTGATGCCTCACACGTTCACCCTGATGATTATGACCACATGGTTACTTGACCTTTGTTACAGGCGGGTCCACCCTGGTGGGTACCCGCTAGGGATCTGTGATGTCGAGTGTGCCGGAAGGGCACTCGAGTGTGATATTGTGGCGGAGCTTCAGAGACTCTGATTGTCTCCGCGTGATACTAAATGAGCCTGTTGGATTTGGGTGTGTGATCTGAGTGGGTCGACGTGCCCTATACGCACTACCACCACGCGGGATTATGGTTATGGGGCCCTCTACGTCGTACGTTTCTCCCGAAAGCTCTTCAGACATCACGATTCACTGTGTGGGCTGATCGGCGGGAATGGGTTGTATACTTCACTGACGAGTTCAGTGTCGTGCCTGCACCCCGGCCAGCCACGCACCACGCAAGGTGCCCAGGGCGATGGCCCAAGACCTCTGGGTGCATAGGTTAGTCCGGCGTGCTGACCTCTCTGCTGAGCCTAGGTAGGGCGCTGCTCCGTGTTGATCTTCCGAGGCCGGGCATTACCCAGCAAGTGTGTCCGGCCAGAGTTGATCGAGGGTGTTGGGTAATAGTAGTGCACCCCTGCAGGGATGAATGATCTATCGATAGCCGGTCCTACGGTAAAGGACACTCAGTTTGTGTATCCCGATCTACTACTTGAACTGGATACTTGTTACTTAATTGAAGCTTCGGGATCACTTTCTCGCGGGGAGTCGAGGAAGGATCTTTGAGCTGTACTTCAACATGTTTGTTAAATAAAATGCTATTCTACTCTCTTCTACTGCTGCAAGATGATGACTTCGTGAAGATGCTAGTCTTCGATAGGACTAGGCTTTCTCACTATTCTGGCATTTCTGCAGCCCAGTCCACATATACAGCCTTTCTCCATTGATAATGTTGCATATGTAGTATAGATCCTTGCTTGCTGAGTACTTCGGATGAGTACTCACGGTTGCTTTACTTTCTCTTTTCCCCATACCCCACCTTGATGATACTCCAGACGATGGAGTCCAGGAGCCAGATGCCACCACAGGAGCTTACTACCAGGAGGGTCCAGAGAGCACGTACTACTGGATCGAGCCAGCCGACCAGGAGTAGGATCGGAGGCTCCCAGGAAGGAGGCCAATGCCTTTCGATCTAGAGCCGTTGTTTATGCTAGCCTTCTTTAGGCAAAACTGGTCTAACTATGTTTGTACTCAGATAATATTTGTATGACTGACTTATGTATTCGGATCTTCGGATCCCTGGTCTGTAATATTGTGGATCTCCAATTAATTTGTGTTAGAGTTGTGTTGTGATATCTTCCCGTGAGTCCCTGTGCTTGATCGTGCATGTTTGCGTGTATGACTAGTGCATGATTGAGCCGGGGGCGTCACAAGTTGGTATCAGATCCGACTGCCTGTAGGAAGCCCCCTTCCGATTCCTTGGCCGAAGTTGAGTCTAGAAACCGAAAAACTATTTTACTAACTTGGCTGTGTGGCTTACGGGCCCACGTCGCCAACTGGGTGGTATTACGATCTTTTATTCTTGTTCTATACTCTGGGACTCTGATCTCTCTTCTATTCGGGTTAAATAAATTTTACTAACACCGACACATAGGATCTCGTAAATCCCGTCTACCCGGACAGCTGGATATCTGTGCGATTTCCCTGTCATTGATCTGATTAGTCTGATAATCATTTTCCTTTCCATTGTTTTGTTTAACCTTTCTCTCCGAGTTGTGTTAAACTTCTCATTGTCATTTGACAATTCTGAATTTTCCTCTGTTTCAGATGGATCGTTAGTTTCCACCGCGTTCTACGACACAGCTTGTGCTTCGCACTTGGGCTCATGATGCCCCTGGGTTTCCAGCTGTTCTGAAAGCCCTCCTGACCAGACTTGGCTACCGCTGGTACCCCGAGTACATGGTCTACGAGGATTACCGCGAGTTCAACCAGGAGCAGTACCATGCTGATGTTCGTATCTATGATCAGCAAAATGACTTAGACACCGAGCTGCACCTTTTCCACGGTATCGGCGTGACGATTGAGATGGCAGTCCATGATGCCGCCTACTCTGCTATCGCACATCTCTGAGGACAGTTCAGCGATATCTTGGATGACTCTGAGTTCCGATACATTCCGTATGCCCCTGCTGGAGATGCTACTGGATACTACACAGCTATTTGTGCCCCGTACGAGCCTCGTCACTATGACCAGCGCGTTCTGATTCAGTGCACTCAGGCTCTGGATCGCACTGTTCAGTCTCTTGCCGTCTAGTTGGTTGCCACTCGAGCACGTCTCTACGATGCTATGACGCAGTTGCTACCCACTGTTCGTGCAGGGATACATCTGGAGCACATGCTTTATCCGCGCAGGACTCAGATGTATGCTGGTATTGATTGGCCTGCTATTGGAGGTCACACACCTGCACGTGGACCTCTTCTTACAGCTCGCGACCGGGTTCTGCATCAGAGTGCACGTAGAGCACAGGATCCTACCGCGACGAACATTCGTCGTCTGCACTCGCAGTTACCCCATTACAGTGGTTTTCCCCGACGTTGATGTAGCCTTTGCTATGTCTCGTTGTGTACTTCCTTACTGCGTGCCTGCGCGCCACCTAGTATGTCTAGCTTTTAATTTGCGCCGTTATGCTATCCGCATGTACCCGACTCTGTGTATGGATCTGTATGTCTTAATTGACTACTGTTATGTATCTGTTACACTGCTTAACTGTTGTCGAGATACCTCATACTTGTCGCTAAACACTCACAATCGCTTTTACTAAACTACCCCTGTTGATACTTAGCAGGATGGTTAGACCAGGTGGTCGTGCCCCTGAACGTCCACCACCGCCAGACTATATGGCAACTATGATGCAACAATTCGAGCTGAACCGTCAGTTCATGAATGGAATCATGGCTCAGTTTCCGCATCAGAACAACCAGAACCCTCCTTTAATAACACTGCCGGAGTTCATGCGACTTAACCCCACTCACTTCCGCAACTCTGACAAGCCATTGGATGCTGATGACTGGCTCCGCGACATCACTCACGAGATGGAGTCTGCTAATGTCGCCCCTGCCAACTTCGTCACCTTCGTGTCCTTTTTCTTAAAAGGGCCCGCTGCTCAATGGTGGGACACACACAAGCGTTCACTGCCTGCTGGAACAGTCATTACCTGGTATGAGTTCCAGGCTGCTTTCCGTACACGTTACATCCCTCAGGCAATTATGGAACGCATGAAGACCCAGTTCTGCAACCTCACTCAGGGCAACAAGACTGTCGAAGCTTATCAGCGGGAATATGCTGAAGAAGACATCACCACAGATGCCCGTAGACAAGAGAAGTTCCGTAATGGACTCCACCCAGACCTCAAACTTGCACTTGCTGCTCAAGACTTCAATGACTTTTCAACTCTTGTCAACAAGGCTATTCTTGTTGAGACCGCTCAGATGGAGCATAAGGACTCGCAGAAGCGCTATCGTGATGCTGGCTCATCTTCGGGCTAAACACAGAAGCGTCGAGTCTGGATTCCCAACAATGTGTTCCGTCCAAATACCTGTGCGCCAAAGAGCAACTATGCTGCACCACGTCTGCCTCCTCCTCCACCGAGGCAGCCAAGAGATCAAGCTATTCAAAACAATGCTCCTCTTCGTCCTGAAGATGGTCTGTGCTTCAAGTGCCGCAAACCAGGTCACCAGGCCAAAGATTGCCGCCAGACTCAGAATCAGTTGGCTTTTCCTCGTACTAGCCATGGCAATGGACGTGGCAACAATCAGACCCGCAACTATAATACTGGGTCTGCTACACATGGTCGTGGACACGCCTACAACATTGATATCGAAAAAGTTCAGGATCAACCTGCCACTGTGATGGGTACCCTTCTCGTTAACTCAGTACCCGCTTCTGTATTATTTGATTCAGGAGCATCGCATTCATTCATGTCTGAAGCATTTGCATTATCTCATGACATTGCATTTGAAAAGATGAACCTGCCAGTAGTTGTCCGCACCCCTGGAGGCCAGTGTCAAACCACTATGATGGCACACAATGTCCCTGTTGAAATCGAGGGATTTGAATTCCTGGCCTCACCTATTATCCTGAAGTCTCCTACCATAAACCTCATCCTCGGAATGGATTGGTTGAAAGCTCACATTGCTTCGATCAATTGTGCCCCTAAAGTCGTCCAACTTCTTCACTCCTCTGATGAGATAGTGAACTACACCGCCCGCATTACTCGAGATGCTGAAGCTCAGATATATGCTCTGAATGCTTTGAATGCCTCACCTCTAGAAGGGATCGAGAATGTTCCTGTCGTTCAAGATTTTCCGGACGTTTTTCCAGAAGAACTTCCAGGAATACCCCCAGCTAGGGCTGTCAAGTTTGTCATTGACTTGAAGCCTGGCACTGTCCCTATTGCCAAGCGTCCTTATAAGATGCCTCCGCACCACCTTCTCAAGCTTAAGGAAGAAATCGACAAGTCACTTAAGAATGGTTTCATACACCCCCGTTCCTCTGCTTGGGGAGCACCGTCTCTCTTTGTCAAGAAGAAAGATGGTATGAATAGGTTGGTTCAAGATTACCGTCCTATCAACCAAGCAACCATTCAGAATAAGTATCCGCTTCCCCGGATCAATGACTTATATGATCAACTTGCTGGATCATCAAGGATGGAATTGCTGCTAACCCGAAACGAGTTCAGACTATTCTTGACTGGACTCCCCCGAAGAATGTCAAGCAAGTCAGAAGTTTTCTCGGACTCGTCAGAAGTCAATCAAATTCCTCAAGGTTCAGTGGTCGAATCATTCTGAACATGAAGCCACTAGGGAACGCGAGGATCGTCTTCGCGAAGAATACCCCTCTTTCTTTCAGTCTTCCTCTTAATTCTTGGGACGAGAATTCTTGATAGATGAGGAGAATTGTAACACCCCATGTCATTAGCCACAGTAATCACTTTTGATAAAGACAAGTCAGCAAGTTCAACAGTGCATGATCATCATTAGCATCATATTGCATTTCAACTCCTAAGTCAAAATTCAAATTTAAATGAAAGTGGAAAATAAAAGTTGTTCAACATAGAAACTAAAATGTTCAATAAATAACAAATATTCTAGAGACTATTCTAAAATTGTTACCAACAACTAATAAATTAATTAGGTGGCTGTAACTTTACTGAAACAGCAAGGTTTAATACATTTTATTTATTATAAAATTTGTGTGAACTCCAATTGTCTCCAAACCAATTTTTGGCAGTAGTAGATAATGCCTAGCAATTGATGGAACAAATGCCATACTTTACAAAAGTCATTTTGAGGCCTAGCTAATTAAAAAACAGAAAATAAGAATAAATAAAAGAAAACAAAACAAAAAATAAATAAAAAGAAAACCCCCTTGGCCCAAACTGGGCCATAGCCCTGCAGGCCGGCCCACCCCACTCCCCCCTGGCCTATACGGCCCCAGGGACCCCGAAACACTTGCCCTCGCCCCCAGTCCCCCCTCGCTCCCCCTTCGCCCACCCGATCCATTTCTGGATCGGGTCGAGCGCCACCGCCCTCGCCGCTCGACGCCGCCGGCCACCGCCGCCTCGCCCTCGTCCCCGTCGACGCCTCGCTGTCCCCGTCCTCCTCCTCGACCCTCCCCCGCTGCCTTGACCCTACACGCCTCGGTGAGGCCCCCGGCCGCCTCTATCTCCCTCGCCCCCGTACTAGGTCGCGCCCGCCTTGGCCGTGCGCGTCGTCCCGCACCGGGCCGCGCCCGAGTCGACCTCGCCGCGCTCCCGCCTCGCTCATCTCGCGCCACCGCGCATACCCCGTGCGCTGCTGCCTGCCTCTCGCGGCCATCACCACGCCATGCCCGCGCCCGCTCACTCTGCCTCGCGCGCGCCCGTGCCTCCCGCCTTTGGCCGCGCTCGCCTGCTCCCGCGCGTGGCCTCGCCTCGACCAACCGCTGCCCTGCTCTGCACGCTGCCCGCTCCGCCCACTCTCCGCCGCGGCCTCGTCCCCTCGTCGCTGGCCTGCGCGCCCCCTCGCGGGCACGCGCCGTGGCCCCGCGCTCGCCACTGCCCCATCCAGCCGCGCCTCGCCGGCGCTCGTGGCTAGCGCCCGGGCTCCACCTGGCCGCGCCCGCGCGCCCGTGCGCTCACGGCTCCGGCCGGCGCCCACGCGCCCGTGCTGCTGTGGCCATTGGGCCACAGACAGCTGGGCCCGCCCCCACTTTGTCTATGACGAATGGGGCCCACGGCCCAGAATGTTCTAAATAAAAATAAAAATGAATTAATAAAATAAATCAATTAACTCCGATTAAGTTAGTCTAGTTAAGTAGTTAGTCTAATTAACCAGTAATTAAATTAGCTAAACCCTCATTAGCTGAACAGTGTATTACAGGTGGGACCCACTTGTCAGGTTGACCCAGTCAACGCACTGTTGACTGCTGATGTCATGCTGACGTCATGATGACGTTAGCATACACTGTTTCGGATAATGTTGAATTTAAATTCCAAAAATTAATAAAAACTTTAGAAAATCATATTAAATAAACCGTAACTCCGATGAAAATAATTTATGTATGAAACTTGCTCAGAATTTTGATACGAACCCGAATACGTCCTCCGTATTCCTATCAGACGCCCCTAGCTATATGAACGTTGAACTTTTAGACCGGTTTCGATAAAAGAATAGTGCCCAATGTTGATTAAATAAATCCGAATAAATTCCTAAATTAACTAAATCATTTAGTTAGGCAGTAGAACACCCCGGCATATCATTTAGGCATGTCATACATGTTGGTTGCATTATTGCAATGAATTTATTGTTTCTCTCCCCCTCCTTCTCTCTCGATAGACGTCGAGACCGACGACGCTGCAGCTGGGTACGACTACACTCCAGACGAGCAGCCCGTTGACGACCTCTCTCTCTTGCCAGAGCAACCAGGCAAGCCCCCCCACTTGAGCATCCAGATATCGCCCATTCCATTTCTCTTGCTTGCATTAGATTTTGCTACTGTTAATGTATGCTCCTATTCTGATGCATAGCCTGCTGTTGTAACCTGTTCATTGTTACCTTACCTGCTTATGATAAACTGTTTAGTATAGGTTGGTATGAACCATCAGTGACCCCACCACCTTTCCCATGTTGCCCCTGCTTGATCATCGACGACTCGATCAATGTAATCGTCGATCAGAGACTGACACCTCACTTCACACCCCCTTAGTTGTACGACTCTGCATAGTTACTATCGAGTGCTGAGGGTGATACCTCGTAACGCACTCCTGATGAATACTTTGTAGTGTAGCTGTTCGGTCGTGGTCATCGAGGGTGATTCCTCCTTCTCCACTTCCGATACGACTCTGTCGTGCAACCCCTCACTGTGAACCTTGAGGGTGATGCCTCACATGTTCACCCTAATGATTATGACCACACGGTTACTTGACCTTTGTTACAGGCGGGTCCACCCTGGAGGGTACCCGCTGGGGATCTGTGATGTCGAGTGTGCCAGAAGGGCACTCGAGTGTGATATTGTGGCGGAGCTTCAGAGACTCTGATTGTCTCCGCGTGATACTAAATGAGCCTATTGGATTTGGGATTGTGATCTGAGTGGGTCGACGTGCCCTATACGCACTACCACCACGCGGGATTATGGTTATGGGGCCCTCTACGTCGTACGTTTCTCCCGAAAGCTCTTCAGATGTCACGGTTCACCGTGCGGGCTGATTGCCGGGAATGGGCTGGATACTTCACTGACGAGTTCAGTGTCGTGCCTGCACCCCGGCCAGCCACGCAACACGCAAGGTGCCTAGGGCGATGGCCCAAGACCTCTCGGTGCATAGGTTAGTCCGGCGTGTTGACCTCTCTGCTGAGCCTAGGTAGGGCGCTGCTTCGTGTTGATCTTCCGAGGCCGGGCATTACCCAGCAAGTGTGTCCGGCCAGAGTTGATCGAACGTGTTGGGTAACAGTAGTGCACCCCTGCAGGGATGAATGATCTATCAATAGCCGGTCCTACGGTAAAGGACACTCAGTTTGTGTATCCCGATCTACTACTTGAACTGGATACTTGTTATTAATTGAAGCTTCGGGATCGCTTTCTCGCTGGGAGTCGAGGAAGGATCTTTGAGCTGTACTTCAACATGTTTGTTAAATAAAATGCTATTCTACTCTCTTCTACTGCTGCAAGATGATGACTTCGTGAAGATGCTAGTCTTCGATACGACTAGGATTTCTCTCTATTCTGGCATTTCTGCAGCCCAGTCCACATATACAACCTTTCTCCATTGATAATGTTGCATATGTAGTATATATCCTTGCTTGCTGAGTACTTCGGATGAGTACTCATGGTTGCTTTACTTTCTCTTTTCCCACTACCCCACCTTGATGATACACCAGACGATTGAGTCCAGGAGCCAGATGCCATCACAGGAGCTTACTACCAGGAGGGTCCAGAGGGCACGTACTACTGGATCGAGCCAGCCGACCAGGAGTAGGATCGGAGGCTCCCAGGAAGGAGGCCAACGCCTTTTGATCTAGAGCCGCTGTTTGTGCTAGCCTTCTTAAAGCAAAACTGTTCTAACTATGTCTGTACTCAGATAATATTTGTATGACTGACTTATGTATTCGGATCTTCGGATCCCTGGTCTATAATATTGTGGATCTCCGTTTAATTTGTGTTAGAGTTGTGTTGTGATATCTTCCCGTGAGTCCCTGTGCTTGATCGTGCATGTTTGCGTGTATGACTAGTGCACGATTGAGCCGGGGGCGTCACATCCTCTAATGTTGGTTTTATCTCCAGTTGATTAATGGTTCCTTCTGTGACTAGGACCATATTGAGTTTGGCAAATTCCTGGTTGAACTCATGTTGTGAGAATTGCAAACTATTATTGTTGGTTTATTCTCCAGTTGATTAATTCTCCTCGTGTCGTCGCAGCTTTCTTGAGGCATATGCCACGACATTTCCTTCTTGCATCAATACACATCCAAGGCCTTTCCTTGACGCGTCATAGTATATGTCAAAAAATTTGTGCACATCAGGCACAACCAGAATGGGTGCTGTTGTTAACCTCTTCTTCAGTTCTTGGAAACTTTTCTCACAGGCTTCAGTCCATTCAAACTTCTTATCCTTCTTAAGTAATTGGGTCATGGGTTTAGCTATGGTGGAGAATCCTTCAATAAATCTTCGGTAATAATCTGCCAGACCAAGGAAACTCCTGACCTCTGTCATGTTTGTAGGTTGCTTCCATTCTTGGAGAGCCTTTACATTACTTGGGTCCACTGCTATCCCATCCCGTGTCAGTACGTGTCCCAGAAAGCCAACTTCTCGTAACCAAAATTCACATTTACTGAATTTGGCATAAAGTTGATTTTTCCTTAATTCTTCTAGGATGATTCGTAGGTGTTGCTCGTGTTCTTTGGGTGTCTTGGAATAAATAAGTATGTCATCAATAAATACGACCATGAACTTGTCCAAATATTTCATGAAAACCTTGTTCATGAGATGTACAAAGTAAGCAGGAGCATTGGTTAAGCCGAAAGGCATCACTGTAAATTCATACAATCGATATCTGGTAGTAAAGGCAGTCTTGGGTATATCTGACGATCGGGTTTTTAATTGGTGGTAGCCTGACCTCAAATCTATTTTTGAGAACACCTTGGCTTCTGCTGGCTGTTCAAACAAGTCATTTATCCTATGCAGCGGGTATTTATTTTTGATGGTAACCATATTGAGTGCCCTGTAATCAATACATAGCCTAAGGGTACCATCCTTTTTCTTAGCAAATAAAACTGGTGATCCCCATGGTGATGAGCTGGGTCAAACATAACCCTTTTCCATTAGTTCCTTAATCTATTTTTTCAACTCAGCCAATTCTGTTGGAGCCATTCGGTACGGCTTCTTACAAATGGGTGTCGTTCATGGTGCTAACTCAATAACGAATTCAATTTCATGGTCCGGGGGCATTCCCGGTAGCTCCTCAAGGAATACATCTGGGTATTCGCAGATTACAGGGACCTTAGTTAGTTCTACTGCATCCACTTGATTTAATTTCCCTTGTGATGCAGAGATCCTCTTTGTGCCAAATTTTATTGTTTCCCCTCGGTAGCTTGTAAGAGTCACTGTGCGGTTGTAGCAGTCTATGAAACAATTGTTTTTGGTTAACCAATCCATTCCCAAAATAACATCCAGATCGACTGCTTCTAGTACAATAAGGTTGGCTGAAAATACCATTCCTTTGATCTCAATATTCACATCCTTGCAGTACCATTGTGTGCTTTGCTTCGATCCCGGGGACTGAATAACCGTGGAATTTTGTAAAGGCGAAAAAGAAAATTGATTCTCCGAAGCAAATCTTTTAGAGATGCACGAATGCGAAGCTCCAGAATCAAATAGGACTATAGCATTAATTGAGTTGACAGGAAACGTACCGAACACAATATCCGGAGCGTTTTGTCCCTCCTCAAAGGTCACGTGGTTGACCTGTCCCTTCCTCTGGTTGTTATTGGGGTTAATGTTGTTGCGTTTGGGCACTGTGTTTGTACCACGGCCATTGTTGTTGGGCTTGGTAGTATTATTTCCCTGTCTTGGGCATTGCCTGGAGTAATGCCCTTCTCCTCCGCAGGCATAACAGGTGATGCCCGGATAGAATGTTGTATCTTTGGTCCTGTTGTTGAAAGCACTGCGGTTCTGTTGTGTTGCTGCCGCGGCTGGTCGGGGTAGCGGAGTTGCTGGTCGAAGTGTTGTAGGCTTCTAAAATTCATTCTTGGGCTTGTTGTTGTGAACCTAGGATGACTGGTTCATACGGTGCTTGCGTATTTTGTTCATGTTGCGGTGCTCGTTCTCCAGTATAATTGCCTTGTCCACCAGTGTCTTGAATTCAGGAAAGGTGTGGACAACCAGTTGGCACTTTAAAGATGGAATAAGTCCATCGAGAAACATTTCCATCTTTTTGTCTTCTGTCATATATCCATCGTTGGTGTATCGTGCCAGCTGAGTAAACTGATCCAGGTACTGTGTCACCGTGGTGCCTCACTGCTTGAGATCCTCAAACTCCCTCTTCTTTAATTTCATAATACTGTTGGGGATATGTGCTCCTCGAATGTTTTCCTTGAATTGCTCCCAAGTCATATTGGCTCCGTTGGGGTGAGTGTGGCATAAATTTTCCCACCATGATGCTACTGTACCGGAAAAAAAATGCGGAGCGTACAACACTTTTTCCTGGTCCGTACATTGAGCGATAACCAATTTCCTCTCAATGTCACGTGACCAATCATCTACCTCCAATGGCTTATCTGTTTGAGTAAAGACCGTTGGATGGGTCTTCTGGAGCTCAGATAATTTTGACCTGTGCTAATTTTGTCCTTGGTGATTTCCCATATTGATTAAATGTTGCAGCATCTCTTGGTGCTGTTGCTGGCTTTGCTCGTACAAACGGAACACTTGTGAAAATGCTAAGTCGCTACCCTGTTGACTAGTTTGTCCTTGTGTAAAATTATTTCCCATTTGTCCATTATTGTTTTCTGGCGGATTAGGCATGGAACGGGTCCAGGGGCGATGCATTTTCTTTCTGGGGGTATTTGTGTAACACCGATGAGAAAAGAAATTCTAAAGGCAGCAATTTTTTTTAAGAGACTGAAAATAAATCTCCTCCCGGGATGCAAGTACAACAGGTTATATCATACATGCAGGATTTAATTATACAAGCAAGACTTAATTATACAAGATGTTTGCAGAAACTGTATACTACAAGACCACTTATTCAACTAGCGTACTACTTCGTCCTCTCAACATGTTGTGGTCCGAGTCTGTTACTCGCCATCTTACAAATAGAAGAAGAAGAAGAAACAGAAAATAAATATCTTACAACGACGTCATCATAAAAAGACTACTGCGGTGCTGACGCTCGATCTGTCTTCACGGGGTGTCTGAGACACTGTAAGCTCCGCTGAGGGTGAGTCCCAGCTGTGGTCCATGAGACTCAACCTCCTCCTCTGGAATGGTCTCCAGTCAGGTAGAGGTCGATGCTACGCCTGTCTGAGGTGGCACCATGCGCGTCGGAGGTGGTGCTCTGGTCGGAATAGGAGCAGCCAAGCGACTAGCCTCATCACTCGGGGATGAGTGCTGAACTGCGGGCTGAGTAGGAGAATAGTGTGGTGGAGTCGTAATACAAGGGGCACGAGGTGAAGGTGAACGGAACTCACCCCTGTGAGGGATCCTCGAACGAGCCAAATCCATCCGTGCAGCAAGGTGGTCGTCCACCAGTGCAGTGAAGACTGACTCAAGTGCCATGATATACTGAACAAGGGGCTCGATTGCCCCATCCCTTTCTCCTGCGGTGCAGGAAAAAGCATAATGGTTGGTATAAGGAACATGACACGAAAGGTAGTGATAGGGGCGGGTCTGCATGACAGGCAGGATGTCCCTGAGATAAGCAATAGCCTCACGAGCGGCCATCTGGATAGCATGCCTCTCAGAGGGCATGACACTCCCCATAAAACAGTTGTTGCGGAAAGACAAGGTACTTCCACCCCGAATATATACCGGAGCCTGGTACATAGTCAGAGTGTCCGTGATCCTGTCAAGAAAAATAGTGTACTCTGGACGGCCCGGAGATATCATCGCATCCCTAGCGATAACGGTAAGAAGAAGGGAAAATCCCGCAGGCTCGTTGGCGAAAATCTGCGATGGGTATTTGCCGCCAGACATCTACAACAGTAGACAAAAATCCAAACAGTCATACCAAAAGTATATGATGACCAAGGAAAATTTGCTACAATGCAAGAAATGCATGCTAAAAATGTTAGTACTGACTCGAGTGCTAGCGATCGTGCCTAGGGCTTCCTACAGTCAGCTTGGCTCTGGTACCAAGGTCTGTCGGGCAACTTTCTGGAATAAATCACAGAAAAGCCATAAGTCACACCAGCCCCAAGATCAACACAACTGGTGGACTTCCTTGATACAGATAACCAGTACAATATAGTATTACACAAGGTTGAGTCTGAGAGCTCAACAACATTATTACAAACTCGTCAATATATGGCAGCGGCGGAATATGACAGTGGTGTGGAGGTGATACAACACTGGTACAATAATATAAGTCAAGCGTCAGTGCGAGGCTTGACTATTTTATTTGTGTACCGGAAGCTCGGCGGATGATACAAGTGGTAGACTCCTATCTCACAGGTTGACTGACTGGGACTCCTCTAAGCATCGGGATCGCTAGTGCAATCCTCCTCCACAAGCTCGTCCTCCTCCAAGTCTGGCCAAGTAAATAGCCAGGGACAAGCCAGTGAGTACGTTGGAATGTACTCGCAAACATTATAAACAAAAGATATAAGGAATGCATATGCTCAAGTAGGGTCATGTTAACATGCTCATGCTGACTATAATCTTGGTCATGACATAATAAAAAAATGATGCGGAAGTAATAAAACATGTTAGTCATAACCGGTCTTATTAAAAATAAAAGCAAGTGAATGCCACGGGTAGTCTAGCCAGCCCAAGTGACATTCAAAAAAATAAGTGAAAAGCCAATCGGGTGTCTAAAAGAGAGTCGGGTGATAACCCAGAATCTCAAGCGACGCCACGAAAGGTCTTGAAAAGAAATGCCAGTAGGGCGTCAAAGTGACGCCACGGTCGGACTTGAAGAGAAATGCCTATCGGGTATCAACAAGAGTAGTGGCGTGATAAACCGCCTGTTAACTCGAGGGACACCATGAAAAGGTCTTGAAAAGAAATGCCAATCGGGTATCCACAAGAGTAGTGGCGTGATAAACCGCCTATTAACTCGAGGGATGCCATGAAAAGATCTTAAAAAAGTAAAGTTGAGTGCCAGGGGTAGTCTCGCCAGCCCCTGAGATACTCAGGAAATATAAAATAAGAGAAACGGTTAGTCCTTAATAATATGCATAACCATAGTAATATTCACAACAATAGTATTAAAAAATAACCATGACAGTGTTAGAGATGATAACAATATCCTGCAAAATAGTTCATGCCCAAATTAATTATTTTCCTTCGGAGACCGACACCGGGACCGACACTTGACCCACCCAACTACGCCCTTTGGCTGAGGACACGGCTATTCGAATAGGTTTAACTCTGCAGAGGGTGTACTCCTTACCCACGTGCATGGGATTTCTTTAGTCAGCACCGTGGCACTGGCTAATTCCCACTACGGTCTTTGGGTTGAAAACACACCTGACCAGCACACACCAGATTAACCGTCCGGATGCCAGGAATCACTCAAAGCATCGTTTCAGAAAAACTCTAAGTCGGGGAGACAACAATCTCGAGTAGCATGGGATCAATATTAATACCCGCGGATTCCAAGGGGGATCCCCCTCTCGGCAACAACCGGTAACACCCATGCCCCCTGACCCGATGACAGGATTTAGTCCAAGGCCCTGGAAACCCTCATCATGGCCCTCTGTACTGTGTGTACCTAGACAGGGGTTAACAACTTACTCAGCCGCACCTTCCTTGTGGAAGGACTCGTGGCAGCACGGTATCCAGCTAGGTGTAACGGAACAATACTCGATCTAGGCCGACTCAGGAGGTGTTAATTATCATCACCGGTATGTTCCACATAAGTCACGTGACACCAACGTGTCAAAAATAATGGCCCATGCCTACCAGCACGTCCAAGGCAGTAGACACTCTCCTGAATTTCCACAACTTTACCATGTCAGAAGGGTTACTTCCTTGAGTGAAGTGCAAGCTAGGTGCAAGAATTGATATGACCAAACATGCATGCACTTGTGATATATGCGGTGCAACTCCAACCGATGCAAACATGCAAAATGCAATCACCATATTCCAAGTTCAATAATGCTTGCCTTGTCCAAAGTAGTCAGGTGAAAAACCTTTGAAATTCTCGGCAAAGTTTCCCTCTTCTTTTTCTGAAAGATTCAAATTCAACTCAAATTAAAAAATTTAGCAATAGTACGACAAGTAGTCTCAGAACTTTTTTAAATAAATACTAAAAAAAACTAGAGAGAAGAATAAGAATTTCAAAAAAAAGTTCAACCCAAACAGAGTTGTGGTTGACAAGTTATTAAAGTATCAAAACCAGGGGCTTTTCTGTAAAACAGCAGTCCCTGTACAGTTTAAACAGAAAAGAATAAAACACTGATGGGTGTGTCCCACTCGTCAGTTTTAAATTCAAACACGCTGCGCGCACGTATACAGAGGGGAGACGGCGATCACCAGCGTCGATCGCCGGGGTCTTGGCGGGGTGAGATGATCGGGACGTGTTCAGGGAGTTCGTCCGCGTCAGTGTGTGGCAGTGGTGGTCGCAGGCGAGCAGTAGAATGGCGGCGAGGGCTGCGACGCCGGACGGTGGTTCGGGTGGAGTTGGGACTCGCCGGAGAGAGCTTGGATGCGGAATTGAGGTACGGAATCGACGTGTTGGTGCAAGAGATGGCTTCTGGCAAGATTTGAGTGGTGGTGGTGGGGTAACGGCGTCGAGCCGATCGGGGACAAAGGCGGCGGAGCGGTGGTCGGAGGGGAAGATGAAGATCTCCCCGAGGTCAGGTGAGTGTGTGGGAGGGCGATTGGAGGCCAGTGTGGGCGTTGGGTGAGTGCACGAAGCTCGGGAGCTCCTATTTATAGGCTGCCCGGAGCAGTCAGTGGCTTGCGGGCGACGCCGGAGTAACTTCGGCCAGTGAGGTGGTTTTGGGCGGTGGTCAGGGACGGTGAGAATTGATGGAGGACAGTGGAGCACTCTGGAAGTCTCAGCGCGGACGAACATGAGCTCCTCGAGGTTATCTACGGCGAGGTCGGTGTACGGGTGCGGCAGGCGTGTCCATCCTAGGGGACTGCCGGATGGGGTCCAGGGGTTTGGTTAGTGCGCGGAGCTACGGAGGGAAGCGACGCGTGGAGGGGGAAGTAGGTTAGCAGGGTGCGGCGCAGTGAATGAGGCCGGTGGCGCGAGCTGATCCGCTCGGCCTGCCGTGGCCGAGCGTGGTGGCCGTTGCACCGGCCAGCCTCCGGCCCCGTTAACGGCGAGGGGCTGACGAAGATGCCCCGCGGCTGCACATTTATGGATGAGGAGGCATGGACTAGGAGGGAATGGGGTGGAGTGGAGTGCACGGCGACGATTCTCCCCCTCTGTATTTTCTGAATTTTTCCGACAGTGCTACTGTGTGCCCACCAGCTGTCTGACAAAATGCCAGGAGGTGCTAGGGATTTTAGGATTTTCTGTCGATTTTTGTGGTGAGGTGTTGATGCTCAAAAATGAGTTTGACAAAGTTTTGGAATTTTTGGAGCTATTAAAAATAGACTTGTATCAGAAAGATTGAATCTGGTCCAAGTTTGAACAGAAGAGATTTTGAAAATTTTGAACTGTGGAACCTAATATTTTTGGTGAAATGGGTTGTAGGTACTGTCTAGTTGCTAGGATAATTTTCATGGGGATAGAAAAGTTGTTCAAATTATAGCTCCTTTGTAACTCAAGGAAACCATGGATATTGCAAATTCAAATCTTGGAATTTGTTTAAAATGAGTAGAATATTTTTGTGGGGTGGAAAGAAGTTGGATACTACCCTAGAAGATGTGAGTGACTTGTGGGATGAATTTGGAGTGGAAGAAAAATTGTTGGATGGATTTTAGAAGGGTTAGAGGGAAGTGAAAAAGGCCATTTCCTTTGAAATTTTTTAAATCATTCCAAAGACTTTTCTGAATGAAAATTGTTTGAAAAAAACCCCCCAATTTAATTATCCAAATAAGCTAAACCTTTCAAAACAGAACCACTAAAGAAAATTTGAAATCCCATTAAAATTAAAAATTATTTTCCAGAAATAAAGAACTATAAAGAGAATAATGCCAAGAATAATTCAAAATATTTTATTTTAGGGAACAGGTTTTGAAAATCCAAAAGAAATATTTTTGGGGTGTTACAGAGACCCACCAGGGACACCACTTTGACCCAGTTGCCCCTGCTGGATTATCAGATGACTCGATCAACGTGATCGACAACAAGGCCCCGGCACCGCACTTCACCCCCTTAGTTTTATGACACTGCAGTGTTACTATCGAGTGCCGAGGGTGATACCTCGTTTAGCACTTCTGATGTTAACTCTGTAGAGTAGCTATTCGGTCATGGTCATCGAGGGTGATTCCTCCTTCAACACTCCCGATAACGACGTCGTCATACAACACCTCAAGTGTGAACCTCGAGGGTGATTCCTCCTAAGTTCACCTTGACGACTATATCAGGTGGAATCCATCGAGGGTGATTCCTCAGGTTTCCCCCTAGTGTTTGGACACATGGTTACTTTGACTTAACACAGAACCATGATGACATCGGGTCGGCCCTGAGGGGTATCCGCGAGTGATGGGAAGTCGGGTTGACCTGGAGGTTACCCGAGAGATATTTACTCAGCATGGCCGGGCATTCTTAGCCCTTGCTGCAAGTCCTCGAGATCGGGCGACGGGGTCACATCGATCATGAGTCTGCGCGTTACCGCATGCTACCAACACACTAACGATTTGGATATTTGATCTGAGTGGGCCTTAGGCCCGATAGCACTAACCATCACGCGGGAATAAATATCGGTACTCTGCGTCATATGCATTAGCCGAAAGCTCTGTCAGACGTCCAGTTCAGCATTGCGGCACGGCTGGGCCGGCGCCAACCTGTAGTGGTGGTACCGAGATTTGCCCTGCTCGCAACGACCTGGAGTGCACAGGGCGATGGCCCAAGACCCCTGGGCACTTAGGATGTAGACCGGCGGGGACCTCTCTGTTGAGCTCTAGGTAGGGCTGCGATGTGTCGTTTGGCCGAGGCCGGGCATGACCCAGAAAAGTGTGTCCGGCCGGAGTTAAGCGCGCGTGGGGGGTAAGTTGGTGCACCCCTACAAGGAGGAGCTAATCTATGCATAGCCGGGTCCTCGGTAACGGACGCTCGGAGTTGTATCCCGATCGATACAACTAGAACTGAATACTTGTGATGAGAAATGGATAGTATGGCTCTGGGATTGCTTTCTCCCAGGGAGTCAAGGAAGGATCTCTAGGCGAGGTTGATAACACTACTACTACTTTATACCGTGCTAATCTACACTCTTCTAATGCTGCAAGACTGCTGAAGATGCTAGTCTTCGATAGGACTAGGCCTTCTCTCTATTCTGGCATTTCTACAGACCAGTCCACATATACAGCCTTTCATTGATAATGTTGCATATGTAGTGTAGATCCTTGCTTGCTGAGTACTTCGGATGAGTACTCACGGTTGCTTTGCTTCCTCTTTTTCTCCATACCCGATTGATGCGACCAGATGACGGAGCCCCGGAGCCATCTGCCCCTGTTGATGATCAGCACTACTACCCCGAGGGTGGTTACTACTTCGAGATGGCTGATGACCAGGAGTAGGTTCGGAGGATCCCAGGCAGGAGGCCTGCGCCTTCTTGATTGTTGAGTTTTCTTTGCCCCGCCTTTTAAAGGCCTATCTGCTTTATCTTTTATATCTGTACTCAGATATCTGATGCTTCCGCTGATGCTTGTAAGCGAGCTTATGTATTCGAGCCCTCGAGGCCCCTGGCTTGTAACATAAACCAGGTGTGGTTGAATTGACAACTCAACTGCAAAGGCTTATAAATATTCTTTGGTTCCCTTTTGTCAAATCAGTAAATTGGGCGAAATACTTCCCTCGAAAACTGTTACGATCCCCTATACTCGTGGGTCATCAAGACTGTTTTCTAGCGCCGTTGCTGGGGAGCATAGCTCTATTTATTAAGTTCACTTGGGAGTTAATTACCTGCTTGTTAGTATGAAGAATCTAAAGGACTCTAAGACCAAGATCGTACCCTCTAAGATGAGGGGAGGTAAGGAACTGCCATCTGGCTCTGCACTTGATTCACCTTCTGTTTTACATCAGCTTACGACACCACCAACTGTTATTCAATCTGATATGTCGCAAGTAATAGACACTGCTTCTGCTGTTGATGATCCTCATGATGATACCAGTACTTTGCTTGATGAAACTGTGCCACTTGGTGATTTTCTTGATGCTCAAATTGCTAAAGATAAAGAACTTAAACTAATGAAAATGATAAAATTGATGAATCACCTATTACTCCTAGCACTCCTACTAGAACTAAAATGCCTAATGTACCTGAGGGTTATGTTATGGATGGGGAGATAGCTAAGGAATTTCTTAGTTGTAATGATAGGGAGGATCTTAAGAAAAAATTAAGTAAGTTGAAAGAAAAGGCTATGAATGAAAGAATGAAATGTGATCCTAAGTTTGCAACCTCTCCTATCTTTGTTACTGATAAGGATTATGAATTCTCTATTGATGCTGAATTAATTACTTTGGTAGAATCCGATCCTTCTCATGGTTATGAATTTGAAACTGTTGTGGCACACCTTACTAAGTTGAATGATATTGCCACCCTATTTTCTCAAGAGGAAAAGATTCACTACTATTATATTCTTAAGTTGTTTCCTTTCTCATTAAAGGGTGATGCTAAACAATGGTTAATACTCTTGCTCTTGGTTGTGTGTGTAGTCCCCAGGATATGATATACTACTTCACTGAAAAAAATTCTTCCTCATAAGAAACAAGCTGCCTTACAGGAAATATATAACTTTGTGCAACTTGAGGAAGAGCGTCTCCCTCAAGCTTTGGGGAGGCGTCTCCAATTACTGAATGCTTTGCCTAATCATCCTCTTAAAAGGAATGAAATATTTGATATCTTTTATAATGGACTAACCTATGCTTCTAGGGACTACCTAGATAGTTGTGCTGGTTGTGTTTTCAGGGAACGAACTGTTGAATGGGCACAGGAATTATTAAATAATATATTGAGAAAAGCCGATGATTGGACACTGATACGTCTCCGATGTATCCATAATTTTTGATTGTTTCATGCTATTATATTATCAATCTTAGATAATTTTTATGCAATTCTATATCATTTTAGGAAATAACCTATTAACTAAGTGCCCAGTGCCAGTTCCTGTTTTCTGCATGTTTTTTGTTTTTCAGGAAATCAATACCAAACGAAGTCCAAACACGATGAAATTTTACAGTGATTTTTTATGGACCAGAAGGGACCCTAGAAGATTCGGGAGGGGGCCAGAAGACTTACAGGAGAGCCATGAGCTCACAGGGCGCGCCCTAGGGGGGTAGGCGTAGCCCCTGAGCTCGTGACTCCCACGCAACTCTGTTTGACCTAATTCCACCTCTATCAATTCCCAAATATTCCCAAACCAACATAGAGCCACCTGAAACATCTTTTCCGCTGCCGCAAGCCTCCGTTCTTCCGCGATCCCATCTGGAGGCCTTTTCCGGTAATCTATCGGAGGGGGAATCAATCACGGCGAGCCTCTACATCAACCTTGCTGCCCTTCCGATGACGTGTGAGCAGTCGACCACAGACCTACATGTCCATAGTAATTAGCTGGATGGCTTCTTCTCTCTCTCTGATCTTCAATACTATGTTCTCCTCGGAGATCAATCCAATTGTTCTGATGTAATCTTCTTTTGCGGTGTGTTTGTTGGGATCCGATGAATTGTGGGTTTATGATCAGATTATTCCTAGAAAGTAATTGAGTCTTTTTTGAACTTTATTATGCATGATTGTTATAGCTTTGTATTTCTCTCCGATCTATCTGTTTGGTTTGGCCAACTAGATTGATTTATCTTCAGGGGGAGAGGTGCCTTGTAGTGGGTTCAATCTTGTGGTGTCCTTGCCTCAGGATAGAAGGCGTAGTGAGGCACTTATTTGTATTGTTGCCACTAAGGGTAAAACGACAAGGTTCCATCATATTTCTTGGTTTTATTCTGTCTACATTAGGCCATCATACCTCATCCATTACTTTGTTTGTCTTGATCTTAATATGTAGAGAGGCAAGCATAGAAGCGCTCTCGAAGTGGAGTAATAGTAGTAGATGCAGAATCATTTCGGTCTACTTGTCATGGACTTAATGCCTATATACATGATCATTGCCATGAATAACATCATAACTATGCGCTATTCTATCAATTGCCCAACAGCAATTTGTCTACCCACCGTATGCTATTCTTGCGAGAGAGAAGCCTCTAGTGAAAACTATGGGCCCCGAGTCTACTTTTATCATATTACTAAAACCCTAATTACCTTGCTGCAATTTTACATCTTTTATTTTACTTTGCAATTTATCTATGTATCATTATCAGATTTAATTCTTGCAAGTAACGAGTTCAAGTGGATTGACAACCCTCTTGCCCGCGTTGGGTGCAAGTATTTGCTCTTGTGTGTGTAGGTGCAGTTGACAAGGCATTTTTGTGATTCTCCTATTGATTCAATAACCTTGGTTCTCACTGAGGGAAATACTTATCGCTACTATATTACTCCACCCTTCCTCTTCGGGGAAAATCCCAACTCAGCTCACAAGTAGCAGAAAAATTTCTGGCGCCGTTGCCGGGGAGACATCGGCAAACACATACAGGTTCCTACATACACATTATCATTTACTTGTTCTACTTTTTATTTGCTTTTATTTGCCTTCTCTTTTTCATCTCCCTCCACTTCTCTAAAAAAAATACCAAAAATATCGTGTGTGCTATCTTTGCTTGTGTTGCCATGTGCTTTCTATTTGCTTGCATCTTTGCTTGCTAAAAACCTATTGATATGGATCCTCATCCACTTGCAAATCTTTAAAAAAATCAATTATGATGAACCAATTGCTAGTGAGTTGATTGCACTTAATTATGTTAATGAATTTTTGCTTGAAAATCATGAATCTGAAAATTGTGATGAAGTGTTAAAACAAGAAATCTATAAATTGATTCATGATAGTTCCTTGAATGAAAAGCATGATTGCAATGATGTTAGTATAAAATCTATTATTGTGAATTGTGTTAATGGTGTGCAAAACTACAAGCTTGGGGATGATGATTTTGTTAGGTCCACTACTTATTGCAATGATTATGATTGGGGTGATAATGCTTCTTATGATCTTGAAACTTTATTTAAGCTTCATGATGAATATGTTATTGATAATAAAGTTTACAATAATATTGAAAGTGGGTTTGGAAGAGGATCAACTTTTGGTAATAATTATCCCACTACATTGGAGAATGATCAATCTTATGAATTTTTTTATAAAACTAGATTTGGAGAGGTCATGACTTTAGTTGATGATAATCCCACAATTTTGGAAGATTATAAAAAAATTATGCATGAGGATCATAATGAGAATATTTTTTATGATGGCTATTTTGTGGAATTTTAGTATGATTCTACATGTAATTATTATGAGAGAGGCAAATATGGTTATAGGAATTTCTATGTTACTCAATTACCTCTCTTGACGTTCAAATTGCTAATGCTTCGTCCTTCTTCCTTGCATATGCTAAATATTGCTTGCTTTGATAAATTGTTTAATTGCAAAATGACTATGCATAGCTAGTATGTTAGACTTAAATGTGTTTTTCACATGCTACAAGATGCTCTCTTTGTGTTTTAATTATTATATTTCATGTCAGCATCGATAAAATCTCAAGCCTATCTTAATGGCTATAAAGAAAGCGTTTGTTGGGAGGCAACCCAATAGTTATCTTAAATTTTTTCTTTTACTTTCTGTTTGTGTGATTACATAATTATTGCTACTGTAATGATTATGTTTTTATGTTTTAGTTAGTGTTTGTGCCAAATAAAGATTTTGGGATGATTTAGATGATAGTTGATTCGATTCTGTACAAAAACAGAAACTTTTGCACCCAGTACAGAAATTGGTATAATTTACTGGAACATGATTTTGATATGAAATTTTGAAAAATTATTTATATAGAAATTTTCTACGTTTTCTGAAATTTTCAGAATTTTTTGAGTTACAGAAGTATGATTTTTATTCAAATCATTACAGACTGTTCTGTTTTAGACAGATTCTGTTTTATATTGCATAGTGTGCTCATTTTAATAAGGCTATGGATTATATCGGGGGGTATAAGTGATGGAGAAGTTATAATAAAGTAGGTATTATGCAAGAATAATTATGGATGAGTTTGCAACAGTACCTAAAGTTTATGATTTGTCTATTATACTAACGGATCTCATGAAGTTTCTATTGAGTTTTGTGTGGTGAAGTTTTCAAGTTTTGGGTGAGATCACGATGGATGAAGGAATAAGGAGGGGAAAGACCCTAAGCTTGGGGATGCCCAAGGCACCCCAACGTAATATTCAAGGAGGACCCAAGCATCTAAGCTTGAGGATACCCCGGATGGCATCCCCTCTTTCGTCCACAATTCATCGGTATGTTAGTTCGAGCTATATTTTTATTCATCATATGATATGAGTTTTACATGGAGCGTCTTGTGCTGTAGTTTTATTTTGTTTGCTTGTTAGTTTGCCACAATCATTGTTTGCTAGACACACCTTTTTGAGAGAGACACACATTCATCATAATTTGTTAGACTACTCTATGTGCTTCACTTATATCTTTTGAGCAATGCAATTGCTCTTGTGCTTCACTTATATTTGTTAAAGCACGGCGGTGGTTATATTTTGTAGAAATGATTGCACTCTCATACTTCAATTAAATATTTTTTTAGAGTCTTGAATAGGAAGTGGTAATGAGCATGGGTTATAAGACTAGTCAGAAAAGGATAGGTATTTAAGAGTGATATAATAAAAACTTTCATGTAGATCACTAAATATGAAACATGTGATTTAATTATATTGGTCTAATAATATGAAAGGGTATTAGTTCATGATCATTGGTGAGTAGAAATATCAATATTTAAAGTTTGTTGTTAACTACTCATTTAAGTGTCCCACATGGCATGACGGGGATGCATGAGCATTTTTATGTCTGATTGAAATCCTTTGTGCTGTTTGAAGCAGGGGCGCACGATGGTTAACTCCTACCAACCTCCTCCTTAGGGGCATGCGAGTAGTACTTTGCTTCAAGGGCTAATAAAACTTTCACAATATGTATATGAGTTCTTTATGACTAATGTGAGTTCATGGACAATTACACACTCCCACCTTTCTGCATATTGCTAGCATCTTCGGTACCGTGCATTGCCCTTTCTCACCTCGAAAGTCGGTGCAAACTTCGCTGGTGCATTCAAACCCCATGATATGATACGCTCTATCACACATAAGCCTCCTTATATGTTCCTCAAAACAGCCACCATAACTACCTATCATGGCATTTCCATAGCCATTCCGTGATATATTGCCATGGAACTTCCACCGTTTTGTCCTATGAGATGTGTGTTCATCATCATATTGCTCTGCATGATTATATTGAGCTGACATGATATTTGTGGCAAAGCCACCATTCATCATTGCAATACATGTTACGCTAGATCATTGCACATCCTGATACACTACCAGAGGCATTCATATCGAGTCATATTGTTCCAGTTATCGAGTTGTAAGTAAATAAAAGTGTGATGATCATCATTATTAGGGCATTGTCCCAGTGAGGAAAAAATGACGGAGGCTAATGAGTCCTTTCAAAAGCGGGGATGAGGTTCATGATATTGTTCTAAAAAAAGAGAAAAAGAAAGAGAAAACAAGTGAAAAAAAAGAAAAATGAGAGAAAAAGAGAGAATGGGCAATGCTACTATCCTTTTACCACACTTGTGCTTCAATGTAGCACCATGTTCTTCATATAGAGAGTCTCCTGAGTTATCACTTTCATATACTAGTGGGAATTTTTCATTATAGAACTTGGCTTGTATATTCAAGTGATGGGCTTCCTCAAATGCCAGAGGTCTTCATGGGCAAGTAAGTTGGATGCACACCCACTTAGTTTCATTTGAGCTTACATACACTTATAGCTCTAGTGCATCCATTGCATGGCAATCTCTACTCCTCGCATTGATATCAATTGATTGTCTTCTCCATTACCTATTGATCCGCCAAGTTGATGCGAGCCTTTCTTCCTTTTTGACTTCTCCTATATATCTCTACCACCGCATTCTATTCCACTTGTAGTGCTAATGTCCATCTCTCATGCTCATGTATTGAGTGGAGTTCAAAATGCTAAAGCACATTCAAAAGTATAATCCAATTGCCTGGTTTGACACCGTGGTGCTCATGCATGATTCATATTTATGCGGTGAGGGCGGAGTCATGCCATGCTTACATGATCAATGAGTAGGGATAACATTCGTTGAACATCGTATATTTTGAAAATGTAATGATTATGTTCTTGTATTCATGGATATTATTATGTTGATATCAATTACTACATTGTTTCTCAATATTTATACCGTAAAAGAGATTAAATGATAAACATGCTAGGTAGCATTCAACATCAAAAATTTTGTTTTTATTATTCACCTACTCGAGGACGAGCAGGAATTAAGCTTGGGGACGCTGATACGTCTCCAATATATCTATAATTTTTGATTATTTCATGCTATTATATTATCAATCTTAGATACTTTTTATACAATTTGATATCATTTTTGGGAACTAACCTATTAAGTAAGTGCCTAGTGCCAGTTCCTGTTTTCTGCATGTTTTTTCTTTTCCAGGAAATCAATACCAAACGATATCCAAACACGATGAAGCTTTACGATGATTTTTTTCTGGACCAGAAGGGACCCTAGAAGGTTTGGGAGGACGCCAGAAGACTTACGGGAGAGCCACGAGCTCACGTGGCTAGCCCCTGAGCTCGTGACTCCCACGCAACTCTATTTGACCTAATTCCACCTTTATAAATTCCCAAATATTCCCAAACTAGCAGAGAGCCACCCGAAACAAGTTTCCGCCGCCGCAAGCCTCGGTTCTTCCGTGATCCAAACTAGAGGCCTTTTCCGATAATCTGCCAGAGGGGGAATCGATCACGAAGGGCCTCTACATCAAACTTAATACCCTTTCGATGACGTGTGAGTAGTCTACCATAGACCTACGGGTCCATAGTAATTATCTAGATGGCTTCTTCTCTCTCTTCTATCTTCAATACGATGTTCTCCTCGGAGATCAATCCGATTGTTCCAATGTAATCTTCTTTTGCGGTTTTTTTATTGGAATCCAATGAATTGTGGGTTTATGATCAGATTATTCTGTGAAAGTAATTGAGTCTTTTCTGAAATTTATTATGCATGATTGTTATAGCTTTGTATTTCTCTCTGATCTATCCGTTTGGTTTGGCCAACAAGATTGATTTATCTTCAGTGGGAGAGGTGATTTGTAGTGGTTTAAACTTGCGGTGTCCTCACCTCGTGACAGAAGAGGTAGGGAGGCACGTATTTGTATTGTTGCCACTAAGGGTAAAACGACGGGGTTCAATCATATTGCTTGGTTTTATTCTGTCTACATTATGTCATCATACCTCATGCATTACTCTGTTTGTCATGAACTTAATACGTAGAGAGGCAAGCATAGAAGCTCTCGCAAAGTGGGTAATAGTAGTAGATGCAGAATCATTTTGGTCTACTTGTCATGAACGTAATGCTTATGTACATGATCATTGCCATGAATAACATCATAATATGCGCAATTCTATCAATTGCCCAACATTAATTTGTCTTCCCACCGTATGCTATTCTTACGAGAGAGAAGCCTCTAGTGAAAACTATGGCCCCCGGGTCTACTTTTATCATAGTACTAAATCCCTAATTACCTTGCTGCAATTTTACTCTGCAATTTATCTATCTATCATTATCAGATTTAATTCTTGCAAGTAACGAGTTTAAGGGGATTGACAACCCTCTTGCCTGCGTTGGGTGCAAGTATTTGCTCATGTGTGGGTAGGTGCTGTTGACGTGTCGTTTGTGTGATTCTCTTATTGGATCAATAACCTTGCTTCTCACTGAGGGAAATACTTATCGCTAGTATATTGCTCCACCCTTCCTCTTCAGGGAAAATTCCAATGCTGCTCTCAAGTACCATACACCTCCTGAACCACCTCCCAAGCCAATTCCAGAGAAAAGAGGTATTCTATTCCTCAGTCCCGTAGATATGTGATGACCCACAAGTATAGGGGGTCAATCGTAGTCCTTTCAATAAGTAAGATGGTCGAACCCAACGAGGAGCAGAAGGAAATGACAAGCAGTTTTCAGTAAGGTAGTTTCTGCAAGCACTAAAATAAGCGGTAACAGATAGTTTGATAGCAAGATAATTTGTCACGAGGAACAAGTGACAAGTGTAAATAAGGTGCAGCAAAATAGCCCAATCCTTTTGAGTGCAAAGGACAGGCCGGAACAAGTACTTATATTGATGCAAATGTTCTTGAGGACACACGGGAATTTCATCTAGTCACTTTCACCATGTTCATTCGATTCGCGTTCACTACTTTGATGATTTGATCTGTGGGTGGACCGGTGCTTAGTTGCTGTTCTTTCTTGAACAAGCCTCCCATTTGTCATTACCCCCTCTCGCAAGCATCCGCAACTATGAAAATAGAATTAAGACAAAGTCTAACCATAGCAATAAATGTGTGGATCCAAATTAGCCCCTTACCGAATAGCGCACAAATCGGGGTTTAAGCTTCTGTCACTCTAGCAACCCATCATCTAATTACTACTCCATAGTGCATTCCCTTAGGCCCATAAATGGTGAAGTGTCATGTAGTCGACGTTCACATGACACCACTAAGAGAATCACAACATACATATCACCAAAATATCGAACGAATACCGAATTCACATGATTACTTATGAAAAGACTTCTCCCATGTCCTCAAGAACAAAAGTAACTACTCACTCATCATCATGATGTTCAAGATCAGAGGGGTATTGAATAACATAAAGGATCTGAACATTTAGTAATTCACAAAACAAACCAACTAGCATCAACTACGATAGGTAATCAACACTACTAGCACCCCACAAGTAACAATCTATAGTTTGGATACAAAGATTGAATACAAGAGATGAACGAGGGTTTGAGATGAGATGGTTCTGTTGATGATGATGATAAAGATTGGTCCTCCCATGATGAGAGGGTTGTTGGTGATGACGAAGGCTTCGATTTCCCCCTCCCGGAGGGAAGTGTCCCCGGCGGAATCTGCCCGCCGGAGAGCAAAAGTGCTCCTGCTCTAGTTCCGCCTCGTGGCGGTGGCACCTCATCCCGAAAGACTCCCCATAAAAGTTTTAGGGTAAAATGAGCTATATACCAGAAGGAGAAGACCGGAGGTGGGCCAGCACCTCCACATGGCACCAGGGCGCGCCCTGGGGGGGGAGGGGGGCGCACCCAGGTGCCATGTGGGCACCTGGTTGGCCTCCTCTAGTACCTTCTTGGCCCAGTATTTTTTATATATTCTGAAATAATTCTCCGTAGAATTTCAGCCCATTTAGAGATGTGCAGAATAGGTATCTCTGCTATAGTTTTTTCAGGCCCTGAAATCCACCTGCCGGTATTCTCCCTCTTTTTGTAAACCTTGTATATTAAGAGGGAAAATGCATTAGAAATACACCATGAAGTGTCATATTGAATAAAAACTTTATAAATAACAGCAATAAATCATGATGCAAAATGGACGTATCAACTCCCCCAAGCTTAGACCTCGCTTGTCCTGAAGCGAAAGCCGAAATCAAAAAACATGCCCACATGCTTAGAGAGAGAGGTGTCGATAAGAATAAAATACGGACATGGAAGCATCATGAACAATATTATACCAGCAATGATTACTATCATGAACAATATTATACCAACAATATTATACCAGCAATGCTTAGAGAGAGAGGTGTCGATAAGAATAAAATACGGACATGGAAGCATCATCACAATATTGAGTATGAAGCATAAACTTTCCTGAAAGCTAACAAACTATGTTCTCAGTCAACAATGCAATTGCAATTCATCGTATTTTCAGGAAGGGTCACATGTAGGAGCCTTTTGGCAAGTTCACAGACTCAACTATCATTTAGTCTTTCATGATTGCTAACACTCACACCATACATATGGAGCATCAATATTCAGCCACACACATAGAAAGGTAGGGGCTTATAAGCTTGCCTCCCAACTTATTCACCTCAAGGGTGATGTCAACAATAATAACTCATGCCCATCCACATTCAACTGGACATATGTGCCTAGATCTTTCCCCACCACAAGATGCTTGCCAAAGAGAAAATAAAACGGAATAGAGAGAATAACTTTGACACTTTGCATAAAAGTAAAAGATAGGCCCTTCGCAGAGGGAAGTAGAGGTTGCCATGCACTTTCAGTGTTGGATGCACTAACTCTTATTGCAAAGGAACGTCATGTGATATTGCCACTTGTGATAGCAACCTTTATTATGTGGTTTGTCGCTTTTATTCTTCACCATCACAAGTTCGTACCACGCTTGTTTTCCCTTACAATAAAAGATCATACATATTTCATAGCAATTTTTATTGCCTTATTGCACCGATGACAACTTACTTGAAGGATCTTAATCAATCCATAGGAAGGTATGGTGGACTCTCATGACATGAATTTGGTTAAAGGGTTTTGGATGCACAAGTAGTATTTCTACTTAGTGTGGAATTTCGGCTAGCATAGATATTGGGCAAGCACCCCATGTTGGAGGATCCATGACAATATACCTTCTATGTGAATATGAACAAACATAACTCATTACGTTGTCTTCCTTGTCCAACCTCAACCGTTTTATATACAATACTTAATTGGCACTCACAATCACAAAAGATGTCCAAGACAGTGTATTTGCATGTAAATCTTCTCTTCCCTATTAACTTTTTCATGCAATTGCACCAATGACCAAGGCTATGCTTGTCAACCTTCAATAAAATTTACCACTTATACTTTTCTTTATGTGATGTCATTACTCACCATAAGATTAGCACATGATTTTCATTCTTTTCATTGCTTTTGATTGATGATAAAAGTAAACAAGCAAGACTTCAAACTACTCTTTATTATATCACTCTCAATCGTTTACATAGATAGATAGATCACGGAACTAACACTCAAAGATAGATCATACTAAACTTTTATTCTACTAGATCTTGAAATACTAAGGATCGAACTGAAAATAGGTAAAGATAATAAAAGTGATGGTGATATGATACCGGGACACCTCCCCCAAGCTTGGCACAAGCCAAGGGGAGTGCCCATACCCGTGTGATCAAGCTTCCTTCTTTGGTGATGGTGGGGATGAAGCAATCTTGTCCTTTAATTCCAACAAAGCTATCAATCTGGGGTTCATGCTCTGAAGGGCTATGATGTGTTTCTCCAACAAAATAACTTCACGGGTGAGATAAGTATTGCGAGCACAAACTGTTTCGAAAAACCTCAGGGCCTCAATAAGAGGAGGAGATAGTTGGTGATAGTAGGGTTGAAGGATATCTTCTTCCTCTGCGGTCTCCTCCATGAAGGTAGATGGCTCTTCTTCCAGGTCATGGTTTTCCATGACGTTCTTGCCCTTGGCTTCCTTGAGCTCCTCCTTCTTCATCTCCGTGACATCCATCCTCTTCAGATTAGCTTCCGTTTCCTCGTAAACTGGAAGGGCATGGTTCACCCTAGCAGATTCCCGAGACGACATATTTTTTGATCTGCCAGAAAATAGCGAGAAACAAGAACAGAAGATATCTCGCGATGCGATGGTAAAATCAATCTGGGGAGTATATATAGATTTTTGATCTTGCATAACAAGTAAACAAGAGGAAAATGGAATCGCGAAGGTGTACCAGGGCCCCACATGGCAATGGGGCGCGCCCAGGTGCTATGTGGGCACCTGGTGGGCCCTCTCGGCTTCCTTTTATTTTTACAATTTTTAAAATTTTCCAAAATGGACTTTAGATATTGTTGCGGAATTTTTGGAGTCGGTTTACTTACCGTATCACATACATATTCGTTTTTCAGTATTCTGGAGTGTTCTAGAAGGACTCTTTGATATACTCCTCCGGTGTCGTAGTGTCGGTAACATTTGTTTCAACATTAATGGGTGTACCTGAGATGTAGTGCTTGATTCTTTGTCCATTTACCACATTCGGGTTGGTTCCCGCGGCATTATTGATCTTGATGGCTCCAGAACGATAAAACTCCTCGTTAACATAAGGTCCTTCCCATTTGGAGAGGAGTTTACCTGCAAAGAATCTAAGACGAGAATTATACAATAAAACATATTCACCAACTTTGAATTCTTGTTTCTGAATTCCCCTATCATGCCATCTTTTAACTTTTTCATTGAACAACTTAGCATTGTCAGAGGTCTGGGTCCTCCATTCATCGAGAGAGCTAATATCAAATAACCTCTTTTCACCTGCAAGATTGAAGTCATAGTTAAGTTCTTTAATAGCCCAACAAGCTTTATGTTCCAATTCAAGAGGTAAATGACATGCTTCCCCATAAACCATTTTGTAAGGAGACATACCCATAGGATTCTTATAAGCAGTTCTATAAGCCCACAAAGCATCATCTAATTTCTTAGGCCAATTCTTTCTTGATCTATTGACAGTCTTCTGCAAGATCAACTTTATCTCCCTATTACTCAACTCAACTTGACCACTAGATTGAGGATGATAGGGGGATGCAATCCTATGATTAACATCATACTTAGCAAGCAACTTACAGAAAGCACAATGAATAAAATGTGAACCACCACCAGTCATCAAATATCTAGGGACTCCAAATCTAGAGAAAATAACTTCCTTTAGCATTGTAATAGAAGTGTTGTGATTAGCACTATTAGTGGGGATGGCCTCTACCCACTTAGTAACATAATCAACAGCAACAAGAATATGAGTATACCCATTGGACTTTGGAAAAGGTCCCATATAATCAAGACCCCAAACACCAAATGGTTGAATATCAAGAGAATAATTCATAGGCATTTCCTGACATCTACTGATATTACCAATCCTTTGGCATTCATCACAAGATAAGGCAAACTTACGAGCATCCTAGAAGAGGGTAGGCCAATAAAAACCGGATTGCAATACCTTGTGTGCGGTCCTGTCTCCAGCGTGGTGTCCTCCATAAGCTTCGGAGTGACACTTACAAAGAATTTGTTCCTGTTCATGCTCAGGCACACAACATCTAACAATACCATCCACACCTTCTTTATAAAGATGTGGATCATCCCAAAAGTAGTGTGTCAAATCATAGAAAAACTTTTTATTTTGTTGATAGGTAAAACTAGGAGGTATAAACTTTGCAACAATGTAATTAGCATAATCTGCATACCAAGGAGTACTATGAGAAACATTAATAGCAGCTAGTTGCTCATCAGGAAAACTATGATCAATAGGTTGTGGGTCATCAAGCTCATTTTCCAATCTAGATAGATTATCAGCTACAGGGTTATTAGCCCCCTTCCTATCAACAATATGAAGATCAAATTCTTGCAATAAAAGAACCCACCTGATAAGCCTAGGCTTAGCATCTTTCTTCTCTATAAGGTACTTGATAGCAGCATGATCAGTGTGAATAGTAACTTTGGAATCAACAATATAAGATCTAAACTTATCACATGCAAACACAACTGCTAGAAACTCTTTTTCAGTAGTAGCATAATTCCTTTGGGCAGTGTCCAAAGTTTTACTAGCATAATGAATAACATTCAACTTCTTATCAACTCTCCGTCCTAGAATAGCACCAACAGCATAGTCACTAGCATCAAACATAATTTCAAAAGGTAAATTCCAATCAGGTGGCTGAACAATAGGTGCATAAATTAAAGTTGACTTAAGAGTTTCAAAGGCTTCTACACAATCATCATAAAAAACAAAGGGAACATCTTTTTGCAAAAGATTGGTAAGAGGCCTAGAAATTTTAGAGAAGTCCTTAATAAATCTCCTATAGAAACCAGCATGACCAAGAAAACTTCTTATACCTTTGATATCCTTCGGGCATGGCATCTTCTCAGTGTCATCGACCTTAGCCTTATCAACTTCAATACCTCTTTCAGAGATCTTGTGGCCCAAGACAATACCTTCATTAACCATAAAGTGGCACTTCTCCCAGTTCAAGATGATATTTGTTTCCTCACATCTCTGCAATACTCGATCAAGGTTGCTCAAGCAATCATTAAAAGAAGTTCCGTAAACGGAAAAATCATCCATGAAAACCACAACAATCTTTTCACAAAGGTCAGAGAAGATAGCAGTCATACATCTTTGAAAAGTAGCAGGTGCATTACATAAAACCAAAAGGCATGCGTCTATAAGCAAAAGTTCCAAAAGGGCAAGTAAAGGTGGTTTTCTCTTGATCAGATTGTGCAACATGTATTTGAGAAAAACCAGAATAACCATCTAGGAAAAAAAGTGTGTATGGTTGGACAACCTTTCTAACATTTGATCAATAAAAGGCAAAGGATAATGATCTTTCCTAGTAGCTTTATTCGACTTTCTAAAATCTATCACCATCCTATAACCAGTTACTATCCTCCGAGGAATAAGCACATTCTTATCATTAGGAACAACAGTGACACCACCCTTTTTAGGAACACAATGAACTGGACTTACCCTTCTACTATCAGCTATGGGATAGATTATACCTACTTCCAGAAGCTTTAATATTTCAGTTCTTACCACCTCTTTCATTTTTGGATTCAAACGACGTTGGTGGTCAACAACAGGTTTAGCATCTGGCTCCATATTAATCTTGTGCTGACATAGAGTGGGACTAATGCCCTTAAGATCATCCACAGTGCATCCAATAGCAGCACAATTGCTTCCTTAAGATTTTCAATAACCTCTTTTCTTCATGTCCTGAAAGGTTAGCGCTGATAATAACAGGATATATTTTCTTTTCATCAAGATAGACATATTTCAAAGTGTCAGGTAATGGCGTCAATTCAAAAACAGGCTCCCCCTTTGGTGGACGAGCACCTCCAAGAGTTTCAACAGGAAAATTATGCTTAAGAATAGGCTGCTGATTAAAGAAAACTTCATCTATTGCATTCCTTTCGTCCATATGTAAATCATTCTCATGATCAAGCAAATATTGTTCTAAAGGATCAGTAGGAGGAACAACAATAGAAGCAAGACCAACAATTTCATCCTTGCAAGGCAATTCTATATCATGGGGCTGTCTATGAAACTTAGAGAAATTAAACTCATGAGACACAGCACCAAAATCAACACGAACAATTTCCTTAGCACAATCAATTTGAGCATTGACAGTATTCAAGAAAGGTCTACCATATATTATAGGACAAAAATCATCTTGCGGTGATCCAAGAACATGAAAATCAGCAGGGTATTTGATCTTACTGCACAAGACTTCAACATCTCTGACAATACGAAGTGGTGAGATAGTATTTGTACCTACAAGCTTTATAGTAACATCGATATCCTTGATTTCAATAGGTGCAATATCATTCATGATTTCTTGATAAAGAGTAAAAGGAATAGCACTGACACTAGCACGCACATCGCATAAGCCATGGTAACAATGATCTCCAATCTTAAAAAAAATAACAGGCATGCCAACCACAGGTCTATTCTTATGCTAAAAATCGGGACTAGCAATTCTAGATGCATTTTCACAGAAAGAAATAACATGCTAATCTAATTCATCAACCAAAAGATCTTTAACTATAGCAACACTAAGTTCAACCTTAATTTGCTCAGAAGGTGTAAGTGTTCTAACATAACTTTTCCTAACCACAGAAGGAACATTAGAGTGTTCTTTAATTCTAACAGGAAAAGGTGGTTTCTCAAAATAAGTAGTAGGAACAACTGGATCAACATTGTAAACAATAACTTTTTCTTCCTTAACCTCGGGAGGTTTTTCTTTAATTTCTATAGGAGGATGGTATTTGAACCACTTATCCTTAGGAATATCAACATGTGCAACAAATGATTCACAAAAAGAAGCTACTATCTCAGAATCAAGTCCATACTTAGTGCTAAATTTCTGAAAAGCATCTGTTTCAATAAAAGATTTAACACAATCAAACTCAAGGTTTATACCTGGTTCATTACCTTTGTCGATCTCCCAATCCTCATAGTTGCGCTTAATTTTCTCAAGAAGATCCCATTTGAATTCAATAGTCTTCTTCGTAAAAGAACCAGTCAAAGAAGAATCATGCATATTTTGATCACTACGAGAAAGCCGAGCATAAAAGTTTTGAAGAATTATATCTCTTGGGAGCTCTTGAATGGGGCATGTGTGAAGCACATACTTGAGCCTCCCCCAAGCTTGAGCGATACGTTCTCCTTCATGAGGCCAGAAGTTATAGATATAATTCCGATCATGATGAACCAAATGCATAGGATAAAATTTCTGGTGGAACTCCAGTTTCAACCGATTCCAATCCCATGTGTCATTATCATCACATAGCCTGTACCATGTCAATGCCTTTCCCTCCAAAGATAAAGGGAATACTTTCTTCTGAGCTCTATCTCCAGATAAACCTGCAAGCTTAAACAATCCAAAATTTCATCCACATAGATCAAGTGCATATCAGGATGTTTAGTTCCATCTCCTGCTTAAGGATTAGCTAGCAGTTTCTCAACAAGATCAACAGGGATTTCATAAGAAATATCTTCAGTAACTTCAATAGGTGGTGGAGAGGCAAATCTAGTGGTTTCCGGTCAAGGTGAAGATACCCCGAACAAGCCTCTCAAAGGATTACTTTCCATAGTGACAAGTAGCAATAAATTTCAGCACGTAACAAAAATGTTTCCTTACCAATTTCCACTTACCAAAAGCACTTCACTCGCCGGCAACGGCGCCATAAAATTGTCTTGATGACCCAAAAGTATAGGGGGTCAATCGTAGTCCTTTAAATAAGTAAGAGTGTCAAACCCAACAAGGAGCAGAAGGAAATGACAAGCGGTTTTCAGTAAGGTAGTTTCCGCAAGCACTGAAATAAGCGGTAACAGATAGTTTGATAGCAAGATAATTTTTAACGAGTAACAAGTGACAAGTGTAAATAAGGTGCAGCAAGATAGCCCAATCCTTTTGAGTGTAAAGGACAGGCCGGAGCAAGTACTTATAATGATGCAAACGTTCTTGTGGACACACGGGAATTTCATCTAGTCACTTTCACCATGTTCATTCGATTCGCGTTCGCTACTTTGATGATTTGATATGTGGGTGGACCGATGCTTGGGTGCTGTTCTTAGTTGAACAAGCCTCCCACTTATGATTATCCCCTCTCGCAAGCATCCGCAACTATGAAAAGAGAATTAAGACAAAGTCTAACCATAGCAATAAACGTGTGGATCCAAATCAGCCCCTTACGGAATAACGCATAAACCGGGGTTTAAGCTACTATCACTCTAGCAACCCATCATCTAATTACTACTCCACAATGCATTCCCTTAGGCCCATAAATGGTGAAGTGTCATGTAGTCGATGTTCACATGACACCACTAAGAGAATCACAACATACATATCATCAAAATATCGAACGAATACCGAATTCACATGATTACTTATGACAAGACTTCTCCCATGTCCTCAAGAACAAAAGTAACTACTCACTCATCATCATGATGTTCAAGATCAGAGGGGTATTGTATAACATAAAGGATCTGAACATTTAGTAAGTCACAAAACAAACCAACTAGCATCAACTACGATAGGTAATCAACACTACTAGCACCCCACAAGTAACAATCTATAGTTTTGATACAAAGATTGAATACAAGAGATGAACTAGGGTTTGAGATGAGATAGTGCTATTGATGATGATGATGAAGATTGGTCCTCCCACGATGAGAGGGTTGTTGGTGATGACGAAGGCTTCGATTTCCCCCTCCCGGAGGGAAGTGTCCCCTGCGGAATCTGCCCGCCGGAAAGCAAAAGTGCTCCTGCTCTAGTTCCGCCTCGTGGCGGAGGTGCCTCATCCCGAAAGTCTCCCCATAAAACGTTTTAGGGTAAAATGAGCTACATACCAGAAGGAGTAGGCCGGAGGTGGGCCAGGGCCTCCACATGGCACCAGGGCGCGCCCTAGGGGGGCGCCCAGGTGCCATGTGGGCACCTGGTTGGCCTCCTCCAGTAACTTCTTGGCCCAGTATTTTTTATATATTCTGAAATAATTCTCTGTTGACTTTCAGCCCATTTGGAGATGTGCAAAAGGTATCTCTGTTGTAGCTTTTTCAGGCCCTGAAATCCAGCTATCGGTATTCTTCCTCTTTGTGTAAACCTTGCATATTAAGAGGAAAAAGGCATTAGAAATATTCCATGAATTATCATATTGAATAAAAACTTTATAAATAACAGCAATAAATCATGATGCAAAATGGACGTATCAATATGCAAGAAGCAAAAAAATCTATGAAAGAAAAAGGTATTAAATTTGAAGATGTTAAGAATCTACCACCTATTGAAGAAATACATGGACTCAACATCACGGCACAGATAGTGGAGGTAAATTCTCTCTATAGGTTTGATGAAGGTGATATTCCTTATTACAAATCTCCTAGTCAGTGCTTGGATGTGTTTGATAATTTCATTATTAAGCAAGAAAACTTCAAGAAATATATAAGTGATCAATTGAAACACATAGCTATTATGATTGAACGCTTGAGTGATATGATGTTTAGGATTGTTAATGATGTTAAAGGATTATGTAAGCACTCATCTATGGTTCAAACACAATTAGAACAAGTTGCTAAGTCACAAAATGATTTGCTTAATGAAATGAATAATAAAATCAATGGTCATGCTATTAGGGTAATGACTAGAGGAGGTAAAATGACTCAGAATCCTCCATATCTTGAGGGCCATCCTAAAAGAATTAAACAAGATTCTCAGAGAATTAATAGTGATGCACCTAGTTCACCTAGGAAGAAGAAAAAGAAAAATAATAAATATAGAACTATGCATGCTTCTAGTGAACCTGTTATGGAAAAACCCTCTGAGAATCCTAATGATGTTTCTATTTCTGATGCTGAGACACAGTCTGATAATAAACATTCACCTAGTGATAATGACAACGAAGATGTTAATGATGCTCACATTGATACCCAACCAGACAATAATAAAAAAATCAATAATGATATAGAAATAGAACCTGTAGTTGAGCTTGACGACCCACTTCATAAAAGTAAAAAAAATGATAAAAAGGACTTCGCTGCTAGAAAACATGGTAAAGAAAGGGAACCATGGGTTCAAAAACCTATGCCATTCCCTAGCAATGCTGTGAAATATAGGGATGAAGAGGCTTTTAATCACTTTGTTGATATGCTTAGACCTTTATATCTGCGTACACCCTTGACTGAAATTATGGAAATGCATCCATACACTAAATACATGAAAGATATTGTCACAAATAAAAGAAAAATACCGGAGGCTGAAATCTCCACTATGCTTGCGAATTATTCTTTTGAGGGAAAAATACTTCAGAAGTTAGGAGATCTAGGAATACCTACTATACCATGCTCTATAAAAAATAATTATGTTAAAACTGCTTTGTGTGATTTAGGAACTGGTGTTAGTGTTATGCCTTTCTATTTATATAGGAGGCTTGACTTGAGTAAGTTGACACCTACTAAAATCTCTTTGCGAATGGCCGATAAATCAACCGCAATACCTATTGGAATTTGTGAGGATGTTCCTGTTGTAATTGCTAATGTTACTATCTTAATAGACTTTGTTATTCTTGATATGCCCGAGGACGATAATATGTCAGTTATCCTTGGTAGACATTTTCTAAATACTACAGAGGTTGTTACTGATTGCAACAAAAGCAAGGTCACTTTTCATTTTAATGGTAATGAGCATACGGTATATTTTCTGAAGAAACAAAACCAAGTGAATAGCATCAACTCTATTGGAAGAATCATGACAATCATTGTTGGAGGTTTTGAATTTCCTCTTCCTACTCCCGAAAAGAAATATCAAACTTTTATTGTTGGGACAATGCACATCCCAGTTGAGGAAACCTAGTGCATTACAAAAGTTCTTCGGTTTTATGTCATTCAAAAATGGTTTGTTAATAAGACCTGATCAATCTTGTTAATGAATCCTTTTTGAGGGGCATATGGTCGATGAATTTAGTAAGCACAACTTGCTGTACTTCTAGTTTGCTCTCTATTATTTTAAGTTTAATACAGTGAAATGCCATGTTTATCATGTTTTTTCTGAATTATCTATGAAATAAAAAAGTCCCAAAAACAAAAGTTCTCAAAATGTCCTAAAAATTTAGTTTGATTTTCCCCCGAATATATAAGAAATTTTGGCATTGAACACACCCTAGGGGGTGCACCAGTCATCCACAAGCTCACATGGCGTGCCTGCCCCCCTTGGGCGTCCCATGCAAGGTTATGGGCCCCACAAGGACCCCCTCACTTGGTGCACCAGGCCACTTCTTCCCCTGCCTCCAAAAAAATGTGTTTGCTTTTGTTCTTGTGTTCTTGCCCCAAAACTTGAGATTTTCGATCTCCTTGCTTGAAGCTCCGTTTACGAAACTGTTCGGAGGAATTACTCCTTGGTCTAATTCATTTTTGTTCTAGTCGATTATATTTTGCACATTTGGTTACTGTTGGTGACCATGAATATGAGCTTACATGTTGAATTTGTTTGGTTCTAAGTAGTTTTAATGCATGATATAGCCTCTGGGCACTTGTGGGAGTAGTTGCTATCAAATTTTGTTGAGTTTTGTTCACTTTTAATTTAGGGACTAAAATTTTTAGAAATTTTTCAGAGAAGAGAAAATGTTTAATAGGGTTTTCTCAGGAGGCTCTTCGAGCCAGAGCCCCCTAAGACCTGCGTATTGTGAACCCGATGTTGATCTTCCTCGAGAGGCCATTGTGAAAGCTTGTGAATGGCCATCCGAAATCTTCATGACCAATATTGGCATGAAAGAAGAGTTCAACATGTTCATGCAGAATGCTGAGTTAACGGATTTCCTCTCAGCTAAGTGTGTGCAATACCATGATCTTCCTGATTCATTTGTGCGGAAATTCAAGTATGTATCTCATTGATCCTCTCATGATGTTGTTTTCAATCTCTATGAAAAATCCTATCGCATGAGTATTCAAGATTTTTGCACTGCATGTAGAATTCCTTTTTGGGGAACTTGTTTTGAGCCTCATAATTCTGATTGTGTGGAATTTCTTATGAGCATTACTTGAAGGGAAAATAGAGGTGTGACGCAGGATAGGGTTGGGAGCATACATTTTTCCTGCTCTATTCATAGGAAGATGCATAACAGGCAAACATGATCTTAGTACTACATGTGCTCCTGATTTGAGTATTTTGAAATGTGTTGTACTAGGTGACAGAAAATTTAATCTTGGGGAAATAATCGCACATCGCTTGAATAAAAAGTCCTTTGATGGTGATCTCTATGGTGGAATTTATGCCACGTGTTTAGCTACCTATTTTGAAGTACCTATTAGAGATGACGACCATCAGTTGCCTGTTAGCTTCCTAGATTATGATGCCATGGCTCGCCATCAATTTCTTGAAAGAGAAGACCCAGCATATCGGTACAGGTTAATATTTAATAAAAAAATGTGTTGTTCACATTACTTTGTTGGTCCCTTCTCTGTCTAACTTTCAGGACAAGCAAAGATATTATATACATTTGGAGGAGGCTGAGGCATATAGGGCAGCCGAGGAGGCCGCTCGTCGGAGTGAGGCCGCTCATCAGGCGATGGCCGCTGCACTGGAGTATGACCCAAACTATCGTTATAATTTCCAGCAGAGGCCGTAGACCAAGTTAGGCCAAAAAGCCTAAGCTTGGGGGAGTACGTATTCTCGCCGACATTCCATTTCATGTTCACACATTCATTACATTTGTTGGTGTTCATCGTTTTCATTGTATATCCATGCTTCGTTGTATCTGCTTTCTTTATGTGTGTTTGAAAAATTTCAAAAATCCAAAAATATTTCTCGCTTCTTTTCGGTTTTTCTTTCTGGTTTATTTAGCTTGTATTATTAAAAGTAAACCCAAAAAGATTTCTCCTTTCTTCTTTGTTGGTTGGGAGTTCTATGGTGTAAATATTTTTTGTGCTTTTTGTTTGTCTTCTTCATTCTTGCTTTCTTCAGAAAAAACTAAAAAAAACTCCAAAAAGATTTCATGTGTGTTTCTCTGAATTTCTTTTCTTTTCTTTGAAGTTGTCATAAGTAGAAGACTTCGTAAGAATTGCCGAACGGCTCTAGTATGCATTATTGTTTATCTAATGAAAGGGCCAATATTTCCTCATCTTCTCCTTTGAATAAAGTGTTTGCAGATTTTAGCATAGTCCACGACACACTTGCACTATTATTATTATCACTTCATTTGGTCGTGCAAGTGAAAAGCAATTATGATGATAATTTGATGGAGTGACTGTGGTGAAGAAAAGTTGGTATGAACTCCTCTTATTTTTGTTTCTGTAAATATGTTTAATTCAGTAGCCCTGATTCAGCATATTATGGGTAAACATGTTTGTGATGACAATTAGAGATTATAGTTGCTCATGCCATGCTTAAGTATCTAGGAGTGGATAATGATTTATCTTGAGTGTTAACATGCATTAAAATGATTATGATGTAGTATGTTAGGATGGTATCCTTCTCTAAATATTTCAAGTGGCTTGACTTGGCACATGTTCACACATATAGTTGATTCAAAACCAATGCAGCCTTCATGATATTTATGTTCACGGTGTTTATATCCTACTCATGCTCATGTTCAATGTTAATTATTTGCAATGCATGATTATGACCGTTGCTGCTCTCTAGTTGGTCGGCTCTCAATCTATTTGCTAGCCTTCGCCTGTACTAAGTGGGGATACTGCTTGTGCATCCAAATTCATGAAACCTAAAGTTGTGCCAAAAGAGTCCTCCATATCCACCTATATACGGTATTACCCTGTTGTTCCAAGTAAATTTGCATGTGCCATCTCTAATCATTCAAATAAATATTAATTTTGCGTGCCGTAACGCTCATGGAGCGACGGGGCAGTCAATATCTTCCATGATAAGTGGGTTATTCTCACGACGAGAGTTTATTCACTCATCTTGCATGAGGGAGGCTGGTAATTGGGATGCCCAGTCCCATTAAACAAAGAAAAACACAAAAAATATAATAAAACAAACTCCCCCTTGACAGTGATTGTTGGAGGACACCCGAGGATTCGACTAGCCATGGATTGTGTTTGTATGGTTATGGAGGAGTAAACCTTTTCCTTTCCGCATGGGAACCGCCAATAATGTGTTTATCATGGAAGATGTTGAAATCCTATGTCATAACATTGACGGGAAAAGCACACCACTAAAAATGTATTCATCTCTGTTTAAGCTCTGAGCTCTGGCACAACTGTAAATCCCTACTTCCCTCGGTGAAGGGCCTTTCTATTTACTTTTATGTTATTTAGTTTTACTACTGAGTCATCACCTTCTCATTCAAGCAACAACTTTGAGTGCATAATTGTCATTCTTAGTTTAACATGCATTGAGTCTAGTTAATGTTGAGTGTGTGCATGACTGGATCTCTTCTACCCCGAATTACAATGTTTAGTCACTGCTTGAACTTCAGAGATGCTCTGCATTTATGTTTTGCGGTATCAGAAAGGGCTAGCGAGATACCAAACTATCATATTATATCATAGTTGTTTTGACAAAGTATTGGCATTTCACATATATTATTTTTGCTCTCTAGTTGATTATCCTATTGTCATGAGTAAATATGAGATCTAGGTGTTATCATTCATATGGTTAGTTCATGATTCTTGCTGAAAATTTGATTACCAGTTAAGATTATATACAACAACAGAAGGAAAAGAGTTTGTAAAAGTTTTTCTTTGTCACTTTCAGTTTATCAACTGAATTGCTTGAGGACAAGTAATGAGTTAAGCTTGGGGGAGTTGATACATCTCCAACGTATCTACTTTTCCAAACTGTTTTGCTCTTGTTTTGGACTCTAATTTGCATGATTTGAATGAAACTAACCCGGACTGACGTTATTTTCAACAGAACTACCATGGTGTTGCCTTTATGCAGAAATAAAAGTTCTTGGAGTTTGTTGAAACTTTACGGAGAATTTTTCTGGAATGTATAAAAAATATTGGCCAGAAGATCTACTGGAGGGGGCCACCACAGAGCCACAAGCTCGGGTGGTGCGCCCCCCTAGGGCGCGCCACCTGAACTTGTGGGCCCCTCGAGCCTCCGTTTGCCCTAACTCTAGTCCTATAAGTTCCGTCTCGTGGAGAAAAAATTAGAGATAAAGTTTCGTCATGTTTTACGATACGGAGCCATCGCCACCTCCTGTTCTTCATCGGGAGGGCTTATCTGCACTAGTAGAAAACATGGCATTAGCCCCAGTTCCTAAGGGCCTTTAGTCCCGGTTCTGCAACCGGGACTAAGCAATCGGGACTGAAGGCCCCAACTTTTAGTCCTGGTTGTGTTACGAACCAGGACTAAAGGAGCTCCACGTGGCCGCTGTGGGAAACCCAGGCAGGAGGACCTTTAGTCCCGATTGGTAACACCGACCGGGACTAAAATGCAGCTACGCGTCAGCACCTGCCAAGCGCTAGGGTTTTTGTTTTTTTTAAAATGAGGGGTTTAGGGTTTTCGATGGTTTAGGGGTTTCATATTGTGTTTCCCCCCTTTTCTTTTTGTGTTTACCATTCAATTCTTTTACATTTAGGGTTTTCGTTTTTAGTTTATGTTTTCCATTCAACTCGACGCTAGCTACTACATATAGCAATGAAGGAACCATTACACAAATCGTGATGAATATAGAGAGAAGTGACCTCTCTTTCTCCGTGCTTGGTCGAACAACAAGTTTTCATATATCTATTCGACGCTACTATCTATAGTACACGTTGATGCATATATACAATGTAACATCTCTTACGATCTCTAATATCTAATTACCAACATTCACTACCAATTCTCGATGATATTCTTCGGTTTTAGCTATGATCTCTTGAAGGAAGAATCCCGCCAATTCCTCTTGAACTGCTCGTATGCGAGCCTTTGCTAGGAGTTATATATGAATGAAACTCAACACAATTGATGATAATAAAATAAATTTATGAATGTTGTTTACGTACTTCAAGTTGTTGTAAATTTCTGCCCCTCTCAGAGGTCGTCTGGCGAAGGAACTCGCATACGTAGTATCCACATAAGTTATCACTACTAGGAAAAGGCCTGTTAGTGGCGCACCTATTTTTGCCATTAATGGTGCACTATAGGTGCGCCACTATCACCACGCCACTAGTAACAAGTACTAATGGTGCACCTCTGGTGCGCCATTAGTATTGCAGGTAACAGTGGCGCACCTTGTAGTGCGCCATTACTATTGCTACAGGTGCGGCACTGGTAACTTTTTTTTTGAAACTTTTTGATTTTTTTCTGAATTTGGAAGGCGGGAAAATAGTAGTGGCGCACCATCTAACCCCCACCGTGCGCCATTGCTATTTTTAAATTTCTAATTTGGATCTGGATTGCGATTTTTTTGCCCTTTTTTTTCTCATTTTTTTGCATGATATTTTTTCAAATTTTGTTCTTGTTTTTGGATCTTGTACGTTCTTTTGCCGGAGAGGAGTTCACCGGAGAGGAGGGGCGAGGAGAGACCGTGAGGAGGAGAGGAGGGAGGAGGAGGAGGTCACCGGAGAGGAGCTCGCCTACATCATCGGAGAGGAGGAGGAGGAGGTCACCGGAGAGGAGCTCGCCTACATCAGCGGAGAGGAGGAGGAGGTCGCCGGAGAGGAGTTCACCGAGAGGAGGGAGGAGAAACCGTGAGGGAGGAGGGGAGGGGAGGGAGGAGAGGAGGGAGGAGGAGCTCACCGGAGAGGAGGGAGGAGAAACCGTGAGGGGAGGGGAGGAGAGGAGGGAGGAGGAGGTCGCCGGAGAGGAGGAGGAGGAGGAGGTCACCGGAGAGGAGGAGGGGAGTATGGTGGAGGAGAGGAGGGGAGATGGAGTGGAGGAGAGGAGGAGATGGAGTGGAGGAGAGGTGGAGTGGAGGAGAAAAATGAAGAGGTAAGGAGGAGAGGACCCTAGCCATATATACGGCATAGTAATGGCGCACCGTGGGCAGGTGCGCCATTACTAACTTTTTTTATATTTTTTTGATTTATTTTGAATTTTGAAGGCGGGAAGATAGTAATGGCGCAGCGTGGGAAGGTGCGCCATTACTAACTTTTTTTTTTTGATTTATTTTGAATTTTGAAGGCGGAAAAATAGTAATGGCGCACCGTGGGCAGGTGCGCCATTACTAACTTTTTTTTTTGATTTATTTTGAATTTTGAAGGCGGGAAGATAGTAATGGCGCACCATGGGCAGGTGCGCCATTACTGAGTTTGATTTTTTTTTTATTTTTTTGCCTCTCCAGATCTTGAAAGCCCCGTAACTTTTTTTCTGTTAGGTTTTTGTGGATTCTAAAAATCTTCCCGATTGAATTCGGATATAACTTTTCGAGTAGATGATTTTTCATATAAAAAACTTTTTCATCGGAGTTCGTATGCAAAAGTTATGCCCATTTTACAAATTCTCGAGAGATTTTGCAAAAAAGTCGAAAATTCATGTTTGTAAATTTTGCTAACAACTAGACCACATATCCATGGGAATCTTATTTTCTTTATTTTGACATTTCTATCACTTTCTTTTATTTTTTTTGAAACTGAAAAGGCGGTCCACGGGGGGGGGGGGGGGGGGGGTGCATTTGATGAATTTTTTGGCCACCTCAGAAAGTTAGTAATGGCGCACCACTAAGAATGCGCCATTGTAACCAGGGTTCTAATGGCGCACCTGGTGTTGTGGTGCGCCATTACTAGTTTTGAATTTTTTTTTATAAAAAAACATGTTAGGACTGGCGCACCAGAGGATAGTACGCCATTACTAGTTTTAACTAGTAATGGTGCACTATCCACTGGTGCGCCACTGCTAAATTTTTTTTTTTTATCTTTTTTTTCAAAACTAGTAATGGCGGACCACACACCAGGTGCGCCATTAGTAATGTGGCCAATAATGGCGTACCTGTATCTAGTGCGCCACTGCTATATAGCAGTGGCGCACCACATACATGGTGCACCATTAATGTCCATATTAGCTATAGCCGTTTTCCTAGTAGTATATTCCCGGATCCCTGCCTCGAGCACTTTATGAGAATAGAGTTCAATCAAAATAATAATCAAGCATGATAGTGGTATTGAAACTAGAATCAAAGAGATGCGCGGACCTAGCTAGTACTACTTACGCTGAGTTGTTCAAAGAGCAGCTCCTCTCTCCATTCACCCCTAACCTGCTTGGTGAACTCTTTCCAAACCCTGCCCGGCAAAGAAAATGAATAAAGGAGTTATTAATTACTTGATACCAGGAAATGAACGATAGTTGCCAATATAGTGCGATAATGATTGAAATTACCTCTAGAGAATTTATTCCAGGTCCGCCCACATCTCAGGGTCTTTACGTAACGAGTCCATGACAAGTACTTTTCCTGCGTCAAACTGAATGACTAGTAGAATAAAGTGGAACCTGCACACGCATAGCTCATCAATTACACTTAACATCAACTAAGCGAAACAGAATGATGTGTACAAGACAGTATAACACTTACGGGAAATTGTAAGGAAATAGTATTTCCCTTTTGGTTTGTTGTTCAATTAACGCCCTTAGCAAGATCTTCTCTGTATCGTTGGCATTCCGTTTTACCGTAGCTTCATGAATAGTATTTGGGTTAATGAACCCAGTGTTATAGATTTGTCCTCTTTTGCATTCGAGGATCTTCTTTCTTCATAATATATATAGTGAGGATAATTATACATGCAATGAATGAGCTGAGCTAGAGATTTAATTACAGAAATGATACTTACAAACAATAGCAACTGATGATAGATTTGTCGATGGCGTCTTGATTGTATAACTGAAATAATTCTTCAAAGTCAATGTAAATCTCCTCGTCTCCATTGAAGTAATGCTCATCTTTAATTCCTGCAATGATATATTTGCTCCCTTGCTTTGAGGCTTCCAAGTACCAGTCATGCAATCTTCGCATCATCGTTGGTAGATGTGGGAGCTCCTCAGGTCTGATGAGAGGCTTCCCGTGCTCGAATTTAAAGGCTAACTTAGCCATTTCGAACTGTACCTCATCGCCTAAGTAATCACCAAGAGTGAAACCAGGATCAACGGCCGCTACCCCCGGATCATTAGTGATATCGGTAAACACCTTGAGCGGGGGGCATGATTGGTTTTTCTTTTCGCCGAGCTGGGGAATTGTTTTCTCCCCTGCACTACTGCTACTTCCCGACCGCTGCAGTGGATCTCTATATGACTTTACAATAGAGCGGTCATAGTTTGATAGCAGCGAAGGTGGCGGTGGTTTTGTAAGGTTTTCCAGCAAGCGCCTCGCTTTTACCGTATCTATTTTCTCCCTTCGATCTGGACGGGTTGGTGCAAGCTGGCATTTCACGTCGGCAACCACGATCTCCTTGGTATCCTCCTCAGTCTTGTCGTATGGTAACTTGGCAGGAGCCTTCTTGACGCTACCTACTCTGCATTTCTTCGATGTTGTACTACTAGCCACCGGAGCGGCGGCGGATCTCTTCCGCTGGTGCTGAGGCGGCGGAGGAGGCGGAGTCAGCTGACGCGGCGGATTCTGCTGAGGGGCCTCCTCCAGTAGAGTCCGCTGACGCGGCGAAGATAGCTGAGGCGACGGAGTGTGCTGACGAGGCGGAGATGGCTGAGGTAGCGGAGACGGCTGAGGCAGTGGAGATAGAGCTGGACTATGAGGAGTCTGCTGAGGGGCCTCCTCCGGTTGAGTCTGCTGACGCGGCGTCCAGTGTGGAATCACGATGTGTTCCTTTCTCCATAGAATGGTAGTCCTTATGGCATCTCCCAGATGAGTCTCCCCTTCACCTGTAGGGTACTCAAGCTCCAGCTGCTCAAATCCGTTGGTAACTTCATCCACCCCGACAACAGCATAGCCATTTGGAATCGGAGAGCAATGGTAACTTGCATTAGGTACACGAGGTAAGGCATAGCCGACCGCCACCTTCAAGGTTATGTTCATGCATTTCGCATGTAGATCACAATGTTCCCTCTCTGTGATATCATCCACGGGGTAGCGATCAGGAGCCGTGATATCATCTATGGGTGGCCAAACGAGCTTCACGGAAGCTACGCTGCTTTTCCGCTGAGATGGTGGGGTAGCTCCGTGTGATGTATCGAATGAAGGATCTTCATGCCGCTGAGATGATTGGCCAGTAGCTCGCTGGCTGTTAAGTGCCTCTATTTGCTTCTCCTGTAACGCTATTGTCTCTTCTACCTTCTGCAGCCGGTCTGCATCCTCTTTCTTCTTTCTCCCTCGGCTTCTATTAGTGTCTCTTCTATCAGGAAACCCAACCTTCCACGGAACGGAGCCTGATGTGCCTCGTGTTCATCTAGGGTGTTCAGGATTCCCGAGGGCGCGTGACAGCTCGTCCTTCTCTCTATTGGGATGGAACTTTTCTTCCTGCACGGCCTAGATTGCATCCTGAATGTTTTTTACGGGTGTTGCAAGTTGAGCTTTCATATAAACACACTTCCCTGTTTCTTGGTGCAAAGTTCCCCCATGACCGAAGAACCAAGTCCTTGACCGTTCGGGATAGTTCAATGTCTCTGGATGGATCCGTTATCAAGCAGGTCATTCTTAGCTTTATCCCACATAGGCCGGGCAACCTTGTAGCCACCTGACCCCGTAACATGGTGATATTCCTTCTTTGCAGCATTTTGCTTATTTATCAGTGACCTTTTCTTACCTTTCTCCGATGTCTTGTACGCCACAAATTGGGGCCAGTGATCTTTCATCTTCTCATATTGACAGGTGAATGTTGGAGTCTACCCATTCAGGACAAACTTTTCGTCCAATCTTTTCTTCCAGTTCTTAAATTGTTCGGCCATCTTCTTAAGAGACCACGCCTTGACTTTTCGCTCTATAACTTGTTATTTGGATCCACCTCTGGCGGTAGGCTGAAATTTGTCATGAGCATATTCCAAAGCTCATCTTTGGATCTATCGTCGACATAAGAAACTCCATCGTCTGCCTTTGGGTTATTCATTTCTTGAATGCTGATCGGGATGCTGTCCCTAACAACAACTCCGCACTGACTTATAAATCGGTCTGCGGTCCGCTTGGGAGCAGTCGGTTTGCCATCTGCAGCGAGATCTTCGATCATGAACCTTTCATTCTCGCCCAACCTTTTCTTCGGGCCTCGTCTCTTTATAGAAGGTATGCTCGATCCGGAGGGCTAAAAGAAGAAAGAAGCGTTAATATATGTACATACAAATCAATTAATGCATCTAGTCAGCAGACTTAATTAATATACGCCACCAGACTTTGCCAATAGTTAAGGCTCCAACACCGCCGGAGCCGTCATCTTCGGAGTTGTTGAGAAACTATGAGGTGATATCATCATCTCCGTCGCAGATTATTTCCCCCAACATCGCTTCTTGTTCTATGTCTCTGTCGCATTCCATAGTTTCTGCAAATATTACAACATGGCAATTTACAACCATGAGAGATAAGCTGTTTTTCAGATTTAATAAAATCTAGGAATGCAAAACAGTAACATTATGATGACAACTTGAGAGCAAGATTGAGTCATGCTACAGCAACTTTACATGGCAACCAAGGGCATGGCATCAAAGTACACATTACGTAGACCAAACCACAAGAAGGAATCATATGCATATGAGCAATGGATTAGTGGCAAACATCATGCAAAGTTGACAAGTTTTATAACAGTCAGTTTCAGACTTAGCAGTTTTTCATCAATTGTAAAATAGCAACAGTATCATAGCATGATTGCAAGCTTTTTACAGTGCCTAAACATGTTTACCATGGCATAGGAAAAATACCAGTAGCAAATAGACATGAAAATGCACCAAACACATGTACAAAGTTTATTTAAATGATGCTTGCATTAAATCACACAAAAATAACAAAATGGCAAGTTTTATCAGTTGCATGTTAGGTAACCCTCCGGCGATCATTGGGGACTCCGTCGGTGATCGTCGGGGACTCATCACCGGCGATCGTCGGGGACTCCTCCGGCGATCGTCGGGGATGACTACTCCGGCGATCATCAGGGCCTCTACGGCGATCGTCGGGGACTCCTCCGGCAATCGTCGGGGACTCCTCACCGGCGATTGTCGGGGACGACTCCGGCGATCATCGGGGCCTACTCCGGCGATCATTGGGGCCTCCTCACCGGCGATCGTCTTGGACTCCTCCGGCGATCGTCAGGGACTCCTCACCGGTGATCGTCGGGGGCGACTCCTTCGGCGATTGTCAGGCCCTCCTCCGGCGATCGTCGGGGATGACTCTTCCGCCGTCCGCCAGGGCCACCTCCGGCGATCGTCGGGGACCCCTCACCGGCGATCGTCGGGGGTGACTCCTCCGGCGATCGTCAGGGCCTCCTCCGGCGATCGTCGGGGACTCCTCACCGGCGATCGTCGAGGACTCTTCACAGGCGATCGTCGGGGATGACTCCTCCGGCGATCGTCGGGGCTTCCTCCGGCGATCATCGGGGACTCCTCACCGGCGATCGTCGGGGACTCCTCACTGGCGATCGTCGGGGCCTCCTCCGGTGGTCGTCGGGGACTCCTCACCGGTGATCGTCGGGGACTCCTCACCGGCGATCGTCAGGGACGACTCCTCTGGCGATCGTCGGGGCCTCCTCCGGCGATCGTTGGGGCCTCCTCCGACGATTGTCGGGGACTCCTCACTGGCGATCCTTGGGGACGACTCCTCCGGCGATCGTCGGGGCCTCCTCCGGCGATCGTCGGGGACTCCTCACCGGCGATCATCGAGGACGACTCCTTCGGCGATTGGTGATTTATTTTATGCATTACATTTTATGCTTCAAACAAAAACTAACAACTTTTAACAACATTCATCATATACGGTTGAATATTATATTCATCACCATCATCGTCTTCATATATTCATCATCATCATATATTCATCATAATCTTGTAGGTAAAAAAAAACTAACAACTTTTAACAACATTAACTTTTAACAACATCTCCAGCAGTAGGGGGCTCACCGGTGGGGCGAGGTGAGCCGGCGGCTGGCGCGGCGGAGTAGGGCGGGGCAGGGCGGGACCGAGGTGGTGTCCGGCGGGGCAGTGCAGGGCGGGGCAGAGTAGGGCGGTGATGAGGACGGGCTCGGGGGTGGCGATGCTCAGGGGCGGCGACGACGAGGACGGGCTCGGGGGCGGCGACGAGGAGCGGGCTCGGGGGTGGCGACCACGAGGACGGGCTCGGGGGTGGCGACGAGGAGTGAAGAGGAAGATTGGGGGGAGGGAGAAGGTGTGGTTAAATGCCCGTAGCTTTAGTCTCAGTTGATGCCCCCAACTGGGACTAAAGGTCTACGTTTAGTCCTGGTCCGGGCCACCAACCGGGACTAAAGCTAAATTTCACCAGACAAACGGCGCGAAACCCAGGCCTTTAGTCCCGGTTGGTGCCCCCAACCGGGACTAAAGGCCTACCTTTAGTCCCAGTCCGTGGCACCAACCAGGACTAAATCTGTTTTTCCTATTTTTTGTTTTAGACCTTTTTAGGATAATTTAGTTTTAGTTTTCTTTTAAACAGACTCAAAAAACAGTAGCATACATGCCTAGTTTTCATTTAATTCTTTTTGCTATTAAAGTTTTTAACAAAAAATACTTTATGAAAATTTTAGTTGCATAAATTTTATATAATTTTAAGTTAATATTATTTTGATCATAACTAGAGTTTATAAAAGATTTTTAGTTGATTCTTTTTCCTATTAAAGAATATTATAGTTTTGTTTTAGTGGACCTCCAACTTTATGTCATACAACCTTTCTCTCTTATCATCTCCGATGCTTCTGCTGTATTCATCTATGTCAAGACGTTTAAGCCATGTCTATATTAACCTTGTTATTTTATATGGAGCCACCAACCGAGACTAACCATGTATGATCAACCTTGCAAAACTTGGGACTAAAATCACTACAACTGGTGAGGGTGTATATGGCCTTTGCCTGTCAACCTCAAGCGACTTATCTGTAATCCTCAGAAGACATTCATATTTTGTTTAGACATAATTGCATTGATTAACTCCTCTGTATAATTAAAATACTAAAAGGATAGGAATAATTGAAATTTCATAACTTAATAAATAATTATTCTAAATCATGTTTCAAATGCCAAAATGCCCTAACTAGCTCTTACAAAGATTCACTCTGGTTTGTCCGAAGTAGCACTTTCCAGCTAAAACTTTTTCTTCGTGTGTGTCCCTTGCATATTGCGATGTAACCATGGATAATCTTCATCATTTAACAGGATGCTTGGGTCAGTCTTCACTGTGAAGGGAGGAATTTCATGAAACTTTTCGTAATCTTCTAACATGTCTGTCTTGTCCTCCGCTCCCATGATGTTTCTTTTCCCTGAAAGAACTATGTGGCGCTTTGTCTCATCGTATGATGTATTCACTTCCTTATATTAGCTTTTTCTCGGTTTGGTAGACATGTCCTTCACATAGAAAACCTGCGCCACATCATTGTCTAGGACGAATGGTTCATCAGTGTACCCAAGATTGTTGAGATCCACTATTGTCATTCCGTACTGTGGGTCTACCTGTACCCCGTCTCCTATCAGATTGACCTATTTGCATCGAAACAAAGGGACCGCAAAATCATGTCCATAGTCAACTTCCCATATCTCCTCTATGTAACCATAATACGTGTCCTTTGCCCTATTGGTGTTTGCTGCATCAAAGCGGACACCACTGTTTTGGTTGGTGCTCTTTTTATCTTGGGCTATCATGTAAAATATATTCCCATTTATCTCGTACCCTTGGAAAGTCAATACAGTCGAAGATGGTGTCCTGGCCAATAAGTTCCGCTCATCTCCAACAGTGTTGTTACTCATGAGATGTGTTTGCAACCAACCGCCGAAAGTCGACATATGTGCAGATGTAATCCAGTCGTCAGACTGCCCCGGGTGTTGGGAGCGTACAATATTCTTGTGTTCATTGATATACGGGGCCACCAAGGTAGAATTTTGTAGAACTGTGTAGCGTTCTTGCACCCAAGAATGCCCGTCCTTACATATTATTGCTTTCGGTTCTAGCATGCATTTTCCACTCAGTCTCCCCTCATGCCGCGATTGAGGAACACCAATCGGCTTAAGGTCAGGAATAAAGTCAACACAAAACTCAACAACCTCCTCTGTTTCATGGCCCTTGGAGATGCTTCCTTCTGGCCTAGCACGGTTATGAACATATTTCTTTAAGACTCCAATGAACCTCTCAAAGGTGAACATATTGTGCAGAAATACAGGACCCAGAATTGCAATCTCGTCGACTAGGTGAACTAGGACGTGCGTCATAATATTGAAGAAGGATGTTGAGAACACCAACTCGAAACTGACAAGACATTGGACCAAATCATTGTGTAACCTTGGTAGGATTTCTGGATCAATTACCTTGTGAGAAATAGCATTGAGGAATGCACATAGCTTCACAATGGCTAATCAAACATTTTCTGGTAGAAGCCGCCTCAATGCAACCGGAAGCAATTGCGTCATAATCACGTGGCAGTCATGATACTTTAGGTTCTGGAAATTTTTTCTTTGCCATATTTATTATTCCCTTTATATTCAACGAGAAGCCAGACGGGACATTGATACTGAGGAGGCATTCAAAAAAGATTTCCTTCTCTACTTTGGTAAGAGCGTAGTTGGCAGGACCTTGATACTGCTTTGGAGGCATGCCGTCTTTTTCGTTCATACTTTGCTGGTCCTCCCGTGCCTTCGGTGTATCTTTTGTCTTCCCATACACGCCCAACATGCCTAATAGGTGCACGCAAAGATTCTTCGTCAAGTGCATCACGTCGATTGCAGAGCGGACCTCTAGGACTTTCCAATAGGGTAGCTCCCAAAATATAGATTTCTTCTTCCACTTGGGTGCGTGTCCGTCAGCGTCATTCGGAACAGATTGTCCGCCAGGACCCTTTCCAAAGATTGCTTTTAAATCCTTGACCATATCAAATATATCATCACCAGTACGGGGGTCAAGCTTCTTCCGGTGATCTGCCTCACCTTTGAAATGCTTGCCTTTCTTTCTTAAGGCATGCTTGGTCGGAAGAAATCGATGATGTCCTAGGTACACATTCTTCTTACATTTGTCCAAATATATACTTTCAGTCTTATCTAAACAGTGCATGCATGCATTGTATCCCTTGTTTGTCTGTCCTGAAATGTTACTAAGAGCAGGACAATCATTGATGGTTAAAAACAGCAACGCTCGTAGGTCAAATTCCTCCTATATGTGCTCATCCCACACACGTACACCTTTTATATTCGACAGCTGTAAAAGTTCTTCAACTAATGGCCTTAGGTACACATCAATGTCGTTGCCGGGTTACTTAGTGCCTTGGATGAGCACTGGCATCATAATGAACTTCCGCTTCATGCACAACCAAGGAGGAAGGTTATAGATACATAGAGTCATAGGCCAGGTGCTATGATTGCAGCTCTGCTCCCCAAAAGGATTAATGCCATCTGAACTTGTACCAAACCATAAGATCCTTGCGTCACCTGCAAACTCCAGCCACTTTCTCTCGATTTTTCCCCACTGCGACCCATCAGCGGGTACTCTCAACATCCCATCTTTCTTACGGTCTTCTTTGTGCCATCGCAACAACTTGGCATGCTCTTTGTTTCTGAACATACGTTTCAACCGTTGTATTATAGGAGCATACCACATCACCTTGGCAGGAACACTCTTCCTGGGGCGCACGCCCTCAACATCACCAGGGTCATCTCGTCTGATCTTATACCGCAATGCACCGCACACCGGGCATGCATTCAAATTCTCGTACTCCTCACCGCGGTAGAGGATGCAGTCATTAGGGCATGCATGTATCTTCTTCACCTCTAATCCTAGAGGGCAGAGAACCTTCTTTGCTTCTTACGTACTATCAGGCAATTCGTTATCCTTTGGAAACTTTTTCTTCATTATTTTCAGTAGCTTCTCAAAACCCTTGTCGGATAAACCATTCTCTGCCTTCCATTGCAGCAATTCCAGTGTGGTACCGAGCTTTGTGTTGCCATCTTTGCAATTTAGGTACAACCATTTTTTGTGATCCCCTAACATGCGATCGAACATCAGCTTCTCCCTTTCACTTTCGCATTCTCTCTATGCGTCAGCAATGACCCGGGGAAGATCATCAGCGGGCACATATAGTGCCTCTTGATCTTCAGCTTCCCCCATTGGAGTATAACCGTATTTAGGGAACATAGGATAGTTGTCATCATCCTGTTCTTCTTCATTGTCTTCCATCATAACCCCTCTTTCTCCGTGCTTGGTCCAACAATTATAGTGGGGCATGAAACCCTTCTCAAGCAGGTGGAAGTGAAGTATTTTCGAGGAATATTAATCCTTCGTATTCCCACAGACAACACATGGACAGTACATAAAACCATTCTGCTTGTTTGCCTCAGCCACATCGATAAAATTATGCAGGCCCGTAATGTACTCGGAACTGCGTCGGTCACCGTACATCCATTGCCAGTTCATCTGCATTATGTAATTAAGTATATCAAAAACCATTACAGAACATCATGAATAGAGAAATGACCAAATTAATACAAGTTCATCATCACATTAAAACCAAAGTACAGTAGTGATCAAATGTTATTACTGAAAAAATAAATACATAAAGTTCATACATAGTTCTCATAAAACAATATACAACTATGTAAAACATTTAAATGCAACAACAAATGCGATCAAAATTGTAACTAAGGTAATAATTGATCCAACAGCATAATGATACCAAGCCTCTTTATCAATGGCATATTTTCAAATCTTTCTAATCTTCAAGTGCATTGCATCCATCAGGATCTTGTGTAGATCGACGACATCGGCAACATGCAACTCCAATTTCATCTTCTCTTCCATTTTTCTTTCAATTAATTGTTTTCTTTTCAATTTTCAATTTTTCTATCAATTAATTGTTTTCTTTTTCAACTAAATTTAACCTCTCGACAAGAGGGTCGGTTGGAATTTCTGGTTCACATACCTCCTAGATAAAAACATCTATGTCAAGTTGGTTGGCATAATTGTCATAAACACTAAATGAAACAAATAGTTATAAAAGATAATATACCACATCTAAATCATAGACCGGACGAGAGCCGATGGGGGCGCACACCAAAACCATGGCACTATATAATAACAAACAATAATACAAGTAAGAAAATTATACAAGTAGCTATCTAAATCATACAAGCAAGAATTTGTTCTTTAAAAAAAAGATAAGAACGAGAGGCTCACCATGGTGGTGCCGGCGACGAGATTGGCAAGTGCGATCGACGGTGGTGAGGACGGGGACGGGGACAAGATGGCACCCTACACATGTGCAAAAGAAGAAGTTAATTTGAGCTCAAATTGTGCATCTAAATAAAATAAACTCCCACCTACACTCCTCCACTAAAACCCACAAACCACTCTACTTCTAGAGCATATGAAATGAGCTAAACTAGCAGTGAGAGATGAAAGGATGAAGTTGCTAACCTTTTAGAACACTTGGATAGTTGGTGCACCGCCAAATCTAGACAAATCTTGGGGAAAATGGAGCTTGGAGGACGAGTTTGGAGGAAGAACAGAGGAGAAAGCTTAAGTGTGGCTCGGGCATTTCATCGAACACCTCATGTGCATAAGAAGTGAGAATAGAGTAGCACACACACCTTCCACCTTCTATGACCAAAACACAGAGGAGAGGGCGGGCAGGGGCTTAGATATATATAGGCATTTTTTTAGCCCCGGTTGGTGTCTAGAACCGGGTCAGAAGACTAACCTTTAGTCCTGGCTTGAGACACCAACCGGGACTAAAGGGGTTACGCCAGGAGCGGGGCCCTTTAGTCCCAGTTGGAGTGTGGAACCGGGACTAAAGGTCCCAGTCGAACCGGGACTGATGCCTGCCGAGGCCCGGCTGGCGTCCTAGCCACTCAAACCGGGACTGATGCTCACATTAGTCCCGGTTTGTAACATGACCGGGACTATTGCTCTGATCTGGCCAGAACCAAAGCCCTCTTTTCTACAAGTGCTGGAGTCCGTTCGAGGCTCCGGAGTGGGGGATTCGTCGCCATCGTCATCACTAGCCCTTCTTCATCGACAAATCCATGATGCTCACCACCGGAAGTGAGTAATTCCTTCGTAGGCTCGCTGGACGGCGATGGAGATGGATGAGATTTATCATGTAATCGAGTCAATTTGTCAGGGCTTGATCCCTAGTATCCACTATGTTCCGAGATAGATGTTGCTATGACTTTGCTATGCTTAATGCTTATTAGTAGGGCCCGAGTGCCATGATTTTAGAACTAAACCTATTTTGTTTTCATGAATATATATCAGTTCTTGATCCTATCTGCTAGTTGTATGCACTTGTTATTGTTCTGAACCGTAGACCCCAAGGTGACAATAATTGGGATACTCTCCGGGGATGACTGTAATTCAAGGAGTTCATGTATTCACCATGTGTTAATGCTTTGTTCTGGTTCTCTATTAAAAGGAGGCCTTAATATCCCTTAGATTTCCTTATGGACCCCACTGCCACGGGAGGGTAGGACAAAAGATGTCATGCAAGTTCTTACTATAAGCACATATGACTATATACGGAATACATGCCTACATTGAATTGATGAACTGGAGCTATTGTGTATCACTCTAGGTTATGACAGTTACATGATGAATGTCATTCACATAAATATCCATCGCTGATCCAATGCTTAAGCTTTGCTCATATTGTGTTTCCTAAGTTACTACTACTGTCGTTACTGCTGTTACAATCACTACAAACTTCTACTGTTACTGTTACTATTATTGCTGCTATTGTTACATTACTATCAAAACTATCAAACTACTGTGCTACTAAATCCTTTTCTATATAGAAACAACTCTCCAGGTGTGGTTGAATTGACTACTCAACTGCTAAGGCTTATAAATATTCTTTGGTTTCCCTTGTGTCGAATCAATAAGTTGGATGAAATACTTCCCTCGAAGACTGTTACGATCCCCTATACTTGTGGGTCATCAGTGGTCAAGCGACAATGCCACAAGAAAGTGGTGGTGGTATCAGCCTTCTTAAGGTGTTTAGCATTTACGTTAAAGACAGCATTTCCACAATCAAGATTCAGTATGAAAAGACACCCAACAATGGGTGCAAATCCATAAAACATATCACTACAATAAAGTGAACAACCATTGTTCTCAGACTTGTAGCAATACCATCGTGTATTAGACATGATCTAGAGATAATGTTTCTGCACAATGCCCTTGTAGTAGAAGCACTCAGTTTCAGTGTGGGCTCCACCCTTAGACTTGCTTTGGGAGCTGGTTTTACCGGCGCACTTGCGTTTCTTGGACTTGCCTTTCTTCTTGAAACTGGCGGTTTTATTCACGAGCAATACTTGCTTGTGATTCTTCCGCATTCCTGCTTCAGCAATTTTTAGCATGGCGAGCAACTCATTTGGTTTCTTGTTCATCCAATTCCTGTTGTACTTCATGATAAAACCGTTGTAAGACGGGGGGAGTGAAGCAAGCAACATCTCCACCACGAGTGCTGGTCGAATCGGAAATTCCAGGGTTTTAAGCCTTTCAGCGTAGCCAACCAATTTGACCATGTGTTCACCAACTGAACTTTCCACAGCCATCTTGCACTCTATCATGGTCTTTGTTAAGTCGTAACATTCAGACCATGCATTGAGTTTGTATAGAGCATCCATTTCCCTAATCATATCTCGGGCGGTGTGGAGTTCAAAACATTTTTCAATCTCTGGACTCATGCAAGTTAGCATGAGGAACTGCACTACAGTGTAGTCATCATCCTTAGTGGCCCAGACATTTCTTTCATCATCCGGGGCAGTTGCCACCAATTTAGCTGGAAGAGGCGTGTTAAGCACACACTCTTTCAGTAACAACCCCTGTAATTAAGGCACAATAATCACTTTCTAATTGTGCCAAGTCACCTTCATTTGCATTGCTTAATCATCATTAGTTGATATCTCATTTCAAATTCCATTTCAAATCAAAATTCAAATAGCAAGTGAAATTTGAAAAGCTACAAAAATTGCAAGAAAAATAGTTCATCATTATGAAAATAATCTATATGTAATTAAGGTTAAGGAAAACAACATTACTTGTTTGCTTAAATGGAAACTAGCAACCAAAAACAGTACCAAAACAGGTCCCATTAAATCTTTTCTAATTAAACCAAATTCAAATGGATTCCAATAATCCCCAAACTTTTTGACGCAGTGCAGAATAATGCATAGTATTTAATGTGGAAGTTGCACATTTTACAAAAGTCTTTTGGTGCAAAAAGAAAATACTAAACAGAGAAGAAAAACTGAAACAGGAAAAGAAAAAGGAAAATGGCTAAACCTACTATGCACTTGGCCCATTCGCTCACAGCCCAGCCCAGCTAGCTACAGTCATCGTCTTCATCACGCTGTCGAGCCGACAGCATTCGCGCGCTCTCTCGCTAGTCGGATTCCTGACGCGTGCCGCCATAGTAGCTCTGGGATCGGAAAAGGTCGATGCCGGGACACCCCTAGGCGAACCCTAGGTCCATTACCTCTCCCTCGCGCCGCACTCGTCTCCCGAGCACACGGCTGAACCACCGCTGCCACGCTCGCTGTCGTTCCCATGGCCATCGACCGTTCCTCGTCGCCGCACCATGCCCGGGAGAACCGTCACCCTGGACCACGTCTTCCCCCTGCGTCGAGTCGAGGCGTAAGGCAAGCCAACCAGTGCCTCCCCTCCGAATTTTCCTGCACCAGAGGATTCATAGAACCACCACACCTCGATTCCATGCTTCAATTCATCCTATATTCCACCAGGATCGAAATTCCTCTTCTGTCCGACGCCGTCGTCCGTCGGGAAGCTCGCCGTCCACGACACCATGCTCTCCGGCGACCACGACGGGTACCCAGAGGATCGCCTCGATTCCCTGGTTCCACCCATGGGTTCAGTTTCCCGAGAGTTGCCGCCGTTCACCGGCAATCGCCGCCAGTGAGTCGCCTCTGTTCTGTCGTGTGGGGGTGGGGGAGAATGCTGGCTTGACCAGGGTCAAACCCGACAGGCGGGCCTCGCCGTCAGCGACCAGTGCCACGCCAGCGCGCCGTTTAAGTGGAGACGGGTTCTCCAGAAGCCGTCTTCGCGCAAGGGAAAGCGTATTCCCTGGAGTACTCCGTCGACGTCAGCACCTCTTCTGCGCTGCCGAACGGCAGGGCTCGGCCCAATAGCACCACGCGGCTAAACAGTGCTCAGGGCGCAATTCTGTTCTTTTCTCTTTTTGTTTTCCGGTAGAACTCAAACAATTCTACAGAATCCATTTCAAATCCAAATTTGATGATTCAAATTTCTAAATACTCCTAAAAACATGCTCTATTAAGTTAGCTAGGATGAACATTTTTCCTAAGCTTAGTTTTTGTTGGATCTATTAAATAGTCCATTTAGTCATTTATTTCAGATTAGAAACTGTCTAGGAAATTCATATTAAATCCAAATAATTTGATTCTTTTTCTGTTATTTCTCATTTTTCATCTAGTTTATTTTAGTATTTGTTTCAAAAATATTAGAAACACTTTTTGGTATTGTTTTCAAATTAAATGATAATTGCAATATTTTTGAAAATAGGAAATGGAGGGAAGATAAAATTCTCAAACATTTGGAGTGCACCCCCACACTTCTGCATGCTCAAGGCAAGCATTTTGAAAATTTGACATGGTTAATGTTTGATGGTAGCTAGCGAGAATATTTGAATCATGGTTATGATAATTTTAATAGAATTTGCATATGACTATTTTTGCATGCATGATCCATGGCTATTTTGTTGTCATCTTTAAAACTTGAAGTATGAATAAAGATGGTTACCTTCACAGGTCACATATGCCTACGTGATCCGGACAAATCTGCAGGAAAGATCAGTCACGAGAAAGTGACCGTGAGACTGAAATCTCGTTGTGACGAGAATGATCAATAAGGGCATGTTGGGGCATGCTAGGTGGTAACGTTGTTGGGTACTACCAAGAAATTATATTGTACTAACCACTACAGGAAATACTTAAGCCTCCTGAGTCTACCGTAGATCGAGTCTTGCTTCGGTAACCCCCATACTTGATTCGTGCTGCCACTTGTCCCTGCCACAAGTAGGGTAGGGTTCAGTAAGTTGTTAACCCCTTTTCGTGCACACACTGTACGGAGAGGCCACAGTGAAAGATACCAGTGGCCACTGGTAGGCATGCCACTTGGTCCGGGGGCATGGGTGTTTCTGGCTGGGCCGAGTGGGGAGATACCCTTGTAATCCGCGCGTAGAAATAGTCATCCCATGCTATTGGAGGTTGTAGCCTTCCCACTTAGAGTTTTACTTAACTGTTGTTTTGGGTGATTCCTGGCAGCAGGAAAGTTAAGGTGGTGTGTGCTAGTTAATTGTATTTCAACCCAAAGACCGTAGTGGGAATTAGCCAGTGCCATAGTGCTGACTAAAGGAATCCCATGCACGTGGGTAAAGAGTACTCCCTCTGCAGAGTTATACCTATTCGAATAGCCATGTCCGCGGTTAAGGACTACAGGCTGGGTTGGTCAAGTGTCGGTCTTTGTGTCGCTCTCCGGAGGGAATAATTAAAATTGAGCATGATTTATTTTACAGGATAAGTATTGCCACTACTGATGTCACCATGAACATTATTTTTATTTGTGCATATTACTGTGGACCAACCCGTGTCACTTTATTGTATTTTTTTTAGTGTCTCCGGGGCTGGCTAGACTACCCCGGGCATTCAGTTTTATTTTCAAGACCTTACAAGGCGTCTCTCGAGTTCTCGGGTGGTCCTGTCTCGCCCGACTCTCTTGTAGATACCCGTTTGGCAATTCTTTACAAGACCTCTCATGGCGTCGCTTGGATTCTCGGGCGTTCCTGTCTCGCCCGAATTTCCTATTAGACAACCGTTTAGCATTTCTTTTCAAAACCGACCATGGCGTTACTTTTAGACACCTGAGTGGCATTTCTTTTATTCTCTTCTGGATTCTCAGGCGGTCCTGTCTCGCCCGATTCTCCATTAACTTTCCTTGTTTGTCATTAACAATTTATATTCTCATTGTTCTGCCCATGCTAATATTTATCATGCCAGGATTTAATACCTGTCAGCTTGCATGTAATATAGTCCATCATGAGCATACGCATATAGTTTGGTTCATCATGATCATATATTTTCTGCTGCATTCGGTATATCCTTTGTTCTTAATGTTTGCGAGTACATTCCAACGTGCTCACAGGCTTACCCCAGGCTATTTACTTGGCCAGGTCAGCATTTAACCGAGGAGTACCACAACGTTGTCCGTGCGGAACCTAGGATAGCAACCACGCATGATAGGAATTATCTGGGTCAGTTGTTCCTGTGGAAATGGAGCCCCATCGGCATTGGAGAACCATGAACCGCTATCCGCTTCCGTCATCCACTGTCAGAACTCATTGTTGTATCATTAGACCTTTATCGTCTTGTATCCAATTCTTGTAATAGCTTGGTAATCTGTAACAAGGACGTGTCCACCAGTAACAGAAATCCTGGGCTGGTGATGACACGAGGGGTTAATTTCTGGGATATTGCGCTCCCAAAATCCGGCCCCGACATAAACCTACAATTCATCGGATCCCAACAAACACATCACAAAGAAGGATTACATCGAATAGATCTCCAAGAACATCGAGGAGAACAATCTATTGAAGCTCAAAGAGAGAGAAGAAGCCATCTAGGTACTAGCTATGGACCTGTAGGTCTGTGGTAGACTACTCACGCATCATCAGAACGGCAGCAAGGTTGATGTAGAGGCCCTCCATGATCGAATCCCCCTCCGGCAGATTACCGGTGAAGGTCCTCAGATGGGATCTTGAAGAAACTGAGACTTGCAATGGCGGAAAAAGTGTTTCGGGTGGCTCTCTGTTGGTTTGGGAATATTTGAGAATTTATAGGCTTGGAATTAGGTCAAGAGGTGGCCCCAGGGACCCACAAGCCTGCCAGGCGCCCCCCATGGCGCGCCTGGTGAGCTTGTCGCTCCCTCGTGCAACTTCTCGTCTCCTCCCGAAGCTTCCTGGGTGTCTTCTGGTCCAAGAAAAATTAATCCAAAGTTTTTTCTCCATTTGGATTTCGTTTGGTACTGTTTCCCTAAAAATCCGAAAACATGCAGAAAACAACAACTAACACTAGGCACTGAGTTAGTAGGTTAGTCTCAGAAAATGATATAAAATAGCATATAATTGCCTAATAAACATCCAATATTGATACTATAATAGCATGGAACAATCAAAAATTATAGATACATTGGAGACGTATCAGCACCCCCAAGCTTAATTCCTGCTCGTCCTCGAGTAGGTAAATGATAAAAACAGAATTTTTGATGAGGACTGCTACCTATCATATTCATCATGTAATCTCTTTTGTGGTATGAATGCTAAAGATCCGAATGATTCAAAGCAATAGTCTATAGTTTGACATAAAGACATCAATACTCAGGCATACCAACAAACAATCATGCCTTTCAAAATAAAAATGCTAAAGAAAGTTATCCCTACAAAATCATATAATCCTGTTATGCTCCATCTTCTTAACACAAAATATTTATCATGAACAACCCCTATTTTAGCCAATCAATTGGTTCATAGCTTTTAACGCGCTTCAGCATTTTCAACCCTCACGCAATACATGAGCGCAAGCCATGGACATAGCACTATAGGTGGAATAGAATATGATGGTAGAGATCAATAAGGGGAAGTGAAAAAGGAAGATAGTGTCACACCAATAAGGCTAATCAATAGGCTATGGAGATGCCCATCAATTGATGTCAATGCAAGGAGTAGGGATTTCCATGCAACGGATACACTAAGAGCTATAAGTGTATGAAAGCTCAACAATCAAAACTAAGTGGGTGTGCATCCAACTTGTTTGCTCATGAAGACCTCGGGCATTTGAGGAAGCCCATCATCGGAATATACAAGCCAAGTTCCATAACGAAAAATTCCCACTAGTATATGAAAGTGAAAGCATAGGAGACTCTCTATATGAAGAACATGATGCTACTTTGAAGCACAAGTGTGGAAAAAGGATAATAACATTGCCCCTTCTCTCTTTTTCTCTCATTTTTTTTTTATTTTTTACCCTTTTTTCTTCACTTTTTATCTTTCTTTTTTTTCTCTTTTTTTTAGTCCGGAGTCTCATCCCAACTTGTGGGGAAATCATAGTCTCCATCATCCTTTCCTCACTGGTACAATGCTCTAGTAACGATGATCATCACACTTCTATTTACTTACAACTCAAGATTACAACTCGATACTAGAACAAAATATGACTCTATATGAATACCTCTGGCAATGTACCAGGATGTGCAACGATACTAGCGTAACATTTATGAAAAATGATGAACGGTGGCTGAGCCACAAATACTAGGTCAGCTATATGATCATGCAAAGCAATATGACAATGACGATGTGTGTCATAAAAACGGAACGGCGGAAGTTGCATGGCAATATATCTCGGAATGGCTATGGAAATGCCATAATAGGTAGGTATGGTGGCTGTTTTGAGTAAGATATAAGGAGGTTTATGTGTGATAGAATCTATCATACAACGGGGTTTGGTTGCACCGGCAAAATTTGCACCAACTCTCAATGTGAGAAAGGGCAATGCACGGTACCGAGAGGCTAGCAAATTGCGGAAATGTGAGAGTGCGTATAATCCGTGGACTCGCATTAGTCATAAAGAACGCATTAGTTATAAAGAACTCACATACTTATTGCAAAAGTCTATTAGCCCTCGAAGCAAAGTACTACTATGGATGCTCCTAGGGGGAAGGTTGGTTGGAGTTAACCATCGAGCGCCCCCGACCGCCACACAAAGGAAGACAATCAATAATAAATCATGCTCCAATTTCATTGCATCACGACAGACCATACATGCATGCTTCGGGAATCACAAACCTTAACACCAATATTCTTACTAAACCACAATCATTCACTAGTACCTCCCACATACCACCTCCTTAATATCACAAAACTATTGCAAGGAATCAAACAAATCATATTCAGCGATCTACATGAATGTTTTTATTATATCCTTCTTGAATACCTATCATATTAGGACCAATTTCATAACCCATGCAAATTGCCATTACTATTTATGAGACTCTCAAAAAGATATAAGTGAAGCATGAGAGTTCAACTATTTCTTTAAAATATTACCACCACCGTGCTCAAAAAGATATAAGTGAAGCACTAGAGCAACTGCCTAGCTCAAAAGATACAAGTGAAGCACATCAATATTCTAACAAATCACAAATAAATGCGTGTCTCTCTAAAAAGGTGTGTCCAAAAAGGGATGATTGTGGCAAACTAAAAAGAAAACAAGAAAAAGACCACTATAATACACGACGCTCCAAGCAAAACACATATCATGTGATGAATAAAAATATAGCTCCAAGTAAGTTACAGATGGTTGGTAGAAGAAAGAGGGGATGCCACTCGGGGGTACCCCCAAGCTTGAATGCTTGAGACTCTTTTAAATATTATCTTGGGGTGCCTCGAGCATCCCCAAGCTTAGGCTCTTGCCACTCCTTATTCCTTCATCCATCTTGATCATACTCAAAACTTGAAAACTTCAACACACAAAACTCAACAAAACCTCGTGAGATCCGTTAGTATAATAACCAAATCACAAACTTTAGGTACTGTTATGAACACATTCATATTTTATAATTGCATAATAGCTACTGTATTCCTACTTCACCATGACTTATACCCCCCGATACAATCCATAGATTCATCAAAACAAGCAAACTATGCAACAAAAACAAAATCTGTCTAAAACATAACAGTCTGTAGCAATCTGAGTAAAACCCATACTTCTGAACCTCTAAAAATTATGAAAAATTAGGAAAACGTGTAAACTTTGTATATCAATCATGTGTAAAAAATTCAGAGCAAGAACACGTTCCAGTGATTTTTAGATTTTTCTGGACTGAGCGTAAAAGTTTCTGTTTTTTACAGAATCAAAGCAACTATTATCCCGCATCATCCTAATGGCTTTACATGGCACAAACACTAATTAAAACATAAAAACACAATCATAACAGAGGCATAATTGTGTGCACACTAAAAAAATATAAATGATAACTATTGGGTTGTCTCCCAACAAGCTCTTTCTTTATAGCCACTAAGATAGGCTTGAGATTTTATCGATGCTCACACGAAAGATGACAATTGAAACACAAAGCGAGCATCATAAAACATGTGACAAACACATTTAAGTCTAACATACTTCCTATGCATAGTCATTTTATAAGCAAATAAATTATCAAGACAAGAAATATCTAGCATATGCAAGGAAGGACAATAAAACATTGACAATCTCAACATAACGAGAGGTAATTTAGTAACATGAAAATATCTACAACTATATTTTCCTCATAATTGCATGTAGGATCATAATCAAATTCAACAATATAGCTATCACATAAAATATTTTATTCATGATCCACATGCATAAAAGTCTTACAATCTTCCAAGATAGTGGGATTAACATTTACTAAAGTCATGACCTCTCCAAACCCACTTTCATAAAAAATTTCATACGATTGATAATTCTCCAAAGTAGTGGGATTATTACCTAAAGATGATACTCTTCCAAACCCACTTTCAATATTATGGCAACCACTAATATCAATATCATATTCATAATGAGGCTTAAATAAATTTTCAAGCTCATAAGAAGCATCAGCCCAATCATGATCATTATAATAAGTAGTGGATACAACCTAACTATCATCCCCAAGCTTATAGTTGTGCATATCATTAACATAATTGACATTAATAGAATTTATAACAACATTGCAATCATGCTTCTCATTCAAGGAGCTATCATGAACCACTTTATAAATTTCTTCTTTCAAAACTTCATCACAATTTTCGGATTCATGATTTTCAAGCAAACTTCATAGAGAAAATCAAGTACACTAAACTCAGTAGTAATTGGTACATCATAATTGGATCTTTTGAAAAGATTAGAAAGTGGATGAGGATCCATCTTTTTTCCTTTTTCCTTTATGTTATTTGAGTGTGCACATGCATGCAATTAAAGCAAGCAAGCAAGCAAGCAAACTAGCAAACAAGCAAACGGAAAATATTTTTGTTATTCAAGTAAATGACAAATAACGTAAATGCAAGTAGATGATAGTTTGTATGTAGGTACCTGATAGGTTATGGTGATATCTCCCCGGCAACGGCGCCAGAAATTCTTCCTGCTACTGGTAAACTGTGTTGGTAAAATCCTTGAAGAGGAAAGGGGATGCAGTATAGTACAGATAAGTATTTCCCTCAGTTAAGAACCAAGGTTATCAATCCAGTAGGAGACACACGACACAACCTCGTAAGCAGCACCTACACACACAAAAGCAAATACTTGCACCCAACGCAAAACAAGGGGTTGTCAATCCCTTGGCGGTCAATTGCAAGAATAAAATCTCATAGTGGTAGATAAATAAAGTAAAACACAAAAGTAAATAAATTGCATCAAGGTATTTTTTTGTTTTATATACTGGAAAATAGACCCGGGGGCATAGTTTTCACTAGAGGCTTCTCTCTTGAAGATAGCATATGGTGGGTAAACAAATTACTGTTGGGCAATTGATAGAAAAGCGCATAGTTATGACAATATTGAAGGCAATGATCAGGTATATAGGCATCATGTCCGAGACAAGTAGACCGACTCCTGCCTGCATCTACTACTATTACTCCACCCATCGACCACTATCCAGCATGCATCTAGAGTATTAAGTTCATAAGAACGGAGTAACGCCTTAAGCAAGATGACATGATGTAGACAAAGTAAATCCAAGCAATATGAATAAACCCCACAATTTTACCCTTAATGACAGCAATACAATACGTGTCATGTCCCTTTCTGTCACTGGGATTGAGCAACGCAAGACCGAACCCATCACAGTGCACCTCTCCCATTGCAAGATAAATCAATCTAGTTTGCCAGACCAAACTGATAGATCGGAGAGAAATACAAAGCTTTAACAATCATGCATATAGGAATTCAGAGATGACTCAAATAATATTCATAAATAATCTAATCATAAACCCACAATTCATCAGATCCCAACAAACACACCGCAAAGAAGGATTACATCGAATAGATCTCCAAGAACATCAAGGAGAACATTGTATAGAAGATTAAAGAGAGAGAAGAAGCCAACTAGCTACTAGCTATGGACCCGTAGGTCTGTGGTAGACTACTCACGCATCATCGAAAGGGCAACAAGGTTGACGTAGAGGCTCTCTGTGATCAATTCCCCCACCGGCAGAGTACCGGTGAAGGACCCAGATGGGATCTCAAAGAAACAGAGACTTGCGACGGCGTAAAAAGTGTTTTGGGTGGCTCTCTATTGGTCTCCCAAATTTAGAGAATTTATGAAGTTGGAATTAGGTCAAATGAAGCAAGCATGGGCCCACAAGCTACCAGGGCGCGCCCCCCCTGTGCGTGCCCTGGTGGCTTGTGCCCCACGTGTTGATCTTCTAGCCCTCTCCCGAAGCATCCAGGGTCTCTTTTGTCCAGAAAAAAATCATCAAAAAGTTTTGTGGCATTTGGACTTCGTTTGGTACTGATTTCCTAGAAAACCAAAAACAAGCAGAAAATAGCAACTGGCACTGGGCATTAGGTTAATAGGTTAGTCCCAGAAAATGATATAAAATAGCATATAAATGCATAATAAACATCCAAGATTGATACTATAAGAGCATGGAACAATAAAAAATTATAGATATGTTGGAGACGTTTCACTCACGCACCACCACGCCGCCCCCACGCACCTACACAGCCGCTTGCTACCCTGCTCGCCCACTGCTGCGCAAGCTGCTGCCGCCGCTGCTCTCTGCCTCGCACGAGGCCATGGTGTGCGCAGCCGTGGCTGGCTGTGCCACTGCCAAATGGGCCCTACCCTATTAGCTTAGCAATAATTATGTTTTAGTTAGATTAGCTTAGGGCCTAATTAGCCTATTTGGGCCTATGACATGTGGGCCTGATTTATTTTAAAGCTTAATTAAATTATGTGACAATGACAAGCGGGTCCCACCTCTACTGTGCACTTTTTGACCAATCAACGGTCAACTTCTGAGTCAGCAGTTGACCAGGCCCACCTATTAGCCTCCTAGCAATCTGCTAGGTACACTTATGGGTACCCATAGCATTTTACTGTTATAATTTGAATTTAAAATAAATTTCAGAAATACCAGAATATTGCTATAACTTCGGAAAATCATAGAAAAATAACTGTAACTCGGATGAAAAACTTTTATATATGAAAAATGATCAAAAAAATATAATGAATCCGCTTATCGCTTCCACATACCTGCCACACCCCTCTAACATACTGAATCTGGACATTTTGCCTCAGGATCATCTGACTGAAAATTGCCTGGAGCTGGGAAAATATTCCATTTAAAATGCTTAGTAATGCATTAGACCATATCACCAACACATTTTGCCGTGACATACATCTGTGATGCATTTGATTGCTCTGTTATTTATTGTTTGCCCCTCCATTACTTCCTTTTCGGTAGACTCCGAGACCACTGATGATCCGGAGATCGACTACGACACCGACAATCCTTCTTCCTTTGTAGCAGAGCTTCCAGGCAAGAAAACCCCCTTGATCATTCCGATATCGCCCATTCTTTCTCTCTCATACTTGCATTAGAATTTGCTACTGCTGATGTTCCGATAGCAACTATTCTGATGCATAGCCTATTTTTGTAACCTGCTATTGATACCTTACCTGATATCCTAAATGCTTAGTATAAGATTGCCAGTGTTTCACCAGTGGCCCTACACCCTTGTCCATGTTGCCATGCTTTACCATCCGGGTGTTCCGAGCAAGTGATCATTGTATCGATACCTGAGCCCACCGTCAGTACCATGTAGTTGTACGACTCTGCAGAGCGGTTACCAGGTGTCGAGGGTGATTCCTCATATTTCACTTTTGATGATGACTCTATAGTGTAGCACATCAAGTGTGACTTACCGAGGGTGATTCCTCGTACTTCACTCTCGATGCTGACTCTATCGTGCAGTACCTCAAGTGAGGACCTATGGAGGGTGATTCCTGGGAGTTCACCTTGATGGTAAGGACCCACTTTTTTTTAAATGTTACTACGGGACTGAAGGGGCAGGTGGTACCACCCCGGTAGAGGTGGACCTGGTGTCGGTTCTAAATCCGGCATATCTCGTAGTAGGGGTCCTAAGCAAGGCGTCTTGGAGCGATGGTAACAAGGACACAAGATTTTACCTAGGTTCGGGCTCTTTGGAAGAGATAATACCCTACGTCCTGCTTTTGATTGTATTCATATGGGATATAGTACATAGTACATGTATCTACCATGAGATTGATCTAATGAATATGAGTTGTCCTATGATCATCTAGCCTGGCCTCGGTTTATATAATGCACTGGAGGCCTAGGGTTTAGAAGAATCCTCGTCTTGTTTGCCAAGTCTTGTGGAGTCTTCCTTGTATGCGTCATGGGCTGCCCGAACTGGCCCATGATTGAACTGCCATGGGGGTCCTCGGCCTGATTCACCTGGTCGGGAGATGACGTGACGAGTAACCCCTAGTCCAGGACACCATCTGTAGCCCCTTGAACGAGTCTTCAAATTGGGGACGCTCCTTGGTTCTTCCGAACTATTCCTCATCTTGGGTCGTCGGTCTTGGAAGCTGCTTCAACAAATCTTCCCATCTTCGATCTTGAGGATTGCCGAGGTGTATCCGAAGAGTTTACCCGTCGGGCATCCAAGGAGTTTGTACGTCGGGCGTCCAAGGAACCCCTTCAAATTATTGGCCTTTATCAATGCCTTGTTATTTTTACGCCGCACCTCAGGTTTAAAGTTTTTCCCCGTGCAGTGGTGTCCTCTCGCAACCGAGCACGAACGCTGGACTACATCCGAGGTGTCTTTTTGCAGCCAAGCTCTAACGCCGATCGGCAACCGAGGTTCATTTTAGCAGCCGAGCTCCAACGCCGGTCTGCATCCAAGCTGTCATAGATTTCCTCAGTCTTGAAAGGTTAATGGAGTTCAGCCGAGCTTAATGCCGGGAACGTCCTCTAGGGAGATAGCCACTTGTATCCGAGCTTCATGCCGGACTGTTTCCAGGTGGTGCACCACCTTGGGCTTGGGCTGATTTTTTGTGGATTTTTTTCGATTGGTGTGGTTTATTCTCTGCCGAGATATATAGCCAGTAGCCCTCAAGGTGTGTGTCGGCCATAAATCCAAGATGCACCTAAAGGAAAACATAAAACCGCTCATCCCAGTAGCCCCTAAGACTCGGGTCTATTACGAAATCGGCTTGAGGATCAACTCCTAGCTCGGCAGCATACTTAGGAATGGAAACGCGGTGTGCATAGTCCTCGAGAGTCAGGTTGCCTGCGACCGACCAACCTGAGGATCGTAATCTCCTCGAAAACTATTTTGCACTTTGTAAATTGTCTACAATGAATCGTCAATGCAGTAGCCCCCCGAGCCACTGATCGGGTGGCAACACCAGAGCAGGGGATCGATGTACCTCTTTAATTGCTTTTAATTGAGAAGCGCGAAGCCCAGTAGCCCCCGAGTCTTAATTTCGGCAAGGGTGGCCGAATTAAGGATCGATATCCGGAGTAAATTGACTTTAATCACAATTTATGTGTAATGATTCTACGTATCCAAGTACTTTACATCATTAATGCTTGGATCCGCATTGTACAAAACTTTGTTGACTGACCATCGGCTTGAACCTCCTCGGCTAGAAGCCGAGGAGTGTTTGTCCTACTTTATAACACCTTTATAAGGGCCAAGATTTACGACAAACAAGGCAATCCGCCGATATGGTTTTATAAACAAAGGTGCACGGAGAGATATGTTATATTACTATTTAATGTAAGAAACATCTTCTGAGAAAAATAGTTCCTTTTTAGGTTCCTTTTCTCAGGTTATCATGCTAACCATGATTATGTAACTTCACCTCCGATCTAAGTGGGTGAAAATAGTGAAGATTAATTCGGGAAAATTTTCCGAAGTATTTGGCTTTAAAAAACCAAGATTTTCACTTCCATCATTGCCAACCAATTATATTCTTGAGATTGCTAACTTTCGGTTCACCCAGTCTAAGGTACTAACCCGGATAACACAGTAGTAACAATCGGGAACGTAGGGGGTAAGCACAGGAGCCATGCAACCCAGCTTGGCCAGATCTCAAGTCAAATTGACGCATATTGTGGCTTTATAATGATTTATGGGAAGGCAACGCTCGTATATTGAATACAAATGCTGAGAATATGTTGGACTCTCCAGGAGTCCCAAAGTAATCGCGCTGAGGTGCCTCAAGGAGCCCGGGTACGGTTTATTGGACACTTTTATATGTCTGAAGTGTTTTATACCAAAAACTCGAGGTTAGAATTGCACAGGTTTTTCAAAGACTGCCGAACTGCTTTTCTATTAGTGACCTCGGATAAAACGAACACTTTTATGAAAGCAAGCGGATCGGCCGATTGAATTTGCTCATGTTGTGGTAGTCAGCTTTTAAGTTGTATTTGTAGTTTTATGCTATATGTTATTTTGACTCCGTTGCAACTGTTTATAATTTGAAAGTGGCCCATCATCGGCTTCCGCCCCTTTGTAGATGCTACGCAGGATGTTTCCGCAATAACAAGACAACCCTTAGCCGATGTCTCAGTGCCCGAAGGTGGTTGTGTTAGCGGAAATGAGGCAATCAGATATGTAGCCTTTATAACTTTCACTTAGTCATAGGAGCTTAAAGTTGGGAGGCCAGTTACTAGCCCCCGGTTAGTGTTCGGCGTCAGCCGAGGTCAAGCCATTAACACTTCGGCCAATTTTATGAAAGGCCCATCGTTTAATATGGAGTAACCTCTACCGATCTATAGTGTGACACAGTCATCGGATCACTGACCAGTTTACGCTCAATGTGACAGTCAGTTTTTAGTTTTCTCCACTGAGGTACTTGACCATTAAAACAGGAAGTACAATCGCAGTGGTTCTCCCTTTACACTTAGCCGAACAATCGGGAATGTAAGGAGTAACAACAGGAGCCGGGCAACCCAACTATTGACCGAAGACACAATTCGAAACCGATGCATATAAAGCAATATCCGAGAACGTTTTGCCGAGGACTCCATGGGGTACCTAGGCTGTTGGTGGGTTCGGGTCGAGTCGCAGCCCCTGTTGATATTGCCGATGCTTTAAAGGCGTCCGACGTTGTACTGGGAGACTTATGCTGGAGTCACGCAAATAGGTAAAAAGTGCTATAAGGTCAGAGAACCAAAGAAACTCACATAAAAACTTCATGTCTAAACTAAATCAAGTTTTTTTGTGCCAATCCGAAATTATTCTTTAAAATGAATTTGTGCCTCCGTCGTGTTTTAACATGACACATCCGATCTCAAGGCTTCTAGCGGGTCAGCCTTCGACTTCAACCTCCTATCCCGAAGGTGGAGTGCTTCTCAGGCCAGTTTAGCGAACTAAACTCGAGCGGCTTTAGAGAAAAACCAGGCTATCCGGATATTGACCGCACACTCGAGTCGAGAAAGGTGTGGTAGAAATAGATTTTGCAACGACTTAGAAGAAAACGCATTTATTATGATACGTCTCATATAAATTTAAGAGCCCCAGTTTAACTTGGGTAGAGGAGGCGTTTTTAACAAATGACTTTTTTTTAACATAAATATAATACTTGGTCGAACCAAACAAAAATTAAACATTTAAAAAAAATAGAGCATGAAAGCGACTTAGCTGGTTAATGTGCTCGGTGTTGACGACGTGGGCCGAGCTTGCGGCGGGTCGAGGTCCCAGCCCCAAGCCGGTTCCGAGGTGGCCAAGCGAAGAGCTTGGCTTGATGAAGTGACAAGACAACATTGCCGATGTGCCGAGGGGACGCCCCCGGTCCAGCCGACGAGATAGAGTAGGTCGGAAGGGTGACGACAAAGTCCCCAGAGCAGGTTGATGAAGCGATGGTGAAGGCTCTAGTCCAGCCGAGGTGACGGAGCAGCTCGGCGGGTTGACACCAGAGCCCCCACCTCAGTCGACAAGTCAAAACAGGTCGGTGTGGTCGACGTCGGTTTGATGAAGTGACGACTTGGCGATGCCAACAAAGTGTGGCGCGCCAAGGTGACAACACAATTTGGTCGTCGGAGGCGGAACGACGATGTCGGCATGCCGAGGTGACCGCGTGATGCAATCGAAGTTAATTATCTGCACACATAAAATAGTGCAAGCCAAAAGTAATAACAAATAAAGATAATAATTTTAAAAAAATCTTCTACTTAATTGTTTTAAGTGAAGTAAATAATTAAAGAAATATGGCCTGAGCGCCGAGGTTGATGTCGACATAGGTCGGCTGGCCGAGGTGACGGCGAGACGCTGGCCGGACCGACGTCACGTACGAGCGTCGGTAGAATATCTCTGCAAACATAATGTAGTACAAAATAATAGAAAATATTCTGTGTGAAATAATTTTACGTGATAAAGGAATAGTTAGGAAAATCTAAACTTGTTTGACGACGAAGGCCGTAGCAGATCGAAGAAAATAAAAGGAAGCGGTCCGTACGGAACTAGTATCAACCAGTACCAAGAATAGATTGGTTTTGATCTTTACGTGGAGTAGTAGTACTTGAATTATTAGAATCCACTTACCAAATCTAGTGTACCGTGCTGCAAAACTAGTCAATTGGGTTAGTAATACTCTGGGTCTAAGCACTTTTCAGAAAAGGTAGTCGAGGACCAGGGGCTGAACTAGGAGCTGAATTAAAAAAGTAAAGGAGCGAATCTCCCTGATGTGTGTGCTCCACTGAGCTGGATTGTGCTTCACCGAGCTGAATTTGATTGGCCCATGGCCTATGTGCCTTGCTTGACAACTTCTCCTCGGCTGGATAGCCGCCGGCCAGACTGCGTTTTGTTTTCCTTTAATTTGTGCGTTGACCCACACAGCAAATCTGCAACTCTAGGCTGCCGCTGCATGCGCCCGTTTCCTTAGGGACTTCCACGGTGCGCGGGGTAGGGCCTCTTCGCCAATTCACGAGTCCGGATTCGAGCTAACGCCAGATGACGGGCACAGCCACCGTCGTCAAAATTTTCCAGATCCTGGTCTGACTGCAAACAAAATAGCATGACTGAACAGCAACAATTTGCAAAAAACAAGATTTACGTAAAACAGATCTAACTGAAGAAATATCACCTGATCATCGCAACGATCAATGACGATCACCCAGCAGGCTCCCAATAAAAACACCAATGTCGGTTCTAAATCCGGCATATCTCATAGTAGGGGTTCTAAGCTAGGCATCTTGGAGCGATGGTAACATGGACACAGGATTTTACCCAGGTTCGGGCTCTCTCGAAGAGATAATACGCTACGTCCTGCTTTTGATTGTATTCATATGGGGTATAGAACGGAGTACCTGTATCTACCACGAGATTGATCTAATGAATATGAGTTGTTCTATGATCATCTAGCCTGGCCTCGGTTTATATAATGCACCGAAGGCCTAGGGTTTAGAAGAATACTCGTCTTGTGTATCAAGTCTTGTGGAGTCTTTCTTATATGCGTCATGGTCTGCCCGATGTGGCCCATGAGTGAACCGCCATGGGGTCCTCGGTCCGATTCACCTGGTCAGGAGCCGACGTGATGAGTACCCCTAGTCCAGGACACCATTGATGACCCACAAGTAAGGGGATAAATCGTAGTCCTTTCGATAAGTAAGAGTGTCGAACCCAACGAGGAGCAGAACGAAATGACAAGCGGTTTCCAGCAAGATAATGTCTGCAGGTACTGAAATTATCGGTAACAGATAGTTTGGTAGCAAAGTAATTTGTAACAAGTAACAAGTAACAAAAGTAACAATAGTTGCAGCAAGATAGCCCAATCCTTCTTATGGCAAAGGACAAGCCGAAACGATCTCTTATAATAAGCAAAGCATTCTTGAGGACACGTGGGAATTTCATCTAATCACTTTCATCATGTTTGTTCGATTCGCGTTCGCTACTTTGATAATTTGATATGCAGGTGGACCGGTGCTTGAGTGTTGTTCTTACTTGAACAAGCCTCCCACTTATGATTACCCCCTCTCGCAAGCATCCGCAACTACGAAAGAAGAATTAAGATAAATCTAATCATTGCATGAAACATATTGATCCAAATGAGCCCTTTACAGAATAGCGCATAAACTAGGGTTTAAACTTCTGTCACTCTAGCAACCCATCATCTAATTACTGCTCCACAATGCCTTCCCTTAGACCCAAAGATGGTGAAGTGTCATGTAGTCGACGTTCACATGACACCACTAAGAGAAGCAACAACATACATATCATCAAAATATCAAACGAATACCAAATTCACATGATTACTTATAACTAGACTTCTCCCATGTCCTCAAGAACAAAAGTAACTACTCACAAACCATGTTCATGTTCAAGATCAGAGGGGTATTGAATATCATTAAGGATCTGAACATATGATCTTCCACCAAATAAACCAACTTGCATCAACTACAAGATGTAATGAATACAACTAGCAACCCATAGGTACCAATCTGAGGTTTTGAGACAAAGATTTAATACAAGAGATGAACTAGGGTTTAGATGAGATGGTGCTGATGAAGATGTTGATGAAGATTGGTCCTCCCACGATGAGAGGATCGTTGGTGATGTCGATGGCTTCGATTCCCCCCTCTCGGAGGGAAGTTTCCCTGGCAGAATCGCTCCGCCGGAGAGCAAAAGTGCTCCTGCCCAGGTTCCGCCTTGAGACGGCGATGCTTCATCCCGAAAGTCCTCTCTGATTTTTTCTAGGGCAAACGGCTTCATATAGGAGAAGATGGGCCACGGAGGCCGGCCAGGGGGTGGCCGTGCCCTAGTGGCTTGTGGCCACCTGGTGGGTGCCCTCTGGTATTTCTTTTAACCAGTATTTTTTATATATTCCAAAATAATTCTCCGTAAAATTTCAGCTCATTTGGAGTTGTGCACAATAGGTATCTCTGACGTAGCTTTTTGAGGTCCAGAATTCCAGCTGCCGGCATTCTCCCGCTTCTTGGTAATCTTGCAAATTAAGAGAGAAAAGGCAGCGTCACAAAGTATTATAATGATCAAAAACATTGTAAATAACAGTAGGAAAACATGATGCAAAATGGACGTATCAACTCCCCCAAGCTTAGACCTCGCTTATCCTCAAGCGAAAACCGAAATTGATAATCATGACCACATGTTTAGAGAGAGAGGTGTCGATAAAAACAAAACACGGACATAGTAGCATTATGAAAATTATCATAGCATCTATATATCATCATAGAACTTCTCATGCAAAAGTAACAATTCAGCACAACAGCAAAGTATAAAACATAAACTTTATTGAAAACTAACAAACTTTGATCTTAGTCAATGAAACAATTACGATTCATAATATTTTCAAGAAGAGTCTATGCAAGAGCTTTTTGTTTAGCAAGTCCACATACTCAACTATCATTTAGTCTTCTATGATTGCTGACACTCATGGCATATATATGGAGCAAAAGTTTTAGTCGGACCCATAGAAAGACAGGGGCTTATAGTTTCGCCTCCCAACTCATTTACCTCAAGTGTAATGTCAACAATAATAACTCATGATCACTCATATCCAACTGGATATATGTGCCTAGATCTTTCCCCAACACATGATGCTTGCAAATAGAGAAAATAAAACTGAATAGAGGAGGATACTATTCACTCTTGCATAAAAGTAAATACATAAAGTAAAAGATAGACCCTTCGCAGAAGGAAGCAGAGGTTGTCATGCGCTTTTTATTTTTGGAGCTCTTAATGCAAACGAACGTCACTTTATATTGCCCCTTGTGATAGCAACCTTTATTATGCGGTTTGTTGCTTTTATTTCTTCACCATCACAAGTTCGTACAAAGCTTACTTTCCCTTACAATAAAAGATCATACATATTTAGGAGCAATTTTTATTGATTTTGCACCGATGACAACTTACTTGAAGGATCTTACTCAATCCATAGGTAGATATAGTGGACTCTCATGGCATGAATCAGGGTTTAAGGGTTTTTGGATGCACAAGTTGTATCTCTACTTGGTGCGGATTTTTGGCTAGCAAAAGATATTGAGGAAGCACCACGTGTTAGAGGATCTATGACAATATAACTTCTATGTGAATATAAACAACCATAACTCATTACGTTGTCTTCCTTGTCCAACGTCAATTAATGACATAGAATATTTAATGGGGGCTCACAATCATAAAAGATGTCCAAGATATTATATTTATATGTGAATGCTCTCTTCCTTTACTAATCTTTCATGAATTGCAACATTGACCAATACTATGCTTGTTAACTTCCAACAAATTTTATCAAGTATACCTTTTCTTTATGTGAAGTCATTACTCCTCATGGGATTAGCATCAGATCTTTTTATTATTTTCATTGCTAAGATTAAAACATAAAAATAAAGAAACAAAATCAAACCACTCTTTATTATATAACTCTCAACTCGATTACATAGATAGATAGATCACGAACCTAGCACTCAAAACTACATCATACTAAACTTTTATTTTTCTAAATCACAAAATATCTAAGGATCGAACTAAATTAGGTAAAGATGGTAAAAGTGATGGTGATATGATACCGGGGCACCTCCCCCAAGCTTGGCACAAGCCAAGGGTGGTGCCCATACCCATATACTCATGTCTCCATCTTCGGTGATGGTGGTGATGTAGTGGTAGACTTGTCTTGAGCAATGTTCATCAGGATCTCCTTTAAACTTTGTATCTCATGAAGCATGTGGCGGATGATCTCGACATTCTTTTGCACTTCAGCCATGATGTGTTCGTTCTCAGGGCCCCAAGGGTCCTTTCCTGCACCACTTTCACTCGGACGGGATATGTCCCAATTGGAGGGTATGTGCGCACGAGAGGTATTCTCATTCCCATAAATATGAATCAAATTATGAAAATTGTTCCGATGTAACCTTTGTAAGGGCCTCCTAGGAGCAAGCCCTTCTTGAACCTCTTGGCTCCTTGGGTTGCTTGCCATTCCTGCAATTTGATGAGGGTTTGGAGTGGTGGAGATGCCAGCTAGGGTGCCTCTCTCCGAAGCTGGAGGGTGAACTTCAAGTGAATCTCCTTCATCTTCTTCCATGGCAACTTTTTTGGCTCCCTCCCTCCTGAGCTCTATATGTAGTAACCAAGCATCGTCTCCCAGGTTATTGGAGGAGGAGGAAGACATGATGCCTGGCCTTGGGGAATCTGGCAGAAATAGCACGAAACAAGAACAGAGGCAAATCTTGCGATACCGTGGTCAAAACATCCGGGAGTATATATGAAGAATTTTTATCTTGCAGGACAAGTATTGCAGAAGAAAACGGAGTCGGGAAGGCACACGAGGGGCCCACAAGCTACCAGGGCATCAAATGGTTCAATAACAAGTGAATAATTCATAGGCATTTCCAGATGTCTACTAATATTACCAATTCTTTGACATTCATCGCAAGAAAGGACAAACTTAAGTGCATCTTTGAAGAGAGTAGGCCATTAAAAACTAGATTGTAATACCTTGTGTGCAGTTCTGTCTCCAGCATGGTGTCCTCCATATGCCTCGGAGTGACACTTCCGTAGGATTTGTTCCTGTTCATGCTCAGGTACACAACATCTACTCCTTTATATAGATGTGGGTCATCCCAAAAGTAATGTCTTAAATCAAAGAAAAACTTTTTCTTTTGTTGGTATGAGAAACTAGGTGGTATATATTTAGCAACAATGTAATTAGCATAGTCTGCATACCATGCAGTATTACGAGAAGCATTTATGACAGCTAATTGTTCATCAGGGAAACTATCATTAATAGGTAGTGGGTCATCAAGAACATTTTCCATTCTAGATAATTTATCAGCTACGGGATTCTCAGCTCCCTTTCTATCAACAATATGCAAGTCAAATTCTTGTTGCAAAAGAACCCACCCAATCAGTCTAGGTTTAGCATCTTTCTTTTCCATAAGATATTTAATAGCAGCATGATCGATGTGAATGGTTACTTTAGAATCAACAAAGTAAGATCTGAATTTATCACATGCAAACACAACTGCTAAAAATTCTTTCTCAGTAGTAGCATAATTGCTTTGAGCACTGTCTAGAGTTTTACTACCATAATGAATAACATTCAATTTGTTATCAAATCTTTGTCCTAGAACAGCACCAAGAGCATAATCACTAGCATCACACATAATTTCAAAAGGCAAGTTCCAATCTGGTGGTTGAACAATAGGTGTAGAAATCAAGGCTTTCTTAAGTGTTTCAAAGGCTTCTACGCAATCATCATAAAAAACAAATGGAACATCTTTTTGCAAAAGATTGATAAGTAGCCTAGAAATTTTAGAGAAGTCTTTTATAAACCTTCTATAGAAACCAACATGACCAAGGAAACTTCTTATACCTTTAATATCTTTAGGACATGGCATTTTCTCAATTGCACCTACTTTAGCTTTATCAACTTCAATACCTCTTTCAGAAATTTTATGCCCAAGGATAATACCTTCATTTGCCATACAGTGGCACTTCTCCCAATTCAAGACAAGATTTGTTTCTTCACATCTCTGCAAAACTTGATCAAGGTTGCTTAAGCAATCATCAAAAGAAGTTCCGTAAACGGAGAAATCATCCATGAAAATCTCAACAATCTTTTCACAAAAGTCAGAGAATATAGCAATCATACATCTTTGAAAGGTAGCAGGTGCATTGCATAAACCAAAAGGCATACGTCTATAAGCATAAGTTACAAAGGGATAGGTAAAGGTGGTTTTCTCTTGATCTTCTTGTGACACAGGTATTTGAGAAAAACCAGAATAACCATCTAGAAAACAGAAGTGTGTATGCTTAGACAATCTTTCTAACATTTGATCAATAAAAGGCAAGGGGTAATTATCTTTTCTAGTAGCTTTATTTAATTTGCTAAAATCAATTACCATCCTATAACCAATTACAATTCTTTGTGGAATGAGTTTGTTTTTATCCGTAGGAACAATGGTACTTCCACCTTTCTTAGGGACACAATGAACAGGACTTACCCATCTACTATCAGCTATGGGATAGATTATACCCGCTTTCAGAAGCTTTAATATTTCAGTCCTTACCATGTCCTTCATCTTAGGATTTAAGCGACGCTGATGATCAACAACTGGTTTAGCGTCAGTCTCCATTTTAATCTTCTGCAGACATAGAGTGGGACTAATGCCCTAAAGATCATCGAGAGTATATCCAATAGCAGCCCGGTGCTTCCTCAGAGTTTTAAGCAATCTCTTTTCTTCATACTCTGAAAGGTTAGAACTAATAATAACAGGACATATCTTCTTTTCAACAAGATAAGCATATTTCAACGTATCAGGTAGTCACTTTAATTCAAACACAGGATAACCCTTACGTGGTAGAGGATCCCCAAGAGTTTCAACAGGAAAGTTATGCTTAAGGATAGGTGTTTGTTTGAAGAATATCTCATCTTTCTCATTTCTTTCATTCATATGCATATCATTTCCATGGTCTAGAAAATATTGTTCTAAAGGATCGGTAGGAGGAACAACAATAGAAGCGAGACCAATTATTTTATCCTTACTAGGAAATTCCTTATCATGCGGTTGTCTACTAAACTTTGAGAAATTAAACTCATGAGACACATCACCAAAATTAACACTCACCGTTTCCTTGTTGCAATCAATCTTAGCATTAACGGTATTCAGGAAAGGTCTACCAAATTTAATGGGAAAAAATCATCTTGTGGTGAGCCAAGAACGAGAAAATTAGTAGGGTATTTGATCTTACCACACAAGACTTCAACATCTCGAACAATCCCAAGTGGTGAAATAGTATCTCTATTTGCGAGCTTAATAGTAACATCAATGTCTTCAATCTCAACAGGTGCAATATCATTCATAATTTCTTGATATAAGGTAAAAGGAATAGCACTCACACTGGCACCCAAATCACATAAACCATGATAACAATGATCTCCTGTTTTGACAGAAATAACAGGCATATACCAACAACAGGTCTATTCTTATCTTTAGGATCAGGCTTAGCAATTCTGGTTGCTTCATCACATAAGTAAATAACATGCCCATCAATATTATTAGCCAAGAGATCTTTAACCACTGCAATACTAGGTTCAACTTTAATTTGTTCAGAAGGTTTAGATGTTTTAATATAGCTTTTATTAACCACAGTTGAAGCTTTAGCATGTTCCATAATCCGTACAGGGAAAGGAGGTTTCTCAATATAAGCAGTAGGCACAACTGTATCAACATTATAAATAATTGTTTCATCTTTAGCCTTAATAAGTTCCTCAACTATTTCTTCAATAGGTGGATGATATTTAAACCACTTCTTTTTAGGAAGATCAATATGAGCAGCAAAGGATTCACAAAAGGTAGCTACTATCTCAGAGTCAAGTCCATATTTAGTACTAAACTTATGAAAGACATAGGTCTCCATAAAAGACTTAACACAATCAAACTCAAGATTTATATCTGACTCATTACCTTTGTCAAACTCCCAATCTTCAGAGTTGCATTTAATTCTTTCCAAAAGATCCCACTTGAATTCAATAGTTTTCTTCATAAAAGAACCAATAGAAGAAGAATCGAGCATGGATCGATCATCATGAGAAAGCCGAGCATAAAAGTTCATAAGAATAATTTCTCTTGAGAGCTCATGATTGGGGCATGTGTGCATCATAGATTTAAGCCTCCCCCAAGCTTGAGCGATACTTTCTCCTTCACAAGGCTAAAAATTATATATATAATTCCGATCACGATGAACCAGATGCATAGGATAAAACTTCTAATGAAATTCCAATTTCAATCGGTTCCAATCCCACGTTCCAATATCATCACATTGCCTATACCATGTCAATGCCTTTCCCTCCAAAGATAAAGGGAATACCTTCTTCTTAACTTGATCCTCGGATAGACCTGCAAGCTTAAACAATCAACAAATTTCATCCACATATATTAAGTGCATATCGGGATGTACCGTTCCATCTCCTGCATAAGGATTAGCTAGCAGTTTCTCAATCATACCCGAAGGAATCTCAGAATAGATATTTTTAGTAGGTTCAATAGGTGGAGAGGCAACTTTAATTGCTTTCGGTAGAGGCAAAGATGCCCGAACAAACTTCTCAAAGAGTTACTTTCCATAGTGACAAGTGACACTAAATTTCAGCACGTAATAAAAATGTTTCCTCACCAAATTCCACTCACCAAATGCGCTTCACTCCCTGGCAACGGCGCCAGAAAAGAGTCTTGATGACCCAAAAGTATAGGGGATCAATCATAGTCCTTTCGATAAGTAAGAGTGTCAAACCCAACGAGGAGCAGAAGGAAATGACAAGCGGTTTCAGCAAGGTAATGTCTGTAGGCACTGAAATTATCAGTAATAGCTAGTTTGGTAGCAAAGTAATTTGTAGCAAGTAACAAGTAATAAAAGTAACAATAGGTGAAGCAAGATAGCCCAATCCTTCTTATGGCAAAGGACAGGCCAAAACGATCTCTTATAATAAGCAAAGCATTCTCGAGGACACATGGGAATTTCATCTAGTCACTTTCATCATGTTTGTTTGATTCGCGTTCGCTACTTTGATAATTTGATATGTGGGTGGACCGGTGCTTGGGTGCTGTTCTTACTTGAACAAGCCTCCCACTTATGATTACCCCCTCTCGCAAGCATCCACAACTACGAAAGAAGAATTAAGATAAATCTAACCATAGCATGAAACATATGGATCCTAATCGGCCCCTTATAGAATAGCGCATAAACTACGGTTTAATCTTCTGTCACTCTAGCAACCCATCATCTAATTACTACTCCACAATGCCTTCCCTTAGGCCCAAAGATGGTGAAGTGTCATGTAGTCAATGTTCACATGACACCACTAAGAGAAGCAACAACGTACATATCATCAAAATATCGAACGAATACCAAATTCATATGATTACTTATAACTAGACTTCTCCCATGTCCTCAAGAACAAAAGCAACTACTCACGAACCATGTTCATGTTCAAGATCAGAGGGGTATTGAATATCATTAAGAATCTGAACATATGATCTTCCACCAAATAAACCAACTAGCATTAACTACAAGATGTAATCAACACTACTACCAACCCACATGTACCAATCTGAGGTTTTGAGACAAACATTGAATACAAAAGATGAACTAGGGTTTTAAATGAGAAGGTGCTGGTGAAGATGTTGACGAAGATTGGTCCTCCGATGATGAGAGTATCGTTGGTGATGTCGATGTGTTCGATTTCCCCCTCCCGGAGGGAAGTTTCCCCGACGGAATCGCTCCGCCGGAGAGCAAAAGTGCTTCTGCCAAGGTTCCGCCTTGAGACGGCAACACTTCGTCCCGAAAGTCCTCTTCTGATATTTTATAGGGAAAATGGCTTCATATAGGAGAAGATGGGCCACAGAGGCCGGTCAGGGGCCCCACAAGCTACCAGGGCGCGGCCAGGGGGTGGCCGCGCCCTGTTGGCTTGTGGCCACCTGGTTGGTTCCCTCTGGTATTTCTTTTCACCAGTATTTTTTATATATTCCAAAATAATTCTCCGTGAAATTTTGGCTCATTTGGAGTTGTGCACAATAGGTATCTCTGACATAGCTTTTTCAGGTCCAGAATTCCAGCTGCCGGCATTCTCCCACTTCTTGGTAATCTTGCAAATTAAGAGACAAAAGTCATTAAAACATCATCACAAAGTATTATAATGATCAAAAACATTGTAAATAACAGTAGGAAAACATGATGCAAAATGGACGTATCAACCATCACCTGGGTTCCCAACAGTCTCTTGAAAAGTTGGGTCGGCCCCAATGGTACCCATGAGAGATATTGTGGCGGATCGACCGGGCAGGCGGAGACCACCCAGGATAGAGGTGGGCCTGGACCCTCATCATGGACTGCGTGTTACCAAGTCAGAGCGACAGGAGCCCTGGTCGTTTCCGCGAGCTACTAATAAAAAACTAACGGATATGTGTATTTGATCTGAGTTGGCCGTTGGCCTATATGCACTAACCACCACGCGGGATAATGGTATGGGCCCTCGGCGTCGTACGTTCCTTCCGAAAGCTCTGACAGATGTCTAGTTCAGCATTGCGGTAGGGTTGAGCCGGCGCCATCCAGGACAGAGGTGGTGCCTGGGCCTAACCCTACGTGCAACGACCCGGAGTGCTTAGGGCGATCGGTCCATGACGCCTTCGCACTTAGGATGTAGACCGGCGAGGACTTCTCTGCAGAGGCTAGGTAGGACTACGGTGTGTCGATCATCCGAGGACGGACATTACCCAAAAAAGTGTGTCCGGCTGGAGGTAATCAAGTGTGTTGGGTAATGTGGTGCACTCCTTTAGGGAAGTTAATCTATTCGAATAGTCGTGTCCACGATAACAGCACACTCAGATTTGTATCCTGATCTACTACAACTAGAACCTGTTACTTTATAATACTAAGCTATTATATTTCTCCGGGATCGCTTTCTCGCAGGGTAGTCGCGGAAGGATCTCTGGGCGTTGTTAACATTTACTTGTTGCTATATATTATTATACGCTACTCACTTCTGATGCTGCAACATGTAAGTCTTCGCTAGGATAGATTTCTCCCCTTCTGCTCTGGAATTTCTGCAATATAGCCCAAAGATATAGCCACATTCTTTGTCACCGATGCATACTTAGCATAGTTCTGATGTAAGTCTTGCAAGTACTTTGGATGAGTACTCATGGTTTCTTTGCTACCTTTTTCCCTCTCTACCCGGTTGCTGCGATCAGATGACGGAGCCCAGGAGCTGGAGATCCCCGATGGTGCCTACTACCACGAGGAGACCGCCGAGCAGGAGTAGTTCGGAGGTCCCAGGCAGGAGGCCTGCGCCTTTTCGATCTAGTGTCGTTGTTTTGCTCAGCCTTCTTAAGGCAAACTTGTCTAACTATGTCTGTACTCAGATAATATTTGGTTTGCTGACTTATGAATTTGGGTCCTCGTGAGCCCTGGCTTGTTACATAAAGATTTATGTTTAAATTTGTGTCTAGAGTTGTGATGTGATATCTTCCCGTGACTCTCTGATCTTGATCGTGCATGTTTGCGTGTATGATTAGTGCATGATTGAGTTGGGGGCCTCATACTTTCTTAGCATTCCCGAGCACAATCCTCAGGGTACGGACCCAGTCCACATAGTTGTCTCCAGTTGCAGCTAAGTTCTCTTTCTCTAACATTGGGCCTAAGCTGAACATGGCGTTGCGAGCCATGTGATCTACAACGGTAATCACAAGTTTCACTTAGACTTTGTTCATAATTAATTTGCACTTAGTGATTTAAAACATTTAGTTCTAAAGTGCGCTCCCACTCAAATCAATATCTCTTATAATTGATTTTGATTGGTCACTACTAGGGAAAACCTTATACACAGAGGTATAGAAGTAGCGCTTGTTAGAACTAAGCGCTACTGCTGCTTAGTAGTAGCGCGCGTCAAAAAAGCGCGCTACAACTATAGTTGTAGCTGTAGCGCGTCTGCACAAAAAAGCGCTACTACTATAATTCCCACACTGCTGCCGGTGGTCTAGGAATAGTAGTAGTGAGCCTGAGGAAAACACGCTATTGCTAAGTGCCTTGTAACAGCGCGTTTCTGTTGTACAAAACGGAGAAATGAAAAAAATAAAAAGAAAAGAAAAAGAAAAATAGAGGAGAAAGGCATAGCAGTAGCGCTTGTTCTCACAAAGCGCTATAGCTACGTTAGCCGTAGCGCTTTTGGCGTACCCGAGCTATAGCTAAGTTCGTTAGATAAAAGAAAAGAAAAAGGAAAATAAATAGCTACTTCCTGTAGCAGCAGCGCATTTTGGTGGAAAAGCAATAGCTAACTTAGCTATAGCGCGTTTTTCGTACTAGCGCTACTGCTAGTTTGACTTAACCACGCTCAAAATTTTGCTAAGTCCTTTTCCCCCCTCTCCCCTTCTCCCCCACTCGATCTATCGCCGCCGTCGCCCGAGCCTGCCCTCGCCCTGCGCCCGAGCACGCCCGAGATGCCGGCCGTCGCCCAAGCCCGCCCTTGCCCTCACCGCCGCCGCCCGAGCCTGCCCTCGACCTCACCGCCGCCGCCCTCGACCTCACCGCCGCCGCACTCGACCTCGCCGCCGCCGCCCGAGCCCTCCCTGGAACGTCGCCGCACGAGCCCGCCCAAGCCGCGGACCATAAGCCTCTCCCTCTCCTCTCCCCTGCCCTCCTCTCTCTCTCTCTGTGTGCTAGGTAGGGCAAATTTCATAGAGCGCTACTGTGATGATGTTCATATGAACCCTAGATTTGTTTAGGACAGTAGGAATTATTTTAGCATTTAGGAAAATAATTTAGCAATTTTTTTAGGAAATTAGCTAGGGCAAATTTTTATGAAAATGCCTAAACAGTAATTCCATTTAGCTTTAAATTAATAGAGGGTATATAAATAATAGTAGCATTTAGTTTAAATTAATAGAGGCTATAAACAAAAAACAGTAGCGTTTAGCTATAAAAAAATATTTGGACTATGGACCTGAATCTTGTCCAAATTTCAGTCAAATGAAATTTGAATTATTTGGACTATGGACCTGAATATTGTTGAAGAAATTGGGTGTAGGTACTAAGGTCTTGTTGTGAAAATTTTGGTGAGGTCAGAAGGGTTAGAAAAAATGGAGTTCCTTTGCAATTTCTAATAAGGTCAAGTATTGTTGAAATATTTGCTCTAAAACAATTTGGATGAAAAGAAAATAATGTGTGTGTGTGAGAGAGGAATAGCTCGAACATAATTTGGTTTCTGTCTTAGGCAGAGAAGTGTTTAGTGAGGTCATTTTGCAAAGGTTTTTTGTTTTGAAAAGACCACTATTTTTCAAGGAAAAGAATTTAGGCAAGTTTTATTTTAAAGATGATCCCTTCCTAGACTTTTAGCTTTAGACAAAAAACAAAAGTATTTAGCTATAAATAAAAAACAGTAGCTATGGCATTTAGCTATAAACAAAAAACAGATTTTTTTTTTCAAAAACTTGGTCAAAGTAATTGTTGCTATGTAAACGAAAAACAAGATTGATGTTATAAGATATATGTCATTGATGTTCATTTGCATATTCCATTATTGTTGATTATATCTTTTCATTGAAGTGGTCATGTTATATGCAAATTCCTCAATAGTGTTTGCTCTTGTTATATGCACCATTGAAGTGGTTCGATTATGCCCAAGTGGCCTTTTGTTGTTTCAAGGGAATGAAGCCGAGAGTTTTGCCAGAATGTTGATTCATTTCCATTCCAGCAAATTTCAGGTGCTCGATTTGTCCACTTTTTAGCAAAGGTCATGCCAAAATTTTCCGTGAATTTCGGCATGACTTGTGCTACAAACTAGGACATATCGAGTGCCCGGGATTTGCCGCACCGGGAGGGAATCAACGTTCCTGCAAAACATAGGCCTTTTTTTATGACATTATTCATTTTAATAGGTCTAGAATTAATTGATTATATTTAGTTGTAGGAAACATGGCTAGCAATGATGAAGGACAGGGTTGTGGTGATTGCAACGTTTACCTGGCGGCAGATGATTATTTGAACCTTCTCGACGAGCAACGGTTGTTGCAGGGCCCACCTGTCACATCCGAGACCGACATCGAGACCGGCGCCGAGACTGGCGTTGAGACCCACACCGACACCGAGACCGGCACCGAGACTGGCGAAGCCGGTATAGAACCGAAACCGAAGAGGAGACGTTGACGCACAAACCAGCTCATCACTACTAGACTGGTGGTCATGGAGGTGGACGACAGCAATTTTGAGCCAAAAGAGCCTGGGGAAGCGCGAGCGTGCTACGACAATTAAATAGGCTGCATCGTACGGACAACCGCCACCATCAACGATGAGAAACTAAAGAAGATAGAAAATATGAAGCACTCCCTCCTAATGAAGCTGCACCAGGTATTCTTGTTACCGGGCCGGGATGAAAAGAAATATACTGATCCAGATAAAGACCAGGCAATGAAGAAGATAAACAAACGTGCCATGAGCAAGTTTAGCGACACGTTGGCCACCTGGAAAGTAAGGGTCAAAGCAAGGATCATCGGCAAAAAGGAACCCTACTCCGAGATTGTAAAGGATAATCCGACAATTACGGAAGAGCAGTTTGAAATATTCAATGCGGCTTGCATTGCCAAAGCTGCCAAAGAAAAGTCGAAGTACATGAAGGGGCTTCAAGAGAGGAACATGGGGTGCCACCACCTCGGAAGCCATGGTTACGTGGGGAAGAGGTCCATATAGGCCAAGGAGGACGAGGAACGCGAAAGTCTGGGCATCCCAGACTCCTTGGCAGAGTTCACCGTCCCACAGGAGCGTGACGTCCTCAGGGCCCGGTACCGTTGGGACCTAGTGAAGAAGGTTTTCGAGACGGACGCCGTCACGACGGAGTTCATGAGACTGCTGGTAATTTTAGCTTCTGATCAATTCGACTGCAACTTTAGTCATATTTGTAAATGATCCTTGTTCCTTTTGCAGAGAGAGCAACACAGGATTGCGGCCGAAAGAGACTCACCGTCTGAGGCATTGGCGAGGCCCAAGTGGGACACCCCATTCAACCGGGCCATGAACATATTGAAAGGACTCCCGGTGGACACTCGGCCGTCGTATGGACGCGTGCACGGTGTCGGAGATGGCACCACGTGGAAGAAGTACTACCGTGAGACCACGGAGGAGAGAAAGTAAAGACGGAGGTTAATTGAAGAAAACATCAAAAAGAAGGTTGAGATTGCGGTTGAGAAGAAATCAGTTGAGACAATCGCAGCAGCGGTAGCTGCCGCAAAATAGGAGATTGCATCTTCGTATGGTGTCTTGGTTCCGGCTATCGCCAGTTGGAGCAGGCAAAATCCAAATAAAGAGGCAGCGGACCTTCCCCTTTCCGACTTCTTCGGGAGCAGCTCGACTAGCGTTGCACCAGCACCTGCTCCTGCACCGTCTCCCGCACCTGCTCCTGCACCGTCTCCCGCACCTGCTCATAGCAGCCCGTCCTCCATCTCGGACGTGCTCGGCGATGCTTCGTCTTTCGCTGAGCTCGACGCCTTCACGGTACCTGTCACACTGGCCCTCTTCAATAAATGTATAATCTCCCATTTCCGTTACCTTTCTGATGTCTCATGTCATAGACATGTCTTTGCAGGCCGACGTAACCCCGTGCACCATATTGTACACCATCAGCGGCCAGAAGGTGGACGTGGGGAAGGCGACGATAGTGAAGCCGAAGGAACAATTGTTCCATAGCCGGCAGATCCCCCCTGATGTCTTCAAGGTTTCTGTGGCCAGTGTCAAACTAGGCCACTAGAATTTGGCTCCTCCGGTACTAGGGGGAGATGACGACGAGACCCCGCGGTGGCTTGGCGATTGCAAGAGGTGGGTCCTGTTGTGGCCAAAGAGTCTGCTTCGTCTAGAGGCGGCCGGGAGCACACCCACGACCACGCAGCCTCAGCAAGGTATGAACATCAACACCCCACCTACCCAATTAGTGTCGCATGTCGTGCTGGGTGATAGCGGACGGGGTGAGGAAGAGGCTCCATTAGTCGCTGATGACGTCGCTGCCGTCGAAGAAGCAACGCATTATATCAATGCCATCGATGAGGATGAGGTTGACGAAGACACTCTACAGTATCTCAATACTGGCGCCTATGATGACAGAGGATTGATGGCTCAGTAGTATGAATACTCAGGGTTTGAGCGTCATAAGTCAGTGCCTGAATTGTCGGAGGATGAAACTATTATAGACAACCTTCCAGTAGCAAAGAATCATAGGAAGAGATCGAGGAAAGGCAACAAAGATGCTTCTATGTTCTAGCCGCCTCAGCAGCCTCGGGATCAAGACCGTTTAGCTACCCTCGGTGCGGCAAAATGTCATACCCCCGGTCATCTAAAGCTACCTAAGGCAGCGGTAGAGGCCATATACGGCGATCTAAGGAGACTTCATGACGATGTGCTGCGGAGAGAGAAAAGTCTAATCACCTCGGAAAATCCAGGATACCAACTCTACGTGGTTAACGTGCCGCGGCAAAGGTTGTATGTCGACACATTCCCCGCAGAGAAGTTCTTCCTTCGATTCGATTACATCTTCGACATGTTTCACTTGAAAAAGCTGGATTTTACGTTTGTTCGCCTTTTTGCCTTGTACATGAACTACATCATCGGGATTGAGCAGATACCTTATATCTGTGTCGCTGACCCGTACTTCATGCACGAGGGCTTCTTGGCAGTCTACCCAGAGCACCGTCAATACGCGGGGGACTACATCACCGATTTCATGGTCGCCAATAAGGACAAGGAGACGATTCTCGTGCCTTATCATCACATGTAAGTCATCCGCGCGGATATCCTTCCTTTGATTTCAATCATTCATTTGCATGGTGGAGGCTAATTTGAGGTGTACTTATTTTGCGCAGCCACGGGCGCGCCGTCCTCATCATCCTTTACCCCCAATTCTCCCATGCTCTTTACTTGGACTCGTCAAAGAACATGAACAAAAAGGATTACACCCACATCAAGTCTGTTCTCGACAGTGCTATCTTTATCTACGGTGTACAGGGTGGAGAGATCAAGACCAGGAAGACAAGGAACCGCAGGCCCGCCTTCGGCCATAAGACCAACTTCTGCTGCATCCAGCAACCGAGTGGTACTCTTAGTGATGGATTCTATGTCCTACACCACATGCTAGAGTACAGACGGGATCAACAGAACCTTCGCATGTCACCTACATCCAGCGATGCCGATATTCTAGAATGGGCAAAGAACCTAGGAGATATCCCGGATCATCAACTTCGAGCTGAGTTCTATCACATCCAGTGTGAACTTGCCCAAATCATCATGAAGGAGGTCGTCGAAAAAACAGGGATGTTCTACGAAGAAGGGCAAATGTCGCGGGAAGATGTCCGAACACGCGTATCGGCTCAGCGTCTCGACCTGAAGCCATTCACTACGCTCGGGGACTATCTCCATGACTTGGCTGGATGGCACGACATGTTGGAGTGATTGACGATATATGACAATGTGTCCGTTTAGTCCATACTTTCTCCATGATGAAACTTTGAGTTATGCACGATGAAACTTTATTTGTGATGTAATTATACCATCCTCCTCCACTAGCGAAGATCACTCTAGTTAGGGCATTTTGGGTACGATGAACTTTGTTATTTATGCTTATGATATGTTGCTTCTATTTTTGCCAAGTCTGCCTCTTTCTGTCGCTCAACTATATATGTTGCATATCATCGACTCATGTGACGATGCAGGTGCATAGATCATCGATGGTGAAAAAGTGCTACGCCAGGAGTATACGACGAGTGGCCGGAGTGTCAGGCCCAGGTGTACCGGTTTCCGGTTTCCGAACGATAGCCAGTAGTTAGTTAAGTTTCACGCTAGTGCGAGGGAGTGATACGAACCGACGCCTCAAGAAGTACTACATTATGTATGATGAGACATGTGTCATGTAACTTGTATAGCTATATCGCGTGATTATGGTGTGACGACATGATTTGTGTTGGATGATATGATGATCACATTGCATGTTTATGATATGATTAGAATACTGTATAAAACCTGCACAAAAACATGGCAAATACGTAGCAAAAAAAAGAGATATGAGAAAATATAGTAGTAGCGCTCTTTAGCACTGGACAGGAAAACGCTACTGCTAAAGCACTTAGAACTAGCACTGGTGTGGAAAGCGCTACTGCTAAGTTGGTATAGCAGTAGCGCGGGCCATCACGCGCTACTTATACAGGTTAGCTGTAGCGCCGTATCAGTTGCGCCGGACCCCGCGCTACTAATATACCTAAAGCCCGCGCTACTGCTAGGCTTTTCCCTAGTAGTGGATCCAAGACCCGCATTTCCATTCAATGCCATCGAACGATATGAACACTGATGGCACGAACTTCAATCGGTAGGCCAACTTGCCGATCACATCTCCATGTGACTCTTGTTCATCTTTCTATGGGCATGTTTCGAGCTCAGGACGGTCCTCCGGAACATCAAGACAACCAAGTGATCTCGCTGCGTGGTTTCAACTCACCTGCCTCACACTTCTCTAATCGTTCGTACCCTTGGAGATCGTGTGACACCCCGAAGAGATAGGTGCGTGACGGTGCTACACATGGGAGAACACTAACTACTTGACATTTTAAGTGAGAGATCACCCTAATAAAAAGCGACTACCGCGTAATGAAAAGAGTGCATCATAAGGGATAATCATCTCAAGCAATTCATAATAGCATGATATGGTATAGCCCTTTCTGATGGAGAAGTCTTTATTTTATGTGTCTTCGACATTTTCGTCGGTGTCTACCTTCGTGAAGATTGCCACCACCTTGTCGATGCACACGATAATATATCTCCATAGCTAATAAAATTAGTGCATTACATAAGATTGACACGCAGGTCATTAAAGTTGAAATCATATAGCTCCAGCCATCATGCTGAATCATGACACGCAGGTCGTGTTAATTAATTTACATCATGTAGTCATTTCATACATAATCAAATTAATATGACGAATGCTATACCACATCACACGCCATCCTGCAAAACCAAGTTAGACGCCTCTAATCGGTTTAAGCAAAAAATTATTTTTCGTGGCTTCTAAGGTTTTGACTTAAATTGTAGCTACCAACGTTCATCTCAGGTATGATTATTCAAATCCCTAGTTTAACTTTACGGGGTGTATGAAACACGAGGTAATAAAATCTCAAGCCCCATACTGAACTTCGTCATACGCAAGAACCCCGTGCAAATCATATCTGCATTGCCCTTTAGTCTGCGAAATTTCATCTTTCTTTAACTGTGGTGGAACCCAAAGAACTGAAGCACTTTGTTGATCTATCATGATTGCAGGTTGCCAAAACTCTGTAAGATTCCATTATGCCGTCAAGATCAGAAATACACAAATTCAAGGCAAGCAACAAGAACATCGGGTAATAGATTTCATCTTCTACCCGCATAAATATTTTTCAACAATAGATCTCGTCTACTACAAAATTATATTATGTAGTACCCACACATCTCATGTATTCTAGATCGAAACTTGCATCTATGTATAGCACAGCTCATGATGCCACTGTTGGGGAACACAACAGAAAACAAAAAAAAATCGCACTATGAACGTGCCCAGGACCACTATGAAGATGCATACAAGGTTTTGATTTGATCATTACCGACTCGTAGCGCAGAGGAAGAAAAGTCAATGAAGATCATCGGTGCAGATCCCTGTAGCTAGGATTTACAACCTCCCAACCGTGAGAATGTACTCCCTCGTCAGCTATTCGGACGGTCCCCCGGACAGCCCTATGTGAGAACCCTAGATAGCCCCTCCGACGGTCTCTCGCACACCCCTTCGGGAGGCCCCAGGATAGCCCCTCGGATGGTCTCTCAGATAGCCCTTCGGGAGGACCCTCGAACAGCCCCTATGGTAAAGATCGAACCTACGACCTCTCTACGGGGTTGCACACCTATGGTGTCAGCTATCCGGCAGGGCTTCGCCATCCTGAACTAGTTCCTACCAAAACCCAGACAGCCTTTCAACTCTATGAACTTGCTTCGTGTGAGGTAGAGAAGAAAGCCAGATAAGGCATGGCATGTGTATGAGAGACTTGAGTGAGTTTGGAGAGCACCTCTCCACCTTTATTTATAGGGCAAGTCCAAGGGGTAAAGGCCACTTGGAAATACCAAAATGCCCATGAAAAATGTCCTTCATAAGGGCAAAAATTGGGTGGCTAGTGGAGCTCCATGGAGGATCTCCCCCATGACCGGCCACACATGTGTGGGCCCCCCAAAGGGGGTCCCACCACCCCATGGCATCCCCTTGACTTTTCGGGTAAAGCCCTAAAAGGTGGCTTTCCAAAAAGCCACCAAAGAGTGGTAGTACCCTAATAGTGTTGCCACTATACATCCCTATTCATGACAAAATATTTTCAGTGTCTGATTAATCCAAAAAAGTCCCGAAGGTCCAGAACATTTCCAGCACCCCCTAAAATAATTTTGGACGCGTTCCGAAACATTCTCGTATGATAATTTTTCTCCAGAACATTTCTGGTTTTCACACTAAAAATTTTCTGCCGTCTCTGAAACTTTTTCGTCGACTTTCTCTCTGGAACTATTCTAGTGTCTCCGAAACTTTTCTGGTGACTTTCTCTCAGACTCTATGTCTAGTATTTAGCAGATAGATGACACTTAAGTGTGTGACCCTATAGGTCGGTGAAGTATAGACATGTCTGGAACACTGTCCGATCGATGATCAATAGCGGAATTGTGGACATCCATATTGATCCCTATACCCACACAAATGAATATTCGAGTGAACCTGTAGTTGCCGTCTGCCATTCCTGTTGCGTCGCGATATGTTACAAAACCCGAGGTGAGATTTATCGGCATCCTCGTGAAACAACAATTGTCCACTATGCCTGGTACCTCATTATCAATTTTGTTCTCCTTTCTCATTCCCGCATTCCGGCATCCCTGTGATCAAATCACACTATGTCTGGCAAGACGATGATAGATACCGTAACACTGAGAGGGCCCTAAAAATATATCTCCATCGTCAAAGGAGAAAATCCCAATCTTGAGCTATCTAGTTCCTTGACATACTTTTCCATGAACCTATAAGCCGCCGTAATAGCCACCCTATTACAGATTATGTTTAACAAATCCCAATGTTCATGGAGCAAGCAAGAAAGAACTTGATACTCTCATGGTCTAAGGAATTATGCTAACATTAACTTTCTCTGTGTTATTTAACCATTAACTTTTGACGAATGCATCTCATAGCATAACATCAAGTCGGGTCGATTCAACACAAGTGTTCTTCTAACATTGTGAAGCGAATAGATAGGTATGAACACAAATTGGCTTAAGAAGGCTAAACAAAAGCAAGAGGCATCCTGCCCTGCCCAGACCACTGTCTATGGGATAACCAGGTAACATCGTCCATCACCATAACTATAAGCATTTGTTATAGCAAGGCGAGTACATGGTGTAATCCGCAAGTCTCATCACCAAGGTTACTCGCACTAACAATATATTAGGTAAGGAAGGGATAAGTGGTGAAGTGGCTTCAAGCACCTAAGCAACACGCTACAACAACGTCTATCAGAGATAAGGAAAGAGAGCGTACATGAACCTCCTATATTACGCATCCCCACAGGTTGCGCACATGTTGAGAAACTATCCTATCGCAAACATAATAGATACGTGCATTCCCCTTCGCACCACCCATGAAGAAGAATCCCCAAGGCTTATAGTTGGCAAGTTTTATTATTAAATACTTGAAGTTGCAGAAGCTCTATTACTAACAATATTAAGGGTGGACAAGTTTTAGAGGTTACAAGTTGAAGTTGTTCTATGATCAAGTAGGCAGATTCAAGCCATCCATAACCACAGACATGGCTATTCAAATAGATTTAACCCTGCAGGGGTGCACCAACATACCCATTATAGGATCCATACACAAGCCCATCAAAACCAGTTACAACCCATGACAGGCATGCCCTAAGGCATCACCGGTAGATCCGTGACGACACGACAACGTTTGCCCGATGACACCAGCTGCAGTGACCCATGACAGGTTGAGCATGGCAGTTTTGGATGAATGATATTTTCACCGTTGCTACATCATAGTCCAGGAATCCACCCGGCGAGTCGACATCCAATCCGAAGTCCAGCCGCAGCTGTGAATCGGCCTCAACCATGAGTGGGAGACGGTCAGGATCGGCACCCTGAACTGAGGTCATCTACCTGCCGAGCCACTTTTTGTGAATTACCAGGGGTTGCAGCCCTGAACTGAGGTCAACCACCTAGTGGATTTGATTGTGTCATGGATGATCACGATCACCTATGGGGCCCCTCGGCCCCTTTGTGGTTCGGCAAGGGGGAGGTCATGTTGCACAAAGAGCGGAGGCCATGACGCAGCGCGGCGAAGGTGACACGGGTGGTTTTTACCTAGGTTCGGGCCACTGTGAAGCGTAAAACCCTACTCCTGCTTTGGTGGATTTAGTGCGAAGAAAGGCCACGAGCACCAATTGCTGATCCCCGGCATGGAAGCCTCGAGAAAGCAACTGTGTGCGTACAAGTGTTAAGGGCTCGAAGTGGCCGAATCCTTCTCTAGGTTGCCTTGGACCTCCTTTTATAGCCCAAGGCATAACCACAATGGCAAAACAGTCATTATCCTATGATTAGATAGCGAATAGTGCTATCATACCTAACTCTGGCGATTAGGACAAGGCGCATTAAATGCGCCGCTAGGTGTCATGCTGTGGATGAAGCTCGGCAAGCCTGCTGAGCCGCTTATTCATCTGTTTGCTTATTGTCTTGACACGCCTCTGGACGGGTGTCAAGTGGTCATGATCTATCATCCAGTGGGCTTCCACGTGCTCTGGGAAGCCACTTAATCACATGGGGGCTCGACACCGCATCGATAAGTGACTTGCGTCGCTGTGCGGTGGAGCGGTGGAGTGGTGATGCCCTGGCAGGGATCTTGGACCTGGAGACCCCGTCAAGCCTGCCGAGGCCCGTCTTAGACTTGTTCCCTGGGTGGTCTCGACCTGGCCGAGCTCTCCTGCTCGGAAAGGGAGGCCCTCCCAGGAACGGATCTTGCCATCTTGGTATTCTTGATGCGCTCCTTGATCTCGCAAAGAGCGACTTCTCTGGCTTGGCCTTCTGATGTTTAACTGTCACCAGGTGCACGGTCTCTGGTACGCCTGTGCATAAGTCCGGTCAACAAACGCAGGTGTTTGTTGCACCGACAGAAGCCCCCGGGCCTGGCCCATACGTGCTACCGGGCATCATTGGGGTAGGTCCTAATAATATGCAGGCGAGCACCAGGACCGCGCCACGGTAGGATTCTTCTTCCAGATATCTTCTTTTCTTCTTCATGAGCCTTGAACTTGGATAAGTTCCTAGTCTTCCCGCGAGTCATGTGATGCCAAACGTGGTGGGGCCACCTCTGTAATGGCTTGTGATTGGCCTTTATTCACGGGTTGGTAACTGCCATTTCACTTAACCCACTACGCCCGTCTCCTCCGCCACATACATCGCATGCAGCGCGCTGGGTAGGTAGCGGATGCGGAGGGCGCGGGAAGTAGTGCCATAGAAGAAACCCAAGCGCCCTAGATTGGCACAGGAAGGGCGGTCAAAGAATCTGGAGGCCGCCTGTGATATAGGCTGGTCGGATTGGAGGAGTGGGACGGCCGCCCCGTGGTAGTGGGAATCAGCCCCCTACCACCGCTCGGCTATAAAAGGAGGCGCAAGGGGGAAGGAAGGTATTCAACCTTACCTACCTTCCTCTTCTCCTGGCTTGACCCCTTTCTTCTTCATGACGAGAGGTCGAGGTCGGAGCCACGCTCCTGTGGCGGCGACTAGAGCGTCTTCTCGACAGCGGGCCGTCGCTCCCCCCGCAGCCACTGAGGGAGAGCCTAGTGCGTGAGGCGGAGGCGTAGGGCGTGGATGGGGCCAGCGAGGTGCTCGGGGTAGAAGTGGGCGTGGCGGCACACCCGTCGCATCCTCTTCTGCGGCATTAGCCCCGCCGGCAGGCCACATTGGAGACATGGCCCTGGAGTTTATCCTCAAGCTGCGCGGGCTGCTACGCAGTGGCCTACAGCTCCCTTGCCCTTTCGCAAGGGTGATGGAGGTCGATCAGCCGCCGAGGGTGAGGTTGCACATGAGGGGTTGCTGCAATGGCAACATATGGGTAGACACCGACTTCCCCGCCTCTCATGTGATGCTTCTTCGCCAGGGCTGGAAGACATTCGCGCACGCCCACAGCCTGTCGGAGGGTCATGTCCTCCATTTCAAGTTAATGGAGGCTGACCTTCTCTCCATCAAGGCCTTCGGGCGTTCCGGCGCTCGCTTAGGGTGCTGCGCGGAGAGCTCGACCGACCACGAAAGCTCCTCCTTGAGCAGCAGTGATGAGGAGGGGACCGGTGGGGAGGACGAGGACAGCGAGCCCCGGGTTGTCAAGCGCGAAGGCACCGACACGGACTCTAGCTGACGCGGGCTGCATCGTCACCGTCAGCTCGGCGCCAGCAGCACCATCATCTACACCTGGCCTTCTCCCTCGCAGAGTGATTTGTCGAGGGTTCTAGGTGCAGGTGCCTTCACCTCCTCCAGCAGTCTTCTAGCTGGGTCCCGGCAGGCTTCCCTGTGGACCCCGGCTTTGTCTTCCCAGCCGGGGCCCCGCCCCTCCGGCCTTTGTCCACGTTCTCCCGACCTTGTCGGCCGGTGTCCAGATGGTCCCGACAAGGTCAGGTTGGGCTTCTGCCCAGGTGCTCCTTTTGCCTTCTCGTCATCTCGATCCATCTTCTAGGAGGAGAGGGACAAGAAAGGGATTACGGGGCACTTATCTTTTTTAGACTAAAAATATGTAGGTGCTAGCTAGTTTTTAGCTCAAATTATGTAAGCCTCTGTCCATGCTTGTACTCTGTACGATTTGTACTTGTTGATCGGCGTATTAATGAAAAAGAGTGCTTGCCGGGTTTTCGCACATGTGTAATGATCATGCTAAGGAAAGAGTCCTTATTACTTTCAAGTAAGCAAAGTTTTCCCGGCAGCATATCTTGCCGTCCACATTCTTTTGCTTCCACTACTCTCTTGTCTTGGCAAGGGTAGGAGCGAAAGATAGGGGTAGGCCCTTTGTCCACCTCCTTCCAACTGCCACTATGACCAGCCTCTGACGGAAGAAGTTTTGGTCTAGAAAGCAGGGAGCACAGAAGTATTGGAGCGACCAAGTTTTCTTACACACAAGTACTTCATACAGAGATACGTGATGAAGAGCGAGGTGAACTTATCTGAGTTTGCTGTTCCCGGCAGCTATGGACCACCGGGGCTGGTGTGCTGGTTCGCCCCCTTCTCCTCCCGGGAAGTTCTACCACGGCAGAGGCGCAGCTGTGAACCAAAGAAGCACAAGGGAGAGAATAGCAGCACGTGATCTCTTTGTAAAGGAATAGTTAGGTTGCACTAAGCATGATTGTAACCCTATCAAAGAGATGCTCAATCTAACATGCATGTTAGTCCCTAGGGCGCCAGCGCTTCATTTTATTGTCTGTGACAGGGTCTTCACCTGGCTTTGTACAAAGGGTTACATGCGCATCGGCAAGGCTTGTACAAAAGGTGGTTGCCGGGGCTGGGCCCGGCAATCGCGCCTTATGGGTAGAACTTGCGACCATGCTCAATATTCCATGAGTTTTTCACCCTAGTGCCATCTTCGGTCTCCAGATGGACTGTGCTAGGTCTAGTGACTCGTACTACCCGGTAAGGGCCTTCCCACTTCAGCGTCAACTTGTTGGAACCCTTGGCGGATTGAACACTCCTAAGGACAAGGTTGCCTTCCTCAAGGCTCTGGGCGCGCACACTGCGGCTATGATAGCGACGCAGGGCTTGCTGATATCATGCAACACATACAGCCGCCCGGAGACGATCTTCCTCGAGGACCATAGCATCGTCATGCCGTAGCTGCTCCTGCGCTACTTCATTGTAGGCAAGTACTCGAGGTGACCCGTATGTGAGTTTCTGGGGATCACTGCTTCTGCCCCGTATACGAGGGAGAAGGGAGTCTGGCCGGTGGCTCAATTTGGTGTCGTACGGAGGGACCAAAGAACCACCGGCAGCTCGCCAATCCAGCGTTTGCCACACCTTTGCAGCTTGTCAAAAGTTCTTGTCTTGAGTCCTCACAGCACTTCAGCATTCATCCTCTCAGCTTGCCCATTGCTCGGGGATGAACAACAGAAGCAAAAGAGACCTTGCTTCCAAGGCTTTGAATGTATTGGGTGAAGGCGCGGCTCATCAATTGGGTGCCGTTATCAGTGATCACCTTGGCGGGAACTCCAAAACGGCACACCAATCGTTTCAAGAACTTGATAACTGACCGTGCGGTCACCTTCCTCATTGGCTCTACTTCCGGCCACTTTGTTAACTTGTCGATTGCCACGAACAAGAATTCAAAGCCCCCGGCAGCTCGGGGGAAGGGGCCCAAGATGTCGAGCCCCCAGACCGAAAACGGCCAGGATAAAGGGATCGTCTGGAGAGCTTGAGCTGGCTGGTGGATGTTCTTGGAGTGGAACTAGCAGGCTTCACATCTGGCCACAAGCTCGGTTGCGTCTTGGAGGGCCGTGGGCCAGTAGAAACCCTGCCAGAATGCTTTTTTGACTAGGGCTCTGGATCCAAGGTGGGAGCCGCACATGCCTTTGTGTATCTCTGCCAGCAACTCCTATCCAACTTCCCGACAGATGCACTTCAATTTCACACAATTTGGCCTTCTTCTGTATAGAGTGCCATCAACAAACTGATACATACTTGATCTCTGGGCTACTCTTTCAGCTTCTTCATGCTCTTCGGGAAGTTCTCCTGTCTGGAGGTAGTGGACTATATGCCGCGCCCGGGTTGGAGCCTGGGGCTCGACAACAAGGATCAATGGCATCTCTTCATTCGTGGGAGCACTCGTTTCGACCGCAAGAACCTGTGGTTCCGCGGGAGGTGGCTGCTCACCATCTGAAGCAGAGCTGTTTTCGGTAGCTTCTCTAATGGCGGCTTCGGGAAGCTCTGCCAGGAGATATTTGCCGGAGTCCAACTTCCTCCTTTTTCTGGCCATCGTTGAAGGGGATACTGCAGGTTGGGTTAGGTGGAGGACAAAAATCCCTGGTTCCACAGGGAGCTTTTGTGCAGCGCATTTTGACAGGTGATCAACAATGATGTTTTGCGCACATGGCACGTGCTCTGTTTGCAGCCCATCAAAGTGCTCCTCCAGCTTCCTCACTTCCTCCACGTACGCCTCCATCAACGGGCTCTAGTAATCCTTGTTGACATGCCTCACCAGAAGTTGTGAATCACCTCGGATGATCAGTTTCTTGATTCCCAACTCCACCGCGATTCTGAGCACGGCAAGGAGCCCTTCATTCTCAGCGGTGTTGTTGGTGGCTTCCTCCCGGGGAAAGTGCATTTGAACCACATACTTGAGATGCTCTACGGTGGGCGCGACGAGGAGCATGCCAGCTCCGGCGCCTTACAGTGAGAAGGCACCATTGAAATACATGATCCACTCCTGAGGTGCTTCCCTACCGGGGAGGACTATCTCTGGTACTTCTTCATCCAGAGTGGGTGTCCATTCTGCAATGAACTCAGCCAATGCCCTACTTTGGATAGTTGAAGTGCTTTTGTATTTCAAACCAAAGCTTGATAACTCCAGTGCCCATTCAACTAGCCTGCCAGTAGCTTCAGGATTCCTCAGTATGCGCTGCAGTGGAAGGCGGGTGACAATTATGATCTCATGGGCTTGGAAGTAATGGCGCAACTTCCTCGAGGCCATGATGAGGCCGAAGATTAGCTTCTGCACCCCAGAGTACCTTGACCTAGCGCCCTGTAGTAGGGAGCTGACAAAGTAAACTGGTCGTTGCACCATCTTCTTCTTTGCCGCGGCTGGTTCTGCTTCTCCCCCGGCAAGTACAGTTGCCGCAGCTGCTTCCCGTCCACTTCCTGCTGCGCCACCAGTGCTGCACTAACCACTTGATTCATTGCCGTTAAGTATAGCAACAACGTTTCTTGTGGTTTAGGAGCGACTAAAGTGGGAGCGGAGGAAAGGTACGCTTTCAGGTCTCGCAGCGTGACTTCTGCCTCAGGGGTCCACCTCACCGGGCCTGCCTTCTTCAGGATTTTGAAGAAAGGCAAAGCGTGCTCGGCAGACTTGGAAATGAACCTGCTCATCGCGGCAACACATCCGGTAAAATGCCTCACATCCTTAACAGTCCTTTGTGCTTGAATCTACTCAATCGCTTTGATGTTGTTGGGGTTGGCCTCTATTCCTCGTTGAGGCACAAAGAAGCCAAGGAGCTTGCCGGAGGGGACACCAAACACACACTTTTCTGGATTCAGCTTCAAATTGATCTTGCGCAGGTTTGCAAAGGTCTCCTCCAAATCCTATATAAGTGTTGATCTGTCCTTGGTTTTGACTACTATATCATCCATGTAAGCTTCGATATTCCGGTGCAGCTGAGGCTCAAAACCAATTTTTACTGCTCTTGCAAAATGGATCCAGCGCTCTTTAACCCGAAGGGCATACATACAAAGCAGTACGTGCCACATGGGGTTATGAACGCAATCTTCTCCTCATCTTCCTTGGACATGAATATCTGGTGGTACCCGGAGTACTCATCCAAGAAGGACAGCAGATCGCACCCGGAGGTAGAATCTATGATCTGATCGATGCGCGGCAAGGGGAATGGGTCCTTCGGGTAGGCCTTATTCAGGTCAGTGAAGTTAACACACAGCCTCCATTTCCCGTTAGCCTTACGTACTACTACCGGGTTTGCCAACCAGGTTGGGCGTAGCATTGCCGAGGAGATCAGGAAACCAGCAGCTTCGAGTTTCCTGATCTCCTCGGCAATGAACTGCTGCCGCTCCAAAGGTTGCTTCCTGACCTTCTGTTTCACTTGCCGGGCATGAGGGCAGATAGCTAGGTGGTGCTCAATTACCTCCCTGGGAACACCGGGGATGTCGAACAGTTGCCAAGAGAACACATCGACATTCGCCCGTAGGAAGGCAACGACCGTGCTTTCCTATTTGTCATCAAGGGTGGAGCTGATGGTGAACGTACCACCAGCACCTTCCTACCTTACTGGGACCTTTTTCACAGCAGGTGCAGTAACCTTAGATCTCTTGCTAGTGGAACTCTTCGGCAGATCCTCAACAGGTGCAGTGCACTCCGAAGAGGCGCGCTTCCCAGAGTCCTTGCCGGTGTCTCTGCTAGCCTCCTCCTTTTTCTTTGCATACTTGGCGGGAACTGCGGCTTCTGCTGCTTCAGCTGCTGCTACATCTCGATACATTCTGTCCACACATATGATTGCATCCTTCTTGTCTTAGGGGATGGAAATGATGCCCATCGGCCCCGACATCTTCAAAGTGTTGTAGGCATAGTGGGACGCCGCCATGAACTTTGTCAGAGCCAGACGACCAAGAATTCCATTGTAAGGTAGGAGAAGTTCAATGACGTCGAACACAACCATCTCGGCCTTGTAGTTCAATTCCCCACCAAATGTCACCGACAATGTAATCTTCCCCTTAGGACGGCTCCTGCCAGGGTTGACTCCTTGAAACGTGCCAGTTACCTCAAGTTCTTCTTCGGGGATCTGCAACTTGCTGACCACTTTGGGGGAAATCAGATTCAACCCAGCCCCGCCGTCAACTAGCATCTTGGTGACCTTGAGGTTGCAGATTGTTGGAGAGACCAACAACGGCAAACATCCGACTGCAGTGGTGCGATCAGGATGATCCTCTTCGTCAAAGATGATAGGCGTGCGGGACCACTTCAGTGGCCTCCTGGAATCTGCGGCTGGCTCCATGGCATTGACCTCATGCGCCCATTGCTTGAGCTGGCGATGAGAGGAGTGCAAGGAGGCACCCCCATCAATGCACATGGCTTCAGTCGCCTTCTGGAATTCTTGTTCGCTGGTATCTTCTCCATCTCCACCATCACTCTCAACTCCTTTCTCTTTCTTTTCATGGCCCCTGGCGGGCTTCTCTTTCTGCTATGGGGCCTTGCCGCGGCATCCTCCACTATTGCCATGACCCTTTCCGTCATTGCCTTCTTGATCTTTCTCTCTGTCACGTTTCTCATACTCGGCTCTTTGCTTTTTGACAAGCTGCTCGACCTAATGGCATTCTTGGAGATCATGACCTTTAGTGCGGTGGATCTTGCAGTATGGCCCATCAAATTTTCCGGCTTTCTTCGCTGCCGCAGCATCCCGGCAATCAGCACACGGGGCAACTTCCTTGCCGGGGGCTTCGGTTTTGGCCTTCTTGCCGGAGCCGAGATCGCTAAAACCCTCAATGGCCAATACTGACTTGTCCTTGCGCTTCTTGTTGCGCTTCCGGTTCCTCCCCTTCGGGCTAGAGGTCTCATCATCATCATCTGAATCAACCTCAATACCCTCCTCCTCGCCAGGGAGTCACCTTCCTTCCTTAGCCCAAGCGCACTTATTCGCCAAGGCGTATAGTTCGTTGACAGTCTTGGGCAGCCAAACGCTCATTTTGGAGCGAATCCTTCTGTTGCGCACGTTCGAATGGAACGCGGCAATTACAGCTGCCGGGTGTATTTCTGGAATGTTGCGGTGCACTCGACTGAACCTCTACATATACTTCCACAAACTCTCTCCATATTTTTGCGAAAGAACATGCAAATCGCTGGGCCTCCCAGGCTCTTGGTGGCCACCCGTGAAGGCGTCGACGAACTCATTGCACAAGTCGGCCCAGGAGGAAATGGAGTTTTCTGGCAGGTGCATTAGCCACGACCTCACGTTTGGCTTGAGCGCCAAAGTGAAGTAGTTGGCGAACACCTTCTCATCTCTGGCCCCAGTAGCTTGAACAGCAATGGTGTAGATGCTCAAGAACTCTGTCGGGTTCAACTTTCCATCGTATTTCTCTGGTAACTCTCGCTTGAAGACACGGGCAAACGGCAAGTGGACTTGCCCCAGCTCGCGAGTGAAGGCGGGGCACCTGACCTCGTAAGGTAGGTACCCGCCATCACTGGGCGCGGACTCGTAAACGACTGGGCTGTTTCGCCTGTTCGATGCGCGGCGCGTCTCCCAGCGTCGCTCTATGGTGACGCGCTCGTCTTGCTTTCGCCGGTCTTCTAAAACTTGCCGCTAATCTGGGCAAGCTCGCAGACCAGACGAGGCCATCGACGTCTCGTCGGGCTCGTTGGTACGTGGCTCTTGCTGTGGCTACAGTCGGACCTGCTGCCACAGAGGGGAATGCGCGGTAGCAGTGGCCTCCCCAAGACGGGCATCCGCTCTGGTTGTCGCAGCCTCTCGCTGGCGTTGTGATGGTTCTGCCTGCCGCTGCCCTCCAGCTTCGGCGAAACCGATCAAACTCTGCATAGTGGCTCTCCACTCGTCCATCTGATCGGCAGACTTGGAAATGAACCTGCTCATCGCGGCAACACATCCGGTTAAATGCCTCACATGCTTAACAGTCCTTTGTGCTTGAATCTACTCAATCGCTTTGATGTTGTTGGGGTTGGCCTCTATTCCTCGTTGAGGCACAAAGAAGCCAAGGAGCTTGCCAGAGGGGACACCAAACACACACTTTTCTGGATTCAGCTTCAAATTGATCTTGCGCAGGTTTGCAAAGGTCTCCTCCAAATCCTGGATAAGTGTTGATCTATCCTTGGTTTTGACTACTATATCATCCATGTAAGCTTCGATATTCCGGTGTAGCTGAGGCTCAAAACCAATTTGTACTGCTCTTGCAAAATGGATCCAGCGCTCTTTAACCCGAAGGGCATACATACAAAGAAGTACGTGCCACATGGGGTTATGAACGCAGTCTTCTCCTCATCTTCCTTGGACATGAATATCTGGTGGTACCCGGAGTACGCATCCAAGAAGGACAGCAGATCGCACCCGGAGGTAGAATCTATGATCTGATCGATGCGCGGCAAGGGGAATGGGTCCTTCGAGCAGGCCTTGTTCAGGTCAGTGAAGTCAACAGACAGCCTCCATTTCCCGTTAGCCTTACGTACTACTACTGGGTTTGCCAACCAGGTTGGGTGTAGCATTGCCGAGGAGATCAGGAAACCAGCAGCTTCGAGTTTCCTGATCTCCTCGGCAATGAACTACTGCCGCTCCAAAGGTTGCTTCCTGACCTTCTGTTTCACTTGCCGGGCATGAGGGCAGATAGCTAGGTGGTGCTCAATTACCTCCCTGGGAACACCGGGGATGTCGGACAGTTGCCAAGAAAACACATCGACATTCGCCCGTAGGAAGGCAATGACCGCGCTTTCCTATTTGTCATCAAGGGTGGAGCTGATGGTGAACGTACCACCAGCACCTTCCTACCTTGCCGGGACCTTTTTCACAGCAGGTGCAGCAACCTTAGATCTCTTGCTAGTGGAACTCTTCGGCAGATCCTCAACAGGTGCAGTGCACTCCGAAGAGGTGCGCTTCCCAGAGTCCTTGCCGGTGTCTCTGCTAGCCTCCTCCTTTTTCTTTGCATACTTGGTGGGAACTGTGGCTTCAGCTGCTTCAGCTGCTGCTACATCTCGATACATTCTGTCCACACATATGATTGCATCCTTCTTGTCTTAGGGGATGGAAATGATGCCCATCGGCCCCGACATCTTCAAAGTGTTGTAGGCATAGTGGGACGCCGCCATGAACTTTGTCAGAGCCAGACGACCAAGAATTCCATTGTAAGGTAGGAGAAGTTCAATGACACCGAACACAACCATCTCGGTCTTGTAGTTCAATTCCCCACCAAATGTCACCGACAATGTAATCTTCCCCTTAGGACGGCTCCTGCCAGGGTTGACTCCTTGAAACGTGCCAGTTACCTCAAGTTCTTCTTTGGGGATCTGCAACTTGCTGACCACTTTGGGGGAAATCAGATTCAACCCAGCCCCGCCATCAACTAGCATCTTGGTGACCTTGAGGTTGCAGATTGTTGGAGAGACCAACAACGGCAAACATCCGACTGCAGTGGTGCGATCAGGATGATCCTCTTCGCCAAAGATGATAGGCGTGCGGGACCACTTCAGTGGCCTCCTGGAATCTGCGGCTGGCTCCATGGCATTAACCTCATGCGCCCATTGCTTGAGCTGGCGATGAGAGGAGTGCAAGGAGGCACCCCCATCAATGCACATGGCTTCAGTCGCCTTCTGGAATTCTTGTTCGCTGGTATCTTCTCCATCTCCACCATCACTCTCATCTCCTTTCTCTTTCTTTTCATGGCCCCTAGCGGGCTTCTCTTTCTGCTATGGGGCCTTGCGCGGCGCCTCCTCTATTGCCATGACCCTTTCCGTCATTGCCTTCTTGATCTTTCTCTCTGTCACGTTTCTCATACTCGGCTCTTTGCTTTTTGACAAGCTGCTCGACCTGATGGCATTCTTGGAGATCATGACCTTTAGTGCGGTGGATCTTGCAGTATGGCCCATCGAATTTTCCGGCTTTCTCTGCTGCCGCAGCATCCCGGCAATCAGCGCACGGGGCAACTTCCTTGCCGGGGGCTTCGGTTTTGGCCTTCTTGCCGGAGCCGAGATCGCTAAAACCCTCAATGGCCAATACTGACTTGTCCTTGCGCTTCTTGTTGCGCTTCCGGTTCCTCCCCTTCGGGCTAGAGGTCTCATCATCATCATCTGAATCAACCTCAACACCCTCCTCCTCGCCAGGGAGTCACCTTCCTTCCTTAGCCCAAGCGCACTTATTCGCCAAGGCGTATAGTTCGTTGACAGTCTTGGGCAGCCAAATGCTCATTTTGGAGCGAATCCTTCTCTTGCGCACGTTCGAATGGAACGCGGCAATCACAGCTGCCGGGTGTATCTCTGGAATGTTGCGGTGCACTCGACTAAACCTCTACATATACTTCCATAAACTCTCTCCATATTTTTGCGAAAGAACATGCAAATCGCTGGGCCTCCCAGGCTCTTGGTGGCCACCCGTGAAGGCGTCGACGAACTTATTGCACAAGTCGGCCCAGTAGGAAATGGATTTTTCTGGCAGGTGCATTAGCCACGACCTCATGTTTGGCTTGAGCGCCAAAGTGAAGTAGTTGGCGAACACCTTCTCATCTCTGGCCCCAGCAGCTTGAACAGCAATGGTGTAGATGCTCAAGAACTCTGTCGGGTTCAACTTTCCATCGTATTTCTCTGGTAACTCTGGCTTGAAGACACGGGCAAACGGCTAGTGGACTTGCCGCAGCTCGCGAGTGAAGGTGGGGCACCTGACCTCGTAAGGAAGGTACCCGCCATGACTGGGCGCGGACTCGTAAACGACTGGGCTGTTGCGCCTGTTCGATGTGCGGCGCGTCTCCCGGCGTTGCTCTATGGTGACGCGCGCGTCTTGCTTTCGACGGTCTTCTTAAACTTGCCGCTAATCTTGGCAAGCTCGCGGACCAGACGAGGCCATCGACGTCTCGTCGGGCTCGTTGGTACGTGGCTCTTGCTGTGGCTACAGCCGGACCTGCTGCCATAGAGGGGAATGCGCGGTAGCAGTGGCCTCCCCAAGACGGGCATCTGCTCTGGTTGTCGCAGCCTCTCGCTGGCGTTGTGATGGTTCTGCTTGCCGCTGACCTCCAGCTTCGGCGAAACCGATCAAACTCTGGATAGTGGCTCTCCACTCGTCCATCTGATCGGCAGACTTGGAAATGAACCTGCTCATCGCGGCAACACATCCGGTTAAATGCCTCACATCCTTAACAGTCCTTTGTGCTTGAATCTAATCAATCGCTTTGATGTTGTTGGGGTTGGCCTCTATTCCTCGTTGAGGCACAAAGAAGCCAAGGAGCTTGCCGGAGGGGACACCAAACACACACTTTTCTGGATTCAGCTTCAAATTGATCTTGCGCAGGTTTGCAAAGGTCTCCTCCAAATCCTGGATAAGTGTTGATCTGTCCTTAGTTTTGACTACTATATCATCCATGTAAGCTTCGATATTCCGGTGCAGCTGAGGATCAAAACCAATTTGTACTGCTCTTGCAAAATGGATCCAGCGCTCTTTAACCCGAAGGGCATACATACAAAGCAGTACGTGCCACATGGGGTTATGAACGCAGTCTTCTCCTCATCTTCCTTGGACATGAATATCTGGTGGTACCCGGAGTACGCATCCAAGAAGGTCAGCAGATCGCCCCCGGAGGTAGAATCTATGATCTGATCGATGCGCGGCAAGGGGAATGGGTCCTTCGGGCAGGCCTTGTTCAGGTCAGTGAAGTGAACACACAGCCTCCATTTCCCGTTAGCCTTACGTACTACTACTGGGTTTGCCAACCAGGTTGGGTGTAGCATTGCCGAGGAGATCAGGAAAGCAGCAGCTTCGAGTTTCCTGATCTCCTCGGCAATGAACTGCTGCCGCTCCAAAGGTTGCTTCCTGACCTTCTGTTTCACTTGCCGGGCATGAGGGCAAATAGCTAGGTGGTGCTCAATTACCTCCCTGCGAACACCGGGGATGTCGGACAGTTGCCAAGCAAACACATCGACATTCGCCCATAGGAAGGCAACGACCGCGCTTTCCTATTTGTCATCAAGGGTGGAGCTGATGGTGAACGTACCACCAGCACCTTCCTACCTTGCCGGGACCTTTTTCACAGCAGGTGCAGCAACCTTAGATCTCTTGCTAGTGGAACTCTTCGGCAGATCCTCAACAGGTGCAGTGCACTCCGAAGAGGCGCGCTTCCCAGAGTCCTTGCCGGTGTCTCTGCTAGCCTCCTCCTTTTTCTTTACATACTTGGCGGGAACTGCGGCTTCAGCTGCTTCAGCTGCTGCTACATCTCGATACATTCTGTCCACACATATGATTGCATCCTTCTTGTCTTAGGGGATGGAAATGATGCCCATCGGCCCCGACATCTTCCAAAGTGTTGTAGGCATAGTAGGACGCCGCCATGAACTTTGTCAGAGCCAGACGACCAAGAATTCCATTGTAAGGTAGGAGAAGTTCAATGACGTCGAACACAACCATCTCGGTCTTGTAGTTCAATTCCCCACCAAATGTCGCCGACAATGTAATCTTCCCCTTAGGACGGCTCCTGCCAGGGTTGACTCCTTGAAATGTGCCAGTTACCTCAAGTTCTTCTTCGGGGATCTGCAACTTGCTGACCACTTTGGGGGAAATCAGATTCAACCCAGCCCCGCCGTCAACTAGCATCTTGGTGACCTCGAGGTTGCAGATTGTTGGAGAGACCCACAACGGCAAACATCCGACTGCAGTGGTACGATCAGGATGATCCTCTTCGTCAAAGATGATAGGCGTGCGGGACCACTTCAGTGGCCTCCTGGAATCTGCGGCTGGCTCCATGGCATTGACCTCATGCGCCCATTGCTTGAGCTGGCGATGAGAGGAGTGCAAGGAGGCACCCCCATCAATGCACATGGCTTCAGTCGCCTTCTGGAAATCTTGTTCGCTGGTATCTTCTCCATCTCCACCATCACTCTCATCTCCTTTCTCTTTCTTTTCATGGCCCCTGGCGGGCTTCTCTTTCTGCTATGGGGCCTTGCCGCGGCGTCCTCCTCTATTGCCACGACCCTTTCCGTCATTGCCTTCTTGATCTTTCTCTCTGTCACGTTTCTCATACTCGGCTCTTTGCTTTTTGACAAGCTGCTCGACCTGATGGCATTCTTGGAGATCATGACCTTTAGTGCGGTGGATCTTGCAGTATGGCACATCGAATTTTCCGGCTTTCTCCGCTGCCGCAGCACCCCGGCAATCAGCGCACGGGGCAACTTCCTTGCCGGGGGCTTCGGTTTTTGCCTTCTTGCCGGAGCCGAGATCGCTAAAACCCTCAATGGCCAATACTGACTTGTCCTTGCGCTTCTTGTTGCGCTTCTGGTTCCTCCCCTTCAGGCTAGAGGTCTCATCCTCATCATCTGAATCAACCTCAACACCCTCCTCCTCGCCAGGGAGTCACCTTCCGTCCTTAGCACAAGCGCACTTATTCGCCAAGGCGTATAGTTCGTTGACAGTTTTGGGCAGCCAAACGCTCATTTTGGAGCGAATCCTTCTGTTGCGCACGTTCGAATGGAACGCGGCAATCACAGCTGCCGGGTGTATCTCTGGAATGTTGCGGTGCACTCGACTGAACCTCTACATATACTTCCACAAACTCTCTCCATATTTTTGCGAAAGAACATGCAAATCGCTGGGCCTCCGAGGCTCTTGGTGGCCACCCGTGAAGGCGTCGACGAACTCATTGCACAAGTTGGCCCAGGAGGAAATGGAGTTTTCTAGCAGGTGCATTAGCCACGACCTCACGTTTGGCTTGAGCGCCAAAGTGAAGTAGTTGGCGAACACCTTCTCATCTCTGGCCCCAGCAGCTTGAACAGCAATGGTGTAGATGCTCAAGAACTCTGTCGGGTTCAACTTTCCATCGTATTTCTCTGGTAACTCTGGCTTGAAGACACGGGCAGACGGCTAGTGGACTTGCCGCAGCTCGCGAGTGAAGGCGGGGCACCTGACCTCATAAGGTAGGTACCCGCCATCACTGGGCGCGGACTCGTAAACGACTGGGCTGTTGCGCCTGTTCGATGCGCGGCGCGTCTCCCGACGTCGCTCTATGGTGACGCGCGCGTCTTGCTTTCGCCGGTCTTGTAAAACTTGCCGCTAATCTTGGCAAGCTCGCGGACCAGACGAGGCCATCGACGTCTCGTCGGGCTCGTTGATACGTGGCTCTTGCTGTGGCTACAGCCGGACCTACTGCCACAGAGGGGAATGCGCGGTAGCAGTGGCCTCCCCAAGACGGGCATCCGCTCTGGTTGTCGCAGCCTCTCGCTGGCGTTGTGATGGTTCTGCCTGCCGCTGCCCTCCAGCTTCGGCGAAGCCGATCAATCTCCGGATAGTGGCTCTCCACTCGTCCATCTGATCGGCAGCCAGAGGGAATTGTAGCAAGAGTTGGGCTCTGCCACGGCTTCCGTAGCTGTGCTCGGCATCGCTGACGAGGCGAACCGTGACGTCGCTCAACTTCTGGTAGAACCAGCAGGAGCTTCGCTGCATTCACGCCGCTGCGAGCCGGTCGGCATGGCAGAGTGATGGGAAGCGGGCTGCGTTTGGGGGTTGGCAACCCCTTTCTGCCCGCCTTGCTCTGGAAGAGGTGCGTGCCAAGCAGCCGTCCCAACGGTAGGCGCTGCTGGAGGGTCTCGTCCTGCGCCCGAGCGGGTGTCATTGCTGCGGCTGCTCCCACTAGCGTGGCGGGGAGGGTGAGACTGAGCACCCCTCCATCTGTAGCCTGCGGGTCGTGGCTAGCGATGTGCTGTTGGTGTTGCCCACTTCTTATGCCTCCCGCACCAACTTCAGCCACGGGCGACATGACGATGGCACCGCCTACGCCGGTCACATCACCCGTGACGTCCACCTCCCCCGACGCCGTCGCGGCGTTTGCTGCATCCGCGGCCATGTGCGAGTGAGCCTTCGAAGTGGAAGGATGCGCGGTGGCGCTGGACTTCTTCTTGGGTGCCATGGATGAAAGTGGTGCTGAAGATGATGATGAACGCGTTTTTCACAACCTCGGGTTTGCGCAAGCGACTCCCCCTACCTGGCACACCAAAGATGTCATGGATGATCACGATCACCTATGGGGACCCTCGGCCCCTTTGTGGTTAGGCAAGGGGGAGGTCATGTTGTACAAAGAGCGGAGGCCATGATGCAGCGCGGCGAAGGTGACATGGGTCGTTTTTACCCAGGTTCGGGCCGCTGTAAAGCGTAAAACCCTACTCCTATTTTGGTGGATTGAGTGGGAAGAAAGGCCACGAGCACCAATTGCTGAGCCCTGGCAAGGATGCCTCGGGAAAGCAACCGTGTGCGTACAAGTGTGTAAGGGCTCGAAGTGGCCGAATCCTTCTCTAGGATGCCTTGGACCTCCTTTTATAGCCCAAGGGGTAACCACATTGGCAAAATAGTCATTATCCTGTGATCAGATAGCGAATAGTGCTATCATACCTAACTATGGCAGTTAGGACAGGGCGCATTAAATGCGCCGCTAGGTGTGATGCTATGGATGAAGCCCGGCAAGCCTGCTGAGCCGCTTTTTCCTCTGTTCGCTTATTGTCTTGACACACCTCTGGACCGGTGTCAAGTGGTCGTGATCTGTCTTCCAGTGGGCTACCATGTGCTCTGGGGAAGCCACTTAATCACCTGGGGGCTCGACATCGCACCGATAAGTGACTTGCGTCGCTGCGCGGTGGAGCGGTGATGCCCTGGCGGGGATCTTGGACCTGGAGACCCCGGGAAGCCTGCCGGGGCCCATCTTGGACTTGTTCTCGGGGCGGTCTCGACCTGGCCGAGCTCTCCTGCTCAACAAGGGAGGCCCTCCCAGGAACGGATCTTGCCGTCTTGGTATTCTTGATGCGCTCCTTGACCTCGCAAAGAGCGACTTCTCTGGCTTGGCCTTGTGATGTTTAACTGTCACCAGGTGCACGGTCTCTTGTACGCCTGTGCATAAGTCTGGTCAACAAACCCAGGTGTTTGTTGCACTGACAGAATGGAAGAAGCAAATATAGTACCAGCGTTGCGGCTCCTGGATATTCTACAACTACCGCTAATTGGCTGTGGGGCCCCATAAAACACCCACGTATGGTTAGTGCACTTAGTCTTGAATCTAAGTGCCCATGATCTTGGGTCCTAGTTCGGCTCGACTGAGACAAAACACCATGTGCTCAACATGGCCTCTCACCATTACCTTCCTAACTTACTACCTCATTTGCACACATGGCATCACTAATAATAAAGTACATCTCAATAAGAGTAACAGTGTAATAACCCAAGATAATAATAGGGGAATAACATGGTAAAGCATAAAACCTAAGCATGCATACTACTGCAAGGCAGGTTAAACATGGCTTCTATGCAAACAAGTAATGCGTCTCCAACGTATCTATAATTTATGAAATATTCATGCCATATTTATATGAGTTCTACATGGTTTTGGTGCACTTTTATATGATTTTCATGAACTAACCTATTAACCGAGTGCCCAGTGCCAGTTGTTGTTTTCTGCTTGTTTTTGGTTTTCCAGCAAATCCATACCAAACAAAGCCCAAATGCAACAAAAATTTACGACGATTTTTTATGGAAAATAAGAGACCCACGGAGCTTCGGAGGAGGGCCAGACGATGTCTAGGAGAGTCACGAGCTCACCTGGCACACCCATCCCCCCCCCAAAGGGTGTGCCGTCCAAGCTCATGGGTCCCACTGGATCCCCCTGGCGTGAATCCAACGCTAAAAAATCCTATAAATTGGAAAACCTCCGAAAGTTAACCTAGATGAGTTTTTTCACCACCGCAAGCCTCTATCCCGAAGCGATCTCAATCGGAGCCTTGTTCTGGCGCCCTGCCAGAGGGGGGAAGCCATCACCGGAGGCCATCTTCATCATCCCCACTGCTTCCATGATGAGGTGGGAGTAGTCCACCCTCGGGGCTGAGGGTATGTACTAGTAGCTACGTGTTTGATCTCTCTCTCTCGTAATCTTGATTGGATACGATCTTGATGTACCATGGGGTTTGTTAATATAGTCGGATCATATGGTGTTCTTCCCTCTCTATCTTTGTTGTGATGAATTGAGTCCTGCTCGTTGAAATTCTTTATGTTGGATTGAACATTATGAATCTGAAATTGTTTGATGCATATCGAATAATTAACTCATGGAGACTCGAGGTTAAAATGGGGGTTCTCTAGGTGGTATTGGAGTTGATTGATATGTATCATATAGTGTTATTGTAGTATGATCTCTAGGGCTGTTTGTGACACTTATAGGGATGTCTCAATAGATCGAACGGAAGGATAACTTTGAGGTGGTTTCGTACCCTACCAAAAATTTCATCTTATGTTCTCTGATAGATCGGAACTTTGATGTTTCATTATGTTGGATTGAATATTGGATTTGAGAACACTTGATATATGTCTTGCATGTAGATACCCGTGGTGACATCGGGGTATTCTATTGAGTCACTTGATGTATGTTTTGCTAATCTACTTGTGGATTCCCGTAGTGACATTGGGGTAATCTAGGCATAGGAGTTGATATACGTTTTCGTCCTACTTTCTCCGATAGGGTCTTTGGAGTGATTCTTTGTCGCACGTTGAGGGATTATTATATGATTCAATTATGTTAGCACCGTTGAGAGATTGCACTAGTGAAAGTATGAACCCTAGGCCTTGTTTCTAAGCATTGCAATACCATTTGTGCTCACTTTTGTCACTTGCTACCTTGCTGTTTTTATATTTTCAGATTACAAAAACCTATATATACTATACATACTAAACTGGTATCACCATCTCTTCGCCAAACTAGTGCACATATACAATTTACCATTGTATTGGGTGTGTTGGGGACACAAGAGATTGGTTGTATTTGATTGCAGGGTTGTTTGAGAGAGACCATCTTCATCCTACACCTCCCACGGATTGATAAACCTTAGGTCCCCACCTGAGGGAAATTTGCCGTTGTCCTACAAAACTCTGCGCTTCGAGGCCCAACAGAGTGTACAAGAATAAAGTTGCGTAGTAGACATCAAACTATTTCTGGTGCCGTTGCCGGGGAGGTGAGTGCTTGAAGATTTATCTTTAGATCTTGCAATTGAATCTTTTAGTTTCTTGTTTATTCACTAGTTTGGTTTATAAAAGAAAACTATAAAAAAATGGAAATGAAGTACCATCAAATGCTTTACCTTTATGATGTCTTTCTTGAAAATATGGATTCCGATAATTGTGCTCAATTGTTAGAGGAAGAATTTAATAAAATGTTTAATGTGAGTCCTTTGAATGATAAGCATGATTGCAATGTTGTTAGTACGCTTGCTATGAATATCCATGATGCTAATGATATGCAAAGCCATAAGCTTGGGGATGCTACGTTTGATGAGGATGATATTTTTAGTCCCCCAAGTTTTGATGAGAAAATTTATTATGATGATAGCATGCCTCCTATTTATGATAATTACAATGATGAAAGTGGGTTTGGAAGCTCATAGATCGAAGCAGGAGCTAGGTCCATACATTTTATCCCTAGCTAACTCTTTGTAACTCCGTGTAATAGCTGCTTAGTCACACGTACTACTGCACCATCCTCCCCCTATCCTCATGTAAATTGTAACTATCTGGATACTCTAACCCCCCCCCCCTAACTTTTAACTTGTTAATACAAAGGCAGTGGGAGCCTTTCCAACTGTCATCAGTTCTCAAAAAAAAAAGTGGGTTTGGAAGAGTGTCAACTCTGGGTAGTAATGATCCCACTAATTTGGAGGGTATTGAACCTTATCGCATTATGAAAGTGGATTTGGAGAGGTCACGACTTTATTTAATGATGATTCCACTACTTTGGAAGAGGTTTCAAATGATTATGATGAGAACAAAGTTACTACTTATGATGATTATTGTGATGATACTTATGTGATAAAAAGTAGTGATAATTATGGTCATAATTATGAATACCCTTTTTCTGAACATTACACTTTTAATGTGGAAACAATTTATAGTATTCGAGTTTCATATGATATTTCCACTATCATGAATGAAAAGAAATTTGCTTATGAGTAGAGTAATAAAATTTCTATGCTAGGGGCACTAGTAGAAAAAGGGCCTTTTATCCCGGTTCATAAGGGCCTTTAATCCCGGTTCTGGAACCGGGACTAAAGGGTCGTTACTAAAGCCTCCCCCTTTAGTCCCGGTTCTTACACGAACCGGGACTAAAGGCCGTCCACGTGGCCGCTGCCTAGAGCTCCACCTTTAGTCCCGGTTGGTAACACCAACCAGGACTAAAGAATATTTTATGATTTTTTTTTGAATTTTTTTTTTAATTTTTTTCCCGATTTTCAAATTTCTGAAATATTTTAACCTCTAATCTCTAATCACCCCTCATCATTCCAAATCATCTAACTTCTCGGACGGTCACCCATCCTCTCACTACCCCAGCCTGAGCACGCTTAACTTCCGGGTTCTATTCTCCCTCGTTTCCAAGTCTGCACTTGTTGTTTTCCTGACAATAGTAAGATGTCAATCCTATTAACCCTCAGGAGTTTAGCTTGAGCATGAAGTCACAAATTTCATTGTTTGAGTATGAAACTATTGTTCTCAAAAACAATAATTATTTAGTAACACTAATATTTCTTGAATAGTAGTTTGACCATTGTTTAACCACAGTTTGACCAGATTTGACCAAAATTCAAAAAAACTGAAATAATTATTTAGTTACACTAGTACTTCTTGAATAAGTAGTTTGACCATAGTTTAACCAGATTTAATGAAAATTTAAAAAAAACTGAAATTTGAGCATAACTTTTTTTCCTTTTAGAATTTGAGGATTCTAAAAATTTGCAAACAGGCCATAGGCCGTCAAAATCGGATGCGGATTTTCGTGCTGAACATTTTGATATATTATACATTTTTTTCTGACATCGTATGCAAAAGTTATTGCCGTTTTACATTTTCCCTACACTTTTTGCAAAACATGTCCAAATTTAAGTTTTTAAATTTTCCTAACTAGTAGATGTAGTAACATAACTACATCTCGAAGGATTTTAATTTTTGAAGTTTTTATCATTTTCTTTTGCTTTTTACAAAACTGAAAAGGCGATCCATCAAGGGGGGGGGGGGTAGAGTTTGAAATGGACCCGGGACTAAAGGGCATGGCACCCTTTAGTCCCGGTTCGTGTCTCAAACCGGACTAAAGGTCTAATCTTTAGTCCCGGTTTGAGACACGAACCGGGACTAAAGGGCATCGCACCCTTTAGTCCCGGTTCGTGTCTCAAACCGGGACTAAAGGGCTCAGGTGAACCGGGACTAATGCCTTAGCCGCACGAACCGGGACCAATGCTCACGTTAGTCCCGGTTTGTGACTGAACCGGGACTAATGTGAATATTTCCCTGTGACCAAAGCCCTATTTTCTACTAGTGGGGGTCATGAAAAGAATGATTTATGTCATAGTTATATTGTTGAATTTGTTCATGATGCTACTGAAAATTATTATGAGAGAGGGATACATGCTTACGGATATCTCCATAATATCAAGTTTCCTCTCTATGTGTTGAAACTTTTGAAGTTACGCTTGTTTCGCCTTCCTATGCAAGTTAATTCTTGCTCCAATAAATTGTTTGCTTATAATATGCCTATGCATAGGAAGTGGGTTAGACTTGTCATATGCTTCATGATACTCCCATTATGTTTCCATTCTTTATTTTTATGTGAGCATCATTGAAATCATCATGCCTACTTTTGTGTATTCACATGATTAAGTTACTGTAGTAATCATGTTTTGTATCTTTTATTTGAATAATGTGCCAAGTAAATTCTTTGGGATAGTGTGGATACTTGTTGATTCGATTCTGTGCAAAAACAGAAACTTTTGTGTCCAGTATATGAATTTCTAGATTTTACTGGAGCGTTAAAATATGCTGCATTTTTTACATAGTATTTCCATGAAAATTTCCTATGTTGTATTAATTTTTCAGAATTTTTAGATTTACAGAAGTATGGTTCTGGTTCAGATTATTGCAGACTGTTCTGTTTTTGACAGATTCTGTTTTCAATGCATAGTTTGGTTGTTTTATAGTTTCTATGGCTTATATTGGTCAATATAAATTGTAGAAATGATAGATTACAGTAGACATTATGTGGGAACAATTATGAATCTTGTCTCTGTAGTACCAAAGTGATGATTTATTCTTTATCATACTAACGCATCTCACGAAGTTACGTTAAATTTTATGTGATTGAAATTTTCATGTTTTGGGTGAGATATTGATATGAAGAGAATAAGGAGTGGCAAGACACTAAGATTGGGGATGCCCAAGGCACCCCATGGTATTATTCAAGGAATACTCAACCGTTTAAGATTGGGGATGCCCTGGATGACATCCACTCTTTCGTCTTCAACATTATCGGTAACCTCACTTGGAACTATATTTTTATTCGTCACATGATATGTGTTTTAATTGAAGCATCTTTTTGTTTTGTTTGCTGTTTAAATAAAATACTTGGTTATGAAATTTTGATTTGGAGAGACTATTTACATAGCTACTTAATTGATTAACTACTCTTTGTTCATCACTTATATCTTTTGGAGTAGTTTGTCATTCACTCTTGTGCTTCATTTATATCCTAGGAGTGAATTGTTAAATAAATTGAATATCATAAATCTGAAATTATATATATTACATATACTTAGTAGTAGTTTCACATTGGATTTCGAAAGTAAAATCTATTGAAATTTGACAATCACAATATTGGTCATACAAGCAATTCATGAAAGATCTCTTATTTACTAATTGGAGGCACCATACGAGGCACCATGTTAATCCCCAAAATTAAGAAAATTTAACCATTGGATTAATATATGATGCGGTTTGTAGCCATTGGATGAAACGTGACCTACTCTCCTTTCCCACGTACTACTTGAGGGACTCCTCTCTAGGTGTTTGTCAAAAAAGAAAAAACGAGTCCTCCTTTCCCACGTACTACTTGAGGGATTTCTTCCTAGGTGTTTGTCAAGAGAAAAAAAGAGAGTCCTCCCTAGGAGTCCCACGGCATGAAACTTTTTTACACGGGCTAAAAAAAATATGTCCGCAGCCCTTTGGATAATATAGCCTGGACGTCTTCTCCTCTCCACCTTATTCCCCTTGGTCTCTTAAAAAAAAAGGAAATATGATCATAGTCTCCTGCTAGATTTGGCCTACTTGCGTTCGCAGTCGCATGTCATCAGCCTATGCTGTCCAGCCTTTCTTAGATTCAACAACCATGGTGAAAGTAATGTTAAGTAAAGGTACGATCCAATCAAAGTTGTGCAGCTCACTCCCCCAAATCTCCTTTTTTTAGAAGCGTTGAATCATATGGTAAAATATACCATCAGTTTTTATTCCGGTAGATGAATCTCTCGCATGGTTGAGGAGGCCACTTGCATCAGCGCGGCTGCTGAGCGAACAAACTACTGCAACTGTACGTGCTAATGTTCATCTCCTCGCTACCTTCGTTAATATATATATATATATATATATATATATATATATATATATCCTTTGATTCTCGTTTTTGTTGTTTTAAATCGGCAGCAATAGGGCAAGGTTTGATGCGCCGACGTTCATGCTTTTCATGCCAGGTGCTGTCAGGCTCTCTTTGGTTAGCTCCCATCACCTCCCACTCCTTGGAGCTTGGTGTCTGCCCCAGCTAGCCCTCCACTAATAGTCTATCAGAAATCTGCATCATGCAGAACCATCATGTATCGGCGCAGCAGCAGTCGACATATACGCAAGCCCACTGCTGAACGCTGTCCGTAGCTTGGCTCTAACAATAGTCTCTCTTATCGGAGGTAAAGCCATCCACTTTTACTATTTCCAAGAAGGCAATCAGATTCGAATTTTTGTGTTATAGTGCTGGCAGCAGATCTTTTTTGCTTGTTCAATATTGTAGAAAACGATTTTTTCCTACTGATAATTTGCACAGAAGAGGAAGAAGATGAATTCAGCAGTTTACAGTCCAAACACACCTTGATCTATACAGGTTAGCTTTGTTAAATTTTTCATTGAATAGATGCAGTGGCATATAGCAGTTTATAAGATCAGATATATCTGAGCATTAAATCCCAACCTATCATATAATCACCCATAATCCATTACAATGTACATACGCTTAATGGGCTGCAAATTATGCTCCATTCATTTAATGTTTTAGGTTATGCTTCTCGATGATCTCATATTTATGGCACCTTTGTTCATGCTCTGCTCATGATCGTGTGAAAGGTAGGGTATAGAGGATGCTTCATGGTGATCATAGTGCAATGGTGGTGTAGTACAGGGCATCAATGGTTGTTCAGGCATGGTTGCTTTCTTTGCAACAGATATGCAACACTGCTTTTTGGCGGCTTCTCGGTTTTATATGTCTAATTGTTCCAGGGGTCTAACAGCAGGAGTAGATTTCACTTGATTTCTATTTGAGTGGTTTTCCTCTCAAACTTTTTCATGCGCCTATAATTATACATTAGGCTTTTGGATGTAGTTGCAATGCCACATCCATTTATTATATCCTATTGCCATGAGTTATAACCGTGTCTTCATGTTTGTACTATTTTACTTACCTTCCTATGTTTTCAGGAGAAACTTCATGCCCGCGAAGCTGTGATGACTCGCGATGGAAGAAACAGTCAGGATTGAGCCATGGGACAAGAGATAACCGCCTTCGACTGCTAACAAAATTCTGTACGCCGCTGTGAGTGGCAAGCATTCAATATCTTCAGATGTGCTGTGCTGCACCAGCTATATGAGTCCGCATGCAAACTACAGTCATCACACATTCTGGTCTACATATATAGGTGCTAAATCATCTAGAAGGTTTCGATTGTTCTCATAAAATCTGTATCAGTACGGGAATGTATCTGTGATTACTACTTTGATGTCATACATGTGTGAGTAGTTAATTATATTTATATATTTGTTAGAGAAAGGATTGATATGATTTTTGCAAGCGTGTGATATTTCATACATAGATAGTGTGTACAGCTAGGTCACTAATCATATTCTTACCGAGTCAGTCAATAACGAAATCACATAAATATGTTAAATCACATGTTTTTGCGTAAATTTTGGGTTACAGTTTCCATTAGAAATCATCGTAATTATATTCATGAAAATAATTAGTTATAGATCAAGCATTCTACTGTATGAAGTAGAATATCACTGCCCATATGTCCACCTCTTTATGTTATTTCAAAATAGTCCATTGAAGCAAATAAGTTAGTTATTTTACAAAAAAATCCAGTTACTTTGTAATTTTTCATTACAACAGTCAACATTAAAGGACGACACGAGGAAACAGCAAATGGGAAAAGATCTAATCAAGAATTAATTGGTAGCGCAAAACAAAACCTTCTTATAAGAATTGGCGAAAATCTTGAGGGTTCCTTATATTATAATGTTACTTTTTTTCCAAAACATCATCACAAAGCTTTTGTCGGTAGTCTATTTTAAGGTTACGACCCATCGATGCATGGGTTGTTGATACCACTGTCTTAGTTTCATTTATATTAAACAAATGCAATCATTTAGAGAACTAGCTGGGTTGTACAAGCTAAAGTTGAGAACATTAACGTTGTTTTGTAGTTTTCATGTAGCACAAAAAATTGTACATCATTTTGGTAACAAATTAGATGTCTTCACAAAATTAGAAATACCAATGAAGATTACAGGATAATTCTTCCACGTTAATTATCATAATTAGGACATACAAGCATGGAAATATTTAAATACAAAAGGGTGTTCAAGATTGCCCTAATTTATTTATTTTATAATTGATGTTTTGACGATGGAAAGGCTTTGTAGCATATAATTTCCAAATTACTTTTCCCCACCACAAGTTCTAAATATAATTGGTTTCAGTTTTCGATACTTTGATTCATTTGAATCAAGTTCATTAGGATAAGAGTAACACATAAGTAGTAGTTCATTCCAAAGATTGTATTCTATCCCTTCTTACATTCAACTGTTTCTATGTGTTATGTATTTTGAATAAATCTTACCCTTATGGATATCAAACGAATGTTTGTTTTATGGTCATAGCACCTAAAAAGTTAAAATACATAATGTTGATAATACGAGGAATTTATTAAAGCAAGAAATACATTAATATGTTTCACATAAATTTTGAATACTTTATACGCTCTTTTCATGCTAGCCCGTGCAGTCGCACGGGTTGATGACTAGTTGGTATAAGGAAGAGAAATTTCACATACAAATATATTATCTTGGACATCTTTTATGATTGTGAATACCGATTAATTATTTTCAAACTTTATCAAATAAGTTCAAGTTGGACAATGAAGACAACGTAATGAGTTATGTTTGGGTATATTTGCATAGAAGTTATATTGTTATGGATCCTCCAACATCTGGTGCTTGTTTATAATCTTTGCTAGCCAAAAATTTCTGTACTAAGCGGGAATACTGCTTGTGCATCCAAAATCGTTGAGCCAAGTTTTCTTCATGAGTGTCCACCATATCTACCTATATATGGTATTACCCTGCCGTTCCAAGTAAATTTGCATGTGCCATCTCTAAAATCTTCAAATGAACATCTGTTTTGTGTGCCCGTACCGCTCATGAAGTGACGGGGCGGTCAGTATCTTCCATGCTAAGTGGGTTATTCTCATGACGAGAGTTTATTCACTCGTCTTGCATGAGAGAGGCTGGTACTTGGGATGCCTGGTCCCGTTAAACAAAAACAAAGAAAAAATATATAATAAAACAAACTCTCCCTAGAAAGTTGATTTTTTGGAGGGCACCCGAGCATTCGGCTAGCCATGGCTTGTGTTTGTATGGCTGTGGGGGAGTAAACCTTTCTGCATGGGAACCGCCAATAATGTGTTTAACATAGAAGATATTGAAATCCTTTGTCTTGACGTTGACAAGAAAAGCACACCACTCAAAATGTAATTATCTCTGTTTTAAGCAATGGGCTCTAGCACATTAGCAAATCCAAGCTCGCCTCTGTGAAGGGCATATCTATTTACTTTTTATGCTGAGTCAACTTCTTATTCCAGCCTCAATTATTCTCCACTTGGAAAGCATCATGTGATGGGGAAAGATCCAGGCACATATATCCAATCAAATATATTTGATCATGAATTATTATTGTTGAAAATTATCTCTATGATAAATAATTTGGGAGGCGAAACATTAAGCCCCTATCTTCCTCTGTGTTCGATGGATGCCATTTGTTCTAAAAATATGCTGTGAGTACTAGTAATCATAGAAGACTATATGATAATTGAGTATGCGGAGCTCTTACTTAGACTTTTCCGAAAAGAATATGATTTTTAATTGTTTGGTGGCTAAGAACATAGATTGTTAAGTTTTAAGAGAGTGCATTGTTTGAACCATAACATGTCAATTTATTGCTACTTTATCATGATGAGTTTTATGAGAAAAAGTTGTTGTTTATTGCGCTAGAAAAAGTGATTGGAATTATCATTGATCAAACTTATGCACTATGCTAGCACTCACACTTCATAAATTATTTCTTTTATCATTTATCATTGATCAAACTTATGCACTATGCTAGCACTCACACTTCATAAATTATTTGCCCCGAAGGAATTAAGCTTGGGGATGCTGATACGTCTCCAACGTATCTATAATTTATGAAGTATTCATGCCATATTTATATGAGTTCTATATGGTTTTGGTGCACTTTTATATGATTTTCATCAACTAACCTATTAACCCAGTGCCCAGTGCCAGTTGCTATTTTCTGCTTGTTTTTGGTTTTCTAGAAAATCCATACCAAACGAAGTCCAAATGCAATAGAAATTTATGATGATTTTTTATGGAAAATAAGAGACCCACGAAGCTTCGGAGGTGGACCAGACGAAGTCCAGGGGAGTCACGAGCTCACATGCCCCCCCCCCTAGGGCGCGCCGTTTGAGGTCATGGGTCCCATGGGACCCCCCTGGCATGAATCCAACACTAAAAAATCCTATAAATTGGGAAACCCCCGAATGTTAACCTAGATGAGTTTTTTCCCCGCCATAAGCCTCTGTCCTGAAGCGATCTCAATTGGAGCCCTGTTCTGGCACCCTGCCAAAGGGGGGGAGCCATCACTGGAGGCCATCTTCGTCATCCCCATTGCTTCCATGATGAGGCGAGAGTAGTCCACCCTCGGGGCTGAAGGTATGTACCAATAGCTATGTGTTTGATCTCTCTCTTGTGATCTTGATAGGACACGATCTTGATATTGTAGGAGATATGCCCTAGAGGCAATAATAAATACTATTATATATCTCCCTGTTCATAATTAGGTTTATGTTCTATGCTATAACTGCTATGGTTCTCGAGTCTACAAATAAAACGAGGCTTGGAGGAAGACTCATATGCACGTGTGGAATAATAAACGGTAAAATGTATTCCTAGTCTGGCCTCTAAGACTAGCTCAAGTGTTGCATGATGGTTCTGTTTTCCTGATCATGGGCATGTCTATGCCAACAACTTTTGAGGGCACAATGTTAGGAGAACACTTGTGTTGAATCGACCCGAATTAATGTTATGCTATGAGATACATTCATCATGAGTTAATGGTTAATAACACAGAGATGGTTAACGTTTGCATGATTCCTTAGACCATGAGAGTATCGAGTTTCTTCATGCTTGATTCATGAACTTTGGGGTTTGTTAAACGTCATCCGTAAATGGATGGCTATTACGGCGGCTTACGGGTTCATGGGAAAGTATGTCAAGTAACTAGATAGCTCGAGATTGGGATTTGCTCCTCCGACGATGGAGAGATATCTCTGGGCCCTCTCGGTGTTACGGTGTCCATCATCGTCTGGCCAGACACTGTGTGATTTGATCACGGGGATGCCGGAACACGTAACGAGAAAAGAGAACAATACCGGTAACGAGGTAACTGGCTTAGTGGACAAGTTGTTGATCCACAGGAATGCCAACATGTCTCACCTCGGGTATTTGTAACATATCGCGAAGCAACAGGAATAGCACACGGCAACTGGAGGTTCACTCGAATATTCATTCATGTGGGTATAGGGGTCAATATGGGTGTCCACGGCTCCGATGTTGATCATTGATCGGAAGGGGTTCCGTGTCATGTCTATACTTCACCGAACCTATAGGGTCACACACTTAAGGGTCATCTATCTGCTGAATACTAGACAGGGAGTCTGAGAGAAAATCACCGAAAAAGTTTCGGACAGCGGAAAAGTTCCGCAGAGAGAGGTCACCGGATGAGTTCCGGTGAAACTGAAAAGTTGTTTCAGAGGATACCATAAAGTCAAATTGGTTTCGGCACATGCCCGATAATTCTTGGAGGGTGCCAGAATCATTCTGGAAACTTTTGGGAATTTTCTGGAAGAAAAATCGGAAATGTTCCGGAGCTGCCGGAACCACTTCAGATGCTTTTCGCAGATGAAAATCACTAATCTGGAATTGTTCCAGAACGCGTTGAAAATTATTTTAGTGGGTACTGGAAATGTTCTAAGCCCACATAAATATTTTCAGTTCGAACAGACGCTGAAAAATGTCATCGTGAATAGTGAAAGTGCTTTTTGGGTGGCTTCTTGGAGAAGCCACCTTGAGGGTCCTTTGGTATTTTTCCCCTTGGCTTCTTGGAGAAGCCACCCTTGGGCTTGGCCTATAAATAGGGGTGGAGGGGGCTGCCTAAAGACTCACTCCTTCTCACATACAAGTGCCATTGCAATGATCTGGCTTCTCTCTCCCTCCCCGCAAAATAGTTTCGTAGAGCCGAAAGGCTGTCTCGGTTCCGGTGGGAACTAGTTCTGGACGGCGAAGCCCTGCCGGATAGATGACACCGTATGTGTGCAACTCTGTAGAGAGGTCGTAGTTTCGATCTTAGTGCCCGAGGGGCTGTTCGAGAGTGCCTCCCGAAGGGCTGTCCAAGTGACGGTCCAAGTTCTGTGAGTCCTCCCGAAGGGCTGTCCGAGTGACCGTCTAAGTTTCGAAGGTCCTCCCGAAGGGCTGTCCGCGACACCGTCCGGGGGACTGTTCGGCCGCCTCCCGGAGGGCTGTCCTGGGCGCGGATGAGGGTATACATCCTCGCGGTTGGGAGGTTGTAAATCCTAGCTGCGGGGATCTGCACCACCGATCGTCATCGACTCTACTTCCGCTGCGCTATGAGTTGGTAACGAAAATGACCAAACCTTGTATGCAGTCTCCATAGTGGTCCTGGGCTGGTGCGTAGGTCGGAAATTTTTTGTTTTCTGCTGCGTTACCCTATAGATATACCATGGGGATTGTCAGTATAGTCGGATCATATGTTGTTCTTCCCTCTCTATCTTTGTTATTATGAATTGAGTCCTGCTCCTTGAAGTTCTTTATGTTGGATTGAACATTATGAATCTGAAATTGTGTCGGGGAAACGACACCTATGGGATCGCGTGGATCCCTTCTACGGTTCGGCAGGGAGAGAGGTGTGCACAAAGAGCAGATCCTACGATCAACACGAGGGAATTTTACCCAGGTTCGGGACGCTGAGAAGCGTAAAACCCTAATCCTGCTTCAGTGTATTGAGAGTTCTTGAGCTCTGGCTAGCTGCTACGCATGCAAACTGGGCCAGAAAGTCCAAAAGTCCCTCCCTGTATTGCCTTGGGCCTCCTTTTATACTAAGGGGCTACCACATTGGCGTACAGTGCATACAGGAGGTGTAAAGTTGCTACAGTGCACATACTTATCCCTGACATCTTAGGAAAAACGCATTTAATGCGCCGTTTACGTGTCCCTAACTTTCTTGGGGACGAAAACAGAGCCCGTCCCGTCCGTCGCCGCCTCACCCCATCTCGACATGCATCCAGGATGACGAGGCTCGCGGGGCCAGGCTGGCAAGCTAGTTGCTGTGCTGGAGCGGTGGTAGGGCAGTGGGATCTTTGCCATGTGCGAGTCTTGCCGTGGCCTCGCAAACGTCCCCGGCAAGAATCTTGCCGGGATTCTTGCAGGGGCCTCGCAAACGTTCCCGGCATGAATCTTGCTGGGAACATTGCCTTTTGGTCTTCACAAAGATCTGCATGCCACCACGCAGGCGCCCCTGGATCTTGGTCTTGCCATTGTCAATGGTATCAGAGCTCTCAACCTCAAGGGGGATGGTCTTGCCAGGAGCCCAGCTTGTGGTCTTCTTTGGTCGTCTCGTATTTGCTTCCAGCTGTCCCCGTCAGGCCTTGCCGCGGGTATGGCTGCAACTGCCCGTGCACAAGTATGGGGTACCACAGGGCCCAAACTTTAGCACACCGATAGGAGCCCCCGGGCCTGGGCCTCACACGGATGCGAGGCGTTGTTGGGCTAGGCCCAAACAGTGCATGGACACGCGTGACCGGGGTTAACCGCTGTAATCATCTCGTCTGCTGCGCTTCCGCACGATCCGCATTCAATGCGTGACGTGGCATACGTGCGCGGAACGGCCACAGCAGCAGCACGCCCGCAAAGATGCTTACACATCGAACAGTAAAGAGGCTGCCTCGCGCCTTCCCCATAAAAAGAGGAATCCGCAGAGGCGCCGCTCATTTACCTCTCGCCTGTTCCAATCTAGAAACCGCAGTCGTCTTCTTTCTTGAGCCCGAAACAGAGCCTCCTCATCCGTCCGCCGCCTCCATGCTCTCACCGCCCTGGGCCTCCTGCCCTCCCCCCCCCGTCCGCCATGGCGCCCAAAGCGAGCAAGCGTAAAGAGGTGCCCAAGGCGAGCAAGGGCAAAGAGGTGCCGGAGAGCGAGTTGGTGAAGATGTAGAAAAAACACGTCGTCTTCGCCCCGACGCTCGATGCGTGCGTTCTGAAGGAGCAGTATCTGTGCATGTGGGGAAGAGCGACAACGGGGCACCCCGCTACCCGCATAAACCCAGCTTCCTGCGCCAAGGCTGCCCCAGATAAATTCCCTTTCTTTGTCGATTACTTCTACTGCGGGCTCTGCCCCCCATTTTCTGATTTCCTCAACGACATCATGTACACATACGGCTTCCATATCTTGGATTTTACACCGAATGCGGTGACATGTATGTCCACCTTCGCCCACCTCTGTGCGAATTTTGCTGTAGTGGTCCCCAACACAGCCCTTTTCTACCATTACTTCATCCCCCGCATCTAGGCAGGAGAGGCCCTTTCTGGCTGCATCGCCTGGATCCCAAGGGCATGGACCAAGGATACATACCCAGACGGGGTCTACCGCGAGAAGTGGGATGAATAGCGGGGTAGGTGGTGCTGGATTACGAAGGAAGATCCGCAACCGTTCTGAATGCCCCAGCAAACGAGACTAGCCCACAGCAACGATTGGAGCGCCCTCGACCCTCAAGACGGGAAGCTCACAGTCGCAATCAACAGGATCCGCCGCCTCAAGGCTGCCGGGCTCACAATCGAGATGGTTGGCGCTGACTTCCTCCGCCGCCGCATCGCCCCTCTGCAGAACAAGGGGAGACCAGCTTGGGAATATCGGAACGCAGCGGATTATGAGGCTGCGCCCCGGTCTGAACAACAACCTGATGGTCATGCAGCACACAGCTCTTTGCCACAAGCTGTTCAGGATCGACAGGTCGTACAAGTTGCCGACAAGCATCATTCCCCTATGCAACAACTCTACTCTGACCTCAATTATTGCCATGATTCCGGCGTTCAATGCCCATGGTCTTGACGGGACTTGGGCCGAGCCATCCGTGGTGCGTGCACAGGAGTTCTTCGACAACTTGTCGGAGAGGGCCATCTAGGAAGAGACGAACCTCATCCGCCCCACCACTGACAAAGAAGTGGCATATATTGCCAGCAGGGCAGAAGAGGCGGCTCTTGCCATGGAGGCCGGCAGCGTTGGCTTCGTGGAAGACGAAGCCAGTGAAGAAGAAAACTTTGCCGAGCAGGGGGAGACTGCCGGAGAGCATGGTGGCGCAATTGCCGGGTGCTCTTCTGTCGAAGATACAGCCGAAGAGCATCTAGATGAGGAGCCCCCAGCTCCAGAGAAGAAGAAGCGTGTTCTTTAGACAGCCGTCTCCGGTGAGCCAGTCCAGCAAGCTTGCTCGAGCGAAGAGGTCCCTGGCAAGAGGGCGGCCGGCAAGGCTGTGCAGCGGCAAGAAGCTCAGCGGCAACCTGTGGGCCAGACGAGGCGCACGACTGCGGCAGCAAAGAAAGCAGTGGGGGCGGCTCACGTGATGGCTCCGACAACTGGAGCAGGCTCACATCAGCTTGCCGCTCCTGCCACAGCCAAGTGGCCCAGGTCCCCTCCTCCATCCCCTCGTACGGATGCTATAGCGGAGGTCAACTTTGACCTCTCCACTTTTAGCACAGAAAGAGAAGAAAGCTCGGAGAGAGAAGAGTAAGGGTCCTAGCCTACGCCTCCTCTACATCCTGAGTTTCTGGTTTTGCTCATCTTATTTGTTTTTGCTGTGGTCTGTCCCCGCAGCGATACGGAGACGTTGGCGCAAAGGATGGCGAAGAGGGCCAAGACTTCAACGGGCGATGAGCCCCCGAGGGGCATTGCAGGTGCCACGGGGACTATCATCATCAGCCCTTAGCCCAGCCCACGACGCAGCCCCCAGTCCAGCCCCCAGCGTGAGTCTACTACTCAATTCCCGCTGGCGGGCGTCAGGGTGCACATCTTCACTGCTGACCTTGCCGGGTTTGCAGGAGAAGAACAACAACAAGGAGAGCCACTGAGGGCTGCCCCTGATACGCCGCCTCCGTCAACCACGCCGCCCAGGGGTGGATCCCCTACAAGGGCCTCCACTGACGAGCCCACTCGCGTGGAAGAAGAGCCGGCAAGCACAGGCACCGGTTGTCCCACACCGACAACAAATGTTACCGGGGAGGGAACCACCTCCCAACAGCTCGACGCAGTTAAGCCACTTGCTTCAGGGCACTGGTCATTCTTCCTGTCTGATCTTTCTCTCTTGGTCTCATCTCGTTTCTCCTCCTTGGCTTTCAGACCTCTCCTTGGCAGAGTGATTGGACATCAACGTCATCATCGAGGAGCCCGCCAGGGATGCTGCCACCGAGGCCGCCAGAGCCGCTGCTAATGAGGCCGCCAAGGACATGCTTGAAGAAACTGCCAAGTGGTCTACTGGGGGGGCCGGCAAGCAGACCGGCGACCGTACTGACAGCATTCCTGCTGCAGGAGCACCTGGCGCTACACCGATCCCGGAGCCCCCAGTTGCCAGTGAGGCAGTTGTTGAGGATCGACCATCAACATCCTAAGTCCCACCCCCTTCAAGCAGATACCTGAAAGTTGGCGACAACTTGTTCGTCAACATCCCAGGGACGGCAAGCACTCGAGCGCCAATCGAAGGAGAGCCTTTTGATGAGGAAGTCATTGCCGCTGCTGGGCTCAAGATTGTTGACGAGCCGCGCGCCAGCAGTAGTGGATCTATAGAAGATCAGCTCCTCCAGGCCATAAGCGATAACTTCCAGAAGCTCCAAGCACTCCACCGCACCCAAAAAGAGAAATTGGACTCAAGGGCAGCAGTTGTTGAAGCAGCAGAGGCAAACTTCCAGAAGCGCATTGAGCAAATGCAAGTCTGGTTCGCCGAGGCTCGGCAAGAGCTATGGGCTGGCCGGGAGCAGCTAAGCCAAAATTGGGACGAGCTCCTCTTAAAGCAGTCTGACATCGAGAAGGCACAGGAAGAGGCCACTCAACGGGCTATTGCAGAAGAGGCTCGCTTAACGGAATGCCGTGTTCGGCTTGACGCCTATGAAGAGGACCTTGTCACTCGTGAGGAGGCGCTTGCTGCCAAGCTCCGCGGCAAGGACGAGGAAATTGAAAAGCTTGTCACGCAGCGGACCCAAGAGCTGGAGCAGAAACACAAAGAAACACTTGATGCTCTGGCCTTGGACCACACCGGCAAGCTGAAGGAAGCCATCAATGCCGTCGAAGCTGCAGAAGCCGCCAAGAACGAGCTGGCTGACAAGGTAAAGAAGCTGGAGGCGGATCTGGAGGATTACGGCAAGGAGATCTCGACACTCAAAGACGATAGAGATAAAACTCTCTACGACTTGGCGGAGATGCAAACTGCCATATCTGAAAAGACCAAGAAACTCTCCTCTACCAATGAATCCTTTGCTGATCTAGAGCTGAAGCTGACCACGCTGATGGAGTCCCTTGAGATCAGCAGGGCTCACGAGAAGACTCTGACCAAAAACCTCCAGGACGAGAAGGAGCTGCTCGAGAGTGCCGCCGCCACCTATAACGACTACATGAAGGCCATAAAAATCTGGACTGAACGCCTTGTTGATGTTGTGGAAAGGCTTGCAGCACAACTATCCACCATGGGCCTGCCGAACTTCAACTATTCTTCCGACGACAGGGTGTCCCCGAGCGCCAAGCTGACCTTGTTCTTCGAGGGCCTCATCGATGCCCTGAAGCTGCTCCACTCCAACCGAGCAACCCAACTGGCCAATGAATCCCGCAGACTCTGCCGGTCCGTCCTCCTCAAGGTGCTCATCAAAGTGGTGCACAGGAATCCCGGCATCGACCTCACCAACGTACTTGACCGCTTGCCGAAGAATGCAGACCGCAAGGCACTCGAAGAGCTTGTCGCCCCCATCATCGACAAGGTGAACCAAGTCAAGAGAGTCGAAGGCGAGCGCAGGGACTAGCTACTTCACTTCTTCTTGCCACCACGAATCCATGCCAAAGACAATCTATCTTAAGTTAGAATTGTGGTGACTATTGATGTAATATAACTTGCTGTGTTTTGGATGAATGCATGATATCCCTCTTGTCTGATTTATCTCTGTATGGCATACACGCTACACTTCATTGGGAAAACATGCCGGTGCGCGCACCCTTGCTGCTAGCGCTTTGAGGAACGGATCCTTAGCAGCCTTTGGGGGTGTTGCTGCCGGCAAGATACCTTGCCGCTCTCAGCGCAGCCACTTAAACTGTTGAGCGGACTCGAAACAGAGTAAGGGCACAACCGATCATGACAAGAAATCCTTCGCGTGCAGGTTTTCTATACAGGAACCGAAATCGTCCAAGGAAAATAACTTTACATTGAGAAGAAATTTACTCGAGGTTTCGCAACTTAGCTTTTCGTTGCTGTACTCTTTCCCGCAGGATGTCACTTCGAACGTCGCCTATTGGTGTCCATACTCCACACCATCTTCCCGCCCCGGCAAACTTGCACGCGAGGGAACCTTCTATCCTTTGAGAAAAAGAAAGAAGAGAAAATGGGAACATGGAACCTTGGAGGTCCGTCAGTACTTGCCAGAAACAAGCGTAGTACAATATCTCGGACAGGCAAGCATAAAAATAAACATGGAAATCGACAAGAACTGTAAAACACTTAAACTTGTTCAACTGCGCACAGGGTCTGCGCCTGGCTTTGTACAGAGGGCTATATGCCTTGCCGGCAAGGCTGGTACAAAAGGTGGTTGTCGGGAGACCCGGCAACCGCGCCTTATGGATAAAACTTATGAAGATGTCCGATATTCCAGGAGTTGCACACTGGAATGCCATCTTTGGTCTCCAGGTGGACTGGGCCAGGCCTGGTGACTCGTATTACCCGATAAGGGCCTTCCCACTTCGGCATCAACTTTTTAGAATTCTTGGCCGATTGAACGCGCCGAAGAACAAGGTCGCCTTCCTCAAGACTTCGGGCATGAACCTTGCGGCTATGGTAGGGGCGCAAGGCTAGTTGGTAGCATGCAGCTCGCACAGCAGCCTGAAGACGATCTTCCTCAAGGAGCGTAGCATCATCTTGCCGCAACTGCTCTTGCTCAAACTCATCATAAGCAAGCACTCGAGTTGACCCGTGTATGAGTTCTGTGGAGAGAACCGCTTCCGCTCCGTATACCAAGGAGAAGGGTGTCTGGCCAGTAGCTTGATTTGGTGTCGTCCTGATTGACCAAAGAACTGCCGGCAACTCATCAACCCAGCATATTCCGTACTTGTGCAGCCTGCCGAAGGTCCTCGTCTTGAGACCTCGCAACACTTCAGCATTTGGCCTTTCCGCCTGGCCGTTGCTCCTTGGATGAGCAACAGAAGCAAAACAGATTTTGCCGCCAAGGACTTGGACATATTGCATGAAGGCGTGGCTCGTGAACTGTGTGCCGTTGTCGATGATGACCCTGTTTGGCACACCAAAACGGCAAACTAGTCCTCTAAAGCATTTGACGGCTGACTGTGCTATCACCTTTCTCACTGCTTCCACTTCCGGCCTTTGTGAACTTGTTGATTGCAATGTACAAGTACTCAAAGCCCCCGATAGCATGGGGAAAAGGGCCCAATATGTCGAGCCCCTAGACTGAAAATGGCTAGGAAAGAGGGATTGTCTGAAGAGCTTGAGCTGGCTGATGCAATTTCTTTGAATGGAACTGGCATGCATCACACTTGGTTACTAGTGCAGTTGCATCCTGGAGGGCAGTGGGCTAAAAGAAACCTTGTCGGAACGCCTTACCGGCAAGAGCTATTGATCCTATGTGAGAGCCACATATGCATCCATGTATCTCTGCCAACAGCTTCAGTCCATCCTCCCGAGGAATGCACTTCAATTTCACACCATTTAGTCTTTTTCTGTACAGGACATCGTCCACAAACTGGTACATATTAGACCGACGGACTACTTTCTCCGCTTTTTCCTGTTCCTCGGGGAGTTCCCCTATTCGGAGGAACTGGACAATGTGTTATGCCCATGCTGGAGCCTGAGGCTCGACAGCAAGGACTAAAGGCATGTCTTCTGCCGCAGGAACAATTGTCTCTACAGCAAGGGCTCGCGGCCCTGCCGGAGCCTGTCGCCCCCCGGCAAGCTTGGCATCGTCCCCGGCAACTTCCTTGCCGGTGGCTTCTGGGAGCTCAGCGGGAAAGTACTTGCCGGAGCTCAACTTCCTTCGCTTATCTTGCCTTGCTGATGGTCCAACGGATGGCTGAGTCAGTTGGAGCACAAAAGTCCCTGGTTCCACAGATAACTTGAGGGTAGCACATTTTGACAGGTCGTCAGCAATGCTGTTCTCTGCATGAGGAACATGCTCTGCTTGCAAACCGTCAAAACGCTCTTCCAATTTCCTCACTTCATCAACATAAGGTTCCATCAATGGGCTCTGGTAATCTTTGTTAACTTGCTTGATGACAAGCTATGAATCACCTCTGACAATGAGCTTCCTAATTCCAAGGTCTGCCGCGATCCTGAGACCAGCAAGCAGTCCTTCATTTCTGCAGTGTTGTTTGTTGATCTCTCCTAGGGAAAGTGCATCTGGATTATGTATTTGAGCTGCTCTTCGGTGGGTGTGACAAGCAGCACGCCAGCACCGGCGCCTTGCAGCGAGAAAGCCCCAGCAAAATACATAATCCAATCTCGGCTCATTTCCTTGCCGGGGAGAGTTATCTCTTGAATCCCCTCGTCAGGCGTTGAGGTCCATTCTGCAATGAACTCCGCCAAGGCTCTGCTCTGAATGGTTGAAGTGCTTTCAAACTTGAGACCAAAGCTTGACAGTTCCAACGCCCACTCCACAATCCTCCCAGTCGCATCTGGGTTATGCAAAATCCATTGCAATGGCAAGCGAGTGACGACGGTGAGCTCATGTGCCTAGAAATAGTGGCGTAGCTTCCTCGAGGCCATAAGGAGGCCGAAGAGCAATTTCTGCACACCAGAGTACCTTGACCTAGCCCCCTGCAAAAGGGAGCTGACAAAATAAACTGGGTGCTGCACCATTTTCTTCTTCTGTGCGGCTTCAGTTGCTTGCGCAGATCCTATCTTGTCGGCACCAGACTCTGCCGGGGAGGGTCCCGGCTCGTCATTTGACGGTCTTGCCACTGCCGCTGCTTCTTCGTCGACTTCTCTGTGCGCTACCAGGGCAGCACTAACCACTTGATTCGTCGACTAGTGTTGGCGTAGAGGAGAGGTACCTCTTCAAATCTTGCAGCGCTGCCTCCGCTTCTGGAGTCTATTTCATTGGACCTGCCTTTTTCAAGATTTTGAAAAAGGGCAGGGCGCGCTTAGCAGATTTGGAGATGAACTTGCTCAGAGCAGCAACGCAGCCGGCAAGTCGACGCACATCTTTGACGCGTCTTGGTGCTTCAATCTGCTCTATCGCCTTGATCTTGTCGGGGTTTGCCTCGATCCCATGCTGAGACACAAAGAATCCGAGAAGCTTGCCAGATGGAACGCCAAACACAGACTTCTCAGGATTGAGCTTGAGGTTGATCTTGCGCAAATTTGCAAATATTTCTTCTAAATCTTGTATGAGCGTTGCTTTGTCCTTGGTTTTGACCACTATGTCATCCATATAAGCTTCCATATTTCTATGTAGCTGAGCCTCAAAACCGATCTTGACCGCTCTCGCAAACGTTGAACCAGCGCTTTTCAACCCGAAAGGCATTCGTATAAAACAATACGTATCACATGGGGTGATAAACGCGGTCTTCTCTTCATCTTCCTTCGTCATGAAGATTTGATGGTACCCTGAGTAGGCGTCAAGAAACGACAGCAAGTCGCATCCGGCAGTGGAGTCCACAATCTGGTCGATGAGCGGCAAGGAGAAAGGATCCTTTGGATAGGCTTTATTGATATCTGTATAATCAATACACAGCCTCCATTTTCCATTCGCCTTGCGCACTACAACCAGATTGGCCAACCATGTTGGATGAAGCACACCCCTGACCAAACCTGCCACTTCCAACTTCCTGATCTCCTCAGTGATAAACTCTTGCCGCTCCAAAACTTGCTTCCTGACCTTCTGGTTGACGGGCCGCGCATGAGAACAGATAGCAAGATGGTGCTCAATTACCTCCCTGGGAACGCCGGGGATGTCAGATGCTTGCCATGCAAACGCATCGACATTCACCCGCAGGAAGGCAATGAGCGCGCTTTCCTATTTGTCACCGAGGACGGAACTTGTAGTGAAAGCTCCGCCCGTGCCGTCCTCCTTGACGGGTACCTTCTTAGTTTCTGGTTGAGCTGCCATGGATTTCTTGTTCCTGCCACTGGAGCTCTCTGGCTTTTCCTCGACGGGAACGCAGCACTCCGAGGAGGCGCGCTTGCCGGAGTGGGCATAAGAGGTCTTGCCGGTCTTCTTCCCCCCGGGAGCACCAGTGACAGGAGAAAGCGCCTTAGCGGCAGGTGCTACAACTGCCTCTCGGTAGAGTTGGTCGGCGCAGATAAGCGCATCCTTCTTGTCGGAGTTGACAGTGATGATGCTTATCGGGCCGGGCATCTTCAATGTATTATAAGCGTAATGTGACGCCGCCATGAACTTGGCCAATGCTGGGCGGCCAAGGATCGCATTATAGGGCAAGGGGATCTTGGCGACATCAAAAATGATCTTCTCTGTTCTGTAGTTCACCTCGCCACCAAATGTAAATGGAAGCGTGATCTTACCCTTTGGTTGGCTTCTTCCTGGATTGATCCCTTGAAACGTGCCCGTCTCTTCGAGATCTTCGTCAGGAATTTGCAACCTTTGATCACATTGGGCGAGATCAAGTTCAAGCCGGCCCCACCGTCAACTAACATTTTCGTAACCTTGAGGTTGCGAATCATTGGCGAAACCAACAATGGCAAACACCCGACCACTGTTGTGCGATCAGGGTGATCCTCGGTGTCAAAAATGATAGGTGTGTTGGACCATCTCAACGGCTTCCGGGCGTCGACTGATGGCTCTGTTGCATTTATCTTGCGCGCCCATTATTTAAGTTGGCGGTGAGAGGAATGCAACGAGGCGCCACCATCAGTGCACATTGCTTCTGTAGCTTTTTGAAACTCATGCTCGCTGGACTCGTCATCCTCTTCGTGGTCATCGTCACCCTCTTGCTTGTCGCGGCCCCGAGCATGCCTCTCCTGTTGCTTGTCCTTGCCGCGGCGACCTCCTCGGCCACCATGTTTCTTGCCGGACCACTCAGCACCATTCTGGCCCTTCTTCTTATCTCACCTTTCATATTCAGCTTTTTGCCTCTTGACAAGCTGTTCAACTTGCTGGCAGTTCTTGAGATCATGGCCATTGGAGCGACGGATCTTGCAATACTGCTTGTCGGAGCCCTCTGGCTTGTTGGCAGCCGCCAAGGCCTGACAGGCGGTGCACCCGACAACCTCCTTGCCGGGGTCGTCAATCTTGGTATTCTTGGCGGTGCCGAGGTTGTCGGATTCCTCGATGGCAAGCACGGTTTTTCCTTTGCACTTCCTGTTACGCCGTCGGCCCTTCTTTGACGGGGCGGTGGCGTCCTTGTCTGTGGAGTCAGTTCCCGCGTCGGCATCTTCGCCGGGGTATCTCCTTCCTTCTTCAGCTCGAGCACAGCAATCGGCCAGAACATAAAGCTCAGGAACATCCCTAACCTTTTTCATCGCCAGCTCTTCGCGCATCTTGCAATTGCGCACATTCTGATGAAGCACGCTAACAACAGCGGCAGGGTGAACGTCTGGGATGTTGTACTATACACGGCTGAATCTCTGTATGTACTTGCGCAAGGGTTCACCCTCTTTCTGGGGGATGAGATGTAAATCACTTGCCTGACCAGGAGCTTGCTGGCCTCCAGTAAAGGCGCCAACAAACCCGTGACACAGGTCCGCCCAAGAAGAGATGGAATTTTCCGGCAAGTGCATCAACCATGACATGACGTTGGGCTTGAGTACCAACGGGAAGTAGTTGGCAAGTACCTTGTCGTCCCAAGCCCCGGCAGCCTGCATCGCGATGGTGTAGATGCTCAGGAACTCCGACGGGTGAGTCTTGCCGTCGTATTTCTCCGGGACCTCTGGCTTAAATGTGTGGGAAGTGGGCCACTGGACTCGCCGCAGCTCACGAGTAAAAGCTGGACAACCTACCTCGTAAGGTAAGTCGCCAGAATCCCCTTGCGTAGGCTCGTCTACAGTGGGCCCTGCGCACCTGTCAGATTGATGGCGCGGTTCCCGGTGCCGCTCGATGGTAGTTCGAGCGTCTTCCTTGACTCGCTCCCGAAGAACTTGACGTTGATCGCTGCGAAATCGCGGATCGGACGATGCTGTGGATCCATCATCACGGGCATCGATCCGCCGAGCTGGCGACCGCTGTTGTCTTGGTGGAGGAGAGTGCACCGTGGTCGCACCACCTCCAACCCTTCTGCCATCAGAACGCGCCGGCTCGATGGACCGCCGCCACGAAGGCCCCGCCTGCTGCAGTCCATCTCCATTGACGAAGCCAATGAGGCTCTGGATAGTAGCTCTCCATTCTTCGAGCTTCTCTGCAGCGGGAGGAAAATCCAGGGGCAGCTGCGCTCGTGCCAACACTTCGAATGGTGTAGGCGGCGGTGAAAGTTGCAAGAAACGTGAAGTGCTCTGACTTCTAACCATGTTAGAAGGAGCCCCATCACGGTTCCGCACCCGCGCGCCATTTCCACCAGCGCCGTGGCGTGCATGCTGGCCCTGCGCATCTCGGGAATGATGCTGAGTTGTCTTTGAAGGAAATATGCCCTAGAAGCAATAATAAAGTTGTTATTTATATTTTCTTATATCATGATAAATGTTTACTATTCATACTACAATTGTATTAACCGGAAACTTGATACATGTGTGAATACATAGACAAAACAAAGTGTCCCTAGTATGCCTCTACTTGACTAGCTCATTGATCAAAGATGGTTAAGTTTCCTAACCATACACATGTGTTGTCATTTGATAAAACGGTATCACATCAATAGGAGAATGATGTGATGGACAAGACCCATCCGTTAGCATAGCATTATGATCGTTAAGTTTATTGCTGTTGTTTCTTCATGACTTATACAAATTCCTCTGACTATGAGATTATGCAACTCCCGAATACCGGAGGAACACCTTGTGTGCTATCAAACATCACAACGTAACTGGGTCATTATAAAGATGCTCTACAGGTGTCTTCGAAGGTGTTTGTTGGGTTGGCATAGATCGAGATTAGGATTTGTCACTCCGAGTATCGGAGAGGTATCTCTGGGCCCACTCGGTAATGCACATCATATGAAGCCTTGCATGCAATGTGACTAATGAGTTAGTTATGGGATGATGCACTTCGGAACGAGTAAAGAGACTTGCCGGTAGTGCGATTGAACTAGGTATGATGATACCGACGATCGAATCTCGGGCAAGTAACATACCGATAACAAAGGGAATAACGTATGTTGTTATGCGGTTTAACCGATAAAGATCTTCGTAGAATATGCAGGAGCCAATATGAGCATCCAGGTTCCGCTATTGGTTATTGACCGGAGAAGTGTCTCGGTCATGTCAACATAGTTCTCGAACACGTAGGGTCCGCACGCTTAACGTTCGATGATGATTTGTATTATGAGTTATGTGATTTGATGACCGAAGTTTGTTTGGGGATGAGATCACGGACATGACGAGGAGTATCGAAATGGTCGAGAGATAAAGATTCATATATTGGAAGGTTATATACGGACACCGGAATGGTTCCGAAGAAGATCGGGGATTTTTTGGAGTACCGGGAGGTTACCGGAACCCCCCGGGAAAGTTATTGGGCCTAATGGGCCATAGTGGAGGAGAGGAGGCAGGCCACAGGAGGTGTGGCGCGCCCCCCTTGCCCCAATCCGAATTGGACTAGGGGAGGGGGTCGGCCCCCCTCTTTCCTTCTCCCTCTCCCTCCTTTCCCCTTTCCCCCTCTCCGTTGGAAGGAAAGGGGATGGGCCGAATCCTACTAGGTTTGGAGTCCTAGTAGGACCCCCCCCTTTGGTGCACCTCCCCCTTGGCCGGCCTCCTCCTCCCTCCCTCCTTTATATACATGGGCAGGGGGGCACCCCAAGACACAAGATACAATCTCTTAGCCGTGTGCGGTGCCCCCCTCCACAGTTACACACCTTGGTCATATCGTCGTAGTGCTTAGGCGAAGCCCTGCACCAGTAACTTCATCATCACCGTTGCCACACCGTCGTGCTGACGAAACTCTCCCTCGATCTCAACTGGATCAAGAGGTCGTGGGACGTCATCGAGCTGAATGTGTGCTGAACACGGAGGTGCCGTAGATTCGGTGCTTGGATCGGTCGGATCGTGAAGACGTTCGACTACATCAACCGCATTACTAAACGCTTCCGCTTTCAGTCTACGAGGGTACATGGACACACTCTCCCCTCTCGTTGCTATGCATCTCCTAGATAGATCTTGCGTGAGCATAGAATTTTTTTGAAATTGCATGCTACGTTCCCCAACAGTGGCATCCGAGCCAGGTCTATGCGTAGATGATATGCACGAGTAGAACACAAAGAGTTGTGGGCAATCATAGTCATACTGCTTACCACCAATGTCTTACTTTGACTCGGCGGTATTGTTGGATGAAGCGGCCCGGACCGACATTACATGATCGTGTTCATGAGACTGGTTCTACCGACGTGCTTTGCACACAGGTGGCTGGCAGGTGTCTGTTTCTCCAACTTTAGTTGAATCGAGTTTGACTACGGCCGGTCCTTGTTGAAGGTTAAAACAGCACACTTGACGAAAAATCGTTGTGGTTTTGATGCGTAGGTAAGAACTGTTCTTACTAGAACCCCGTAGCAGCCACGTAAAACTTGCAACAACAAAGTAGAGGACGTCTAACTTGTTTTTGCAGGGCATGTTGTGATGTGATATGGTCAAGACATGATGTGATACACGTTATTGTAGGAGATGATCATGTTTTGTAAAAGTTATCGGCAACTGAAAGGAGCTTTATGGTTGTTGCTTTATTGTATGAAATGCAATCGCCATGTAATTGCTTTACTTTATCACTATGCGTTAGCGATAGTTGTAGAAGCAATAGTTGGCGAGGCGACAATGACGCTACGATGGAGATCAAGGTGTCTAGCCGATAAAGATGGAGATCATGATGGTGCTTTGGAGATGGAGATCAAAGGCACAAGATGATGATGACCATATCATGTCACATATTTTGATTGCATGTGATGTTTATCTATTATGCATCTTATTTTGCTTAGTACGGCAGTAGCATTATAAGATGATCCCTCACAAAAATTTCAAGGTTTAAGTGTTCTCCCTGAGTATGCACCGTTGCGACAGTTCGTCATGCCGAGACACCACGTGATGATCGGGTGTGATAAGCTCTACGTTCACATACAACGGGTGCTAGACCGTTTTGCACGTGTGGAATACTCGGGTTAAACTTGACAAGCCTAGCATATGCAGATATGGCCTCGGAACACTGGAGACCGAAAGGTCGAACGTGAATCATATAGTAGATATGATCAACATGGAGATGTTCACCATTGAAAACTACTCCATCTCACGTGATGATCGGACATGGTTTAGTTGATATGGATCACATGATCATTTAGATAACTAGAGGGATGTCTATCTAAGTGGGAGTTCTTAAGTAATATGATTAATTGAACTTAATTTATCATGAACTTAGTCCTGATAGTATTTGCATATCTATGTTATAGTTCAATAGCTCGCGTGTAGCTCCCCTGTTTTATTTTTGATATGTTCCTAGAGAAAACTAAGTTGAAAGATGATAGTAGCAATGATGCAGACTGGGTCCGTGATCTGAGGATTATCCTCATTGCTGCACAGAAGAATTATGTCCTTGATGCACCGCTAGGTGACAGATCTATTGCAGGAGCAGATGCAGACGTTATGAACGTTTGACAAGCTCGGTATGATGACTACTTGATAGTTTAGTGCACCATGCTTTACGGCTTAGAACCGGGACTTAAAAAACGTTTTGAATGCCACGGAGCATATAAGATGTTCCAAGAGTTGAAATTGGTATTTCAGACTCATGCCCGTGTCGAGAGGTGTGAGACCTCTGACAAGTACCTTGCCTAAAAGATGGAGTAGAATAGCTCAGCTAGTGAGCATATGCTCAGAATGTCTGGGTACTACAATCGCTTGAATCGAGTGGGAGTTAATCTTCCAGAGAAGATAGTGATTGACAGAGTTCTCTAGTCACTATCACCAAGTTACTAGAACTTCGTGATGAACTATAATATGCAAGGGATGACGAAAACGATTCCCAAGCTCTTCGCGATGCTGAAATCGGCGAAGGTAGAAATCAAGAAATAGCATCAAGTGTTGATGGTTGACAAGACCACTAGTTTCAAGAAAAATTGCAAGGCAAAGAAAGGGAACTTCAAGAAGACTAGCAAACAAGTTGCCACTCCCGTGAAGAAAACCAAAGATAAACCCAAGCCTGAAACTGAGCGCTTCTACTGCAAAGGAAATGGTCACTGGAAGGAGAACTGCCCCAAACATTTGGCAGATAATATGGATCGCAAGGTGAACAAAGGTGTATTTGATATACAGATTATTGATGTGTACTTTACTAGTGTTCATAGTAACCCCTAGGTATTTGATACAGGTTCAGTTGCTAAGATTAGTAACTCGAAACAAGAGTTACAAAATGAAGAGAGAATAGTTGAGGGCAAAGTGGCGATGTGTGTTGGAAGAGATTCCAAGGTTGATAAGATCACCATCGCATACTCCCTCTACCTTCGGGATTAGTGTTGAACCTAAATGTTATTTGGTTTTTGCGTTGAGCATGAATATGATTGGATCATGTTTATTGCAATACGGTTATTCATTTAAGTAAGAGAATAATTGTTGTTCTGTTTATATGAATAAAACCTTCTATGGTCATACAATCAATATAAATGGTTTATTGAATCTTTATCGTGGTGTTACACATATTCATAATATTGATGCCAAAAGATGCAAAGTTGATAATGATAGTGCAACATATTTGTGGCACTGCTGTTTAGGTCATAATGATGTAAAGCTCATGAAGAAACTCCATGCTGATGGACTTTTGGAATCACTTGATTATGAATCATTTGATGCTTGCGAACCATGCCTCATGGGCAAGATGACTAGGACTCCGTTCTCCGGAACAATGGAGCGAGCTATGGACTTATTGGAAATAATAAATACCGATGTATGCGGTCCGATGAGTGTTGAGGCTCGCGGCGGGTATCGTTATTTTCTGACCTTCACAAATGATTTGAGCAGATATGGGTATATCTACTTAATGAAAAATAAGTCTGAAACATTTGAAAAGTTCAAAGAATTTTAGAGTGAAGTGGAAAATCATCGTAACAAGAAAATAAAGTTTCTACGATCTGATCGTGGAGGCGAATATTTGAGTTACGAGTTTGGTCTTCATTTAAAACAATGCGGAATAGTTTCGCAACTCACGCCACCTGGAACACCACAGCATAATGGTGTGTTCGAACGTCGTAACCGTACTTTATTAGATATGGTGCGATCTATGATGTCTCTTACCGATTTACCACTATCATTTTGGGGTTATGCATTAGAGACAGTTGCATTCACGTTAAATAGGGCACCATCTAAATCCGTTTAGACGACACCGTATGAACTGTGGTTTGGCAAGAAACCTAAGCTGTCATTTCTTAAAGTTTGGAGTTGTGATGCTTATTTGAAAAAGCTTCAGCCTGATAAGCTCGAACCCAAATCGGAGAAGTGCGTCTTCACAGATCCGAAGGCTAGATATTCGTTGCTAAGAATGGATCCTTTCTAGAGAAGGAGTTTCTCTCGAAAGAAGTGAGTGGGAGGAAAGGAGAACTTGATGAGGTAACTGTACCTTCTACTGAATTGGAAAGTAGTTCATCACAGAAATCAGTTCCAGTGATTCCTACACCAATTAGTGAGGAAGCTAATGATGATGATAATGAAACTTCGGATCAAGTTACTACAGAACCTCGTAGGTTAGCTAGAGTATGTTCCGCACCAGATTGGTACGGTAATCCTGTTCTAGAAGTCATGTTACTAGACCATGACGAACCTACGAACTATGAGGAAGCGATGATGAGCCCAGATTCCGCAAAATGGCTTGAGGCCATGAAATCTGAGATGGGATCATTGTATGAGAACAAATTATGGACTTTGGTTGACTTGCCCGATGATCGGCAAGCCATTGAGAATAAATGGATCTTCAAGAGGAAGACAGACGCTGATAGTAGTGTTTCTATCTACAAAGCTCGAATTGTCGCAAAAGGTTTTCGACAAGTTCAAGGTGTTGACTATGATGAGATTTTCTCACTCGTATCGATGCTTAAGTCTGTCCGAATCATGTTAGCAATTGCCGCATTTTATGAAATCTGGCAAATGGATGTCAAAACTGCATTTCTTTAATGGATTTATTAAAGAAGTTGTATATGATGCAACCAGAAGGTTTTGTCAATCCTAAAGGTGCTAACAAAGTGTGCAAGCTCCAGCGATCCATCTATGGACTGGTGCAAGCATCTCGGAGTTGCAATATACGCTTTGATAAGTTGATCAAAGCATATAGTTTTATACAGACTTGAGGTGAAGCCTGTATTTACAAGAAAGTGAGTGGGAGCACTACAGTCTTTCTGATAAGTATATGTGAATGGCATATTGTTGATCGGAAATGATGTAGAATTTTTTCTGGAAAGCATAAAGCAGTGTTTGAAAGGAGTTTTTCAAAGAAAGACCTCGGTGAAGCTGCTTACAGATTGGGCATCAAGATCTATAGGGATAGATCAAGATGCTTGATATGATTTTTCAATGAGTACATGTCTTGACAAGATTTGAAGTAGATCAAAATGGAACAGTCAAAGAAGGAGTTCTTGCCTGTGTTACAAGGTGTAAAATTGAGTAAGACTCAAAACCCGACCACGGCAGAAGATAGAAAGAGAATGAAAGTCATTCCCTATGCCTCAGTCATAGGTTCTATAAAGTATGCCATGCTATGTACCAGACCAGTTGTGTGCCTTGCTATGAGTTTAGCAAGGAGGTACGATAGTGATCCAGGAGTGGATCACTGGATAGCGGTCAAAGTTATACTTAGTTACCTAAGAGGACTAAGGAAATATTTCTCGGTTATGGAGGTGATAAAGAGTTCATCGTAAAGAGTTACGTCGATGCAAACTTTAACACCGATCTGGATGACTCTGAGTCTCAATCTGGATAAATATTAAAAGTGGGAGCAATTAGCTAGAGTAGCTCCATGCAGAGCATTGTAGACATAGAAATTTGCAAAATACATACGGATCTGAATGTGGCAGACCCATTGACTAAACTTCTCTCACAAGCAAAACATGATCACACCTTAGTACCCTTTGGTGTTAAATCACATGGCGATGTGAACTAGATTATTGACTCTAGTAAACCCTTTGGATGTTGGTCACATGGCGATGTGAACTACGGGTGTTAATCACATGGTGATGTGAACTATTGGTGTTAAATCACATGGCAATGTGAACTAGATTATTGACTCTAGTGCAAGTGGGAGACTAAAGGAAATATGCCCTAGAGGCAATAATAAAGTTGTTATTTATATTTTCTTATATCATGATAAATGTTTATTATTCGTGCTAGAATTGTATTAACCGGAAACTTGATACATGTGTGAATACATAGAAAAAACAAAGTGTCCCTAGTATTCCTCTACTTGACTAGCTCGTTGATCAAAGATGGTTAAGTTTCCTAACCATAGACATGTGTTGTCATTTGATAAACGGGATCACATCATTAGGAGAATGATGTGATGGACGAGACCCATCGATTAGCATAGCATTATGATCATTAAGTTTATTGCTGTTGCTTTCTTCATGACTTATACATATTCCTCTGACTATAAGATTATGCAACTCCCGAATACCGAAGGAACACCTTGTGTGCTATCAAACATCACAACGTAACTGGGTGATTATAAAGATGCTCTACAGGTGTCTCCGAAGGTGTTTGTTGGGTTGGCATAGATCGAGATTAGGATTTGTCACTCCGAGTATCGGAGAGGTATCTCTGGGCCCTCTCGGTAATGCACATCATATGAATCCTTGCAAGCAATGTGACTAATGAGTTAGTTACGGGATGATGCACAACGGAATGAGTAAAGAGAGTTGCCGGAAACGAGATTGAACTAGGTATGATCATACCGACGATCGAATCTCGGGCAAGTAACATACCTATTACAAAGGGAATAACGTATGTTGTTATGCGGTTTGACCGATAAAGATCTTCGTAGAATATGTAGGAGCCAATATAAGCATCCAGGTTCCGCTATTGGTTATTGCCCGGAGAAGTGTCTCAGTCATGTCTACATAGTTCTCGAACCCGTAGGGTCCGCATGCTTAATGTTCGATGACGATTTGTATTATGAATTCTGTGATTTGATGGCCGAAGTTTGTTCGGAGTCCCAGATGAGATCACGGACATGACGAGGAGTCTCGAAATGGTCGAGAGATAAAGATTCATATATTGGAAGGTTATATACGGACACCGGAATTGTTCCGAAGAAGATCGGGGATTTTTCGGAGTACCGGGAGGTTACCGGAACCCCCCGGGAAAGTTATTGGGCCTAATGGGCCATAGTGGAGGAGAGGAGGCAGGCCACAGGAGGTGGGGCGCGCCCACCTTGCCCCACTCCGAATTGGACTAGGGGAGGGGGCCGGCCCCCCTCTTTCCTTCTCCTTCTCCCTCTCCCTCTTTTCCCCTTTCCCCCTCTCCGTTGGAAGGAAAGGGGGGGCCGAATCCTACTAGGTTTGGAGTCCAAGTAGGACTCCCCCCCCTTTGGTGCGCCTCCCCCTTGGCCGGCCTCCTCCTCCCTCCCTCCTTTATATACATGGGTAGGGGGCACCCCAAGACACAAGAGACAATCTCTTAGCCATGTGCGGTGCCCCCCTCCACAGTTACACACCTCGGTCATATCGTCGTAGTGCTTAGGCGAAGCCCTGCGGCGGTAACTTCATCATAACCGTAGCCACGCCGTCGTGCTGACGAAACTCTCCCTCGATCTCAACTGGATCAAGAGTTCGTGGGACGTCATCGAGCTGAAGGTGTGCTGAACATGGAGGTGCCGTACGTTCAGTGCTTGGATCGGTCGGATCGTGAAGACGTTCGACTACATCAACCGCGTTACTAAACGCTTCCGCTTTCGGTCTACGAGTGTTCGTGGACACACTCTCCCCTCTCGTTGCATTGCATCTCCTAGATAGATCTTGCGTGAGCGTAGAAATTTTTTGAAATTGCATGTTACGTTCCCAAACAGTCTTTCCATGGGGACGCCTGGGGTCACCAACGTCACGGCGCTGCTCATCGCGCACGACCTGGGAAGACAGCGGCGCATGCACCGGCGGGGGTGTCTTGGAAGTCGCGTTTCCATCCTTGGAGTTTGCTGTGCCGCCCATAGGCAGCATGGCTCCGTCCTTGGATCTAGTGGTGCGCGGGTCGTTGTCGCGGCCGTGGACGACACCGCTCGCCTAGCTCCGTTCGCCAGAACATCATGGAAGCTCACGAGCTCCACCTTCTCCTTCACCCGCATCCATCCCATCTCCCGTCCGTGTTGGTACGGGTAGATCGGCCACAGACGAACCAATCGCCATGATACCCTTCCTCTTGGGAGACATCATGATGAAGATGTTGAAGAAACCGACGCGCTGACACACAGATCAGGTTCGCGCAACCTCTCCCCCCTACCTGGAGCGCCAAAGATGTCAGGGAAACGACACCTATGGGATCGCGTGGATCCATTCTACTGTTCGTCGGGAGAGAGGTGTGCACAAAGAGCAGATCCGACGATCAACACGAGGGAATTTTACCCAGGTTCGGGCCGCTGAGAAGCGTAAAACCCTAGTCTTGCTTTAGTGTATTGAGAGTTCTTGAGCTCTGGCTAGCTGCTACGCATGCAAACTGGGCCAGAAAGTCCAAAAGTCCCTCCCTGTATTGCCTTGGGCCTCCTTTTATACTAAGGGGCTACCACAGTGGCGTACAGTGCATACAGGAGGTGTAAAGTTGCTACAGTGCACATACTTATCCCTGACATCTTAGGACAAACGCATTTATTGCGCCGTTTACGTGTCCCTAACTTTCTTGGGGATGGAAACAGAGCCCATCCCGTCTGTCGCCGCCTCACCCCATCTCGACACGCATCCAGGATGACGAGGCTCGCGGGGCCAGGCTGGCAGGCTAGTTGCTGCGCTGGAGCGGTGGCAGGGCGGTGGGCTCTTTGCCATGTGCGAGTCTTGCCATGGCCTCGCAAACGTCCCAGACAAGAATCTTGCCGGGGCCTCGCTTGCCGGGAACTTTGCCTTTTGGTCTTCACAAAGATCTGTATGCCACCAAGCAGGCGCCCCTGGATCTTGGTCTTGACATTGTCGATGGTGTCAGAGCTCTCAACCTCAAGGGGGATGGTCTTGCCAGGAGCCCAGCTTGTGGTCTTCTTTGGCGTCTCGTATTTGCATCCAGCTGTCCCCATCAGGCCTTGCCGCGGGTATGGCTGCAACTGCCTGTGCACAATTATGGGGTACCAAAGGGCCCAAACTTTAGTACATCGACAAATTTTTTGATGCATATCGAATAATTAACTCACGGAGACAAGAGGTGACAATGGGTTTCTCTAGGTGACATTAGAGTTGATTGATATGTATCATATGGTGTTATTGTAGTACGATCTCTAGGACTGTTTGTGACACTTATATGGATGGCTCAATAGATCAATCGGAAAGATAACTTTGAGGTGGTTTCATACCCTACAAACAATTTCATCTTATGTTCTCCGATAGCTAGGAACTTTGATGTTTCGTTACGTTGGATTGAAAATTGGATTTGAGAACACTTGATATATGTCTTGCATGTGGATACCCGTGGTCACATTAGGGTATTCTATTGAGTCACTTGATGTCTGTTTTCAAAATCAACTTGCGGATTCCCGTAGTGACATTGGTGTAATCTAAGCATAGAGGTTGATACATGTTTTCGTCCTACTTTCTCCGATCGGAACTTTGGAGTGATTCTTTGTCGCACGTTTAGGGATTATTATATGATTCAATTATGTTAGCACCGTTGAGAGATTGCACTAGTGAAAGGATGAACCCTATGCCTTGTTTCTAAGCATTGCAATACCGTTTGTGCTCACTTTTGTCACTTGCTACCTTGCTGTTTTTATATTTTCAGATTATAAAAACCTATATCTACTATCCATACTACACTTGTATCACCATCTCTTCGCCGAACTAGTGCATCTATACAATTTACCATTGCATTGGGTGTGTTGGTGACACAAGAGATTGCTTGTATTTGATTGCAGGGTTGTTTGAGAGAGACCATCTTCATCCTACACCTCCCACGGATTGATAAATCTTAGGTCATCCAGTTGAGGGAAATTTGCTGCTGTCCTACAAAACTCTGCGCTTGGAGGCCCAATAGAGTCTACAAGAATAAAGTTGCGTTGTAGACATCAGCAAGCAGGTCTTGCTAGGGACTGATAACCCACAAGTATAGGGGGTCATTCTTAGCCTTTCTCGATAAGTAAGAGTGTCAAACCCAACGAGGAGCTAAAGGTAGAATTAATATTCCCTTCAAGTTCTATCGACCACAGATACAACTCTACGCACACTTAATGTTTGCTTTACATAGAACAAGTATGAAACTAGAAGTACTTTGTAGGTTTAGTAGGATAGTTTTGCAAGAATAAAACTAGGAGTACTTAGCGAGAATAAAACTACAATTAATTTGCAAGATAATAAATGTTAGTTGTTTAGTAGAAACTTTTTGTAACACAAGAGAAGGATTTGTCCCTAGGAAATCGATAACTAGACCTGTAATCATTATTGCAATTTTATTTGAGGAGAGGCACGAGCTAACATAGTTTCCGTACTTGGTTCATATGCACTTATGATTGGAACTCTAGTAAGCCTCCGCAACTACTAAAGTTCATTCAAGTAAAACCCAACCATAGCATTAAGTATCAAGTCCTCTTTACTCCCATACGCAACAACCCCCTTACTCGGGTATAAGCTTCTGTCACTCTAGCCACCCACTATCAGTGAATTATGAACGTATTGCAAAACCCTATAGTAGGAATCCCTCATGCTTTCACGACACGGAGGGCACCATAGGACAGCACCAAAATAAAAATACAACTCAAACCAATCACGATCATCAATCAACCCATAGTACAAAACGAATCTACTCAAACATCATAGGATGGCCACACATCATTGGATAATAATATGTAGCATTAAGCACCATGTTTAAGTAGAGATTACAGCGGGGAGAAGAGGGGTTATACCGCTGCATATACGGGGAGAGAGTTGGTGATGACGGCGGCGAAGTTGTTGGTGTAGATCGCCGTCACGATGTTTGCCCCGGCGGTGTTCCGGCGCCACCGGGAGAGAGGGGGAGAGAGCCCCCCTCCTTCTTCTTCTTCATTGGCCTCCTCCCTAGATGGGAGGAGAGTTTCCCCTCTGGTCCATGGCCTCCATGGTGGCAGAGGGGTGGGAGCCCCTCCAAGATTGGATCTCTCTCTCTGCTTCTCTTCTGTTTCGCGTGCCTGTTTTCTGGCCTTTCACCGTTTCTTATATTCCGGAGATCCATAACTCCGATTGTGCTGAAGTTTTGAGGGGATTTTTATCTGGAAATTATCTTTCTTGCGGCTAAAGAAGGGCACCAACCACCTTACAGGGGCGCCACAAGCCTGCCCGGTGCGCCCTGGGGGGTAGGGCGCGCCTCCCGGGCTTGTGGGCCCCTCGAGCATCTTCTTGCGTTGATTCTTTTTCCCAAAAATCACATATATTCTAGAATAAATCTCCGTAAATTTTTATCGCGTTTGGACTTCATTTGATATGGATTTTCTGCGAAACAAAAAAGCATGCAACAAATAGGAACTGGCACTGTGCGCTGGATCAATATGTTAGTTTCAAAATTAATATAAAATGTTGCCAAAAGTATGTGGAAATTCTAGGATAATGGCATGAAACAATAAAAAATTATAGATATGACGGAGACGTATCAGTATCCCCAAGCTTAATTCCTGCTCGTCCTCGAGCAGGTAAATGATAAAAAGATAATTTTTGATGTGGAATGCTACCTAACATAATCTTGATCATATAATCTAATCATGGCATGAATATTAAGATACGAGTGATTCAAAGCAATAGTCTATAATTTGATATAAAGACATCAATACTCAGGCATATCAACATATGAGGATGACATGTCATTTATCTATCAGTGTGTAATAGTTCATGTGGGCATGTAAATTAGGGAACATATACTTGTATCTTGCATGTCTAAAAATTAAATAACTTGGAAGAAAACACAGTGGATAACATTGAGTGTGTAGAGTATGTATATGCCTTGCATCAGCTAAGGCAGTGATCAGGTCATTAAGGGAAAGGTGGCTTAGGGAAGAATTAGTAACATCTGAAACCATATCACTAGTTAGTTGCATTTGTACCTTTATTTAGCGGTTTTTTCATGTTGAGCGAACACTACACTGCATACCATCTACATCTATAGTGAGGTTTGTCCAATGCAATGAGAAAGCAATGCCTTTTTAGTTTGGTTTTTGTACTTACTTGAGACACAAATGTCAGTGCTTGTCACAATAATTCGATATCTGTGTAGTGTGGTGCGAGAGAGAGAGAGAGAGAGAGAGAGAGAGAGAAGGATCATCATACCCATTTCTCTTGAGAAATGTTTCCTTCGCTATAAGCTTTCCTCAGCCCGAATGCCACCTCGAAGTCCAGCCCTTGGAAATCCAGGAAATTTGGCCTCACTGACCTATTCATCCGGTCTACCGCGTTGAAGCATCCAGAGCTAACACTCTTTTGGAGTGAGCATTCACCAGCTGAAGGTGATGCCCTGAGTTCTCCGGGGACCTTCTCAACTTGCAGCATAGGGATGACGTCCTGCAGTTCAGATATCGTCTCTTCGATCACCGACTTCTCCATGAGTTCCTTCTCCCACTCATACAACACTTCGCTCAAACCCATGTCCGAAACCTTGATGGTGTCATCCATTGCATTCTCACCGTACGACGTCATTGAGATGGCAGCCGCGATCGGGTCGAGGCTAGGCATTGGTTCTTCAATTATGGGTTCTGGAGCCTTGAACAGGTCCCCTTCTCCAAGGTCATACTTTGATATCAAGGATGGCTGCTCCATGTCTCCCTTTTTTTACATAAAAATTCTATATTAGAGTTGAGAACTCAACTTAGTTAATCAAGGCTAAAATGACAAATACTTAATCTCTGTCGGTAAGAATGAATCAAGCTACTTAATTTCTGTCAGTTTTCCTACATGTACAATGAACTGAATCAAACTGAGTAACAGACTAGGGCAATTCATTCAGTAAAAGATAAGAAAAGTACAGCATCAGAGTAAAGCAAAGCAATAGACAGATGTTTTGATCAAAGTTTTAAATAGGGCAGCCCTCTGAATCACCTATAGCGTCGCTAAAGTGGAGCTAAATGGCATGAGTGGGGACTGGAGAGTAGTGTAGTGTAGGTGTTTGTGTTCATTCTGTCATGCTACCACCAGAGAAGAGCATTTACTAGTGATGAACAAGGGCATTTGATGAGCATCTAGAATTGGCCAAAAAGACAACCTAATTTGATCCCTTTCCCTTGGCAGGCAGCTAAATGAAAATTAATATCTCAGCCCCCTATGATCTGGTTGGCCTTTGTGTGACTTTGAAAGGATGTGAAGTGAGATGATTCAAGGAAAAAAGGAAATAAGAAGTTGGAGCCAACATGACCAACTAATTATTTAGGATATATGAATAAAAATAGGGACAACACTCAGTCATCAATTTGATGTGATAAATCATACATAAGTAATTTGGTTTTTTCTTGAAGGGGATGTTCATTTTCTGTTGTTCTGAGTCGGTAGGAAGCAGCACCTGATGATGGGGAAACTAGCAGCAATATAGGAATACCATCAATCATGCATATGAAATTTCTGTCCGTCCATCACTAGGATTAAGTACCATCATGCATCTGAAATTTCTATTGGTTCATAGTACTATTTTGTATGGCAGTGTTGATTGATGTTGATGAAGGCTGTAGTATATGAGGATAGGACAGGACAGCATCATGCAGTGGCGAAGCTTCACGCAAATTGCTGGGCGGGCCGGTGGGTCCTAGCTGAAGGAAATTAGTCCATGGCCCAATATTAGGTGTACACCACAGAGATACACATTATCATTGTCAGGTGCTGCTTCAGCATTTTCAACCCTCACGCAATACATGAGCGCAAGCCATGGGCATAGCACTATGGGTGGAATAGAATATAGTGGTAGAGATCAATAAGGGAAGTCAAAAAAGGAAAATAGTCTCATACCGATGAGGCTAATCAACGGGTATGGGGATACCCATCAATTGATGTCAATGCAAGGAGTAGGGATTGCCATGCAATGGATGCACTAAGAGCTATAAGTGTATGAAAGCTCAACAATGGAAACTATGTGGGTGTGCATCCAACTTGCTTGCTCATGAAGACCTCGGGCATTTGAGTAAGCCCATCACCGGAATATACAAGCCAAGTTCTATAATGAAAAATTCCCACTAGTTATATGAAAATGACGACTCACGAGACTCTCTATATGAAGAACATGGTTCTACTTTGAAGCACAAGTGTGGAAAAGGATAGTAACATTGCCCCTTCTCTCTTTTTCTCTCATTTCTTTTTTGTTTTCTCACTTTATTCCTTTTTTTCTTTTTTTCTCTTTTTTTGTTGGGCTCTTTTGGGCCTCTTTTTTTTCTTTTTCGTCCAAAGTCTCATCCAAACTTGTGGGGGAATCATAGTCTCCATCATCCTTTCCTCACTGGGACAATGCTCTAATAATGATGATCATCACACTTCTATTTACTTACAACTCAAGATTACAACTCGATAAAACTAAAACATATGACTCTATATGAATGCCTCTGTCAGTGTACCAGGATGTGCAATGATCTAGCGTAAGATGTATAAAAAATGATGAACGGTGGCTGAACCACAAATACTATGTCAGCTATATGATCATGCAAAGCAATATGACGATGATAATGTGTGTCATAAAAACGACACGGTGGAAGTTGCATGGCAATATATCTCGGAATGGCTATGGAAATGCCAAAATAGGTAGGTATGGTGGCTGTTTTGATAAAAATATAAAGAGGCTAATGTGTGATAGAGCGTATCATATCACGGGGTTTGGATGCACCGGTGAAGTTTGCACCAACTCTCGAGGTGAGAAAGAGCAATGCACGGTACTGGAGAGGCTAGTAAATTGCGGAAAGTTGAGAGTGCATATAATCCATGGACTCACATTAGTAATAAAGAACTCACATACTTATTGCAAAAGTTTATTAGCCCTCGAAGCAAAGTACTACTACGCATGCCCCTAGGGGGAGGTTGGAAGGAGTTAACCATCGCACGCCCCCGACTGCCACACAAAGGAAGATAGTCAAAAATAATCATGCTCCAACTTCTTAGCATAACGACAGACCATACGTGCATGCTTTGGGAATCACAAACCTTAACACCAATATTCTTACTAAACCACAATCATTAACTAGTACCTCCCACATATTACCATCTTAATATCGCAAAACTATTGCAAGGAATCAAACATATCATATTCAGTGATCTACAAGTTTTATATAGGATTTTATGACTAACCATGTGAATGACCAATTCCTGTTGACTCTCTAAATAGATATAAGTGACGCATGAGAGTTTAATTCTTTCTACAAAAGAATTTTCCATGATGTAATAAATATAAGTGAAGCAAAAGAGCATTCTACAAATGGCGTTTTTCTATATGTAGCGAAACAGGCATCCAAATTTCAAATGATATAAGTGAAGTGCATGAAGCATTCTATAAAGCCATACTCAAAAAATATAACTGAAGTGCATGAAACATTCTATAAATCAACCAAGGACTATCTCATACCAGCATGGTGCATTATTAAAAGAAAAAAAACACGCGACGCTCCAAGAATTTACGCATATCATGTGAACAAAACAAAAACCGAAGCATAACGATAATTGTCGAAGAAGAAAGATGGGATGCCTTCCGGGGCATCCCCAAGCTTAGACGCTTGAGTCTCCTTGAATATTTACTTGGGTTTCCTTGGGCATCCCCAAGCTTGAAGTCTTATCTCTGCTTTTTCTTCTCATATCGATACGTTCTCGATCATCGAACACTTCATCCACACAAAACTTAACCGAACTTTTTATTAGAGGGGTTAGTACATATAACATCAAATCACATCATGTCCTGCTATAACATTGTTGTATAATTATAATCAAACATTACCCACTATATGCTATCACAATTCTATGGTTCCCAAGTCAATGGGGCTCAAAAAGATTTCAAACATACGCAAATAAAGAAACTATAGCAGCAATCTGTCAAAACAGGACAGTCTGTAAAGATGCAGATCGTACATATACTTATTTAACTCCAAAAATTCTGAAAAATTAGGAAACATAAACAATTTGCATAGCTGTACTGTGTAAAAATTTCTGAATTTTTTCATGTTCCAGTAAAATATAGAAATTCAAACACTACAGCAAAAGTTTCTGTTTTTGCACTGCACACACCAAACAAGCAGTTTAAACATCCTAATGGTAAATCTTGGCACATTATTTTTATAATACAATGGATTTGTACAAGGGAATAATTATTTTTGTTGAAAAGTTTCTGCACTCAAGGACGTCCCCCACTTCAACAGTGCTCGTCTTTCTCACTTTCACTTCTCTTTTTGAAAAAGTTTTAGGTTCCCCTCTATATTTTTTTAAACTATTTAAAAGCACACATCAGAAATAAATGACTCTCTAAAACTTCCAGTTTGTCTCCCTGGCTGCACTTTCTTTAAAGCCATTAAGCTAGCCATAAAGTGCTCAAGTAATTGATCCACCCGGATCCCAAGGTATATCAAAGACAATTTTAATTAACAATGATTTGTAATTTAGTAGTGAGCACAAAGCAACATATTTCATACAATGACGAAGTCTAACTCTCTTCCTATGCATCAGCATGTCATAAAGGAACAATTCATGCACATCAAGTAAAGCCCAATACATAGCATAAGCAGTTTCTTGCAATTTTATCGTACTAGAAACATAGAGAGGTGAATAAGTAGTTCCTCTCTCATAATAATTACAAGTAGGATCAGCAAGCACATGCATATTATATTCATCAAAATCATCATGTGTAATAGTGGAATGCAACCCATCAATATAATACTTAATAAATGCAAAGTTTTCTAATATAGTGTAGTTGGGAGAATTCAAAAAGATAATAGGACTATCATGTGTGGATGCAATAGCAATAACTTCATGTTTAACATAGGGAACTATAGCAAGTTCATCTCCATAAGCATCATTAATATTGGCATCATGGCCACAAGCATAGCAAGCATCAATTTCATCAAAAAGGGATATTTCAAACGAATCAAAGGGATCATAGCAGTCATCCTTCGGTAAGCACGAAGGGAAATTAAACAATATATGAGTTGAAGAGTTACTCTCATTAGAAGGTGGGCACGGGTAGATAATCCGCTCTTCCTCCCTTTGTTCTTCGCTCTCCTCCTCATCTTTTTCATCTAATGAGCTCATAATTTCAGCAATTTCTTCTTTCATAGATTCCTACAAAATATTAGTCTCTTCTTGGACAGAGGAGACTTTCTCAATAAATTCATCAATATAGGCATTGTATTCATAATTCTCATAGAAATATTTAAGTATAGCATAATTTTGAGATCTGTAAACAGCATCATCATAATTTTCATACTTTTCAAACAAATATTCAATTTCATTAGCACCCTTAAAAGCAACAAATTCTTCTATTTGTTTCACATCATAGTAATCATATATACCACTAGCATAAGAAGATAAGGTTTCATTATCATTAAATTTGCATGAAAAGGGAAGGTGTGGAGCCTTCATCCTAGAGCAACAAGTAATATCATGTCTCAAGTATAAATCACGAGCATACCAATGCAACATTTCAATTTGATCCCATAAGTGTTTCCCTTGTTGAGTCAAGCGATAATACCTAAAGGATTCCAGGTGATCTAATGTATCTCCCATTATCAAGTTGAATGGAGATTTTTCAGGATTATCAAAATAGTATTCAATTTGTTTCACGTAAGCAGCATCGAGGGTTTTAGGAGGTTCCCCATCTCCATGAGTAACATCTAAAACTAATTTTTTTGGTGTTTCGTGTTCCATATCCATAACTAAAGATAGAGAACAACTCAGAACAGAAAATAAAAACTACTCAGTGATAAAGCAAACAAGCACACACAAGAATATCAACCACTTGCTATTGCTCCCCGGCAACGGCGCCAGAAAAAGGTCTTGACAACCCACAAGTATAGGGGATCATTTGTAGCCTTTCTCGATATGTAAGAGTGTCGAACCCAATGAGGAGCTAAAGGTAGAATTAATATTCCCTTCAAGTTCTATCGACCACCGATACAACTCTACGCACAATTAATGTTTGCTTTACATAGAACAAGTATGAAACTAGAAGTACTTTATAGGTTTAGTAGGATAGTTTTGCAAGAATAAAACTAGGAGTACTTAGCAAGAATAAAACTACAAGTAATTTGCAAGATAATAAATGTTAGTTGTTTAGTAGAAAGCTTTTTGTAACACAAGAGAAGGATTTGTCCCTAGGCATTCGATAACTAGACCGGTAATCCTTATTGCAATTTTATATGAGGGAGAGGCATGAGCTAACATACTTTCTATACTTGGATCATATGTAATTATGATTGGAACTCTAGCAAGCATCCGCAGCTACCAAAGATCATTAAGGTAAAACCCAACCATAGCATTAAGTATCAAGTCTTCTTTACTCCCATACGCAACAACCCCCTTACTCAGTTATAAGCTTCTGTCACTCTAGCCACCCACTATAAGCGAATTATGAATGTATTGCAACACCCTATAGCAGGAATCCCTCGTGCTTGCGCGACACAGAGGGCACGATAGGATAGCTCCAAAATAAAACGTACAACTCAAACCAATCACGATCATCAATCAACCCATAAGACAAAACGAATCTACTCAAACATCATAGGATGGCCACACATCATTGGATAATAATATGTAGCATTGAGCACCATGTTTAAGTAGAGATTACAGTGGGGAGAAGAGGTGTTACACCACTACATAGAGGGGGGAGAGTTGGTGATGACAGCGGCGAAATTTTTGGTGTAGATCGCCGTCACGATGGTTGCCCCGGCGGCGTTCCGGCGCCACCGAGAGAGAGGGGGAGGGAGCCCCCCTCCTTCTTCTTCCTTGGCCTCCTCCCTAGATGGGAGGAGGGTTTCCTCTCTGGTCCATGGCCTCCATGGTGGCGGAGGGGCAGGAGCCCCTCCGAGATTGGATATCTCTCTCTCTGTTTCTCTTCTATTTCGCGTCCCTGTTTTCTGGCCTTTCACCGTTTCATATATTCCCGGAGATCCGTAACTCCGATTGGGCTGAAATTCTGAGGGGATTTTTATCCGGAAATTATCTTTCTTGCGGAGAAAGAAGGGCACCAACCACCTTACAGGAGCGCCACAAGCCTGCCCGGCGCGCCCTGGGGGATAGGGCACGCCTCCCGGGCTTGTGGGCCCCTCGAGCATCTTCTTGCGTTGATTCTTTTTTCCCAAAAATCACATATATTCCAAAATAAATCTCCATAATTTTTTATCTCGTCTGGACTTCATCTGATATGGATTTTGTGCGAACCAAAACCAAGCAACAAATAGGAACCGACACTGGGCACTGGATCAATATGTTTGTCCCAAAAATAATATAAAATGTTGCCAAAAGTATGTGGAAATTGTAGGATAATGGCATGAAACAATCAAAAATTATAGAGACGACGGAGACCTATCACGGACACACTAAATCATCCTGAAAACCATTGCAAGTAAAGTTAGTACAAGTTTCCAGGGTATTGATCATCTTTGCATGATGTCCATGTTTGGTAGAAGACCAGTCCTTGCTCGCAACTCACATCATCTCCAAGTCCTATCCATGAAGACTTTGAGTGTGGTACAGCGAGTGCTTTTGGCTTCAGAGTACGAGATGTTATTTTTTGGGACTCTTTAGTGCATTTGCCTTGTAGTATAGCCGGTTGTCTTGCGCGATAAGATAGACCACATGAGAGAGCTGCTTTGAAATCCGACCATTAGCCACGTGTCATGTTGATGTTGTGAGTGCACCTCCAACGGTCATATCAGCCCTCGAACTTGCTCACACTCACAACATGACACGTGGCTGGTTGGCTAGCTGCTCAGCACGAACTAAGACAGAGATTGTCTGAGCAACCCATTTTCCTCCCACATATATGAGAGAATCCTAGTGAGGAAAAACCGAGAGCCTAAAATGCTAAAGTGATTGAGCATCACTGAAAATTTTGATTGAGCTAATCGTAGCATGTTACTCTTGTGGACTGTGCATCCACTAGATGGTTAGGCGTCTGTTCTGAGCGTCCAAGAGTAATTGCGTACTGCCTGAAGAACAAGTCTGTGAAGGTCTTCGGAGTCCTTCGAAGATTTACCTTGAAGATCTACCATGACTGATTGGGCATAGTGTCAGAGTTGGCTGTAGCTCAAGGAGAACAGGGTGAAGACTTTTTCTTCTGAGTTAAATCTCATCCCCTCCAACCTGATGTAAAGTTGTGCCAACAACTTGAACTGGATGAACAAACCATTGTCATCACCAAGCCTTTGGGTTCAATTTCCTCGCACTCAACTTACTTATGTACTTTGTATTCCGAAATTTTTTCTCCCTTCATATTCTCTATTGCGAAGACTTTGATTATCCCTTTCTATTCCGCTGCATGAACTATGTTTAGTTTTGTATTCGTTGCTCTTATGGTTAAGGTAGTTTGCATGTTCTTTAGACTTTGCTACCAATACTGCTATCTAGTTATCCTCCTTTCTAGCTTGTTGTTGTCATTATCTTAGTCGTATTAGTCCTCTATACTGCATCTACGCTTATTAGATAACATTGTGGTTCTTCGATTGGTTCTTTTATCCGAAGAACTTTTGAAAATCTCTCATTCGTCCCCCCCCCCTTCTGGTTGATATCTGCCCTTACATGGTTGGCTACCCTTTGGCCACCTCCACCTATATATATATATATGTGTGTGGGTGGGATACCCCTAGAGCACATCAAATCTTTGGAGGAGCCCTCCCGCATAGCTATGCTCTAATCTCTCATGTTCTAATTGGTCTAAAAAAATTAGACTCCTAATTAGACAGGATTGCCGCTAGGCTAATCACTCTCTCACGTTGGTCGGCATAATTGTCATAAACACTAAATGAAACAAATAGTTATAAAAGATAATATACCACATCCGAATCATAGACAGGACGAGGGCCGACGGGGGCGGATACCAAAACCATTGCACTATATAATAACAAACAATAATAAAAGTAAGAAAATTATACAAGTTTCTATCTAAATCATACAAGTAAGATTTTTTTTCTTTTAGAAAGAAGATAAGAACAAGAGGCTCACCACGGTGGTGCTGGTGACGAGATCGGCGCGGGCGATCGACGGCGGTGAGGATGGGGATGGGATGGGACGGACCGCCAAACCTAGACAAATCTTGAGGAAAATGGAGCTTGGAGGTCGAGCTTGGGGAGGAGAAAGCTTAAGTGGGGCTCGGGCATTTCATCGAACACCTTATGTGCATGCATAGAAGGGAGAGCAGTGCATGCACACACCTCCCACACGGCCAAAATACAGAGGAGAGGGTGGGCAGGGGCGGTATATATAGGCATATCTTTATTCCCGGTTGGTGGATAGAACCAGGATAGAAGACCGACCTTTAGTCCCGGTTCCAGCCACAAACAGGGACTAAAGGTGCTGCACCAGGAGCGAGGCCCATTGGTCCTGGTTCGTGCCTGGAACCGGGACCAGTGGCCCCCGAGGCCCGGCCGGCGCACTGGCCTCGTGAACCGGGACTGATGCAACCTTTGGTCCCAGTTCGTAAGGGAATTGGGATTAATGCCCTTATCCTGGCCTTAACCAAAGCCCTGTTTTCTACTAGTGATAGGAGTGGAGAAGGTGATGGAGATCTTGTCACAGTAGCTGAGCGTGCTCCTCAGCATTGTCCTCAGTGCAGCAATGCTACCTTTGATGATATGATGGAGAAGACATAACACTTCCATAGCCCATGGTCAAATCATAAGATGCGCGACTGCAGCCTCTTGAAGAATCTATCGATCGACAGAACCCCCCACTTCATCTCAGAATAAGAGGGGTGGTTCTCCAGAGGATGACCAGAAAAAATGGGTTCCCAGAAGAAAAAGGCTACCTCATGATCTTTCGTGCCTCTGACGGCTACAAATCCAAGCATTGCCACAAGCTTAATGTCCATGACGTCAATGCAATCGAGCCAGTGGTGCCCGAGTTCCTTCAGTGGTCCAAGTCAGCGATCTCCTTCAACCACTATGGTCACTGCTACTTCAGTGGAAGTTGTTGAGACCCCCAAGTGGAAGGGATGATATAGCCCAGTAGCAAGTATTTCCCTCAGTACAGAACCAAGGTTTATATAACCTATTGGAACTACCCAACTTTAATCAATGATCTGTACCTATACACAGCTAATAAACTTTTGCTTGTTCCCAACAAAACCAAGAAGGTTGTCAAGCTTCCCATCTTGCTAGTTACAAGGATTAAAGTATAATGTGGTATGAATGGATAATTAATGAGAAATAAGATAACGAGTTAGATTATAAACAATAATGAAGAAAGTGGTCAAGGTTAAAAGCAATGGGAATAAATTGGACCGGGGTCCATAGTTTCACTAGAGGCATCTCTCCAAACAAGATAACATAGGTGTGGTTAAAAAATTACAGTTGTGCATCGAATAAATTGTAGTTTTTATAACTGATTATTCATCACATGATTGCATATCTGCATTACATCCGTATATCTATAGACTATTATCCAATTGCATCTATAGCTAAGGCTCATCCCCAAGACCGCTATCCAGCATGCATCTCAAAGTATTAAGTAAAACAGAGCATTGCATTAAGTAAGGTGACATAATGGTGGTAGTATATAATCTTCACCCTGCGTTCAAAGGATAACTATGCAAATATCTTTTTATCCTTAGTAGCAACAACACAGGACAAGCCTTTTCCACTTTCTATCACCGTGGTAGCTTGATTGCAAGATTGAACCCAACTATCATACATAACTCCCACTTGAAGGTCATTCTTCAAAACATGGCTAGTGCAATAGTAATAGATTGGAGAGCATATATGAATAAGAAGCATGCAACAAAGAAACCAAAGGAATGTCAAAAGAAATCATGAATAGATCTAATCATAAAGTGACAATTCATTATATCACAACAAACACAACTCAGATTACATCAGAAGGATCTCATTCAAGTAGGGCAGCTCATGAGATCTTTGTATTGAAGAGCAAAGGGAGAGTAGATGCCATCTAGCTACTGCAATGGACCCATAGTCTAAAGAGAAACAACTCACTAATGGTCTTGGTGGTAGCAAGGTTGATGAAGATAGCTTCGACGATGGATTCCACCTCCGACAGAGTACTGGAACAGGTCTCTAGATTTGATATTCACATAACAGAGAGGTGCGGCCGCAGAAAAATTCCTCGATAATTATTTTCAAGGTTTTTGGATCAATATAAACATGTGGGCGCCGAGAGGAGGTGGAAAGGTGCCCTATGGGGCCCACATGGCTATGGCACGCGACCCCCTGGCCATGTGGTTAGGGTTTGTGGGTCACACATGAGACCTCTCCGGTAGCTTTGGTGCTCCCTGGAACCTTGTGGATGTAAAACTGCATGATATAATTTTTCCCAATTTTTTGGTCCCTAAAAAATTGATTTACCTGAAAAGTCCAAAAAGAGCAAAAGACGGCAACTGGCTCTGGGCACTTAATTCATAGGTTAGTATAGGAAAATAATAAAAATTGGTGGCAAAAATATGCAATAATAGTATAATAATAGCATGAAACAAGCAAAAATTATAGATACGTTTGAGAGGTATCAATCACCCAGATCACATCCATCACCCGAGCATATTCCCTTTGGTCGTGGATCCACTTGTCGATGGCATCCTTCTCACCAAGGTGCTCATGGATGGAGTAAGCAGGCTGAATATCCTATACGTTTGAAACCCTTGATGCAGTGAAGATCCCCTGCTCCTGAGTCAAGATGACAGGCACGCCCTTCCATGGGATCATCCATGGTCGGTAGGTGAAACCAATCGGGTAAATTACCTAATCTGTCACTTTCACCACACCCAAATTTTTTAGGACTAAGAATCCCTCTTCGAGGTGGTCGACCTCCCAGGCTCGTATCATGCCATCGTGGGTCATCCCTGCTACGCCAAGTTCATGGACATCCTGAACTACATCTACCGCAAGCTCAAGATACCGGGTCCCGTTGTGTCATAATGGTGCATAACAACTTCTAGCATGCCTACAAGTGTGACCAGGAGAGCTGCCACCTCATCATGGCTCAGGTCGCAATAGCTGAGCATGATGTCGTCAAGTCGACTATAGTCGAGGATGCACCCCTGACAAAGAAGAGCTCATCACCAGCATTATTTCAGTCAGCGCATGATACCAAGGCAATACAAATAGGTAGAGAAGATGATGCCATCTAGCTACTGCAATGGACCCATAGTCCAAAGGGAAACAACTCACTAATGGTCATGGTGGCAGCAAGGTTGATGAAGATAGCTTCGACGATGGATTTCTCCTCTGACAGAGTACTGGAACAGGTCTCTAGATTTGATATCCACAGAACACAGAGGTGTGGCGGCAGAAAAATTCCTCGATAATTATTTTCAGGGTTTTTGGATCAATATAAATGCGTGGGCGCCGAGAGGTAGTGGAAAGGTGCCCAGTGGGGCCCACATGGCCAGGCCACGTGGCCCCCTAGCCACTTGGTGAGGGTGTGTGGATCCCACAAGAGACCTCTCCGGTAGCTTCAGTTCTCCCTGGAACCTTGTGGATGTAAAACTACATGATATAATTTTCCCAATTTTTTGGTCCTTGAAAAATTGATTTACCTGAAAATTCCAACAACAGCAGAAGACGACTACTGGCTCTGGGCACTTAATTCATAGGTTAGTCCAGGAAAATAATAAAAATTGGTGCCAAAAGTATGCAATAATAGTATAATAAATGCATGAAACAAGCAAAAATTATAGATACAATTGAGATGTATCAATCACCCAGATCACGTCCCTCACCCGGGCATATTCCCTTTGGTCGTGGATCCACTCGTCGATGGCATCCTTCTCACAAAGGTGCTCATGGATGGAGCAAGCAGGCTGAATATCGTCTACGGTTGAAACCCTTGATGCAATGAAGATGCCCTGCTCCCAAGTCAAGCTGACTGGCGCGCCCTTCCATGGGATCATCCCCGGTCGGTAGGCGAAACCAATCGTGCAAATTACCTAATCTATCACTTTCGCCACACCCAAATTTTTTAGGACTAAGACGCTCCTCTTGTGGTGGTTGACCTCCCAGGCTCGTATCATGCCATCGTGGTTCATCCCTGCTACACCAATTTCATGGCCATCCCGAACTACATCTACCTAATGCTCAATATACCAGGTCCCGTGGTGTCAATATGGTGCAAAATAATTTATAGCACGCCTACAAGTGTGACCAGGAAAGCTGCCACAACATCGCGGCTCTGGTCACAATAGTCGAGCTTGACGTCGTCAAGTCGGCTGTAGTCAAGGATGCACCCCTGACAAAGAAGTGCTCAACATCAGCCTCATTTCAGTCAGTGCATGATACCTAGGTAATAGAAATTGATATAGAAGATCCCTCCAAAACGGTGTAGATATGGACCGCGCTCGGTGAAAAATAGGAAAGGGCTCTCATCTACTTCCTCCATGAGAATCAGGACATCTTTGCCAAGCACTCTCCTAATGTTTGTAAGGATGCTAAACTAGTCAAGCAACACCTACACTGCTTCCTAGAGGATGGACACAGAGGAATTGGAAAAGAAATAGCCAAGCTTCTATCGGTTGGCAAACCTGGTCCTTCTCCTAAAAAAGAATGGAAACTGGAGAATGTGCATTGACTACACCAGCCACAACAAAGCATGTCCCAACGATCCTTTCACTCTGCCCCACTTTGACCAGGTGGTTGACTCCACCATAGGCTGTGAGGCTTTATTCTTCCTCGACACATTCTCGGGCCACCATCAGATCAAGTTGAAAGAGGAGGATGAGCTCAAGACATCATTCATCACTCTGTTTGGGGACTTCTACTATGTCTCGATGCCATTCAGTCTGAAGAATGCCGGTGCTAGATACTAAAGATGCATACAATGTTACCTCCAGGGGCATATTGGTAGGAACATGCAGGCCTACATTGACGATGTCGTAGTCAAGACCTAGGAGAAGAAAGACCTCCTGGTTGATTTTGTGGAAACCTTCGCTAATGTCAGGTGATTCAACATGAAGCTTAATCTAGGGAAATGTGTTTTCGGAGTCCCTTCAGGAAAGCTACTCATCTTCATCATTTTTGAACAAGGAATCGAGGCTAACCCAGAGAAGATCGATGTCAAAATCAAGATGCCCTCCCAAGAAGCTAAACAACATGCAAAAGCTTAAGAGGTGCATGGCAGCTCTTAGACAGCTCATCTCCCGAATCGGTGAGAAGGCCATGTCAATCTACAAGCTCCTAAAGAAGTCAGATACCTTCATGTGGAGGCCTAGAGCAGAAGGTTCCATTAATGTGATGTAGGAGATGTTGACTACATCCCCTGTAATGGTTGCCCCAATGTACGGTGAGCCACTACTGCTCTATATTACTGCGACCACTCAGGTGGTGAGCACTGTTTTGGTGGTCGAGCGCTCTGAGTAATGCCACGTCCAGAAGGTGCAGCAGCCAGTGTACTTCGTCAGCAAGTTGCTCTCTGAGTCCAAGGCACGATACCCACAGATACAGAAGATCATCTATAGGTTGTTCATGACATCCTGCAAGCTGGTCCACTACTTCCAGGCGCATGTGATCTAGATGATCAGCTCCTTCCATATCACCGATGTCTTCAACAATTGGGACGCTAATGGGAGGATCTCCAAGTGGGTGATGAAGATTATGGAATTCACCATCTTCGAGTGGATTAATTGTGCATGGGCCGGATTGGTGGAGCCGTACTATGACAGGAGATCTATGAAGCCATGGTGTGCCCTACAAGTCAAGAAGGTGGAAGATCTCTTTCATTACTTATTGTAAGCTATCTTCGGTAACCCTAGCCCTATCGGTGTCTATATAACCGAGGGTTGTAGTCATTAGGGGCAGTGCTATCTTCATCCCCCATAGCCTAGGGTTTAGCTCATGCTGATCTCGAGGTAGATCTACTCTGTAAACCACATCATACAATCAATACAGTCAAGCAGGACATAGGGTTTTACCTCTTCGAGAGGGCCCGAACCTGGGTAAACACTGTGTTCGTCGTCCCTTGTTACCCCTCAATCCTAGATCCACAGCTCGGGACCCCCTACCCCGAGGTCTACCGGTTTTGACACCGACATTGGTGTTTCATTGAGAATTCCGATGTTGGATCGCCAGCAGGATCGATGGCTCCCCTAGTCCTCGAAAAGGACGTCAGTTCCATGGATCTCTTCATGCCTGGACAACTCTTCGCTTTTGGCAGCATCGTGCTGCACGCAGATTCGACCGGTCGTCTCGACCAGGTCGACAACTTCTCTCCCGAATGCTGGATTCGATTCAGCAATCTGGAGTACGTCGCTGACGCGCGGGGGGATTTGGTTTTCACTGGACTCACCACCCCCGCAGGCCTTGCCGCGCCTGCCCTGACACACACCTCCGATCCAATCTATGGATCAGCCCCGATCCACCACACGGCTTTGAGCCAGGAAGGGCTCCCTGAGAGAGGGGACCTCACCCCACTCTCAACTGAACTCACATCGGCGGAAAATTTATCCCTGGCCCTCGAGGCAGAACCGGAGGTTAGAGGCCAAGATTTGTTCTCGGTTGAGCTCCTCCCCCACAACACCCTGCTGGCCTCGAGCCCACACCCCGAGTTGGCGAATAGCAGCCAGGGGTTACCCCCGGTCCAAAATGACCCAACCTCAAACATTGGCGTGGACGGTGCATGGGAGGGTCAAAGCCCACCCTATGTTTCCGAGGACAATCCGGTGCCCCTCGAGGTTTCGGTCCCGAATCCTGAAGATAGGTCCATCCGGGGCCAAGGATCGGTTGAATCATAGACCGACCTCCGCTTTAACACCATAAAGTCTGGCCTAGAGCCCTCAAGTTCGGTAACCCTCGATATGTTGAACGAGGCGGTATACCGAATTCAGAAAATGACCATCTAGGAGAACCTGCCCTCCACCTTCAATCACCGACCCTTCGAGGAGTTCGACAGGGGATTTTACGCCCTACCCACCACCCATTTGGTAGCAACTATCGATGATTTAACCGATATGTTAGACTATAATTCGGAGAATGCCGAATATATGCACGAGGAGGACGTAGCCACGGCTAATGCTGAGGTCGGTCCCCCCGTCATGGGCCACTGGTCGGCCACATCCACCTACGACATTTACGTGGTGGACACCCCAAAAGACGGCAACGGCACTCCTGAGCAGGACCGAGGCAAGCCCAGAGATGAGCCGCCCAGACACCGAAAACAGCACCGTCGATCAAAGCCACATCAAAGCCATGCAAGCAACATGAACTCTACGGAGAACGGCACCGTAAATAATATGGATGAACTCGCCGGAGACGCAGCCGTCGATCATCATCAGGATGACCTCGCAGGGCAGGAGGACCCGCTCAATTCAAAAAAACCCGACGACTCCGAGGATATCAATTACCTCCCGCTCTCAGAGGAGGAGGCCAGTCTGGGGGAGGACGATTTCATCGTCCCCGAAGACCCTCTGGAGCAAGAATGGTTCAAGCGGAGGATACCCTCAAAAGACCGCCCGTAGCCTAAAGAACGCAAAATCAAGGCCGAACAGGATACCCTCAACGACCGATGTACTAAAGTCCTAGAAGCCGAAGAGGGGGACGGCCGCGATCAGCCAACTAGGAGTTATCCCAAGCGAAGCCTATTGCCCCAGTTCGACGACGAGGCTATAAATCCAACGCGCCCGACGTATACTAACGCCGAACAGCCAGACCGACCCCCTAGAGGGCGGGACAGGGAGGCTGACGAGGCCGAACACCCAGCCGCCCCACCTCGCCATTACGGCAGGGACCAAATGCGGCCCACTTACGAGTACGACCTCCTCCATGACCTAGACGCCCGGGGAGACTGCACCAGGTCTATTTACAGACCCAGAGAAGACTCGCCAGCCCACTGGGAAACATACTATGATCGGGTAAACCGAAATGACATAATCTGGGAGCAACATCATATTCGGAAGGCCGAAGACCTCCGACGTGACGTAGCCCGAGTTCGAGGTGCCGCACACCCCTTGTGCTTCACAGAGAGGGTAGTGCAACATCAACTCCCGGAAGGCTTCAAGCCTGTGAACATTGAATCATACGATGGCCACGGATCTAGCCGTATGGATAGAGGATTTCCACCACCACATTCACATGGCACGAGGAGATGACCTCCACGCCATTAAATATTTGCCGCTAAAGGACAAAGGTCCAGCTCGGCACTGGTTGAACAGCCTCCCCACAGACTCTATAGGTTGTTGGGAAGAGCTGGAGGATGCTTTTCGAGCAAACTTTCAGGGCACCTATGTCCGGACTCCGGACGCCGACGACCTAAATCGCATTACGCAACAACCCGGGGAATCTGCCCGATAGTTTTGGAACCGATTCCTCACCAAGAAAAACCAGATTGTCGACTGTCCGGATGCCGAAGCCTTGGCCGCCTTCAAGCATAGTGTCAGGGATGAATGGCTCATAAGGCAGCTCGGCCAGGATAAACCATGAACTATGGCAGCCCTTACTTCTCTCATGACCCACTTTTGCGCAGGCGAGGACAGTTGGCTTGCCCGCAAAACCACCGATCCCGATACCCCTGGTACTTCTGAAGTCCAGGACGGAAACGGAAAGCCGCGATGCAGCAAGAACAAACATCACCACAATGATGGCGAAGGCGAGGATACGGTAGTAAACGCCGGATTCCGAAACCCGAAGTCCGGACAGCGCAAAAAAGCCCCTAAAGGCAACAACGATGGCCTGTCCAGGCTAGACACAATTTTGGATAGGCCCTGCCAGATCCATGGCACGTCCAAAAAGCCTGCCAACCACTCCAACCATAATTGTTGCGTGATAAAGCAGGCCGGCAAGCTCAACGTCGAAGACTCGGGCAAAAGCCCACGCAGCAAGGACGATGATGAGCCCCACAGGCCGAATAGTGGAGGCTAAAAACCCTTCCCCTCCGAAGTCAAGATGGTCAACATGATCTACGCCACCCATATACTGAAGAAGGAGAGGAAGCGAGTGCTACGGGATGTATACTCCGTTGAACCAGTAGCACAAAAATTCAATCCATGGTCAGCTTACCCGATCACGTTCGATCACAGGGCTCACCCCACGAGCATACGACATGGGGGGTCCGCAGCCCTAGTGCTAGACCCCGTTATCGATGGATTCCACCTCACTAGAGTCCTAATGGACGGAGGAGGCAGCCTCAATCTGATATACGAGGATACAGTGAAGAAAATGGGGATCGATCCATCGAGGATCAAACCCAGTAATACCACCTTCAAGGGGGTCATTCCGGGAGTGGAGGCCTGCTGCACGGGCACTGTGACGCTTGAAGTAGTGTTCGGATCTTCGGACATCTTCTGAAGCGAGGACATGACCTTCGATATTGCACCCTTTCGCAGTGGCTATCACGCCCTCCTCGGCCGCACAGCGTTCGCCAAATTCAATGCCGTCCCGCATTATGCGTACCTCAAGCTGAAGATGCCTGGCCCTTCAGGTGTCATAACTATCAACGGTAACACCAAACGCTCATTGTGAACCGAAGAACACAGTACTGTGGCCCTAGTGGCCGAATACAACACCGGGCCATACAGGCCCGGATGCCGACCCGCCATAAAGGATGGCGACAACAGCAAACCGGTTTGAACCTGTTCTCCGTCATGGGAACCCGCATGCATTCGCCGCTAATAGGGATACGCGCCCCACGGCACGCCCACCCTCTCCATGCTCTATGTGCCTCACCAGCACAACTTTGCGCTTGAAATTCCATGGGCAGCCGTGAGGCATTCATTAAACCGAAGTACATGTTCGGCTCAACGAAACTTCGGAGCGACCCCATCTTCGGACGACACGGGGACTAACACCGGATACCCCCCGGCATAAAGCTCCACCGGCAGAACCCTCACCCATCAACGTCTCATTGAAGGTCTCAGCACCCACCTATCAGAATCAAAGGCGCAGACGTGCAGCAGGGCACAGTGAAGGCTTGAACTCACGCATTAAGGCCCTGCGTCAACCTTTCCTCTGTAAATTTTCATTTTTCTTTCTCTCTTGCAAATGCTGCCTTCGCAGTTCGAATTGTACTGTTAGACATCCTGAGCTTACAAGAAATAATAAAAATACCCTTTATGGTATTCAGATATTCGCATCTTGCAATTTTTGCTGTCCCTTTTCGGTTCTCTCATCGCTCTTCGAACAGCCTGGCATGAAAATATATTAATCAGTCATGAGTTCGATTTCTATATCAGCTCAATTTCTTTAAAAGTCCATCACCTCTTCCCGCTAGGTGTCCTGCCTCTCGGATATTGCACAATATGCATCTGTTCCGAACTATGTCTTGGGTCAATAGTTGGGTTGCCCGGCTCCTATGTTTGCCCCTTTTGTTCCGCTCGTTCGGCTAAGAGGGCAAATGGAGAGCCCCTGCGATTGTATGACTGGCTTGCCCGGTTAAGTACCTCATGATGAAAAAGCCGAAAACTAATCGTCATAGTAAGTGCGAACGGGTCTGCGATCCGATGACGAGGTTGGACTCTAAAAATCATTGGCGATATCACCGTGTCACACGAAGGGTTCGTCTTAGCACAAACCATGTGATCGGAAAGGGCAGGCTTTGACCCCCAAGTACATCACAAATATACCGGGGGCTAGTCTCTAGTCCCCACCGTCTAGCTCCTAAGACTAAGTGAAAGCAGTAAAACCGAATAGTCTGATTGCCTGGATTTGTTCCCGCACTACCGCCTCCGGGCACCAAGACGTTGGCTAAGTGTAACAGTGCGGAACCAAACACCTCTCGTGATATTCACTTGGGGGCTGAAGCCGACGACTGGTAGCTTTCAGAACTAAACATACGGCCACACAGGAGTCAAAATTTCATCACTACAATATCAAATAAGTTCGCTGGGCGCATAATAAAGCATAAATCCCTCTTGGTGCAAACTCACTACAACTACTCAAGCATTACATTTTTCGAACACTGGTCCTCTATCGCCAGCGCTCCGATCATCACGTGCGCGAAGTACTGCTCAGGGCGACGATGATCCTTCCCCTGGGGCGGAGTGTTGGGGAACGCGACAGAAAATCAAAATTTTCGGTATAGCGAGCACGCCCAGGACCACTATAGAGACTGCATACAAGGTTTGATCTGATCCGTACCGACTCGAAGCGCAGCGGAAGAAGAGTCGGTGGAGATCGTTGGTGCAGATCCCCGCAGCTAGGATTTACAACCTCCCAACAGCGAGGATGTACTCCCTCGTCGGACAGCCCTTCGGGAGGCGGTCGGACAGTCCCCCGGACGATGTCGCGGACAGCCCTTCGGGAGGACCCACGAAACTCGAACGGAGATTCGGACAGCCCTTCGGGAGGACACTCGAACAGCCCCTCGGGCAAAAGACCGAAACTACGACCTCTCTACGGGGTTGCACACATACGGTGTCAGCTATCCGGCAGGGCTTCGCCGTCCAGAACTAGTTCCTGCCGGAACCCAGACAGCCTTTCGGCTCTACGAAACTCTTTTCGTGGGAGGGAGAGAAGAAGCCAGATAATGCATGGCATGTGTATGAGAGCAAGGATGAGTGTGGAGGGCTGCCCCTCCACCTCTATTTATAGGAAAGCCAAGGGGTAGGGTAGTTATCCAATAAAACCCAAAGGCATATGAGGGAAGTCCTTCCACAAGGACCTAAAGGAGAAACCAAGGAACAAGAGGGGCTCCAAGGTGGAGCCCCTAGTGTGGCCGGCCACTCCCCCATGAGGGCCCCCCCAAAGGGGGTTCTCATCCATCCACATCACCTTCTAGAAGCCTTTAGCAAAAGCCCTAAAAGGTGGCTTCCAAAAATTATCCAAAAAGCACTTTCACTATTCACGACGACATTTTTCAGCGTCCGTTCGAACTGAAAATATTTATGTGGGCTTAGAACAATTCCAGTACCCACTAAAATAATTTTCAACGCGTTCTGGAACAATTCCAGATTAGTGATTTTCATCTGCGAAAAGCATCTGAAGCGGTTCCGGCAGCTCCGAAACATTTCCGGTTTTTCTTCCAGAAAATTCCCAGAAGTTTCCAGAATGATTCTGGCACCCTCCAAGAATTATCAGGCATGTGCCGAAACCAATTTGACTTAATGGTATCCTCTGAAACAACTTTTCTGTTTCACCGGAACTCATCCGGTGACCTCTCTCTGCGGAACTTTTCCGCTGTCCGAAACTTTTTGGTGTCCGAAACTTTTTCGGTGATTTTCTCTCAGACTCCCTGTCTAGTATTCAGCAGATAGATGACCCTTAAGCGTGTGACCCTATAGGTTCGGTGAAGCATAGACATGACCTGGAACCCTTTCCAATCAATGATCAACATCGGAGCCGTGGACACCCATATTGACCCCTATACCCACACGAATGAATATTCGAGTGAACCTCCAGTTGCCGTGTGCTATTCCTGTTGCTTCGCGATATGTCACAAACACCCGAGGTGAGATTTATTGCATTCCTGTGGATCAACAATTTGTCCATCATGCAAGTTACCTCGTTACCGGTTTTGTTCTCTTTTCTCGTTTCCGTGTTTCGGCATCCCAGTGATCAAATCACAAGGTGTCTGGCCAGACGATGATGGATACCGTAACACCGAGAGGGCCCGAGTATATCTCTCCATCGCCGGAGGAGCAAATCCCAATCTTGAGCTATCTCGTTACTGCCATACTTTTCTGTGAACCCGAAAGCCGCCGTAATAGCCACCCAGTTACGGATGACGTTTAACAAACCCCAAAGTTCATGAAGCAAGTATGAAGGAACTCGATACTCTCATGGTCTAAGGAATTATGCAAACATTATCTTCTCTGTGTTATAAACCATTAAGTTGTGACGAATGCATCTCATAGCATAACATCAATTTGGGTCGATTCAACACAAGTGTTCTACCAACAATTTTTGCCCTCAAAATTTGCCGGCATAGACATGCCCATGATCAGGAAAACAGGATCATCATGCAATACTTGAGCCAGTCATAGAGGCTTGACCAGGAATACATTTTTCTGTTTATTATCCCACACGTGCACATGAGTTTCCCTCCAAGCCTCGTTTTATTGTAGACTCGAGAATCACAGCAGTTATAGCATGGGACATAAACATTCATTACAAACTTTGGAGATATAAAATAACTGTTATTACTGCCTCTAGGGCATATCTCCTACAGACTCCCACTTGCACTAGAGTCATAATCCAGTTACATGGCTTCCCTAACACCAATGGCTATCCGGTGCTGCTCATGCTTTGCTCGTGGTAGAGGCTTTGTCATCGGGTCTGACACATTCAGATCCGTGTGAACTTTGCGTACTTTCACTAAACCCTCTTCGACATGATGTCGAATGAGTTTATATTTGCGTTGAATATGTCTTGTCTTATGGTGCGAACTTGGCTCCCTTGCCTGAGCCACGGCGCCACTATTATCACAATAGATCTCCACCGGGTCCAGGGCACTAGAAACCACACCAAGGTCTTCAAGAAATTGCTTGATCCATACCGCCTCCTTGGAGGCTTCTGAAGCGGCAACATACTCCGCCTCCGTCGTAGAGTCCGCCACAGTCTTCTGTTTGGAACTTTTCCAATCAACTGCGCCACCGTTCAATATGAAAACATAGCCTGATTGAGATTTGAAGTCATCTGGGTCAGTCATGAAGCCTGCATCAGTGTAACCACTTACAATGAGCTCTTCATCACCTCCGTACACAAGGAGTAAATCCTTGGTCCTTCTGAGGTACTTAAGAATACCCTTGACTGCGGCCCAGTGTTCCAATCCTGGATCACTTTGGTACCGGCTGCTAACACTTAGCGCATAGGAAACATCCGGTCTTGTACATAGCATGGCATACATAATAGAACCAACTGCCGAGGCATATGGAACATCATTCATTTGTACTCGCTCATCAAGAGTCCGAGGACTCTGATTCTTGCAAAGCACTGTGCCAGGTGACATGGGGAGTAGGCCTTTCTTGGAGTTCTCCATGTTGAACCTTTTCAACACCTTGTCAATGTACGTGCTTTGGCTAAGCGCTATCAGGCGTTTTGATCTATCTCTATAGATTCTGATGCCCAATACATATGCCGCTTCACCTAAGTCTTTCATTGAAAACCTTTTCTTCAATGAGTCTTTTATTTCGCTAAGAAAATTCACGTCATTTCCAATCAACAATATGTCATCCACATACAAGATTAGAAATTCTTTTGCGCTCCCACTAAACTTCTTGTAAACACAAGATTCTTCGTCATTCCTGATGAAGCCAAACTCTTTGACCACTTCATCAAAACGAATGTTCCAGCTCCTTGACGCTTGCTTCAGACCATAAATGGCTTTCTGAAGTTTGCATACCTTTCCAGCATCCTCATGAATGACAAAACCTTCTGGCTGTATCATGTATACATCCTCTTTGAGGTTTCCATTTAGGAAAGCCATTTTGACATCCATCTGCCATATTTCATAATCGAAATAAGCAGCAATTGCTAGTAATATCCGAACAGACCTAAGCATAGCTACGGGCGAGAAAGTCTCGTCGTAGTCCACTCCTGGAACTTGCGTGAACCCTTTCGCGAGAAGTCTAGCTTTGTGGATAGTAATGTTACCATCCGCGTCCGTCTTCCTTTTGAAAATCCATTTACAACCAATCGGCTTTACGCCTTCTGGAAGTTCTTCCAAGTTCCAAACTTGGTTTTCGTACATGGATTCCATTTCGGATCTCATGGCCTTGTGCCATTCTTTTGAGCTGGGCCCCGCCATCGCTTCCTTGTAGTGCGCAGGTTCATCGTCTTCAAGAATGAAGATTTCGTTATGAAACCACTCAGGTGGCTGGATAGCCCTACCTGATCTGCGCGGTTCAGTTACAACATTGTCTGAAGTCTCCGCATCATATGCGACAACTTCCGGCTTGGTCGTAGGGATAATTAGCGGAATTTCTTCCGGTTCCTTAGCCATATCAACGGTTGCCAAAGATTCACTAATCTCATTAAGTTGTACTGTCCTCCCACTCACTTCTTTAGTGAGAAACTCTTTCTCAAGAAAGACTCCATGTTTTGCAACAAAAACTTTGCTCTCGGAGGTGTGGTAGAAAGAATACCCAACTGTCTCCTTTGGGTAACCTACAAAGTAACATTTGTCTGATCTGGGATCAAGTTTGCTTGGCTGTAAACGCTTTACGTATGCCTCACAACCCCAAATTTTGAGAAACAATAGGTCGGGTTTCTTCCCGTGCCATATCTCATATGGCGTCGTCTCAACAGACTTAGACGGTGCTCTGTTAAGTGTGTGAGCAGCAGTAAGTAGTGCGTGACCCCAAAAAGATATCGGTAGATCTGTAAGAGACATCATCGATCTTACCATGTCCAACAAGGTTCGGTTACGTCGTTCCGATACTCCATTTCTCTGTGGAGTTCCGGGAGGCGTAAGCTGTGAAACGATTCCACGATCACTCAGATGTTGGCCAAACTCATGACTAAGATACTCGCCTCCACGATCAGACCGCAGAAACTTAATCTTTTTGTCACGATGATTTTCTACCTCATTCTGAAATTCTTTGAACTTTTCAAAGGTTTCCGACTTATGCTTCATCAAGTAGATATAGCCATACCGACTTAAATCATCAGTAAAAGTCATGAAGTAAAAATACCCACCCCGTGCGGCCGTGTTCATTGGACCACATACATCACTATGTATTATTTCCAACAATTCACCCGCCCGTTCAGGATGACCCATGAACGGCGTCTTGGTCATTTTCCCCATCAAGCAAGCTTCACATGTGTCAAATGATTCAAAATCAAGGGACGGTAAAACTCCATCTTTATGGAGTCTTTGCATGCGTTTCTTTCCGATGTGGCCAAGCCAACAGTGCCACAAGAAAGTGGTGGTGGTATCAGCCTTCTTAAGGCGTTTAACATTCATGTTAAAGACATCATTTCCACATTCAAGATTTAGTATGAAAAGGCCCCCAACAATGGGTGCAAATCCATAAAACATATCCTTACAATAAAGTGAACAACCATTGTTCTCAGACTTGTACGAATACCCATCGTGTACTAAACATGATCCGGAGATAATGTTTCTACACAACAGTGGAACAAAATAACAGTTACTTAGTTCTAAGATAAATCCTGAAGGGAGACGTAGAGGCATAATGCCGACGGCTTGAGCGGCGATCCCAGTGCCGTTCCCGACGCGCATCACGACTTCATTCTTTGCCAGCTTGCGCACCTTCTGAAGCCCCTGTATCGAGTTGCAAATGTGAGCAACCGATCCGGTATCAAATACCCAAGACTTAGAATTTTCGCTAGCAAGCAAAACGTCAATGACATTAACTTGTATAACAATTATACCTTTTCCGGTTTTCCCAGACTTCTTATCTTCCAGATACTTCTTGCAGTTTCTCTTCCAGTGTCCTGTGCCCTTGCAGTAGAAGCATTCAGTTTCATTCTTGGCTCCACCCTTAGAGTTGCTTTGGGAGCCGGTCTTACCGGCGCCCTTGCCCTTCTTTGGCTTGCCTTTCTTCTTTTTGAAACTGGCGGTTTTATTCACAAGCAACACTTGCTTGCGATTTTTTCGCAGTCCTCCTTCTGCAGTCTTCAGCATGGCGAGCACCTCTTCCGGTTCTTTCTCCATCCCACTCATGTTGTAGTTTAATACAAAACCGTCCTAAGACGGGGGGAGTGAAGAAAGCAACATGTCCATCGTATGGCCAGGTGGAAGTGGAAATTCCAGGGTTTTAAGCCTTTCAGCATAGCCAATCATTTTGACCACGTGTTCACCAACTGAACTACCCTCAGCCATCTTGCAATCCATCAAAGCCTTCATGATATCAAATCGTTCAGACTTTGCGGTTTCCTTGTACAGAGCATCCAATTCCCGGATCATATCACGGGGTTTATGGAATTCAAAACGTTTTTGAAGGTCTGTACTCATGCAAGCTAGCATGAGGCACTGCACTAAGTTGTGATCATCATCCTTAGTGGCCCAGACATTTTGTTCATCTTCCGGGGCCTCTGCCGCCGGTTTAGCTGGAAGAGCATTTTCAAGCACATACAGTTTCTTAGCGCTCCTGAGGACAATCCTCAGGTTGCGGACCCAGTCCGCATAGTTGTTTCCAGTCGTAGTTAACTTCTCTTTTTCTAACATCGGGCCTAAGTTGAACGCGGTGTTGCGAGCCATTTGATCTACAACGGAAAACACAGGTTTCACTTAGACTTTGTTTATAATGAAAATTTGCACTAGTGAATAAACAGTTTTATTCTAAAGTGCGCTCCCACTCAAAACAATATCTCTCAAAATTGATTGTGAGTGATTCAAGACCCGTGTCTTGATTGTTTGCCATTGGTGTAACACCACTGATGACAAAAATCTTAACCGGTAGGCCAACTTGCAAATCACATCTCTATGTGACTTTTGTTCATCTTTCGATGCGTGTGTTCCGAGCTCATGACGGTCATGCCTGAACGTCAAGACAACCAAGAGATCTCGCTGCGAGGTCTCAACTCACCCGCCTCACACTTCTCTAATCGTTCGTACCCGTGTGACACGGCGCACCCCGAAAAGATAGGTGCTGTGACGGTGCTACACTTGGGAGAACACTAACTACTTGATATTATTAGTGAGAGATCACCCTAATAAAAGCGACTACACGCAATCAAGAAGGGTGCATCAAGAGGGATAAACATCTCAGGCAATTCATAATAGCATGATATGGTATAGCCTCTTCTGACGAAGAAGTCAAGATTCTTCGTCTTCGGCATTCGCGTTGGTGTTCACCTTCGCGAAGATTGCCACCACCTTGTCGATGCACCAGATAATATTGCTATCTCCGTAGCAGATAAAATAAATGCATTACTTAAGGTTGACACGCAGGTCATTAAAGTGCAATCATATGGCTCCAGCCATCATGCCGAATCATGACACGCAGGTCATGTTAATTACATCATATAGTCATCTCATACATAATCAAATTGAATATGAGACTTGCTATACCACATCACATGCAAACCATCCTGCAAAACCAAGTTAGACGCCTCTAATCGGTTTATGCAAAATTTTATTTTACGTGGCTTCTAAGGTTTTGACTTAAACCATAGCTACCAACGTTTTATCATCAAGTATGATTATTCAAGTTGCTAGATTAACATCTCGGGGTGTATGAAACACGAGATAAATAAATCTCGAGCCCCATACTAAACTTCGTCATACGCATGACCCCCGTGCAGATCATATCTGCAATGCCCTTTCATCTGCGAATTTCATCTTTCTTTTGACTATGGCAGAACCCAAAGAACTGATAGCACTTCCATGATCAATCAGGATCACGGATTGCCAGAACTTTGTCAAATTCCACCATGCTGTCTCGAGATTGAGCAAACGCAAATTCTTGGGAAGCAACAAGAACGTCGGGTAACAGATTTCATCTGTCACCCGCATAAATAATTTTCAGCAATAGATCTCATCTACTACCTAATTATATTATGCAATACCCATACATCTCCATGTATTCTAGATCGAAACCTGCATCTACGCATAGCACGGCTCTTGATGCCACTGCTGGGGAACGCGACAGAAAATCAAAATTTTTGGTATAGCGAGCACGCCCAGGACCACTATAGAGACTGCATACAAGGTTTGATCTGATCCGTACCGACTCGAAGCGCAGCGGAAGAAGAGTCGGTGGAGATCGTTGGTGCAGATCCCCGCAGCTAGGATTTACAACCTCCCAACAGCGAGGATGTACTCCCTCGTCGGACAGCCCTTCGGGAGGCGGTCGGACAGTCCCCCGGACGATGTCGCGGACAGCCCTTCGGGAGGACCCACGAAACTCGAACGGAGATTCGGACAGCCCTTCGGGAGGACACTCGAACAGCCCCTCGGGCAAAAGACCGAAACTACGACCTCTCTACGGGGTTGCACACATACGGTGTCAGCTATCCGGCAGGGCTTCGCCGTCCAGAACTAGTTCCTGCCGGAACCCAGACAGCCTTTCGGCTCTACGAAACTCTTTTCGTGGGAGGGAGAGAAGAAGCCAGATAATGCATGGCATGTGTATGAGAGCAAGGATGAGTGTGGAGGGCTGCCCCTCCACCTCTATTTATAGGAAAGCCAAGGGGTAGGGTAGTTATCCAATAAAACCCAAAGGCATATGAGGGAAGTCCTTCCACAAGGACCTAAAGGAGAAACCAAGGAACAAGAGGGGCTCCAAGGTGGAGCCCCTAGTGTGGCCGGCCACTCCCCCATGAGGGCCCCCCCAAAGGGGGTTCTCATCCATCCACATCACCTTCTAGAAGCCTTTAGCAAAAGCCCTAAAAGGTGGCTTCCAAAAATTATCCAAAAAGCACTTTCACTATTCACGACGACATTTTTCAGCGTCCGTTCGAACTGAAAATATTTATGTGGGCTTAGAACAATTCCAGTACCCACTAAAATAATTTTCAACGCGTTCTGGAACAATTCCAGATTAGTGATTTTCATCTGCGAAAAGCATCTGAAGCCGTTCCGGCAGCTCCGAAACATTTCCGGTTTTTCTTCCAGAAAATTCCCAGAAGTTTCCAGAATGATTCTGGCACCCTCCAAGAATTATCAGGCATGTGCCGAAACCAATTTGACTTAATGGTATCCTCTGAAACAACTTTTCAGTTTCACCGGAACTCATCCGGTGACCTCTCTCTGCGGAACTTTTCCGCTGTCCGAAACTTTTCGGTGTCCGAAACTTTTTCGGTGATTTTCTCTCAGACTCCCTGTCTAGTATTCAGCAGATAGATGACCCTTAAGCGTGTGACCCTATAGGTTCGGTGAAGCATAGACATGACCTGGAACCCTTTCCAATCAATGATCAACATCGGAGCCGTGGACACCCATATTGACCCCTATACCCACACGAATGAATATTCGAGTGAACCTCCAGTTGCCGTGTGCTATTCCTGTTGCTTCGCGATATGTCACAAACACCCGAGGTGAGATTTATTGCATTCCTGTGGATCAACAATTTGTCCATCATGCAAGTTACCTCGTTACCGGTTTTGTTCTCTTTTCTCGTTTCCGTGTTTCGGCATCCCAGTGATCAAATCACAAGGTGTCTGGCCAGACGATGATGGATACCGTAACACCGAGAGGGCCCGAGTATATCTCTCCATCGCCGGAGGAGCAAATCCCAATCTTGAGCTATCTCGTTACTGCCATACTTTTCTGTGAACCCGAAAGCCGCCGTAATAGCCACCCAGTTACGGATGACGTTTAACAAACCCCAAAGTTCATGAAGCAAGTATGAAGGAACTCGATACTCTCATGGTCTAAGGAATTATGCAAACATTAACTTCTCTGTGTTATAAACCATTAAGTTGTGACGAATGCATCTCATAGCATAACATCAATTTGGGTCGATTCAAAACAAGTGTTCTACCAACAATTTGTGCCCTCAAAATTTGCCGGCATAGACATGCCCATGATCAGGAAAACAGGATCATCATGCAATACTTGAGCCAGTCATAGAGGCTTGACCAGGAATACATTTTTCTGTTTATTATCCCACACGTGCACATGAGTTTCCCTCCAAGCCTCATTTTATTGTAGACTCGAGAATCACAGCAGTTATAGCATGGGACATAAACATTCATTACAAACTTTGGAGATATAAAATAACTGTTATTACTGCCTCTAGGGCATATCTCCTACACGGAGGACCAGTGGCCATCTCCATTGGATTAATCCTTGGCCAATGAACCATGGTCTTTGCAAATGCGAGCCTCGCCCCCTCAAGGCACGCTGACCTCTTCATGGCGTCAATCCGGAGCGGCGCCTCCCGCAGCCTCTACACAAGGTCGAAGTAGGTGTCCGGAAGGGGCTCGGCCGGCCACAGGCTGACACAGAGGTCCTTCAAGGCCAGCTCGGACATCCAATGCATCTCCATCAGCTATTTCATTTGATCGCTGAGGAGAGGAGGACGCTCAAAGTCTGAAAACTTTGACCAAAAGAGCCGCTGCATGGAGTCCTCCTCGAGGGTGGCATAGTGCCTCGCCGCGGCCGCCGCATTCTTCAGGAGTTTGGCAAAGATGACTGTGGAGCGCTAGACCCTCGTCAGCAGGGCGAATCTGTTGCCTCCGAACACATACTGCAGTAAATATTTATTACCATTGGCAATTTGCGCGGCTTGCCGGAGTTCCTCCTGGACACCCCGAGCGTCACTCCTTGCCCCCTGAAGCTCTTTCTCTACCTTGGATAGCCGGGAGGATGGCTCCTCCTGCCCCTTCTCAAGGGCCTCCAGCTTCTTGGTGGCATCCTGGAGCTCCACTTGGACTTCGGTCACCCGAGCCTCATGTTGTTCGGCAGCAAGCTTGGCCTTCTCAAGATCGGCCACTGCCTTCTCAGCGGTCGCTTTCTTCTTGGTAGCCTTGGCCTCGGCCTTCTTCAGGGCCTCCTTTAAGCCCTCGACCTCGGCGGCAGCAGCTGCAAGATCATCATGATAAAGAATCAGTAAATAGTCTAGACAGTCACTATCAGGCAAGTACACATCTTTTTACGAAGCTCACCTTGCGCCTCGTCAAGCAGTTTGTTGACAAGGTTTAGCTCTTGATCGGAAAGCTTGAGCTTTCGATCCATCTCCTCTAACACCGCGACATTAGCAGCCGCGGCCACGGAAGATGCCTGCAAAAGAAATATCGACATTGTTAATCGACCTACCGAATTTGATCCTCTGCAGGTCTCTTCGAGGTCCTGGCAGAGTCTCAAGTGCTGCTATGTATGCGGCCTACCTAAACTAACAATTATAACCGCATTATGAGGAAAGATCATTACTTGACTTACCTCAAAGCCTGTCACAAGGCCTTAGACAGAGTTGTTCAGTCCGGATTGGATGGACCGAACACCCTGCATAACCGCACTCATAAGAGTACGGTGCCCGTCAATGATGGCAGAGTTGTTCACCCACTCCTCCAACACCTCTGGCGAGCCGGCCGCCGCCCGTGTGGAGGTGTTCGGCGCTGGCGTTGGCCCCTCGGCCCCTTCCCCGTTGGGAGGGGTTTGTGCCGTCGACGGCCTTGGGGGCTCGGGGGCAGTTGGCGGTTGGGGTCCGGTTGGTCTGGACTCCTTTCCCGTATCAGCCAGGAGGGATGCTCCCTCCTAGTCATCGATGACCGAGGTGTTAACCTTGGCCATTATGGCATCGGCCTCCCCCTCCGCGGTCGGAGGAGGAGGTGTCCTTTGCGACCGCACCTCTTCAGCCTCCTCCGGGACCAAAGGAGGCGCGGAATGCGCCATTGACCCGCTTTCCGCCAGTTCGGCGGGCGGAGACGTCCCCTTCGAAGCCTGCTCAGTGGGGTGCTTGCGCGGAGGACTGCAATTCGGAGGGGTTAACCTTCAACTAAAACAAACTAATAAAAGCATAACAGTTGAAAATACAAACACCTTACCTGCTAGCAGGGGGCTTGACCTTGGATCCCTTCTTCGGGGGCTCTTCGGACGCCCCAGACTTCTCATCGTCCGAGCTATCAGGTATAACCAGCTTAGGCCGGTGTTGTCTCTTTGGGGCCGGGGAAGGTTGGACCTCCTCGGCGTCCTCGGACGCCGGCCTCTTGTTGGAGTGCGAAGTGGCACTCTCCTCTTCGTCCTCCTCCTCCCCATCCTGTACGGACGAGGCCGCAGTGTCTCCAGACCGGTTGCCCGAATGGATCCTACGACGAAGGCCTTCCCTGGCCTCCGGTGCTTCTTGCTTCTTGCCCTTCTTAGCGGGCGCTTTGTAGGGCACCACGACCAGCATCTTCTCCAGCTGCTCTGATCGGGGCCTCTCTGGCAGCGGCGCCGGGCTGCTGATCTTCTTGGCCTGGGCGAGCCAGCCCTGCGGAATCCATGCAACAAGGTCAGATTGAATCTTACATAATGTAAATATCTGAACACTTTTAGAAGAGGAACGCCACTCACCTCCTTTGGGGGATTCACGGCCTCAAGACCGACGTCCTTCCCATCGGCCGGCCACTCCTTCTGCCACTGGAATAGTTGGCCCCATATCTTGTCCAGAGTCATGCCGAAGAGGTGCCGCACAGTGGCTGGATCTTCAGGCCCATACTCCCACATGGGCTTGGCCCTCTCCTCGCAAGGGAGGTGCTTGCGGTGGAGCATGATCTGGAACACGTCGACCAGCTTCGCGCCGGTCTCTATCACGTTGTCGATGCGCTTCTGCAGCGCTTTGGGGTCGGCAACACACCCCCAGTCCGGACTCTTAGAGGTCCAAGAGGCCAATCTGGTGGGGGGTCCGGACCGGAATACATGGGCAGCTCCCCATGCAGCCTCCCTCAGCTCGGTGATGTAGAACCACTCCTTCTGCCACATCTGGACGGTGTTGACATAGTGGCCGTCCGGCCACTAGACCCATGTCAGCTTGCTAATCATGGCCCCTCCACAGTCCGCGTGCTCGCCGCCGACCACCTTGGGCTTCACGTTGAACACATTCATGTTGGGAAACGTAGCATGCAATTTCAAAAAAATTATACGCTCACGCAAGATCTAGCTAGGAGATGCATAGCAACGAGAGGGGGAGAGTGTGTCCACGTACCCTCGTAGACCGAAAGCAGAAGCGTTTGATTAACGTGGTTGATGTAGTCGAACGTCTTCTCGTTCCGACCGATCAAGTACCGAATGTACGGCACCTCTGAGTTCTGCACACGTTCAGCTCGATGACATCCCTCGAACTCTTGATCCAGCAAAGTGTCGAGGGAGAGTTCCATCAGCACGACGGTGTGGTGACGGTGATGGTGAAGTAATCTGCGCAGGGCTACGCCTAAGCACTACGTGAATATGACCGGAGGACTAAACTGTGGAGGGGGGCGCCGCACACGGCTTAGAACCATTGATGTGTGTTAGTGGCGCCCCCCCACCCCCGTATATAAAGGAGGGAGAGGGGAGAAGGCCGGCCCTAGGCGCGCCCCAAGTGGGAGGAGTCCCACTTGGGCTCCTAGTAGGATTCGGCCCCCCTTCCTTTTATCGGAGGGGGAAAGGGGGAAGGAGAGAGAGAGAGGGAGAAGGAAAGGGTGGCGCCGCCCCCTCCCCTAGTCCAATTCAGACTCCTCCTTTGGGGGGGCACGCCACCCCTATGTGGGCTGGTTTGCCTCCCTCCTATGGCCCATATGGCCCATATCTTCCCCCGGGGGGTTCCGGTAACCCCCCGGTACTTTGATATGTACCCGATACACTCCGGAACACTTCTGTTGTCCGAATACTATCATCCAATATATCAATCTTTATCTCTTGACCATTTTGAGACTCATCGTCATGTCCGTGGTCTCATCCGGGACTCCAAACAACATTCGGTCACCAAATCACATAACTCATATAATACAAATCGTCATTGAACGTTAAGCGTGCGGACCCTACGGGTTCGAGAATTATGTAGACATGACTGAGACACCTCTCTGGTCAATAACCTATAGCGGAACCTGGATGCTCATATTGGCTCCCACACATTCTATGAAGATCTTTATCGATCGTACCGCAATGACAACATACGTTGTTCCCTTTGTCATCGGTATGTTACTTGCCCGAGATTCGATCATCGATATCTTCATACCTAGTTCAATCTCGTTACTAGCAAGTCTCTTTACTTGTTTCGTAATGCATCATCCCACAACTAACTCATTAGTCACATTGCTTGCAAGGCTTCTTATGATGTGCATTACCGAGAGGGCCCAGAGATACCTATCCGATACTCGGAGTGACAAATCCTAATCTCGATCTATGCCAACCCAACAAACACCTTCGGAGATACCTATAGAGCATCTTTTTGATCACCCAGTTACGTTGTGACGTTTGATAGCACATAAGGTATTCCTCCAGTATCCGGGAGTTGCATAATCTCATAGTCAAAGGAATATGTATAAGTCATGAAGAAAGCAATAGCAATAAATCTTAACGATCATTATGCTAAGCTAACGGATGGGTCATGTCCATCACATCATTCTCCTAATGATGTGATCCCGTTCATCAAATGACAACACATGTCTATGGTTAGGAAACTTAACCATCTTTGATCAACAAGCTAGTCTAGTAGAGACTTACTAGGGACTCGGTGTTTTGTCTATGTATTCACACATGTATCAAGTTTCCGGTTAATACAATTCTAGCATGAATAATAAACATTTATCATGACATAAGGAAATATAAATAACAACTTTATTATTGCCTCTAGGGCATATTTCCTTCAGTCTCCCACTTGCACTAGAGTCAATAATCTAGATTACATTGTAATGATTCTAACACCCATGGAGTCTTGGTGCTGATCATGTTTTGCTCGTGAAAGAGGCTTAGTCAACGGGTCTGCCACATTCAGATCCGTATGTATTTTGCAAATCTCTATGTCTCGCTCCTTGACTTGATCACGGATGGAGTTGAAGCGTCTCTTGATGTGCTTGGTTCTTTTGTGAAATCAGGATTCCTTCGCCAAGGCAATTTCTCCAGTATTGACACAAAAGATTTTCATTGGACCCGATGCACTAGGTATTACACCTAGATCGGATATGAACTCCTTCATCCAGACTCCTTCATTTGCTGCTTCCAAAGCAGCGATGTACTCCACATCACACGTAGATCCTGCCAGGATGCTTTGCTTGGAACTGCACCAATTGACAGCTCCACCATTCAATATAAATACATATCCGGTTTGTGACTTAGAGTCATCCGGATCAGTGTCAAAGCTAGCATCGACATAACCATTTACGACGAGCTCTTTGTCACCTCCATAAACGAGAAACATATCCTTAGTCCTTTTCAGGTACTTTAGGATGTTCTTGACCGCTGTCCAGTGATCCACTCCTGGATTACTTTGGTACCTCCCTGCTAGACTTATAGCAAGGCACACATCAGGTCTGGTACACAGCATTGCATACATGATAGAACCTATTGTTGAGGCATAGGGAATGACTTTCATTTTCTCTCTATCTTCTGCAGTGGTCGGGCATTGAGTCTGACTCAACTTCACACCTTGTAACATAGGCAAGAACCCTTTCTTTGACTGATCCATTTTGAACTTCTTCAAAACTTTATCAAGGTGTGTGCTTTGTGAAAGTCCAATTAAGCGTCTTGATCTATCTCTATAGATCTTGATGCCCAATATATAAGCAGCTTCACCGAGGTCTTTCATTGAAAAACTCTTATTCAAGTATCCTTTTATGCTATCCAGAAATTCTATATCATTTCCAATGAATAATATGTCATCCACATATAATATTAGAAATGCTACAGAGCTCCCACTCACTTTCTTGTAAATACAGGCTTCTCCAAAAGTCTGTATAAAACCATATGCTTTGATCACCTAATCAAAGCATATATTCCAACTCCGAGATGTTTGCACCAGTCCATAAATGGATCGCTGGAGCTTGCACACTTTGTTAGCACCATTAGGATCGACAAAACCTTCTGGTTGCATCATATACAACTCTTCTTTAAGAAATCCATTAAGGAATGCAGTTTTGACGTCCATTTGCTAGATTTCATAATCATAAAATGCGGCAATTGCTAACATGATTCGGACAGACTTAAGCATCGCTACGGGTGAGAAGGTATCATCGTAGTCAACTCCTTGAACTTGTCGAAAACCTTTTGCGACAAGTCAAGCTTTGTAGACAGTAACATTACCATCAGCGTCAGTCTTCTTCTTGAAGATCCATTTATTCTCAATGGCTTGCCGATCATCGGGCAAGTCAACCAAAGTCCATACTTTATTCTCATACATGGATCCCATCTCAGATTTCATGGCTTCAAGCCATTTTGCGGAATCTGGGCTCATCATCACTTCCTCATAGTTCGTAGGTTCGTCATGGTCTAGTAACATGACCTCCAGAACAGGATTACCGTATTAATCTGGTGCGGAACGTGCTCTGGTTGACTTATGAGGTTCGGTAGTAACTTGATCTGAAGTTTCATGATCATTATCATTAGCTTCCACTCTAGTTGGTGTAGGCATCATGGGAACAGATTTCTCTGATGAGCTACTTTCCAAATTGAGAGAAGGTACGATTACCTCATCAAGTTCTACTTTCCTCCCACTCACTTCTTTCGAGAGAAACTCCTTCTCTAGAAAGGATCCATTCTTAGCAACAAAGATCTTGCCTTCGGATCTGTGATAGAAGGTGTACCGAACAGTTTCTTTTGGGTATCCTATGAAGACGCACTTCTCTGATTTGGGTTCGAGCTTTTCAGGCTGAAGCTTTTTCACATAAACATCGCAACCCCAAACTATAAGAAATGACAGCTTAGGTTTCTTGCCAAACCACAGTTCATCTGGTGTCGTCTCAACGGATTTAGATGGTGCCCTATTTAACGTGAATGCAGCTGTCTCTAATGCATAACACCAATACGATAGTGGTAAATCAGTAAGAGACATCATAGATCGCACCATATCCAATAAAGTATGGTTACGACGTTCGGACACACCATTATGCTGTGGTGTTCTAGGTGGCGTGAGTTGTGAAACTATTCCACATTGTTTTAAATGAAGGCCAAACTCGTAACTCAAATATTCGCTTCGGCGATCAGATCGTAGAAACTTTATTTTCTTGTTACAATGATTCTCCACTTCACTCTGAAATTCTTTTAACTTTTCAAATGTTTCAGACTTGTGTTTCATCAAGTAGATATACCCATATCTACTCAAATCATCTGTGAAGGTCAGTAAACAACGATACCCGCCGCGAGCGTCAACACTCATCGGACCGCATACATCGGTATGTATTATTTCCAATAAGTCAGTGGCTCGCTCCATTGTTCCGGAGAACGGAGTTTTAGTCATCTTGCCCATGGGGCATGGTTCGCAAGCATCAAATGATTCAAAATCAAGTGATTCCAAAAGTCCATCCGCATGGAGTTTCTTCATGCGCTTTACACCAATATGACCTAAACGGCAGTGCCACAAATATGTTGCACTATCATTATAAACTTTGCATCTTTTGGCATCAATATTATGAATATGTGTATCACCACGATCGAGAATAAACAAAACTAGTCCACTCTTCAAGGGTGCATGACCATAAAAGATATTACTCATATAAATAGAACAACCATTATTCTCTGATTTAAATGAATAATCGTCTCGCATTAAACAAGATCCAGATATAATGTTCATGCTCAACGCTGGCACCAAATAACAATTGTTCAAGTCTAAAACTAATCCCGAAGGTAGATGTAGAGGTAGCGTGCCGACGGCGATCACATCGACCTTGGAACCAATCTCGACGCGCATCGTCAGCTCGTCCTTAGCCAATCTTTGTCTAATCCGTAGCTCCTGTTTCGAGTTACAAATATGAGCAACCAAACCGGTATCAAATACCCAGGCACTACTACGAGCATTAGTAAGCTACACATCAATAACATATATATCAAATATACCTTTGTTCACTTTGCCATCCTTCTTATCCGCCAAATACTTGGGGCAGTTCCGCTTCCAGTGACCAATCCCTTTGCAGCAGAAGCACTCACTTTCAGGCTTAGGTCCAGACTTGGGCTTCTTCCCGGGAGTGGCAACTTGCTTGCCATTCTTCTTGAAGTTCCCCTTCTTTCCCTTGCCCTTTTTCTTGAAACTAGTGGTCTTGTTAACCATCAACACTTGATGCTCCTTCTTGATTTCTACCTCCGCAGCTTTGAGCATTGCGAAGAGCTCGGGAATTGTCTTCTCCATCCCTTGCATATTATAGTTCATCACGAAGCCTTTTTAGCTTGGTGGCAGTGATTGGAGAACTCTGTCAATAACACTATCAACTGGAAGATTAACTCCCAGCTGAGTCATGTGATTATGATACCCAGACATTTTGAGTATGTGTTGACTAACAGAGCTATTCTCCCCCATCTTGCATGTTGGAGACTTCATATCTCTCTACTCGGGCATTTGGTTGAAATATTAACTTCAACTCCTGGAACATCTCATATGCTCCATGACGTTCAAAACGTCTTTGAAGTCCTGATTCTAAGCCGTAAAGCATGGCACACTGAACTATCGAGTAGTCATCAGATCGAGCTTGCCAGACATTCATAACGTCAGCATCTGCTCTTGCAGCAGGCCTTTCACCTAGTGGTGCATCAAGGACATAATTCTTCTGTGCAGCAATGAGGATAATTCTCAAGTTACGGACCCAGTCCGTATAGTTGGAACCATCATCTTTCGACTTAGCTTTCTCTAGGAACGCATTAAAATTCAAAGGAACGGTAGCACGGGCCATTGATCTACAACATAGATATGCAAAAACTATCAGGACTAAGTTCATGATAAATTAAGTTCAATTAATCCTATTACTTAAGAACTCCCACTTAGATAGACATCCCTCGAGTCATCTAAATGATCACGTGATCCAAATCTACTAAACCATGTCCGATCATCATGTGAGATAGAGTAGTTTTCAATGGTGAACATCTCTATGTTGATCATATCTACTATATGATTCACATTCGACATTTCGGTCTCCAGTGTTTCGAGGCCATGTCTGTACATGCTAGGCTCGTCAAGTTTAACCCGAGTATTCCGCATGTGCAAAACTGTCTTGCACCCGTTGTATGTGAACGTAGAGCTTATTACACACGATCATCACGTGGTGTCTCAGCACAACGAACTTTCGCAATGGTGCATACTCAGGGAGAACACTTATACCTTGAAATTTTAGTGAGGGATCATCTTATAATGCTACTGCCGTACTAAGCAAAATAAGATGCATAAAAGATAAACATCACATGCAATCAATATATGTGACATGATATGGCCATCATCATCTTGTGCCTTTGATCTCCATCTCCAAAGCGCCATCATGATCTCCATCGTCACCGGCTTGACACCTTGATCTCCATCGTAGCGTCGTTGTCATCTCGCCAACTATTGCTTCTACAACTATCGCTAACGCATAGTGATAAAGTAAAGCAATTACATGGCGTTTGCATTTCATACTATAAAGCGACAACTATAAGGCTCCTGCCAGTTGCCGATAACTTTTACAAAACATGATCATCTCATACAACAACATATATCACATCATGTCTTGACCATATCACATCACAACATGCCCTGCAAAAACAAGTTAGACGTCCTCTACTTTGTTGTTGCAAGTTTTACGTGGCTGCTATGGGCTTCTAGTAAGAACCGTTCTTACCTACGCATCAAATCCACAACGGTGTTTCTTCAAGTTTGCTGTTTTAACCTTCAACAAGGACCAGCCGTAGTCAAACTCGATTCAACTAAAGTTGGAGAAACAGACACCCGCCAGCCACCTTTATGCAAAACTAGTTGCATGTCTGTCGGTGGAACTGGTCTCATGAACGTGGTCATGTAAGGTTGGTCTGGGCCGCTTCATCCAACAATACCGCCGAATCAAAATAAGATTGGGTTAGTTTCCATACCCTATTCTAATTTGAAACAACATTTTGGTAGCATTTCTCTGTTGTTCTCTAGATACACATTCTCTTGGCTTTTTGCTGTGACGTGTATTTGGAGAATAGCGGGGAGGTGCTACCATAAATTTTTCTCGGATTGGAGTTTATCATGGAAACGACCCAATCTACACATCCTCGGGTGGGATTATGACCTATCTTTAACGATTATATAGTTCAATGCATGCCATTTCCCTCTTGTGGTAAAATTATAGTTGTATTTGAATAGATGGAATTAATTGTGTGATTAGTATCCCCAAGTATGACTTGTTCAATTTTAGTATCTTTGAATGGATGGAATTAATTGAACAAATATTGGATGGAAATAATTGTTGAATAAAAAATATTATATGTGCATTTCCTATTTTAGAAGAGGATGGATGATCGTGAGTGAATGTACACTGGCCATACCAACCAACATGATACTAGCAGAGAATGTATTGATAAGACCAGTGAAATCTTGTACGTAGCATTTTCTTGGGCAAAGGTAGCTCGTTGCCTGTTGTGCCCTTGGAGTCATTGCGGAAACACACGTCCACAAAATCCTTTTTTGGTTTAGACTATTTTTTGTTTACGAGATGTCTGGAATTCCCCATTTATATCTCATGAAAAAGAAGAGAATCCAAGGCAAAGGCGAGAACAATAAAATTTCTTCCTTTTTGGAGGGATTGCATGTATTCTTAATCATCTATTCATCACAAGAAATGGCTAAACATCAGCCAACATGATATTGTTTAGTATTCTGCCTTTGATCTGCATCGAAAATTTCTTCCTCCTGGCCATGAATTCAGACACGACACTAAAAACTTTAGAAAAGGTATTGCTGTTGATGATACACCACCACCTAAGATTATCGATGCATACGTTCATGCTTAGTTAGAAGCTCTCCAGCTATTGCTATAGGAGATGTTTTGGAGGGATATTCTTAGGAACACAACTAGACTCACATTCCAAGCTTATGGTTGCTCCCCTACTTTGGTGATCTCCTTCTTTAACTTAACAATGATGTAATGCACAATGAAAAGAATGTATCAGAGACCATTTTTAGCACATTCTTTGACATTTCTAACAAGACGAAGGATAACGTTAAGGCTAGAGTCAATCAAGAGAAACTATGCAAAAGATCAAAGCTAAACATGGTCCCTCCCAAAGGAAAAAAATAGTGGTAGAAGCCAAAGGCTGAGTTTTGCCTTAGAAGGGATCCAAAAGAGGGAAATACCCAAGTGGTTCATATCCTTGATGTTCCTTGATGGGTATATAGTGAATCTAATGAGGGGAGTCAATTTTGCTTCCATGTGAATCAATGGGATCAAGAGTCATGACTATCACTGCTGGTGATGATTCGAGGCTATGAACCCTAGGGTGTTTGCCTAGTGATGAAGGAGTTGAGCCATTTCTACTATCAGCTTTGTCCTAAAGAAATATCTTCTATGATGATGTGACACAGAAATTCAAGCACTCGCATTGATTTGCATGTTAGAGAATATCTTTTCATCAGGCTTCTTTAATCTGATGAAACATCTAATTTTGCATCTGCCATATGAGGCATGAATGGGGGGCCCTGTGTAGAACCATTGGATGTATCCAATTGGGAGGGAAGAAATTAATTTTTGATCCAAATGTAAAAATAAATGTCGTATTGAAGGATCCATAGCTGAGGCATACATCCTTGAGTAGGTGTCAAACTTCACGAAAGCATACTATGGTGATAAACTTCCCACTATGCATAATCCAGTCTCTTGTTGTAATACTGGCAACTCCAAAGAAGAATCCCAGCTAAGCCGCTTCAAATGTCAAGGTGGCACTTCAAGTGCTAGGAGTCCCAAAACATTGCAACATGAAGAGTGGCTGACTGTTATGTTGTATGTCTTGACCAACTTATCTGAAGTGGAGACGTACATAAGGTAAGTGGTCAATAAATTATTTTGTAATTAGTCACACGTTTGTGTGTAGCACCGCTTCTTCTAATTGCTATAGTGAATTCGCTACTCAAGATTGGAAGCAGCGAAGGAATACTTACCTCAAAGAAGTTGCAGACCTTCTAAGAAATGGTGGTGGACATGGCAGGCCCGGTTTCATTACTTGGTTTATTTAAAAGTTAATTTCTAACTTGGCTCCTAGTTTAACATTTCAAGTTGGTCTTATATGCAACTAGTACACCAAACTTTTCCTATTAAACTTGTAGGGAACAAGCAACAAATCTATGAGTCCTGAATTGAGACAAGTTGCTGATGGTTTTCATTATCGGGTCAAGTATTATAATTCTTATGATGTGACTTAGTATCATTTCCATACATAAACACACGAGAAGACATGACCTAATCAAAGAACAACAAATACATGAGTGTTGACTCTAGGGGTAGATGGAGTTGAGTACTATGGAAGAATTGAAAATATACGAATTGGATTTTGATGGGAGCAAACCTAACAAACCCATTGTATTAAAATGCCACTTGTTACATCCAACCGATGGAGTAAGATGGACCCCTTCCGTTGGAATAGTCAAAGTTCAACAATCAACCATCTTACCAAGAAATGAGGTCTTCATTATGGCTCAACATGCCATGCAAGTTTATTATCTCCCATACCCGTCCAAAACTTCAGAGGCTCTACTAGGCAGGGATGTTATGTACAAGGTATCATAACATGGTAATCTACCTGCCCCAAACAATGAAGATTACAACATAGACCCCAACACATATGATGGAGAGTTCTTTCAAGAAGATGGGTTCACAGGGCGTTTAGAGATTTTCTCGGGGGAACTTGAGGGCCACATAGACAATGTGCAAAATGACGGAGAGGTGCTTGCGAATGAGAAGGATTTCTAATTACTTAACCAGTTACATATAGACAATGACAGTGATGACGACATTCCACCTGGCGACCTTGATGGTGAATAATTGTACACGCACGATATTGATATTGACACTTTCAATCAAGTTGATCCCCATGATGATGATTATTTCCAACAATTTTATGTTGTATGTATCCCAATTTTCTCATTGCATAGTTTATTGGAGTATGCTTCTTCATTTAAACTGTATTGTTGCATCTATATTAATGCTTTACTCTTTGCCATTGCAAAGCTTGTTAGTACACTTCTTTCTTCGAAATTAGTTGCTGCATCTATACCAATAGCTTTACTTTTTCTCAGTTCCAATTTTTTTAGCATATCAAGTTGTAGCATCTGTATTAATTGGTTTACTCTTTCCAATAGAAAGTCATTAAACCTTGAGCATAAGGGCATCAAGGCCGGTATATCCAGTTTATTCTTGAGTCATCGAAGGCCTCTTACGGGCAAAGGGAAATCAGTCAGTATAGAAGAAGGTGAAGGATCCATGAATCCCCCAGAAAGAGGCCGATGCTGAGGGTCTAGAGGAAGGCCGATAGGCAGGGGTAAAGGAGGTGGTGGGCCTTCCTCTACTAGTTCTATTCCCTCCGCCTCTGTGGATGAAGAGAAGGAGGAGGAGGAGGGATTGGAGGTGATGAGGATGAGCTGGAGGTCGAGGAGGATGAGGGGGGGCTCATCCGATGGAGATGTGGGTGTGTGGTTGTGTGAATCTTCAAACCTCCTAGACAGACCAACACGAGATGATCAAAAGCCTATGATTCAACCAGATGGAGAGAGGTAAGTGGCTATCTTGACTCTTACAAATTACTAGCTTGCATACCTTCAATATTTCAATACATACAAATGACTGGGATTTCCCTTGGTTAGGCATTGGATTGAGATTGGAGTGGCTGGTAGGTCCCGACTTCCAAACAGAATCATTGGAGTGTTCATTAAGAAACATTTCCTTGGCTTGGTAAATTTCAAGGGAAATGTGGAGCCACCATGGACATGGAAGCACTATCCAACTGAGGAGAATGCCATGGACCAAAATGGCAGATTGTATGCTAATAAATTGGAGCGGGTGGAGAATGATGTGTTGGTAAGTTTCTTTCACCCTGCATCAGTCAATTGCGATGAAAGTATGCAATAGTGAAAGCATGGAAATTATTTAATTCATGACTTGTTCCATTGGGGCTACAAGCATGATTGTAGGATTTTTATTAGATGGGCAGAGGGAACAGAGGACCATGCAAGAAAGTTCATGCATGAAGTTGCCATGAAATTGATCGCCCAACTGTAATATGAGGTGCGCTTCCAAGCCATAGTGCAAAATCACTCAGTAGAACTCAAAGAACGAAAGATGAAGGAAGAGGCTAGAACCATATTTCTAACTCAGGATCAATACTTGAAGGTAAATAACATTTGCTTATTATTCCTTAGATGACTTCCACTTCATTTCTTCTTCATATGCTATATTTATTTATTTTGGCAGTTCCTTGGTAGTGCTCTAACAAGCTATATGCATGGGAGCAAATCATGGTGAAGTGGTGCAATGAAGAATTTAAGGAAAGGGGTCGCGACACAAGGAGAAGGTGATTATTGATGTGGGGGAGCAACACACCATCATTGCAAAGTCTCCATGACTCGTTACAAGAATAAAATTGTATGCAATAGCCTCTGTTTTTTCTCATCAAGTTCTTTTTTATGCGGAGCGTCCACTTTATGCATCTTATTGCTTTCTGTTGCAGGACAAAAAACATGGTAGGGAGTTCTCTGAACTTGAGCCATTCTGTATGGCCCAATGAGGAAAGGAAGAGGGGACTTATTGCAACCCGGGAGTAGATGCAAGGCTGAAGTCATATACAGCAACGGCAAAGCAGATTCACGGGCCATAATTGGATCTGGTTCACAATTCCCTTGATCTGGTTGTGGTTATCAAGGTGGTAGAGGGCGAGAATCATGGCCGCTACATGATTGGTGATGGCTACATCCACACGTCCACCTCTCTCCTGCAGATTCGAGCTTCAAGTATTGGATCAAGTTCGGGTGCACAGCCTCGCCCATGGCCTACTACATCTATGATAACTGAACTCCAGGTTAATTCTTTTTGATTGATCCTCCTCAGTCTTGCATGCTTGCATTGCAACGATGATGAGATTTCGATGACAGACTCAAGTCCTAGTTGCAGGATGACAGGAGACGAAGACGGGAAGTAGCAAGAGCATGAGCTTACCTAATGGAAAACATCATGGTTAGTTCTTGCCCATAATAGCCAAGAGGAAGTCTTAGTTTCATTATGTAACCTTGGTCTTAGCTAGATGTCGCCTTTCCACTTCAAAACTAATCTGCAGGCTCTTTATGCTCATGTCCATGGTACTAGTTCGCCACCGATGTCAAGCCCTCCTTCACGTGCTCCAAACGCTCATGTTAGTTCTCTTCAAACTTTTCAATCACCATTCATTGCTCTTTCTAGCCATAGATATTTGTACTTACTATCTCAAGCTTAAAGTTGGAGGGATCGGCTGGATTGAATGAACCTGGACATGGTCCATCTAGACATGGTCTACAAAGCCCAGTTGCCCCGCATGGTGGTACTCCAATGTCACGACAATGACTTTGTTAGTTCTCTTCAATTCTTTTTGCTAAAGTGTAAACATGAAACTCAGATTCTACACATGTGCCTTGTCCAACTTGATATCTTGTACCAATCTCAGATTCTATACATGATGGATGCCATTCATTTCAAGTTATTAAAACATTTGAGTAATATGGTATTAATGCTATTTCATTTTACAGGTATGCATCGCGGATGTTGTCGACAGTGGACGTACATATTGTGGTGGTGCTCGATATGTTGTCTATACTTGTGAACGTCCTAAACTTGTACTTGTGAACTTCTTTAGATGTTGTCCATGATGTACTTTGAGTATGCGACTGGAATGGAGCTTGGCATGTGACTTGTCCATGATTGCCTTTGATATATGACTTGTATGTTGTCCATGATGGACTATGAGTATGTATGTTAACTTTTAAATGTTGAATATTGTTTGTTTCATTGATGTTTGATGAATTCTGCTCTATGTGCCTATTTATATATTTGAATTTTTGTGATATTAGCAGGGTGCAAAAAAAAACATGTTGTGCAACTTTGCTGAGTGTGTTTTTGCCAAATACACTCGGCAAAAGCGCACACATGGCAAAATCTGGTATGTTCCGGCATGTTTTACTATGTGTCAACGCAGGGACACTCGATAAAGTTGCCATGTGGGAACCTCTGGGCTGTTCCGACAAGCTTTGCGCTGGACACTCGACAAAGCTAGGACACACGGTGGCGACTCGTAACTCGCCCATTGTCCACTGTTCACGTTTTACGGAGTGCTGCCCGACGGACACTCAGTAAAGCTGCTCGCTGTTTACTGACTGTCACCCCCTGGACACTCTGTAAAGTGGAGACATGCGGTGCCGATGGGCCGATCCAGCTATACTGAGTGTAAGGAGCTGGACAGTCAGTAAAGCGAGGACACGTGGCTACACTTTACCGAGTGTTTGCACACTCGGTAAAGTGCCAATTTCCTCTTCTCATTTCCCATTAACTTTTTTTTTTTTGCCGATTGACACGTTTTGCCGACTGTTTTTGAAGCACACGGTATAATACATATTTGCCGAGTGTCCATGGAAAAACCCTCGACATAGCTGTCTTTGCCGACTGTACATTATTCAAGTGTGACACTTGGTAAACCTTTTGCCGAGTGTATTTTGACCTTCATTGAGTGTCCATGACACTTGGTAAAGAAGCCGATTCCGATAGTGATAGTACTTACTGAGTATTGACAATTGACATCTTGTGGCTCTAAAAATTTACAATAATAATTTAGGACCGTAAGCTATTAAGCTGCCGACTTGCTATATCATTCACAATCCATGTCAACTTTGGTAAATATGGCAATTCCCGACACCAAATAGAATTAAATTGGTATTTACCGGTACCGAAACATATCTTAAATTATACTGTATTTACCGAGTTACTAATACTGTACATACCGTACCAACCATATTTCTCGAACAAACCAAACGAACAGCCTTAGCAGAATAGGGGAGAAATGAATCCAAATGCCCAAACGACCCTACCTACGAGGTCCAATTTCAGTGATTTTTTTTTATTCTGTAGCGAACCACAAAAATCGGAAAACAAATTTTCAGGCCTTCCGCATTTTACCCGGCTCATCAAAATTAATAGCCGACAGGGAACTTGAAATTTATATACTCTTGTGAATCAGACCGAGTACACTTAAAATTATATTGTGTATAAATTTTGCCGAACATATCCAATATTGGTCTTGTATTCTTGGTCATGATTTTTTTTTTCATAAATTCCGGTGCAATTGAATGTTTAATTAGAGTGGTCAAATTAACGGTCCGTGTTTAAGGAGAGGTTGGATATAAAAAAGTAATGTTTCACACTTGGTCATCCACCTACATCCCCGTGTACTCGGTTCCGGTCTTTAGAGATGCATGGTTCAACATTGGACGGTTCAAATAATCTTGCTTGCATCAGATGGTTGGCGTTGTTTTCACGCGTGTAATCTAAAGCTAACCAAAGGTCTCCGTTGGCGCTTAAAAAAGGAGTGTGCAATAAATACAGACCCCACGGCGAATAAGATTCCCGGGTTCCATCACCATCAGCCCTACCTTGCCAGCCTTTGAATATGGATGCTTCTACCAAATGGAATAATATAATATAGACTTGTACACCCAACAGAAAAGCGAATATTGGACAGAACACCAAACAATGCTAAGGGGATTGTTCTTTTGCACTATGCTTAGTACAAAATCCTAAATGATAACACATTATTTACTTTCATTTGACTATCAAAATTCATCAAAATGTTTTTTTTGTGTCATTTGAGTGGAAATGAAAGATGAGTATTATCATATATTTTTCATAAATTTTTGAAACTTTTAAACCATATTTTAATACACTTCTCGTTCCCCCAATATGTTGTACTACCATTAAATTGACATATATGTGCAGTGAAAAGGAGCACATCCAAAGTGTGACAGGGACCTGTGATGTTTCTACAAATACGAAGGAATAATGGACACTTGTACATCCAATCCAAAAAGGAAAAAAAAGGAATTATCAACATAAACAAAGCTGTTGTTGTGGGGAACAAAGGCATCATCAGGGCATGTACAATAGTCATACATACGCTGGCTGTAAGAGATGCCACATTAGATTTTTTTGGTGATATGGACGAAAGAGAAATAAGAGAGAAAGAGTGTGTCTATAGCTCTACCGATAGTTTGTAGGATTTTTACAAACAGCTTACAGTCAATTTTTTTCCTGTTGCATATATAATGTCTGTAATTTATACTCACAGATGGTAATTGCTAAAAATAGACTAATTACAGATAGACTATCGTGTGAGTCATCTATAGTGGTGTCCATAAGTGACAGGGATAGGTAGTACAGTGAGTGTGTGATAGGGATAGGTAGTACAGAGAGTGTATGTCTAGACTACTTATTTTTTTAAGCGAAAGAGTGGGGTAAAACCCCACTGTGATTTTTATATTAATAATAAACAGTGTATCTGCACAATGGCTTGAGATAAGCCAGGAACAAAAACTAAGACTAAAGACTAAAGACTAAAAAACTAAAAAATTAGAATAGTTCAGCTAGTCATGATCTGTAGGCTTGGGCATAGTTTCTTTTGATCCTATACCCCAATAATGTGAGTTCCTGCAAGTATATAGTTTTCCATTTAATAAACAAGGGGTCTTCATTTTTGAAAATTTTATTGTTTCTGGTAATCTAAATGGCCCAAGCTGCGATGATTATAATTTCCATGAAGGCACATTAAGTTTGATCCTGAGATCGGAGAAGGCTTCAAAGACTGACAGATTTGATGGTCTATGAGGGCAAACAAAATCCCCTCACATTTTAGCAAAGGGGCATTCCCAAAAAAGATGATGTAGTGTCTCTTCTTGAGAGCAATTGAGAGTAGCATAATTATAACTCGACAGGACAAAATTCTTCCTGACTAACAACTTTCTTGTGTTGAGTCTATATTGGAGGAGAAGGCTAAAGAAAATCTTATGCTTAGATTGACATGAACTCTCCCAAATCTAATTGAAATGAGGGTGTAACATCCTAAAATTCTAAATTTTGGAATGTTATATTAAATAAATAAGTATAATTATTTGTTTGATTGTTGTGTGATTGCTTGTGTGAAATTGAGTGGAGTTGAAACTTTTTGAAAGTTGAATGAGAGGGAATAAAAGGACTTTCCCAAAACTTTCAACTTTGCAACTTGATGTCAATGAATTCAAATTCATTTCATCACAAAACCATAGAGTGAAGATGATATGACTTCTTCCATTTGAAATGAAAAGGGTTTTGAAAAGATTTGAATTCTATCTGAAAATATTCCAAATGCGGAACTTTATGCAAGTCAATGATTTTCAGGAGAGAAGATAAAATGACTTCTTCAATTATATGAAATATGAGTTGGAAGTTAAAAAGAATCAAATTGAAAGTCATTTGGAAGTATTTTGAAAACCCACTTTCAATTTGGAGTTATTTGGTTTTTATTCAAATTACTTTTCTCCTAAAAATAAATAAATTTAAATAAGGGTAAAATGATTCCCTTCAATGTAAAATTAGGAGAAAATAAATTTGAAATCATTTTGGTATTTTAAAAATTATTTTTATTGGGTTTTATTGAAACAGTAGCACTGTTTGCTTTATTTAAATTTTTGTGTATTTTATTTGTATCTGCAAATATGTTCACGTTTTAGGATTTCTTTTTCTGAAGATTTTGATATATTATATGCCTATATAAAGTTTTGATTTATTTTGTTCCTTTTGTTTTTATTCTCTGCTTAAAAAAAAGAGAACATGCCCAGTCGCTAACCCAGCGCAGGCTGGCCCATTCTCTTTCCTCGGCCTGCTTTGCCGCGCCGCACCCGAACCCCCTCCCGACCGGTCGACCGCTCCCTTCCCCTCTCGTTTTCTCTCACTGACTGGCGGGCCCGCCGTCTTCTTCTTCCTCCCCACGCCAGGGCATCGCCCGAACGTCGCCGGAATCCCGGATCTCTCGGGATCGCGAAATCCATCTCGCCCCCTGCCCTAAGACATGGCCCCTCTATATATACCCCTCTCACGCGTCTCGTTCCCCCTTTTTCCCCTTGCCGAAACCCTCTGCCCCGCCCGCAATCGCTCGCCGGAGCCAGAAGCCGTCGCCGCACCATTGCCGCCCACCCGAGCACCTCACACCTCCCCATCACCTCCAAAGCTCACCCACGGCCTTCCCTCGACCTTCTGCGCCACATCGACCATCTCCCGGAGCTCGAGGAGCCCTGGAGCCCTTGCTCCGCAACACCACCGGTGCCCACCGCCGGAGCCGAAGCCCGCCAAGCTCGCCTCGCTCGCCTCGGACCTCCCCGGAGACGAATTGCACCACCACCGAGACCGCAGCGACGCGCCGCGTCCGCCCGTCTCCTTCCCCGTCGCCGATGACCACCGGAGGCCTCGCCTGCGTCATCCCCGAGCCGCCACCGCCGACGACGACCTCGCCGGAGCTCTTCCACCGCCGCGGTAAGCCCTCGACCGTCCGATCTCCCTTCGACGTCGTAGATTAGATCTAGCGAATGGGTAGGTTTTTTTTTATTTAGATCGGTTTTGTCTACGGTTTACTCTGGTTTAGTTCGAACCAAGTCATCGGTTTTTTTTATTAGCAGCAGTCGCCGAATCCATTAAGTAGCGGACGTCCACCCGTTTAGCTCCCGCAGCGCACACTCGCATCCAACCAGGAGCCGCCACACGTAGCACCTGTCTATTTTTTTTAGCTTATTTTCGTTTCTGTTTTAAAGACAGAAATAGTTTCAATCCTAGACTGCTTATAACTTTTAGGTTTTAGATCCAAATTGAGTGATTTTTTTTGCTCTGTGTCAAAAATTTATTGAAGTTTCTGTTTGTGTACTTAGTTTTCAAATTTGAGTAGTTTAAATTTGAATTTGATAAAATTTGTTCAAATCACTAATTTGGTCATATTTTGAGTTTTACAAAGTATTTTTTATTGATTCTTTTTGCTACGGTTTTGTTACTGTTTTTTCTATCCAGTATCATATTGTTATTTATTTTTAGTTTATTTTAAATTAGGGTTTTAGGCAAAACAGTACTGTTTTAGTTCTAGTTTTGTTTTAATGTTTTCTTTATAGTTTTAATTGTTTTTAAACTAAAACCTTTTCTCACTTTTGACAAATTTAGTTTTGTTTCTGTTGATCAACAAAATAAATTTTAATTTTATTTTACAAATCTATTTTCTTTAGTTTTGTATAAAAACTTGTATAGGTCATAGTTAGAGTTTCATAAAAGCTTTTCATTTGTTTCTTTTTGCTAATAAAATTTTATGAAAAATACTTTCTGTTAACTTAGTTATTTTGCTTTTTATTTTCTGTTAACTTATTAGTTTAGTGCTTTATTTGCTGTTAAGTTTTTACTTAGGGCAAAACTATGTTAGATGTTTGTAGCAAAGTCATAGATTTTCGTTAGTAGTTTTTCTTTCTAGTTTTATTTGAAGCTTCTTTGGAATTTGTTGGAGTTTTATTATTGAGCTTTTATTTGTTGTTTTTATTGTTATTTGAGTGTTAGTATTGCTTGCTAGAATGATTGCTTATGTGAATGCTATGTTTGACTTATATAGATTTTCAACGGAGTGACGAATAGTTCTACCAAGTCAAGTTTCTGAGAGCGTTATTATCTTCATCAACTTACCAGGCAAGTTCACTTTGACCATGTTATTCATACCCATGTTTTTATTGCATTTAGTGTCACCATTCATGATCCCTCCAGTAGTGTGATTGACTTCTTGTAGTTGAGTAGAATGCATGAGGTAGGAACCCATCACCTTGTTACCAAGCCCGGGACGTTATATAGTTTTAATGCTACGCTAATGTAGACGGGGTTTGGTATGAGTGCTCGGGAGTGGTGTGAGAATGGAGGACTCTACGTCAATGACGACAACTTCATGATGGCATCTGCAAGGACTGCATCTTCAAGACCTCAAGACTCGAGACAAGAATTCAATACACACTACTGGGTGAAGGACGGTTGACGGGCACCCTGGAGAAACTAGTGGATGGCCGGGATGCATGGAGAAGCGCCATGACATCTTGCGGAAAGCTTCACCCAGACTCAAAGTGACGGAAGAATACTTCATGCCCGGAAGCTTACCTGTGCAACCGCAAGTCATTATGGGCTCTGGCTTGGTTGACCTTAGTTGTGACTCTGGCTGGGACGGTGCTAGCAGATGTAGAACTACGGTAGGATTGGATGAGCACCGGACAGTGGTCAGGGGAACTCTTAGGAAGACCATGTTTCGGTCGTCTTGTTCTTTAACACCCTGAAGTGCGAGAACGTAAAAAGAGGGATCGAATCTTGCGGGTAAAGTGTACAAACCTCTGCAGAGGGTTTAAACCTAATCGATTAGCCGTGTCCCCGGTTACGGACAACTTGAGCCTCTGGACTTGGATCTATCTCGGAACTCTCAACACCGGAGTGATAACTTAATTGTGGGCAACTTATGATGATTTGGGCAATGAGACATCGGTTGGCGGAACCATGTCATGATAGAAAACTCCGTAGTACAGACTCCTGATATTCCTTTGATGTAGGGAGAATAAAACCAGCTTTTGCGCAAACAAAACTCAGATACAGAGCCACAAAGCCATATTGCATATAGTACAGTTTATCATCTGTTTTTTTTATAGTGATCTTGCCGGTCCATTCAATGTACTGACCTACACGGCTGCAACGTATCATGTTGCAGATATTTTCTTCCGACGAGTAAGAGAACGGTACAGGGTTACGGTCTACACTCAACCTGCCGATGGCGTTGATGGGACTCCACACCCGACTATTTGTTTCCGCTGACAATTATGAGGTATATATCGGTTTTACGTTATTTATACATGTGATGGCACTTTGATATATACATTGATGTACTGTGTGTGCCAGCATACTGATCCAGGGATGGCACGGATACACAGAGGCTTGACTGTTTGAGGTCGGGTCGCTACAGATATGGTATCAGAGCACATGTTGACTGTAGGACATGACCCTAGGAATCAGAAAGCCCCTAGGATAGGATATTTCTAAAACTTTGTTTTTAAAAAAGACCCTTACTTCTCATCTTTTCTGATTTTACCACAAACTCCCTCTTACTTCAAATAGTTAGAATGTACCACATTCCCTTTTGACCACACGGAGGATCAACTGAAGCCGCTCCAAGAAGAACAAGATATCGGACAACTGATGGCCACTTCAGAGTAGAGAGTATTTCACCATACATTTCGGAGAAAGAAGCTACAACCGTTGAAGACTCTGAAGACTCGAAGAAATTGAAGACTCTAAAGATTTATTTGACCTTTAGAAGACCAAACCCCGGTTATATACTTATGTTAGATGCGACGATTGTGAGCTGTCATTTGTTTGATGTTTTTCCGACAGCCACAAAATAAAACCCGTTTCTTCAAAACTTTTGTTTGTATTGTGTGTATATCCCTCCATTCTTCCCTCATATCTCATCCCAAAACCTTTGGACCCCATAGATGATGAATGAAGTTGGACTGGTATCCTCTGGACCGATGACTCAGTTGGAGGCAGAGCTATGGATTCAAAACATGGAGAATCACTTCCGGAAAAATTTGATTGCAAGGAAGTATGAGGTTCAACATGCTCTTCAGTATTTTACCGAGAGTGCTGCAACCTGGTGGAAAATGCATCAAGCTATTCAAGGATGTAATGGAGCAAGAACTTCGAAGGAATTCAAGAAGACTCTATTAAGATCTCGTCTTATCCGGAGCACTATGATAACCCGAAGAAGAGACCTTGTGCCTGCAGGATTTGCGGAGAAATAGGACACACCCATGAAGAACACAAGGATGGATGCCCTCATTGTGAGGAGAATCACCCAGCTGAAGAATGCCCGATTGGGCAGGTTACTTGTTTCCTATGTGAAGGAACTACGCACTACCCGGCTCAATGTCACCTTTATCCCAAGGTACAAGAAATTACCAAGTAGCAAAAAGAAGCCCTCAGGGAAAATTTAGAAGAACCTGTGATGAAGGAAGATGTTGAAGACCCTGATGGAGAAGGCCTAAACAGATTTTTCGCCCAAGCCTGCTATTCATGTGGAGAAGAAGGACATTGTTCCCAGTATTGCACAAAGGAAAGAGAAGAGTATCTCGGAGACTTCCCGACAGCAGAAGTGAAGTTTGACCCTCGAGAAATAGAATCTCTGATCATTACGGTTGGCGGAACCATGTCATGATAGAAAACTCCGTAGTACAGACTCCTGATATTCCTTTGATGTAGGGAGAATAAAACCAGCTTTTACGCAAACAAAACTCAGATACAGAGCCACAAAGCCATATTGCATATAGTACAGTTTATCATCTGATTTTCTTACAGTGCTCTTGCCGGTACATTCAATGTACTGACCTACACGGCTGCAACGTATCATGTTGCAGGTATTTTCTTCCGACGAGTAAGAGTACGGTACAGGGTTACGGTCTCCACTCAACCTACCGATGGCGTTGATGGGACTCCACACCCGACTATTTGTTTCCGCTGACAATTATGAGGTATATATCGGTTTTACGTTATTTATACATGTGATGGCACTTTGATATATACATTGATGTACTGTGTGTGCCAGCATACTGATCCAGGGATGGCACGGATACACAGAGGCTTGACCGTTTGAGGTCGGGTCGCTACAGAGGGCGAGTAGGTTGACAACCAATTAATAATTTGTAGGCTTTAACAGTTGAGAAACTGCCATTCCCCCAATTGTAGCTCCAGAAATCCAAAGACTTCCTGTGTTCAGAGACCTGTAATTGAGTACATAAATCTTCGATTTGGAAAAACTCCTGATGAACTTGAGAAGTGAGGGGAAGGTGGAAAATATCCTCAAGATCCACAGTCGAATGAGCATTCTTTACAAGAGTGAAGAGATGTGGAAACTCACCAAATAAGCAGGTGTCATGCCATAGACTAGTCCAAATGAAAGCACTTTTGCCATCACCAAGATTGCATTTTGTCATTGCCTTTTAAATATCAACAAAGTTAAAATTTAATCTCAACCAAAAGGATCCTTCCATATGATTTCCCGCCAGAGAAACATTATCATAATATGTGCCCCAGATTAAGTTGACCCAAGGGATATCAACTGACGATGACGTAGCACCCGAGTATAGTCAAGGAAGACAAATAAGCCCCAATAGCCACGGGGTGGGCCAGGCCCATGACTCGGAGTCCTCCTACACTCAGCGGGTGCACCATCATCTTGGAGTACAAGACAAGTTATCTACACACCTGGGTTTAGCTACAACCAGGCACACACCTACCTATAAACCTACCTGAATGATGTAACCCTAGCACCCGACCACATATATAAGACGGGGAGGGGATCCAGCGGTCGCTATGCAAGGAATGAAAGATACACTTCCTAATCTTGTTTGTTCTAGGGTTTTATCAAACCCTTAATCTTCCCCTCTCCTCTGCCACAACGGTCATAACCAAGAACCCTAGGTTTACATCTACCCGATCTCATGCTGCATATGAGCAATAAAACCACCAAAGTGAGAGTAGGATATTACCTCTCTCCAATAGCCTGAACCTGGGTAAATATTTGCATCTCATGTACAGCCATCTTGATCTGCTACTCAGACACCACCCAATATAATTTATTGCTGAATCAATACACCAATAGTTGGCGCACCTGGTAGGGGATGTGCACGTAGATCCACCTGAGTAGATTGAGCAGGGTTCCTTTGTCAACAAGATTGGCAGCTTCGATCGAAGCCGAGGCATCCACTTTAGCTCCCTAGACTTTGTCGCTAATGTGGTGGGGGATCTGGTTCCCACCGCCAACTTCGTAGAGGGATAGATCTTCCAATTTGGGGATCTGGACTTCATCGCCAACCAATTCGGTGAGCTGTGACTCCAGGACGGGGTCTCCAACCGGTCAGCAAAAACTTCATCTTCCTCCTCACCCATAGGTCAGGGCTCTCACCTGCTCGGTATGCTTGAATCTCTCCTGCCTATCCTCGACACCAATTGAATGGCAGCAAGAGCTCGGGGAGCTACAATCCTTCCCGGGAGATCATCATGGCCGGCGTGGGACCAGAGGCAGGCACCCCCAGCGAGGTCATGTCGACTCCCATCACCGCACCAACCCACGAGGTTCCATAGCTCGAAGCCACCCGACTCTGTCTTGTTGCCGAGCAGGAGCAAATTGATCCATAGAAGGCCGCACTCGATCACCAGCCTAATTCCCAATAGTGTGCTCAGGCACTATGCGGTCATGGACGAGCAGTCAACAAACAACTCTCCATCTAGGAGAAGGACGGCGTTCCAGTGTTTGTGACTTCGAGTGACAACACCATCACCACCATGTTGATGGCATGCGCCATCAAGAACCAGGAGGGTTTCGAAGGATACGACGAGCTTCGCCAACTCTGAATCAAACAAGAAGAGGCTGCCACCCAGCAGGTAGCACTCTCTGAAGCACATGTGGTTTCCGCTACTGCTTTCTCCCGAAGTTTCCGCTCCTCTTCATCAAGGAGTCGATGCATGGGAGGTACTCATCCCTCTGGCTCATCGTCTCATCGCCCCGAGGTATCAGTCTAGTCTCGATTCAACCCCAACAGCAATGCACAGGACACCCTCCTGGCGTGGCAGTGCCCTCTTCGCCATACGAAGGAAGGTGGTTGTCCTACAAAGTCAGTTCACCGCTGACTCATCCCGCCCCATGACACGCGGGACACCCTCAAGGAAAGACGCCAAGTTTGTCCCGGCAAGGAAGGTAAGAACTGTGATGGCCACCACGACAATGGGCATGATAAGTCCAAATTATATGATGGTTGTACCCTTTATTTTTGTGCCTACATGGTAGGCATTGTTGGGTATTATCTCGTTTGTGCACTTCTTTTTGTCTATTTTCTCAACGATGTTGTTTTTGGATGAGTTCGGACTTTTAACAAAAGAGCACCAAGAAAGGGTGATCAAATCATGTCAATGAATGTGATAAATGATTTCCATAAAAGAATAAAAGCATTTGGGAGAAGCTGGGAGCTGTGCAGAGCCACCAAAGAGTTCGACGGCCTTTGGTACGAGCGCAAGAGTTCGACGGCCTTTGGTACAAGCGCACGCGCTTGTACCATTGGTCGTACTAGGCGCCACCGCCACCTCCTGGTTGACTACTTCACTGCCGGGTAATCGGATCTGGGATCAGACGCTCAGAGACTCCAAAAACTCATCTAGAACAGAGAACCCCATCCTCCGGAAGTCATCCGAAGGGGGAATTGGAAAGGAGGAGATTGCATTCAACACCACCTTGTGCAAGGGGATGTCGGTATCAATCATCTTCACCGCCAACCATCACCATCTCATTGTAATACCGAACCCTCATGGATCACCATGTGTATTACTCGTTTGTCCCGTCCATGTTTACCACCGCTATTCATATGTTGTTTGCCATCTCTATGTGTGACTAGACCCCTTAGTTCTCGGGGATATGGATGAACCTTGGTATGTATAGGAGCTGAAACGTTAATAAGGATATGAGATTCTTGGTTGAATGTTTGGTTTAATAGCCTTCGTAAATGTTGTGCAGGGGTCCCACACAGCATTTTTGCTGCAAGGCCCGGAAGCATATTACTATCATTGTAAAGGTTAGGATGTCAAGGTAATTTGAGGTGACAGTAAAAGCCTCAATTCCTCTCCTTTGCAATTGATACGGGAATAACGGAAAACCCTTGGGGAGGCCGCGTCCATGGGGAAACACTTAATTACCATAGTGATAACTGGAGTGGGGAAACTATGGTAGTGGCGTGTGTGGTACGAAGTCTACCTAGAGTAGAACGTATTTTGTACCCAAATCCGCCCCATTATAAATATCAAGAGTGACTCAAGTATCTAGTTTAGAACTATGTTGTAGCATATGTTGCGTTAGACACATACCAATGGGAATTCCGGACTCCCTAAGAATGCTTTAATCCTCTGCTGGTTTCAATGCTTTACTCATTCCGTTGCGCTCTTTTAATTCTTTTGCCTTATTTACTTTTGTTCGCCCCAAACTCCAAAGTCATTTCAACCTATGTCTTCACTTTGCTTTGTGTCAACAACTTACTTGCAGGAAAAATACCATATGTCTCTATAAGGGACAAAGTCGAATTTCGGTGCTCCCTGTGGGATTGATACTATTACTTCAAAAAGGCTACAACTAAACCTTGTGCACTTGCAGGACATCAAGCTTTTTCTGGTGCCGTTGCCGGGGAACTGAGCGCTTTTGGGCTTTGTTTTGAGTTTTGATTTATTTTGTGTTCTAATAGTTTTTGTCGGTTCTATGCAACCATGCCGAATATGAACAATTTTACTAGCTTGCTGCTATCAAAGTCTCGGGGCCTTGCTTAGGGGATACCTTTATATCTCTGGGACCGAGACCCACTAGTGAATCATTTGAAACTAACCCTCGGCTACTGAGTATGTTGCCGGGTAGACCATTCAGAGGAGATGGTACAGAAGATCCGTACGAACATATGAAACTTTTTTGATGAGATATGCGGGACATTAAACTTAATGCTTTATCTTATGATGAAATGAAACTTAAGTTATTTTCTCGTACTTTAACTGAACAATCAAAAGCAAGGTCATGTGATCGGCCCGCAGGTACCTTTGACACGTGGAAGACATTATCTGCTGTAGTTTTCACCTGCTATTACCCAGAAGGCAAAACTTATGAAGTCAGGCAAAATATTGGTAGCTTTGAACAAAGGCTAGGTGAAAGCTTAGTCAAGACATGTATAAGGTACCGAGCTCTTCTTAAAAAAATGTCCTCATCATTATTATCCACCATGGATGGTGTTACATTACTTTTATGGAGGACTTGATAATCAGAGTTAGCAAATAGTTGATCTTGCATCTGGCAGAGCTTTTATGTAGTATAGCATTACCCAAGTTTGGGGGTTGCTTGATAAAATTTGGTTTAACCAAGAAACTTGGAGACTAGACAAGGGAGGTAAAGTAGGAGTTGAGACTGATTATGATCGTAGGGTAACGCAGCGGAAAATAAAAAATTTCCATCCTACACACCAGCCCAGGACCACTATGATCATTACCAACTCATAGCGTAGCAAAAGGAGAGTTGGTGAAGATCATTGGTGCAAATCCCCACAACTAGGAATTTACAACCTCCTAACCATGAGTATTTTCTCCCTCGAATAGTCCCTCGATCAGTCCCTCGGACAGAACCTCGGACAGTCCCTTGAACAGAAGATTGAACATACGATCTCTCTAATAGATTATAGACATATAGTGTCATCTATCTGGTGGTGCTTCGCCATCCAGAACTAATCGCTATCAGATACTAGGCAGCCTTGTAGCACTACGAAACTGTTTTGAGCAGTAGCTAGAGAGAGAGAAGGCAGATCATTGCATGCCATTTGTTCGAGACCTCAAAGGCTCAAGTTCAAGTGCGTTCGGAGAGCTCCTCTCCTCCTCTATTTGAAATGGAAGAAAGGGGTGGGGGGAGGCAAAACATGGCTGCCCAAAGGGGCCCCCCTCAGCAACATCAACCCATGAAAGGGGGGAGCTTACCCCCAAAGGGGCGGCCGACCTTAGCCGAATTGCTTGGAGGTGGCTGCCCCCAAGGGGGCCCCACCTCCCACCACCCTCCACATATTGGGGGGTTGCCCCACAACATGTTCCCACAAAAAAAGTGGGCTGCACCCCAAAGGGGGCGCCTCCCCAACATAATCCCACAAAGCATGGGAGGCTGTCCCCCTAGGAGGAACCCCTCCCAACATGATGTCCTTTGTGTGTGCAGCCCCTTGGGAACTCTATAAAAATTCTGGGATGTCCCAAAACATTTTCGGAACCCTTCAAAAAAATTTGGACGCACTCCAAAACATTTCCGGCGTGATCGTGTTTGTGGTTTTCTTCGAACCTTTTTCGATAACTCCAAAACACTTCCGGCTTTCTCTCCGTAACATTTTTGTCGTCTCTAAAACTTTTCCTGTGACTTTATCTCAAGCTACTAACCTCCTTGTACTCAGCAGATAGATGACCCTTAAGCATGTGACCATGTAGGTTCGGTGAAATATAGACATGATCGGAACTCTTTCCGATCAATGATCAATAGCGGAACCGTGGACATCCATATTGATCCCTATACCCACATGATTGGTTATTTGAGTGAACCTTTAGTTACCATCTGCTATTCCTGTTGCTTTAGGATATGTTATAAGAAACTTGAGGTGAGATTGATTGGCATCTCCGTGAATCAATAACTTGTTCACTGTGCCAATTTCCTTGTTACCGGTTTTGTTCTTTTTTCTCGTTCCCGTGTTTCGGCATCCCCGTGATCAAATCACGCTGTGTCTGGCCAAATGATGATGGATACCGTAACACAGAGAGGGCCCCAAGAATATCTCTCCATCGCCGGCGGAGCAAATCCCAATCTTGACCATCTTGTCCCTTGTCATACTTTTCCATGAACCCATAAGCGACCGTAATAGCCACCCTGTTACAGATGACGTTTAACAAACCCCAAAGTTCATGAAGCAAGTATGAAAGGACTTGATACTCTCATGGTCTAAGGAATTATGCAAACGTTTAACTTTCTCTGTGTTATAAACCATTAACATGTGACGAAACGATCTCATGGCATAACAACAATGGGGTCGGTTCAATAGACGTGTTCTTCTAACAATGTGTCCTCAAAGTTGCCGGCATACTCCAGCCCATGATCAGGAAAACAGAACCATCATGCAACTCTTGAGCTACCTTAGAGGCTAGACTAGGAATCTATTTTACCATTTATTATTCAACATGTGCATATGAGTTTTTCTCTGTGCCTCATGGTTATTGCAGACTCGAGAACCATAGTAGTTATAGCACAGAATATAAACATAATTACGAACATGGAAATAAGTAATAACAATTATTATTTCCTCTAGGGCATATTTCATACAGACTCCCACATGCACTAGAGTCAATAATCTAGTCAATGCTAATGCACTTTACACCTATGGCATACCAGTGTAGAATATGCTTCGCTTGTGGTATAGTCATTGTCCAACGGATCTGACAACTTCAGGTCTGTGTGAATATTTGCATATCCTCGCGTTTTCACGCTTTTACAAAATTCATAATTTGTGTGGATTTTGGCTTTGTATATGATTGAATCACTGGTCGAACCTTGATTCCTCAGACTGAGCTATGTAACCACTATCTACAATAGCGTTCCATTGACTAAAGCCATCTTGAAATCATACTAAGTTTAGAAATGAACTATATGATTCAACACCCTCTTTGTTGCTTCTAACATGACAACATGCTTAGCCATTTGTTATAGAATTCACCAGAATAACCTATTTTGAACAATTCCAACTTACTGTGCCACAATTTCATGTATTACCCAAATCCCTTAATTGAAATTCGAATGGCACACTGACGAAGACATCATCGATGTAACTCCTTACAATGATGTCTTCATAATCTCCGCTTGCGAGAAACATGTCATTAGTACTACTTTTATACTTAACGACATTTTCACTGTTGTCCTATGATCAGCATCTTGATCACTTTGGTAATTTACTCGCAACTTATTTGGAGTACTGGACATATCTAGTTGTTTACATACCATGGAATACATGATTAATCCAAACACAAAAGTGTGTGGAATCTCAATCATGTATTTTGCTCATCAGTGTTTTAGGACACCGAGTCTTGCTAAAACTCTTTCCATGTGACTTCGGCAAGATACACTTCTTGGTGTTCTCATGCTAAACCGTTTTAGCATCTTGTCAATATGTATTTTGGCTTAGCCCTATTAGGCAATTCTATCTCTATAGATAATTATGCCTAATACTGAGGCTACCTAGCCCAGGCACTACATCGAAAAACTATTTTTCAATGAAGTCCTCATTCGTGTCAAGAAATATATTTATTATTTCCAATCAACAATGTGTCATGGACACAAAGGTTTAGAAATATTTTTACATTCCCACTTACTTTCATGAAAACAAAAGCATCTTCGCTATCCTTGATGAAAACAAACTCTTTGACTATTTCATCAAAACAAAGATTCCAACTCCATTGTGCTTGTTTCTACCCATTACTGGATCACTGAAGTTTGCACACTCACTAGCATCCTATGGATAAATAAAATACTTTGGACTATATCACATACAAGTCATTGGTTGTATTTTCATCTCATGGAAATCCTTTTGGCGTCCATCTGTCATATCTCATAATTGAAATATGTTTTAATTGCTAATCTTACCTGAACTGACTTTAAGCTGCTACGGTGAGACAATATCATCATAATCAACTCCTTGAATTTGTTATTGTAACAAGTCAAGCTTTATGGATAAAACACTTTTATCTGTATTAGTTTATAGTTCCTTTAATATTTGTTAGACTCTAAGCCTTTCAGAGGGTTTATCAAGATCTAATCTTGAATCATTTATATGGATACTATCTCAGATTATTTTGGTATTTAGCCAATTCCGGAGTCAGGGCCCATCAACGCTTCCTTGTGTATCATAGGTATACTGTTATCTAACAACAATATCTTGTTTGCACACCTTAGAGGTTTACATGAGTTTTGCCTGCATGGTTCAGTTGCAAGTTCGACCGAAGTCCATACATTTCATGTAGAGGCTTCTGTCTCAGTCATAGTAGGAAACTTTGGAATTACTTCCAAGGTTTCTTTCCTTTGACCTGACGACAAAGATAATGTTATCTCATCGAGTTGCACTGCCCTCCCACTCACTCTTTTGCAAGAAACATTTTCTTCAAAAATATACCACTCTCTTGGCAAACATTTTGCCTTGGCATAGTGATGGAGGAATACCCAACAATTTGTGGTAACCTACAAAGTAGCACTTATCCAATTTGGAATAGGTTTGTAAACACTTTACACATGCCTCATATTCCGAATGTTAAGAAAAGACAAAACATGGTTTGGCAAACCATACCATGGCATCATTTCAACAGATATGATGGCGCTCTTCTCAGTGTAAAAGTCGTAGTCTCTAAAGCATTACTTCAAAAGGGATAATGGCAAATTGATTTATGTCATCTTTGATCTTATCATGTCATATATGGTTTGATTACATCTTCATGGACATCCCACTCTTAGTGGTGTTCGGGGATATGCAAGTTATGAAACTCTTTTCACAACTCATCAGACATTCATTAAAATTCTAACTCAAATATTTCTATCCGCAATCTAATTGCAGAAACATAATTTTCTTGTTACAATAATTTCTACTTCATTCTGAAAACCTTTTGAACTATTTCAAAGTATCCAGACTTATGTCTCATTAAGCAAATTCACTGCTAGCAACAGCACTTATTGGACTCCACACATCAATATGTATGATTACCAATAAGCTCGTTGCTCATTCCTTATGGCCTGTGAACGGTATTTTAGTCACTCCAATTCTAGACGAAAGTGGCAAGTGTCAGATGACTCATAATCAAATGAGTTCAAAAACCATCAGCATGGAATTTCTCCATGTCGGTTTCTCCAATCTGACCAAATGTTGTGCCACACATTTGCGGTATTCTTTTAGTCTTGCAATATTTAGCATTAGTGTTATGGATGTATTATATTTTTATCAATTATCGGTGTATAAAACATGAGTATTTTATACCTTGACTTATGCACAGGCAGTGGTAGCCTCCCTACCAGCCAAGGCTTGCCGGAAACCACCCAGACCAAGATTCAAGATCTAGTTGTAGAAGCTACAGCAGAGAAGATCAAGACAAAGCATCGACAAGTACTCAACTAGCACTGAAGTTGAAGACACTCTTCGCCGGCAAGATTTGGCCCGGCAAGCTCTCGCTAGCTCGTCAGCGCTCCACCTCACCGGGCGGCAAGTCACTAATCGGTGAGGTGTCGACCGTGCAGGTTGGTTGGTGGGATTTGTGGGGCATGTGTCAGCTCGCAGGGAGAAGGTTATGCCTTTAATGACACCCGTCCATAAGGCTTGTCAAGATAATGACACTGTTTGCTATGTAATTACTATGTAATGACCGTTTTGCCACTGTGGTAACCCCTTGAGCTATAAAAGGAGGGCCAGGGCAACATTTAGAGGGATTGGATCGATCGAACCTGTGCACAACTTGCATGCGTAGCTGCCTCTCCTGCACCTTGCCGGGGAAGCGCTCCTTTTACCCGTGTTCACACACACACAAATACACCAAAGCAGGAGTAGGATTTTACGCTTCACAAGCAGCCCGAACCAGGGTAAATCACTGGCATCTCTCTGTTGATTCTGCTCTTCATGCTCGTCGATCTCCCTAGCTGAACCACAAAGGGGCTAGATGGCCCCATAGATGGTCGTCCTACGACATCTTTGGCACGCCAGGTAGGGGGCTTCACTTGCGTGAACCTGAATCAGCAGACTACATGTCGATTTCATCGACTTCATCATCTTCTTCATCGTCGATGGCCCCCAAGAAGAAGGGCATCTCGATGACGGCTCCTTCCACCTCCGAGGTTCCTTCGCACATATCCGTAGGCGGCGCAGTCGGCATGGCCAATGCGGGTGATGCAGACACAGCGGTTGGCACGGCCAGCACAGGAGGCGCAGTCGCCATGCCCACCATGGTCGGAGCAGGAGGCGGAAGCACTGGAGGCGATCGGCTTCCTCGACCCTCTGGCGAACAAGACCGCAATGGCACGGGCACAGTGGATGGATGCTTTCCTCCTCCTCACCGCGTCGATGAACGCAGCCACCGGAGCAACAATACCCGGGCCGGCGCGGGCCAAGACCCCGCCTCGGCGACGTCCAGAGATGCTGCGCCAAGGCACACACCGTGCCCATCGCGTGATGGGCGCAGCGTGACCCCAAGAGGCGTCAACGACTCCGGGTGGCAGCGTCCACATAGAAGACCCCTGTCGATCATGTCCCAGATCCTTAGGCACCACCTCTGCCATGACAGCCCGCTACTGGTCATGTACCGCGGCAGCAAGATCGCAATGGCGCTCCTTCTGGCTCAGCCAAGAGTAGAGCGACGTCGCATTTATCGATTTCGAACAAGCCAGCAACGTCCGCAGAAGCAATGGCGCGAGCCCGGATGCTGTTAAACTTCCCTCCAGCGGCGGACAAGATGGAGGAATGGAGAGCCACCATTCAGAGCCTTATCGGATTCGCCGAGTTGAGCAAGTCACAGCAAGCGGAGCCTTCATGACGTCCATGATTCTCACCAGCAACTCAAACTGGTGGCCGTGTTGATGGCATTGCACCAATGGTACAGTCACCTCCACGGTAGCAACCTCAATAGCACCAACGCCAGCAGCTGTGGCAAACCCAACAAACTGCAGAGCCCGACAAGATGTCGATGGCTTCTTCAGATCTACGGGGCGGCAAGATTAGCGGCAAGTGCTGCAAGATAGGCGGGTAGAATATGCCCGCACCACCATTGAACAGCGCCGAGAGGCGCGCCATCAATCTGACATGCTTAACGGCCCAGTCGTTGATGACCCTGCGCTCGATGTTGGTGGGTATCTGCCTTATGAAGTTAGATGCCCGGCCTTCACTCGTGAGCTGCGGCAAGTCCGCTGGCCGTCTGTCTGGGCCTTCAAGCCAGAAGTACCAGAGAAGTATGACAGCAAACTAAACTCGACAGAGTTTCTGGGCATCTACATGATTGCCGTGGAAGCTGCCGGGGGAAGAGTGTAGGAGATATGCCCTTGAGGCAATAATAAATGTTATTATTTATCTCCATGCTCATTATTATGTTTATGTTCCATGCTATAACTGCTGTGGTTCCCGAGCCCGTATATCCATAAAGGCTCTGGGGAAAACCCATGTGCACGCGTGGAATAATAAACGGTAAAATGTATTCCTAGTCATGCCTCTAAGACTAGCTCAAGTGTTGCATGATGATTATGTTTTCCCAATCATGGGCATGTCTATGCCAGCAACTTTGAGGGCACAATACATTTGTGTTGAATCGACCCGATTGATGTTATGCTATGAGATACGTTCGTCACAAGTTTATGGTTAATAACACAGAGATGGTTAACGTTTGCATGATTCCTTAGACCATGAGAGTATCGAGTTTCTTCATGCTTGCTTCATGAACTTTGGGGTTTGTTAAACGTCATCCGTAAATGGGTGGCTATTACGGCGGCTTACGGGTTCATGGAAAAGTATGTCAAGTAACTTGATAGCTCAAGATTGGGATTTGCTCCTCCGACGTTGGAGAGATATCTCTGGGCCCTCTCAGTGTTACGGTATCCATCATCGTCTGGCCAGACACTTTGTGATTTGATCACGGGGATGCCGGAACACGGTAACGAGAAAAGAGAACAAATACCGGTAACGAGGTAACTGGCATAGTGGACAAGTTGTTGACCCACGGCGATGCCATCATGTCTCACCTCGGGTATTTGTAACATATCCCAAAGCAACAGGAATAGCACATGCAACTGGAGGTTCACTCGAATATTCATTCGTGTGGGTATAGGGGTCAATATGGGTGTCCACGGCTCCGATGTTGATCATTGATCGGAAGGGGTTCCGTGTCATGTCTATACTTCACCGAACCTATAGGGTCACACGCTTAAGGGTCATCTATCTGCTGAATACTAGACAGGGAGTCTGAGAGAAAATCACCGAAAAAGTTTCGGACACCGAAAAAGTTTTGGACAGCGGAAAAGTTCCGCAGAGAGAGGTCACCGGATGAGTTCCGGTGAAACTGAAAAGTTGTTTCAGAGGATACCATAAAGTCAAATTGGTTTCGGCACATGCCCTATAATTCTTGGAGGGTGCCAGAGTCATTCTGGAAACTTTTGGGAATTTTCTGGAAGAAAAACCGAAAATGTTCCGGAGCTGCCGGAACCACTTCAGATGCTTTTCGCAGATGAAAATCACTAATCTGGAATTGTTCCAGAACGCGTTGAAAATTATTTTAGTGGGTACTGGAAATGTTCTAAGCCCACATAAATATTTTCAGTTCGAACGGACGCTGAAAAATGTTGTCGTGAATAGTGAAAGTGCTTTTTGGGTGGCTTCTTGGAGAAGCCACCTTGAGGGTCCTTTGGTATTTTTCCCCTTGGCTTCTTGGAGAAGCCACCCTTGGGCTTGGCCTATAAATAGAGGTGGAGGGGCAGCCCTCCACACTCACTCCTTCTCACATACAAGTGCCATTGCATGATCTGGCTTCTCTCTCCCTCCCCGCGAAATAGTTTCGTAGAGCCGAAAGGCTGTCTGGGTTCCGGTGGGAACTAGTTCTGGACGGCGAAGCCCTGCCAGATAGATGACCCGTATGTGTGCAACTCTGTAGAGAGGTCGTAGTTTCGATCTTAGTGCCCGAGGGGCTGTTCGAGAGTGCCTCCCGAAGGGCTGTCCAAGTGACGGTCCGAGTTCTGTGAGTCCTCCCGAAGGGCTGTCCGAGTGACCGTCCGAGTTTCGAAGGTCCTCCCGAAGGGCTGTCCGTGACACCGTCCAGGGGACTGTCCGACCGCCTCCCGGAGGGCTGTCCGAGTGGCGGATGAGGGTATACATCCTCTCGGTTGGGAGGTTGTAAATCCTAGCTGCGGGGATCTACACCGCCGATCGTCATCGACTCTACTTCCGCTGCGCTACAAGTCGGTAACGAAAATGATCAAACCTTGTATGCAGTCTCCATAGTGGTCCTGGGCTGGTGCGTAGGTCGGAAAATGTTTGTTTTCTGCTGCGTTACCCTACAGTGGCATCATGAGCCATGCTATGCGTAGATGCAGGTTGCGATCTAGAATACATGAGATGTATGGGTGTTGCACAATATAATTAGGTAGTAGATGAGTTCTATTACTGAAAATTATTTGTGTTGGTAGCAGATGAAATCTGTTACCTGATATTCTTGTTGCTTCCCTGGAATTTGCATATTTCTGATCTTGATAACAGCATGGTGGATTTTCAATGTTCTGGCAATCCGCGATCCTGATTGATCAATGAAGTGCTAACAGTTCATTGAATTCCACCGTAGTTAAAAAGAAAGATAAAATTTCGCAGACGAAAGGGCAATGCAGATATGATCTGCACGGGGGTCATGCGTATGATGAAGTTTAGTATGGGGCTCGAGATTTTAATATCTCGGTTTTCATACACCCTGGAAAGTTAATCTAGCGACTTGAATTATCATACTTGATGATGGACGTTGGTAGCTTCGGTTTGTTTCGAAACCTTAGAAGCCACGTAAAACAAGTTTTTGCATGAACCGATTAGAGGCGTCTAACTTGGTTTTGCAGGATGGTTTGCATGTGATGTGGTATAGCAAGTCTCATATTAATTTGATTATGTATGAGATGACTATACAAATGTAAATTAACATGATCTGCGTGTCATGATTCGGCATGATGGCTGGAGCCATATGATTGCACTTTTATGACCTGCGTGTCAACCTTAAGTAATGCACTTATTTTATTAGCTATAGAGATAGCAATATTATCTGGTGCATCGACAAGGTGGTGGCAATCTTCGTGAAGCTGAACACAGACGCGAATGCCGAAGACGAAGAAATACAAGACTTCTCCGTCAGAAAGGGCTATACCATATCATGCTATTATGAATTGCCTGAGATGTTTATCCCTTATGTTGCACCCTTCTTGATTGCGCGGTAGTCGCTTTTTATTAGGGTGATCTCTCACTTCAAAATATCAAAGTAGTTAGTGTTCACCCAAGTGTAGCACCGTCTGTAATTCGTATCTTTTCGGGGTGCGCCATGTCCACATGGGTACGAACGAATCAAGAGGAATGAGGTGGGTGAGGTCAGACCTCGCAGCAAGATCACTTGGTTGTCTTTGACGTTTAGGCAGGATCGTCCTGAGCTCGGAACACACCCATCGAAAGATGAACAAGAGTCACATGGAGATGTGATCGGCAAGTTTGCCTACCAATTGAAATTCTCGTCATCAGTGATGTCCACATCAATGGCGTTGAATCGAAGTGTGGGTCTTGTATCACTCACAAATCAATTATGAGAGATATTGATTTGAGTGGGAGCACACTGTTGAATTAACTTGTTTAATTCTCAGTGCAATTAATTATGAACTCTGTCTAAGTGTGATTTGCAAAATAGTTGTAGAATAATGGCTCGAGTTTCCACCTTCCCTGTTAAAATTGAATAGCTGTTAAATATCTGGTTAAAACTTTACGGTTGGTAACATAATGTGAGGATTGTCCTCAAGAGTGCAGAGAAGGACTTTATCCTATCGCATACTTTCGGTATTCTCCCGCTTATGCTATGGATCATGTGACTCTCGTCCTTCGATCCAAAAGCTAGAATTCCGTTTCAGTCAAGTGCAATATGTTTGCTTCCATGAGACCCGAACTTCGAAAGTTTGGATAGTTATGTGATATTCATGGAATCTGAAAATCATTTTCAGAGACAGACAAAGGCTAAAAGATATGAGATATCCAAAGCAATGATTGTTTGCAAACTATTAGTAAAGGAGTTTACTATGCATTAGACTGATAAGAGAGGGATCCAGAAGAACGCCTGTCATATGATGAAAGTTGATTAAAACAACAACTTAAAGATAAAGGAAGTTTCCGAAGGGTGTTGGTGAAGACTTTCATGCCTAGGAAGTCCGGGGCTAACGCCACTCTCAAGTTGAGTGCTTGTTCCGAGAGTAGGAGAAATACTAAAAGTTAAACTGTTAGAAGTATAAAGGCAGAAAGAAAGAAGACTAGAATATCCAGCTCATGTATGAATGTCATACAAGTTTTTGATGTATAGAAGACTGGTCAAAGATATGGTTCTTGGGAATTATGGTTAAACATGTTAATCACTAATTTTTGGGTATTGTGAGTTAATCACAAAGATACCCGCTCGATTGTCTGTTGCAACTCGATGTAAGAACTACTATGGCCTGAAAGACTAGCCAGAAATGAGTTTTAGGTATACACAGGGAACATAGTAAATGTTACTATACCTTCCATCGGTGTATTACCGTCTGTATTTATTTTTATAATTCATTTAGAGTTTCACAAACTCTAGCCCATTGCATAAGGTATCTTGCAAGAAGGTTGTTCATAAGAGAACTTTTTATGTTCGATGTTATGAATAACATAAGGGCCATACTTTCATTATGAATGCGATGTATGTTATGAATATTGATAATAATACATTACCTCTGGGTTTACTTTCATAATTCATTTTAGAGTTTCATACACTCTAGCCCATTGCACAATGTTTGTTGCAAAAGAGTTGTTCATAAAAACAACAATTGTTGTTCAGTATCATGAATAACATGAAGGGCCATGCTTCCATCCTAGATGGGATGTATGTTATGAATATTGATGGTAATATGTTACATCCATAACACTGACGCTAAATGTCGCAAGACTAAAAGAATACCACACAATTGTGGCACTGCATTTGGTCACATTGGAGAAACCCGCATGGATAAATTCCATTATGATGGATTTTGAAGTCGTTTGATTTTGAATCATCTGACACTTGCAACTTTCCTCCGAAAAGAGAAGTGACTGAAATACCGTTCACAGGCCATAAGGAACGGACAACAAACTTATTGGTGATCATACATTTGATGTGTGTAGTCCGATAAAGGTTGTTGCAAGTAGTGGATTTATCTATCTTCAGAAATGACTCAAGTAGATATATGGATATTTACTTGATGAGACGTAAGTCTAGATCTTCTGAATTCATTCGAAAGCTTTTCAAATATGAAGTAGAAGTTATTGTAACAAGAAAATTATGTTTCTACAATTCGATTGCAGAAAGAAATATTTGAGTTACAAGTTTAGCGAATGTCTGATGAGTTGTGAAAAGAGTTTCATAACTTACACCTCCCGGAACACCACTGTGAGTAGAAAGTCCGTGAAGATGTAATCAAACCATTTATGACATGGTAAGATCAAAGATGACATAAATAAATTTGCCATTATCCCTTTTAAAGTGATGCTTTAGAGACTGCGGCTTTTACACTGAAAAGAGCTCCATCAGGTCTCTTGAAATGACGCCATGGTATGGTACGCCCAACCATTTATATCTTTTCTTAACATTTGGAATATGGGGCTTGTGTAAAAGGTTACAAACCTATTCCAAATCAGACAAGTGCTACTTTGTAGGTTATCCCAAGTCATTGGGTATTCCTCCCTCACCATACCGAGGCAAATAGGTTTGCCACAAAGAACGATATGCTTTTTGAAGAAAATGGTTCTTTCAAAAAGGTGAGTGGGAGAATAGTGCAACTCGACGAGATAAATAGTATCTTCATCATCAGGTCAAAGGAAAGAGACCTTGGAAGTAATTCCAGAGTTTCCTACTATGACTGATACGGAAGTCTCTACAATAAAATGTATGGACATCGGCTGAACTTGCAGCTGAACCACGTAGGCAAGGCTCGTGCAAACCTCTCAGGTGCGCAAACGAGATATTGTTGTTAGACAACAGTATACCTATGATACACAAGGAAGCGTTGATGGGCCCTGACTCCGGAATTGGCTAAATGCCAATACAATCCGAGATAGTTTCCATATAAGTGATTCAAGATTAAAACCTTGATACACCTTTCAGAAGACTTAGAGTCTGACGAATATTTATGGAACTATAACTGATATGAATAAAAATGTTTTATCCATAAAGCTCGACTTGTTGCAATATACAAGTTCAAGGAGTTGACTACGATGAGGTTGCTTCACCGTAGCGATGCTTAAAGTCGGTTCGGGTTGAACTAGCAATTAATACATATTTCATATTATGAGATATAAAACAATGGATGACAAAAGGATTTCCATCTGATGGAAATGAAACCAAGGACTTGCATGTGTTACATTCCAAGCTATTTTGTCAGTCCAGAGGATGCTAGTAAGTATGCAAACTTCAGAGTTCCAGCAATGGACAGAAGAGAGCAAAATGGAGTTGGATTCTTCGTGTTTTGATGAAATAGTCAAAGGGGTTTGACTTCATCAATGGGTAACGAAGATGCTTATGATTCAAGAAAGTAAGTGGGAGCATAATAAAATTTCTAAAAAACGTTGTGTGCTTGACACATTGTTAATTGGAAATAAATTTCTTGACACGAATTAGGGCTTCATTTGAAAATAGTTTTTCGATGAAGTGCTTGGGGTAAATAGCCTTTATATTAGGCATGTTGATCTATGAAGATAGATTTACCTAATGGGGCTGAGCAAAGATACATATTGACAAGATGCTAAAACCTTTTAGCATTAAAAATGTCAAGGAGTGATTCTTGCCGAAGTCACATGGAAAGAGTTTTTGCAAGACAGGTGTCCCAAAACACTGATGAGCAAAATACATGATGGAGATTCCACACACTCTTGTGTTTGGATTAATCATGTATTCCATGGTATGTAAAAACAACCAGATATGTCCAATAATCCCAAAGTTGTTGCGAGTATAGATACCAAAGTGATCAAAAGTTCTGATCATGGGACAACAGTGAAAAAGGGTCATTGAGTACTATAGTAGCACCGATGACATGTTTTCTCGCAAGCGGAGATCATGAAGAGTTCGTTGTAAAAGGTTACATCGATACAGTCTTCATCCATGCTCCAAGCGATTTTCAATTTAAATTGAGGGTTTTGTGTAACACACAATATGGTGGCACGGTAGTTGGAAATTGTTCCAAACAAGTTACTATGGCGAATTCTATAACAGAGGTGAAGTATGTTGCCGCTTTTAAAAGCGACAAACAAGATGTTGAATCATATAGTTCTTTCATGAACTTAGTATGGTTCCAAGAAGGCTTTGGTCAATGGGACACTACTGCAGGTAGTTGCTCCATAACTCAGTCTGAGGAATCCAGGTTCGACCTGTGATTCACATACATACAAAGCCAAGTCCGCACAAAATATGAATTTTGTGAAAGCGTAAAAATGCGAGGATACGCAAAGATACACACGGAGCTGAAGTCGTCAGATCCGTTGGACATCAGGCTATACCACATGCGAAGCATATTTACACCGGTGTGCCACAGGTGTAAAGTGCATTAGCATTAACTAGATTATTGACTCTAGTGCAAGTGGGAGTCTGTAGGAGATATGCCCTAGAGGCAATAATAAATGTTATTATTTATCTCCATGCTCATTATTATGTTTATGTTCCATACTATAACTGTTGTGGTTCCCGAGCCCGTATATCCATAAAGGCTCTGGGGAAAACCCATGTGCACGTGTGGAATAATAAACGGTAAAATGTATTCCTAGTCATGCCTCTAAGACTAGCTCAAGTGTTGCATGATGATTATGTTTTCCCAATCATGGGCATGTCTATGCCAGCAACTTTGAGAGCACAATGTTAGGAGAACATTTGTGTTGAATCGACCCGATTTATGTTATGCTCTGAGATACGTTCGTCACAAGTTTATGGTTAATAACACAGAGATGGTTAACGTTTGCATGATTCCTTAGACCATGAGAGTATCGAGTTTCTTCATGCTTGCTTCATGAACTTTGGGGTTTGTTAAACGTCATCCGTAAATGGGTGGCTATTACGGCGGCTTACGGGTTCATGGAAAAGTATGTCAAGTAACTTGATAGCTCAAGATTGGGATTTGCTCCTCCGACGTTGGAGAGATATCTCTGGGCCCTCTCGGTGTTACGGTATCCATCATCGTCTGGCCAGACACTTTGTGATTTGATCACGGGGATGCCGAAACACGGTAACGAGAAAAGAGAACAAATACCGGTAACGAGGTAACTGGCATAGTGGACAAGTTGTTGACCCACGGGGATGCCATCATGTCTCACCTCGGGTATTTGTAACATATCGCTAAGCAACAGGAATAGCACACGGCAACTGGAGGTTCACTCGAATATTCATTAGTGTGGGTATAGGGGTCAATATGGGTGTCCACGGCTCCGATGTTGATCATTGATTGGAAGGGGTTCCGTGTCATGTCTATACTTCACCGAACCTATAGGGTCACACGCTTAAGGGTCATCTATCTGCTGAATACTAGACAGGGAGTCTGAGAGAAAATCACCAAAAAAGTTTCGGACAGCGGAAAAGTTCCGCAGAGAGAGGTCACCGGATGAGTTCCGGTGAAACTGAAAAGTTGTTTCATAGGATACCATAAAGTCAAATTGGTTTCGGCACATGCCCGATAATTCTTGGAGGTTGCCAGAGTCATTCTGGAAACTTTTGGGAATTTTCTGGAAGAAAAACCGAAAATGTTCCGGAGCTGCCGGAACCACTTCAGATGCTTTTCGCAGATGAAAATCACTAATCTGGAATTGTTCCAGAACGCGTTGAAAATTATTTTAGTGGGTACTGGAAATGTTCTAAGCCCACATAAATATTTTCAGTTCGAACGGACGCTGAAAAATGTCGTCGTGAATAGTGAAAGTGCTTTTTGGGTGGTTTCTTGGAGAAGCCACCTGGAGGGTCCTTTGGTATTTTTCCCCTTGGCTTCTTGGAGAAGCCACCCTTGGGCTTGGCCTATAAATAGAGGTGGAGGGGCAGCCCTCCACACTCACTCCTTCTCACATACAAGTGCCATTGCATGATCTGGCTTCTCTCTCCCTCCCAGCGAAATAGTTTCGTAGAGCCGAAAGGCTGTCTAGGTTCCCGTGGGAACTAGTTTTGGACGGCGAAGCCCTGCCGGATAGATGACCCGTATGTGTGCAACTCTGTAGAGAGGTCGTAGTTTCGATCTTAGTGCCTGAGGGGCTGTTCGAGAGTGCCTCCCGAAGGGCTGTCCAAGTGACGGTCCGAGTTCTGTGAGTCCTCCCGAAGGGCTGCCCGAGTGACCGTCCGAGTTTCGAAGGTTCTCCCGAAGTGCTGTCCGCGACACCGTCCGGGGGACTGTCCGACCGCCTCCCGGATGGCTGTCCGAGTGGCGGATGAGGGTATTCATCCTCGCGGTTGGGAGGTTGTAAATCCTAGCTGCGGGGATCTGCACCGCCGATCGTCATCGACTCTACTTCCGCTGCGCTACGAGTCGGTAACGAAAATGATCAAACCTTGTATGCAGTCTCCATAGTGGTCCTGGGCTGGTGCGTAGGTCGTAAATTTTTTGTTTTCTGCTGCGTTACCCTACAAAGAGATGAGAAGATTCTGGCCAATTACTTTCCATTGGTACTGAAGCCCAACGTGAGATCTTGGCTGATGAACTTGCCGGAGAACTCCATTTCTTCGTGGTCAGATCTCTGCAACGAGTTTGTTGGTGCCTTTACCAGAGGCCACAAGGCCCCTGGATAGCCCAACGACCTGCAGGTGATCCTGCAAAGAGATGGTGAAACTTTGCACAAGTACATCCAGAGGTTCAGCCGCGTGCACCACAACATTCCAGATGTGCACCCGGCAATTGTGATTCCCGCGTTCACTCAATCGTGCGCAATCGAAAAATGCAGGAAAAGATGACTGTCCGGTTGCTGAAGACCGTCAACGAACTCTACAAATTGGCCGATAAGTGCGCGCTGAGGAAGGAAGGAGGCTTCCCGGGGAAGATGCAGGCATAGAGGTCGAGTCAGAAGATGACGATGCTGCCACCCCGAAAAAAAAGGCCAAAAGCGCAACAGAAAGCGCAAAGGCAAGACTGTTGTGGCTGTTGAAGGTTTTGACAACTCCGAGTCTGCCAAGAAAGCCAAGACAAAAAACTCCGGCAAGGAGGCTGCTATATGCACCGCTCGCCAGGAGGCGGCGACAAAGAAGAAGGCCGTCAAATCTGATGGGCCATACTGCAAGATTCACCACACCAAGGGCCATGATTTCCAAGGGTGCCGACAAGTCGAGCACCTCGTTGGGAAGCAGAAAGCTGAGTATGAAAAAATGCGACAAGGAGAAGGGCCAGGACGGTGCTGGCGGATCTAGCAAGAAAGGTCGTGGTGGCCGAGGAGGCCGCCGCGGCAAGGGCAAACAGCAGAAGGAGAAACCTACTAGGGGCCGTTAGAAAAAGAAGAGGAAGATGCAAGTGATGAAGTGGATGACGATGAAACCAGTGAACAAGAATTCCAGAAAGCAACTGAGGCCATGTGCATTGACGGAGGCGCATCTTTGCACTCTTCTCACCGCCAACTCAAGCAGTGGGCGCGTGAGGTTAATGCGGCGGAACCGGCAATGGGTGCCCAGAAGCCACTCAAATGGTCACACACGCCTATCATTTTCGATGCCGAGAATCACCCTGATCGTACAACTACAGTCGGGTGGTCGCCGTTGTTGGTTTCACCAATAATTTGCAAACTCCAAGTCATGAAAATGCTAGTTAACAGCGGGGCCGGCTTGAATCTAATTTCTCTAGAAGTAATCGAGAGTCTGCAGATTCGCGATGAGGAACTCGAGAAAACATGCATGTTTCAAGGAGTGAATCCGGGAAGAAGCCAGCCCAAGGGAAAGATCACATTGCTGGTGACGTTTGGCGGGGAATTAAACTATAGAATAGAGAAGACCGTGTTTGACGTTGTCAAGTTCCCCTTGCCGTATAATGGAATTCTTGGCCGGCTAGCCTTGGCAAAATTCATGGCGGCATCCCACTATGCCTATAACACGTTGAAGATGCCAGGGCCGATGGGCGTCATTTTCATCAACTCCGACAAGAAAGATGCAGTCATCTGCATTGACAAGCTCTATAGAGATGCGGTTGCAGTAGAGGCTGCCAACGCGCCAGCTCCTACCAAGAAAGAGAAAAGCAAGAAGTCCAACAAGACCTCTGACAAGGATTCTAGGAAGCGCACCTCTTTGGAGTGCTGCGCACCCGTTGAAGATTTGCCGGAGTGCTCTACCGGCAAGAAATCCAAGGCTACTCCTCCAGCAATGAAGAAGGTGTCTGCAAAGGAGGGTGGCACTGGCAGTACCTTCACCATCAGCGCCTCTCAACAGCAAATAGGAAAGCCTGCTCATTCCCATCCTGCTGGTGAATGATGATGTGTTTGAATGGCAACCATCTGACATCCCCGGTGTTCACAGGGAGGTAATTGAGCACCACCTAGCCTTCTGTCCCGACGCTTGACCCATCAAGCAAAAGATCAGGAAACAAGCTTTGGAGAGGCAATAGTTCATTGCCGAAGAAATCAAGAAACTTGAGGCATCTGGTTTAGTTAGTGGTGTACTACACCCAACTTGGTTGGCAAATCCAGTTGTGGTGCACAAAGCAAATGGGAAGTGGAGACTTTGTATCGACTACACTGATATTAATGGAGCATGTCCAAAGATCCTTTCCCCTTGCCGCGCATTGATCAAATTGTGGACTCTACTACCGGCTGTGATCTACACTCCTTCCTTGACGCATATTCTCGGTGCCACCAAATATTCATGGCCAAGGAAGATGAGGAAAAAACTGCATTTATTACTCCATGTGGCACATGCTGCTTCATGCATATGCCTTTCAGGTTAAAGAGTGCTGGTTCAACATTTGCAAGAGCAATCCAGATTGGTTTTGAGCTCCAGCTGCACAAAAATGTGGAAGCATATATGGATGCTATAGTGGTCAAGACCAAGGACAAATCAACCCTCATTCAAGACTTAGAAGAAACATTTGTAAACTTGCGCAAGATCAATTTGAAGCTCAACCCTGAGAAGTGCGTGTTTGGTGTTCCATCTGGCAAGCTTCTTGGGTTCTTCGTATCTCAGCGTGGAATTGAGGCAAATCCCGATAAGATCAAAGCAATTGAGCAGATTCAAGCACCAAGGAGTGTCAAGGATGTATGGCGTCTTTCCGGCTGTGTTGCTGCCTTAAGTAGGTTCATTTCAAAATCTGCCGAGCACCCCTTGCCGTTCTTCAAGATTTTGGAAAAGGCAGGTCCGATGAAATGGACTCCGAAAGCGAAGGCTGCACTGCAAGATTGGAAAAGATACCTCTCCTCCGTGCCAACACTAGTTGCGCCTAAACCACAAGAGCCATTGTTGCTGTATCTAGCGGCAACAAATCAAGTGGTCAGTGCTGCATTAGTGGCACAGAGGGAAGCCAATGGCGAAGAAGCAGCAGCGGCAAGCCCGCCCAACGACAAGCTGGAATCTTCTTCGGCAAGGTCTGGTGCCAACAAACATGAAACAGCGCAAGCAAAATGAAGCTGATCAGCAAGTGGTGCCGAAGAAGAAGGTGGTGCAGTGACCATTATATTTTGTTAGTTCCCTTCGACAGTGGGCTAGATCAAGATACTCTGGGGTGCAGAAATTGCTTTTCGGCCTCCTCATGGCCTCGAGAAAGCCGCGTCACTACTTCCAAGCACATGAGATCACCGTCGTCACTCGCTTTCCGTTGCAGCCTATTTTGAGAAATCCAGATGCAACCGGAAGGATAGTAGAGTGGGCGTTGGAACTGTCGAGCTTTGCACTCAAGTTTGAAAGCACATCAACAATTTAGAGCAGAGCCTTGGTGGAGTTCATTGCAGAATGGATGCCAACGCAAGACGAAGAAATTCAAGAGACAGCCCTCCCCGGCAAAGAAACAGCAAAGGAATGGATCATGTACTTTGACGGTGCCTTCTCGCTGCAAGGCACTGGTGCCAGAGTGCTACCTGTCGCACTCACCGGAGAGCACCTCAAGTATGTGATTCAAATTCACTTTCCCAGAGAGCAGGCGACAAACAACACTACTGAGTACGAAAGGCTCCTTGCCGGACTTAGGATCACAATGGACCTCGGAATCAGTAAGTTGATCATTCCAGGAGACTCGCAGCTTGTTGTGAAGCAAGTGAACAAAGATTACCAGAGCCCGTTGATGGAGGCGTATGTGAAAGAAGTGAGGAAATTGGAGGAACACTTTGACGGATAGCAAACAGAGCACGTTCCTCATGCGAAAAACAGCATCGCTGATAGCCTGTCAAAGTGTGCCGCTCAAAAGCTACCTGTGGAACCAGGAACTTTTGTGCTCCATTTGAATCAACCATTAGTCACTTCGTTAACGTAGGCCAATAAAACAAGAAAGTTGAATACCGGCAAGTATTTTTCGGCAGAGCTCCCGGAAGCCATCGGCAAAGATGTTGCTGGGAAAAACGATACGACTGATGGTGAGAGTAGCTTCGCACATAACCTTAGGTTCCTGCCGTTGAGGCAAGTGCTCCCACGGTCGAAGAAATGCCCTTAGTCCTTGTCATCGAGCCGCAGGCTCCGGCATGGGCACAGCCAATAGTTCATTTCCTTCAAACAGGGGGACTTCTCGATGATCAAGAAGAACTTGAGAAAGTAGCACGTCAGTCAAGTATGTATCAATTTGTGAATAGCACTCTGTACAGAAAGAGACCGAACGATGTGAAATTGAAGTGTATTCGCCGGGAGGATGGACTAAGGCTGTTGGCGGAGATACATGGAGGCATATGTGGTTCTCACATAGGATCAAGAGCGCTTGTCGGCAAAGCTTTCTGGCAAGGCTTCTATTGGCCCACTGCCCTCCAGGATGCAACTGAGCTAGTAACCAAGTGTGAAGCATGCTAGTTCCATTCAAAGAACATACATCAGCCAGCTCAAGCTCTCCAAACAATTCCTCTCTCCTGGCCCTTTTCGGTCTGGGGGGCTTGATATTTTGGGCCCCTTTCCCTGTGCTACTGGGGGCATTGAGTTCTTGTACGTCTCCATCGACAAGTTCACAAAGTGGCCTGAAGTGGAGCCAGTGAGGAAGGTGGCAGCGCAGTCAGCCGTCAAGTTCTTCAAAGGATTAGTTTGCCGTTTTGGGGTTCCTAACAGAATCATCACCGATAACGGTACACAGTTCACGAGGCGCACCTTCATGCAGTACATCCAAGATCTTGGAAGCAAGATTTGTTTTGCCTCTATCGCTCAACCGAGAAGCAACGGACAGGCAGAACGGATGATTGCTGAAGTGCTGCGTGGTCTTAAGACAAGAACTTTTGACAGGCTGCGCCAATGTGGAAGACGCTGGATTGATGAGTTACCAGCTATTCTTTGGTCACTTAGAACAACACCAAATCGAGCTACCGGCCAAACATCCTTCTCCCTAGTCTATGGTGCAGAAGCGGTGCTCCCCACGGAACTCATATACAGGTCACCTCGAGTGCTTGCCTATGATGAGGTAGAGCAAGAGTAGTTGTGGCAAGATGACGCAACGCTCCTTGAGGAAGATCGTCTTTAGGCGGCTGTGCGAGCTGCACGCTACCAACAAGCTTTGCGCCGCTATCATAGCCGCAAAGTTCATGCCCGAAGCCTGTAGGGAAGGCGACCTTGTTCTTCGGTGTGTTCATTTCGCCCAAGGATCAAACAAGCTGACGCCGAAGTGGGAAGGCCCTTATCGGGTAGTGCGAGCCACCAGACCCGACGCAGTCTGTCTGGAGACGGAAGATGGCATTCAAGTGCCAAACTCATGGAATATTGAGCATCTTCGCAAGTCCTACCCATAAGGTGCAGTTGCCGGGTCTCCCGGCAACCCCTTTTGTACAAGCTTTGTCGGCAAGACTTGTAAGGCTTTGTACAAAGCCAGGCGCAGACCCTGTGCATAAGTGAAATAAAGCTAAGTATTTCACAACTTATCGTACATTTTTTCTTTATGTATGAATACATGCAAGGTTGTGATTACGCTTAAAGTTTGAATGAGATGACTAATGAGCCGTCAAGGTTCCCTAACCACTCTTTTCTTTTCTTCCTTTTTCTTAAAGGACAGAAGGATCCCTCGCGTGCAAGTTTCCTGGGGGGAGTGGTGGGATACCATTTTAATGACGTTCAAGTGATCATTTTATACGACAAGAAAGACAACACAAGGAAAAGCTAAGTTGAAAAACATTGAAATTTTTTCCTTGTTATATTTACGGTTTCCCTTGAACGGTTCTGTGTTTGTATGAAAAAATTTCACACAAAGGAACCTTGTCCCAGTCAGTTCGCTCTCTAGTTTCACCTCAAGTCCGCTCGGCGAGCTTAGCAGCTGCATTCTGGCCTAGCAAGTTGCCTTGCCGGCGGCGGCGCTTCTAGCAGGTTGCTAAGGACCTGTTCCTCAAAGCGCTCTCGGGAAGCGTGCACACCAGCGAGCTTCCGAACAGCGTAGGGAGTACAATCATACAAATACAAAAACAAACAAGGGGAACAGCACGCGTTCATCTGAGCATGAGAAATACTAGATGTGCATTAAAAGCGTGCTCGATAACATTTTATTAGCCCTTTTCCCCAGTGTTTACATTAGAGTGTAGTACAGGGGCAAAAGGAGCACCTAGGTGGAGCATGGCTTGCTCCTGGCAGACCAGATGATGGTGCTGCCGGCCTTCAGCTGGAATCGGAGCCGTCGTCCTCGATTTTGATGCTTGGAGCACCGTCTTTGTCATTGTCATCATCGTCATCCTCGGTCTCGCTGGAGGAAGCGGTCTCACTATCGCTTGAGCTTTCCGCGCAGCACTCCAGACGAGCGCCTGAAGCCCCAAAGAACTTCACAAGGAGCATGTCTCGTCCATCCAAACTGATGTGAAGGAGGTGTCCCTGCCTCAAACAATGGGCACGGGTGAAGGATTTCCATCCTCACATGAAGTACATGATGCCATTGTCTGAGGTCTCAACGGTCACCCAGACTAGGTTGTTGCAGCAACCAACAATGCGCAGCCACAAGCCGCGTATTTGACGGCCTTCCATTTCCCTAGAGAACGAGTGGGGAAGCCGCAGCCAGCTCCGCGGCCGATCGCGCAGCTCTACGACAAACTCCTGTGCCGTGTCCTCCGTATGGCCTTCTGCCGGGGGTGGAATGGTCGGAGAAGAAGGAACGAGCGCTCTGCCATGGCGGCCCTGACCCCGGGCTCCGCGTCCACGACCACGAACCGCGACCCTTCCTTGGGCACTAGAGCCGGCTTCCGCATCCGTGCCCGAGGCATGGGCGTGGCACCGAGGAGAAGCTCTCGTGGCGACGGTGGATGCACGAGCTCGACCCTTTCCCCTCGCCATAATGGTGGTAGAAGCGGGAGGGAAGGAAGAAGAAGAAGAAGGCAGGGGCTGTGAGATCAGAATGGGAAGAGATGGATGAGCATCACCTCCCGTGACCCCCTCTTTATAGGGAGGGCACGGGGGCTGGCTCTTCATTGTTTTTGGACGACCACCCTGCTTCACCAATCCTCCACCCTGTATTCCTGGCCGGGTGCGTCACTCTAGCGACCATCCAATTTTGCCAATCCCGCATCCTGCATGCAAAGGTGCGTGATGGAAGGGCGTAGAAAAAGGAGGAGTAATGACATGTATGGCAGCTATTTATTGCCACGCGTGGCCATGCACCAATCCAAGTCTGGCTCAACGGCAAGGTTGCCGGAGGATAGCCAAGAATGGATACAATTCTGATTGATGAAGAAGCAGAGAAGATCTCAAGAAAAAAAACCATCATGACTAAAAATTACAGCGGCAGTTTCTTGCCACGTGTCTGTGCATTGTTTGGGCCTAGCCCAACGACACTTTGGACGCGCGTATGGCCCAGGCCTGGGGGCTCTTGTCGTTGTATAAAACATGGGTATTTTATACCCTAACTTATGCACAGACAGTGGTAGCCTCCCTACCAGCCAAGGTTTGCCGGAAACCACCAAGACCAAGATTCAAGATCTAGTTACAGAAGCTACTGGAGAGAAGGTCAAGATGAAGCATTGATAAGTGCTCAACTAGCACTGAAGATGAAGGCATTCTTCACCGGCAAGATTTGGCCCGGCAAGGTGAAGGCCTGGCAAGCTCCGTGCCGGCAAGCCCTCGCCAGCTCGTTAGCGCTCCACCTCACCGAGCGGCTAGTCGCTAATTGGTGAGGTGGCGATCGTGCAGATTGGTTGGTGGAATTTGTCAGGCATGTGTCAGCTCGTAGGGAGAAGGTTATGCCTTTAATGACACCCGTCCATAAGGCGTGTCAAGATAATATGAGGTAGCTGGGCGAGCGGTACAGAAAGCTTGTCGGGCCTGCTTCTCTACACGACAACTAACATAGCATTTAATGCTTTTGTCCTAAACTGACAGAGTTAGGTATGATAGCACTGTTTGCTATCTAATCACTATTTAATGGCCGTTTTGCCACTGTGGTAACCCCTTGAGCAATAAAAGACGGGCCAGGGCAACATTTAGAGGGATTGGATTGATCGAACCTGTGCACAACTTGCATGCGTAGCTGCCTCTCCTGCACCTTGTCGTGGAAGCGCTCCTTGTGCCCGTGTTCACACACACTCAATACACCAAAGAAGGAGTAGGGATTTATGCTTCACAAGTGGCCCGAACCTGGGTAAATCCCTGGCGTCTCTCTATTGATTCTGCTCTTCGTGCTCATCGATCTCCCTAGCTGAACCACAAAGGGGCTAGATGGACCCATAGATGGTCGTCCCCACGACATCAATATTCAAAACATACATCCATTCATAATGGGAATATGGCCCCTTTTGTTTTTCATAACACCAAACAACAATTATTCTTTTATGAACAACCTCCTTGCTACAAACTTTATGCAATGGGCTAGAGTGTAAAAAACTCTGAAATGAAAATAATTACAGAGGTAATACGCTGATGGAAAGTATAGTAATTTTTCCAAAGATCCAACATGTATCTTAACCTCATTTCCAGGTAGTCCTTTGGGCCATAGAAGTTCTTGCATCGAGTAGCAACAGAATGCAATCAAATGGGTATCCCTATGATCAACTTTTAATCACAATACCCAAGAATCATATCTTTGACCATCTTTCTATACATCTATAACTCGTATGACATTCATACATGAGCTGGACATTCTAGTCTTCTTTCTTTTTTCCTTTATACTTCTAACAGTTTTACTTTCAATATCTCCAACTCATAGAAAATCACCAAACCTAAAGGGTGGTGTTACCCCAGGACTTCCTAGGCATGTAAGACTCACTAGCACCCTTCAGGCTTTTCCTTTCTCTTTCAGTTGTTGTTTTATTCACCATCATCACATGACTGGCATTCTCCTGGATCCCATTTTATTAGTCTTAAGCACAGTAAATACTTCACTCATACTTGCAAACAAACATTGCTTTGGATATCTCATATCTTTTAGCCTTTGTTTGTACCTGAAACTAATTTTTGTTCCATGAATATCGCATAACTATCCCAAACTTTTGAAGTTCGGGTCTCATAAAAGCAAGCATATTGCACTTGATCATGATGGAATTCTAGCTTTTGGATCGAAGGACGTGAGTCTAATCATCCATAGGATTAGCCGAAGAATGCCGAAAGCATGCAATAGGACAAAGTCCTTCTCAGCACTCTTGAGGACAATCCTCAAATTATGTTATCAATTATAAAGTTTTAACCAGATAAATAACAGCTATTCAATTTTAACAGGAAAGGTGGAAACATGAGCCAATATTCTACAACTATTATGTAAATTATACTTAGACAATGTTTATAACTAATTGCACTGAGAATTAAACAATTAAATTCTAAAGTGCGATCAAACTTAAATCAATATTTCTCTTAATTGATTGTGAGTGATACAAGATTGATGTCTTGATTATTCACCATTGATGGTAGCATCACTGATGAAGAAAATCTTAACTGGTAGGTCAACTTGCCAATCACATCTCCATGTGACTCTTGTTCATCTTTCGATGGGCGTGTTTTGAGCTCAGGACTATCCTACCTAAACACCAAGACAACCAAGTGATCTTACTGTTAGGTCAGACCTTAGACCCACCTTACACTTTCCATTCGTTCATACCCATGGTACCATGGCGCACCCGAAAGGATACATGTTGTGACGGTGCTAGACTTGGTAGAACACTAACAACTTGATATTTTAAGTGAGGGATCACCCTAACAAGAGCGACTACCGTGCCATCAAAAGGGTGTAAATATAAGGGATAAACATCTCGGGTAATTCATAATAGCATGATATGGTATAGCCCCTGCTGTCGGAGAAGTACTCATCATCTTCATGATATTTCAGCCAAAAACGTTTTCGTGGCTGCAGTTTCGAAAACTGCTGCAGTGGCAGAACTTTTCTGCCAAGGCTTGTTTCTTTAGCTTTTTCTCCTCCATCTTTGTGTATGGCTTTTCTATCGGTGTCCACATCCGCAAAACTTGTCACCACCATGTCGATGCATTAAATAATATTGCTTTCTCTATAGCTAATAAATTGATGCATTACAACAAGGTAGACACACAGGTCATTAAAGTGACAATCATATGGCTCTAGCCATCATGCCGAATCATGACACGTAGGTCATGTTAATTACATAACATAGTCATCTCATGCACATCCTACAAAACCAAATTAGACGCCTCTAATCATTTCATAAAAGATTATAGTATTACGTGGCTTCTAAGGTTTTGAATCAAACCATAGCTACCAACGTTCATCATCAAGTATGATTATTCATGTTGATAGATTAACTTTTGCAGGGTGTATAACACATGAGACTTAATAAAAAATCTTGAGCCCCATACTAAACTTCATTACATGTCTGACCACCGTACAGATCATATCTGCATGCCCTTTTGTTTGCTAAATTTCACCTTTCTTAACTATGGTAGAACCAAAAGAACTGAGGTAATTCATTGATCTGTCAACCAGCATACTTAGGAGTAGCATAGAAGGATCACGGATTGCTAGAACTTTGTATCAAAATTCCACCACGCCGTCAAGATCAGAAATAAGCAAATTCAAGTGAAGCAATGAGAACATCAAATAATAGATTGCATGTACTACCCGCACATATATTATTTAGCAATAGATCTCATCTACTACAAAATTATATTGTGCAATACCCATACATCTCATGTATTCTAGATCGTAACCTGCACCTATGCATAGCATGGATCATGATGCCACTGTAGGGTAACGCAGCAGAAAACAAAAAAATTATGCCCTGCGCACCAGCACAGGACCACTATCAAGATGCATACAAGGTTTGATCTGATTATTACCAACTCATAGCACAGTAGAAGTAGAGTTGGTGAAGATCGCTGGTGCAGATCCCTGCAGCTAGGAATTTACAACCTCCCAACTTCGAGGATTTTCTCCCTCAAACAGTCCCTCGATAAGTCCCTCGGATAGAACCTCAGACAATCCCTCAAACAAAAGATTGAACATACGATCTCTCTACCGGATTGCACACATACGGTGTCACCTATCCAGCAACACTTCGCCATGCAGAACTAATTGCTACTGGAGTCTAGGTAGTCTTGCGGTGCTATGAAACTATTATCAGCAGTAGCTAGAGAGAAAGAGAGAAGGCAGATCATTGCATGCCATTAGTTTGAGAGTTCAAAGGCTCATGTTCAAGTGTGTTTGGAGAGCTCCACTACTCCTCTATTTATAGGGGAAGCAAGGGGTGGGGGAAGCAAGGGGTGGGAGAGGCAAAACATGGCTACCAAAAGGGCCCCCCCTCACCAATATCAACCCATGAAAGGGGGAAGCTTGCCCCCAAAGGGGGTGCCCCCACCTTGGCAGAATTGCTTGGAGGTGGCTGCCCTCATGTTCAAGTGTGTTTGGAGAGCTCCACTACTCCTCTATTTATAGGGGAAGCAAGGGGTGGGGGAGGCAAAACATGGCTACCCAAAGGGCCCCCCCTCACCAATATCAACCCATGAAAGGGGGAAGCTTGCCCCCAAAGGGGGTGCCCCCACCTTGGCAGAATTGCTTGGAGGTGGCTGCCCCCGAGGGGGCCTCACATCCCAACACTCTCCACATATTGGGGGGGCTACTGCCCAACATGTTCCCCCAAAAAGGCGCTGCCCCCCAAAGGGGGCGCCTCCCCAACACAATCCCACAAAAAGTGGGAGGCTGTCCCCATAGGTGGAACCCCTCCAAACATGATGACCTCTGTGTGTGCAACCCCTTAGGGCCTCCTGAAAAATTCTGGGACATCCCAAAACATTTTTGGAACCCTAAAAAAAATTGGACACACTCCGAAACATTTCTTGCATGATGGTACTTGTGGTTTTCTCCGAAACTTTTTTGGTAACTCTAAAACACTTCTGTTTTTCTCTCTGAAACTTTTTTGTCGTCTCTGAAACTTTTCCAGTGACTTTCTCTCAAGCTACTAACCTCCTAGTAATCAGCAGATAGATGACCCTTAAGTGTGTGACCGAACTCTTTCCGACCAATGATCAATAGCAGAACCATAGACATCCATATTGATCCCTATACCCACATGAATGGTTATTCATGTAAACCTTTAGCTTCCATGTGCTATTCCTGTTGCTTTGTGATATGTTCAAAAAAACAAGGTGTGATTTATCGGCATCCCCGTGAATCAACAACTTGTTCACTATGCCAGTTTTTCGTTACCGGTTTTGTTCTCTTTTCTCATTCCTCTGTTTCGGCATCCCCATGATCAAATCACGTTGTGTCTGGCCAGATGACGATGGATACCTTAGCACCGAGAGGGCCCCAAGAATATCTCTCCATCGTCGCAAGGTCAAATCCCAATTTTTAGCTATCTAGTCCCTTGTCATAATTTTTCGTGAACCCATAAGCCGCCGTAATGTCCACCCTGTTACAGATGACGTTTAACAAACCCCAAAGTTCATGAAGCAAGTATGAAGGAACTTGATACACACATGGTCTAAGGAATTATGCCAATGTTTAACTTTGTCTGTGTTATAAACCATTAAATTGTGATGAAAGGATCTCATGGCATGACAACAACTGGGTCGGTTCAACACAAGTGTTCTTCTAATATTCTGTCCTCAAAGTTGCCGACATACCATGCCCATGATAAAAAAAATAGAACCATCACACAACACTTGAGCTAGTCCTAGAGGCTAGACTAGGAATCTATTTTACCATTTATTATTCCACATGTGCATATGAGTTTTCCTACGAGCCTCATGGTTATTGCAGACTCGAGAACCATAGCAGCTATAGCACAGAATATAAACATAACTACAAACATGGCAATAAATAATAACATTTATAAATGCCTCTAGGGCATATTTCCTACAATGATTGCATCAAAACATTCTTTGAATCTAATGTGATGAAAGATATTAGTGGTGAACTCCATTTGGGCACTGACTTGGTTTTGCAGGTCATGAAAGATTTCTCTGAGTTTATACAGTTACCCAAAGAATATTGGCAACATTACCCTAAAAAGGCCAAGGCAACCAGATTGGTGTCAGCAATAAATAAAGTTGTAAAATAGCAAATACTCCGCATTCGACGTATCCTTAGAAGAAACCATAGGGGAGTGCATTGGACCTTCTGCAGCAGCGCAAGAAGGGTGTAGAGATGAAACATTGTGGGATTAAAACTCACAAAAATATTGTCAAAGAACTTGCTGTACTGACAGCTGTTACAAATAATGATATCAAACTTGACAAAGAAACTACCTCTTACATCAATGGATGTATCGAAGGTAAACTAGTCTTGTCATGTTCCTTCAGAAGCATGTCATATTTTGGTTTATGCAATCTTGGCTCTCCTATTAATATTATTCATTGCAGTCTCTATGCCACAATTTATAATGATATATCTCCTTGTACTCTTGAGTCAACTAATATTGTCATTAAGCTTGCTGATAAAACCAATACGGAACCTTATGGTATCCTCAGAAATGTCAATGTTATTTTTGGTACATTTATTTAGCCCGTCGATATCATTGTCTTGGGGATGTCTGAAGATGATCACTTCCCTATAGTGTTTGTGACTGCCTTTCTGAATGTTGCAGGTGCAGAAATACATCGAAACCATATCTCTCAAGTTCAGGTAGGAGAGGCTAGAATTTGCCCTTTTCAAAATAATAAATAAACCATATCCAGAGGAAGCTCAAGAAGAAGAAGAAAGGGAGATAGCACGGCTAGCTGAGATACACCTCCGAACTTCTGAAAATGAGATAGAGAAGAGTCAAGTGAAGCATGGGATGGGTGTAAAAAACCAAGAATTAGAAAGAAATTGAAAGAATTATGCATGCGACTCCTTTAGTTGATCCCCTCATTAATGAACTATATGAGGTTCTTGGAAGAAAGGGGGATGAAGAGCTTCTGCCTTCGGACCTCAAGCCATTACCGAAAGGATTAAGGTATGAATTTCATGATGAAACTGAAAGATCTCCTATTATGGCAAATGCTAACCTTTCAGAGAAAGAAAGAGGTAAACTCATGACGGTGCTGAAAGGGCACCGCAAATCTCTGGTGTATTGAATGAAGGACATTAAAGGGATAGACCCAACTATCTATTCACACATAATTCCTATAGAAGAAGGAGCCAAGCCTATAATTGAAAGTCAAAGGAGAATAAACCCCTACTCCAAGGACATGGTAAGGAAATAGGTAATTCATCTATTGGACACCGGTATAATTTTTCCTATTTCCGACATTGAGTGGGTTAGTCCAGTACATTGCATTCCCAAGAAAAGAGGACTTTCAGTTGTGGCTAATAAAGATAACCATTTAGTCCCTACCCGGACCGTTATCGGATATGGTATGTGTGTTGATTTCAGGAAATTGAATAGGTGGACTCGAAACGATCATCACCCATTAGCCTTCATAAATGGAATATTAGAAAGGATGGCTAATAATTCTTATTTTTCTTACCTTGATAGATATTTTTGGTTTTCTCAAATACCCTTTCGATGAGAATATCAAAAGAAAACCAGATTTACTTGTCCCTATGATACGTATGCTTATTGAAGGATGCCTTGATTGATCCATTGGATATTATTGCTTCAATAATTGGATTTGCAAATCCTAGACGGAAGAGGTGAAGACAACCCAGTGGCAGATCATTTTTCAAGGATGGAAAGGATACCATATGACTCCATTCTAATAAATGATTCATTTCCAGTTGAAAATTTAGCAATGATTAAAAAGATAACACCTTGGTTTGTAGATTATGCTAACTTTCTTGTAGGAAAGTGCTTGCCTCGGGCCATGAATTATAATTATAGGAATAAATTCTTTGGTGATTGAAATATTATTTTTGGGATGACCCTTTCCTCTATCGACATGGTCCGGATGGTTTGAATCGGTGATGTGTGCCCGAGCATGAGGCAAATGCTTTCTTCATGAATGCCATAGCAGTCCTTATGTGGGACACCATGAGGTAGACCGCACTACCACAAAGGTACTTCAGTCAGGTATCTATTGGCCTACGCTATTCAAGGATGCGCAGTGGTATGTTAAAAGTTACAATGCTTGTCAATGCGTAGGTAACATAGGAAGGAGACAAGAAATGCCTATGAATTATAATTTAGTTTGTGAATCTTTTGATGTATGGGGATTAGACTATTTGGGTCCATTCCCTACTTCAGATGGGCATAGTCATATTCTTGTGGCTGTAGATTATGTTACAAAGTGGGTGGAAGCAATTCTGATGCATCATGCCAATGCCACTACCAACATAAATATGATTAAAGATATCATCTTCCCCAGGTTTGGAGTACCTAAAGTTCTTAATACTGATGGTGGATCTCATTCTATACAAGGTATTTTTTGGAGAATCCTCCATAAGTATGTGGTTACACATTGTATTGCATCTCTCTACCATCCATAAATGAGTGGGCAAGTGAAGGTGTCAAACCGAGAAGTGATGATGATATTTCAGAAGATGGTGCAGAAGTCAAGGACTGATTGGGCATGCAAGCTCAATGGCACGCTTTGGGCATATCGCACCGCCTACAAAAATCCTATGGGTATGGCACCATATAAGATGGTCTATGATAAGGCATGTCATTTATCTTTTGAGCTAGAGCATAAGGCTTTTTGGGCCATTAAGAATTTAAACTTTGATCTTAAAGAGGCGGGAGAAATGTGATTGTTGGATATACATGCTCTAGATGAATTTAGAAATGAAGCTTATGAAAGTGCCTGTATTTTCAAATAAAAGGTTAAGATGTGGTATGATAGAAAGATCTTGAAACGGATGTTTCATGCGGGAGACAAAGTTCTCCTATTTAATTCTTGTCTCAAGTTGTTTCCAAGTAAGCTCAGATCTAAGGTGGGAAGGACCATATGAGATTGAAGAGGTTTACAGCTCAGGAGGTGTAGAGTTAAAGAGGGATAAGAATACCCCATTTAGAATAACTAGACAACGCCTAAAGCTCTACCTTACCGATGAGCAACAGAAATGTGAAGAAGTAAACTTTATAATACTCGAGGAGGCGATGATATTCGAGAAGATGAGGAATAATTTAGTAAAATAGTGTCTCAAGTAAAAAAATAAATTCAGTTCTAGATTAGCAGTAGACTCAATGAAAAAAATTCTAGGCGCTCCCCATTTGATGTAGCTTCAATTTAAGAGCAAGACCTATGAAATATTTTCTTGTTGAATAATTTGGTGCTAACCCCACAGGAAAAATGGAGAAGTCCTTAAGAAATCACCCGAGGAAGGCAATTCAGGACAAAGGACGGTCCATGGTATGAGCAAGCATGCTCGTACCATGCAAGCGACGAAGTAACAAAGGATCCAAAGCAATCGACAGTGCTTAGTACGAGCATCTATGCTCATACTAGTAGCCGTACCACCAAGTGACAAAGGATCCAAAGGAAGTGAAGGAAGAAGAAGAGGTCATGTTAGATGAGTATCCTCCAAATCCCTACCAGTTTAACATTCGGGGATCTATTCCACTATTTCCTCTCGGGCCAGAACAATGCGAGTTGGGAAAAGAGCCACCGACCCTCGAGAAGATAAAGGAAAAGATAAAGGATCTCGAGAAAGTTTCTAAGTCTTGTGTTTACACTATTTGTGAAGGAATTAATTCTTATTGGATGATGATCTAAGACCTTGAAGCTAGGGTCGATGGTCTCTTCCATAAGATAGCCCTTATGATTGATATTGTCTCCCAGAACTATGCATAGATTGAATTTCTAAATAGGATGGTTAACGAGCAGCAGAAGATGCTTGTGGGGATAGGAGCATGCTTCATGTGCATCTCCACTACATGTTCTTGGGGAGAAGACAAGGAAAGCATGGAGGATGCAAATGAGGAAGCATAAAACTAGGTACAAGGATCCCATCGGCTTGATTGTAATCTTGGGGGAGATCCTAGAGTGCCTTGTATCTTTACTTTTATGTCTTTATTATTTGCAAGATGAGATTAGGTCACTCATCTTCATTTAATTAAGTTGAACTCTATGACTTCTTTTTGAATGATGGAAGATTCTCTTCCGATGGAAAACATATGATGATAGCATTTGAGTTCTAGGACATAGTCACCTATGCGATAATTATAAGACTTCCACACCCATGGTATTAATTGATTAGAGAAGGAAAAATAACTGCATATGCTAGTCCGTTGAAATTTCAAGTGTTAAAATGAAATGCTTCAATAAAAAGGTTGAGACATAAAAGTCTGATCAAGAAAATATATGTGAGCAAGTGGCAAGAGGAAGAGGAAGAGATCCTCCAAAAGTTTTGATGAATGTTTTTGAAAGTGAAACTCTCGAACGAGAAATATGTTTAGCCTACATATCACATGAAAAGGAATAAGTGTGAGATGGGTAAATAAACATGTTTACAAGTGAAGAGCAGAAAAGTGATGATAAATATTTTAATAAAAAGTTGAGAACCTCTTGCTATTTGCTTAGTTGAAATAATGAATGGCTTAATGCATGGAGTTATGATATGTTCACAAATGAATTAATTAGCAAGGTGTGGAAGCCTTCATGATCACCCTAACGGTGAAAATGTGCTAATACTCACTATGATCGATTATCTTATGTGAGTTTTGGCTTGTTATGATGGACTCATGCTTTATTGTGTATCTGCACCTCATAAAACCAGATGACCTTGTTCTTACAAGTTGTGGTACTTGCTCGGGGTTGAGCAAAATCTATGCTTGGGGGAGTTGATGAGTCCAAATTATGTGATATTTTCCCCTTTATTTTGTGCTTACACAGTAGGATTTTTTTCGTGTTCACGCACTTCCTTTTGTCTATTTTCTCCAGGATGTTGCTTTCGGATGCATTTGGAGTGTTAAGGAGAGAATGCCAAGAAAGGTCGATCAAATCACATCAATGAATGTGATAAATAATTACCATATAAGAATAAAATCATTTCGGAGAAGCTGGGAGCTGCACGAAGCCACCAGAGCGTTCGACTACGTTTGGTATGAGTGCACGTGCCCATACCATAGGTCGTACCAGGCAGCGCCGCCACCTCCTTGTGGACTACTTCACCCCTTTGCAATTGGATCTGGGATCAGATGCAAAGAGACTCAAGAAACTCATCCAGAAATGAGAACCCTAGCCTTTGGATGGCATCCGGATGGTGACTTGGCAATGAGGAGATTGCATTCATAACCACCTTGTGCAAGCGGACATCGGCATCAGTTATCTTCACCGCCACCCATCTCCATCTCATAGTAATACCTAACCCTCGTGGATCACCACGTGTATTACTCGTTTATCTCAACCATGTTTACCACCACTATTCATATGACATTTCTCGTCTCTATGTGTGAGTAGACCCCTTATTTCCCAGGGATATGGTTGAACCCTAGTATGTATAGGAGCTAGAACATTAACAAGGATATGAAATTCTCTGTTGACTGTTTGGTTTAATAGCCTAAGCGAAGTTTGTGAAGGTGCCCCACTCAGCATTTCTGCTGCAAGGCCATGAAGCATATTATTGTTGTTGTAAAGGTTAGGATGTTAAGGTAATTCGAGGTGACAGTAAAAGCCTTAATTCCTCGCCTTTGCAATTGATTGGGAAATAACGGAGACCGTTTAGACACATACCAATGGGAATTACGTACTCCCTAAGAACACTTTAATCCTCTGCCGGTTTCAATGCTTTACTCGTTCCGTTACGCTCTTTTAATTCTTCTGCATTATTTATTTTTTTTCACTTCAAACTCCAAAGTCATTCCAACCTACGTCCTCACTTTTCTTTGTTTCTACAACAAACATGCAGGCACAATACATAAGTCCTTATAAGGGACAAGGTCCAATTCCTATGCTCCTTGCGGGATCGATACTCTTACTTTGAAAGGCTACAACTAAACCCTGTGCACTTGCAGGACATCAGGCCACTACTGCATCGATGAGCCATGATGTTCCCCGAGTCCTCCGAGCATGTCATAGGCAAGGCTGAAGGCTTTTGGCCACCCAAATTCATGTAGAAACATTCCTGATAAGTTTTTTGAGTCAGCGGCATCAACAAGTATGTAGGTTAGGCCCTGTGGGACATCGGGCTAGCTGATTATCACACGGCATGCGTGACGGCTGGCGGAAATGACTACATCATGATTTGGCACCTACCCCTGAACTTGGTCCACTCGGCACGGGCTTGGATCACCAATCTACCTCAGGGCAACATCTAGAATTGTAAACATCTTGAGATCTTCTATGTAAACAACTTCCAAGGTACCTACAACAGACCTGGGAATTCATGGGACCTACAGCTTTCCAACCAGAACGATGATGAAACCCTCAGGGGTACATCCAGTGCTTCTCCAAGGTGAAGAAATCCTTGCCGTATATCCAAGACAGCTATGTCATCGCCGCTTTCTCTGCTAGCCTCAAAAGCAAGGAACTCACTCACAAGATCACGAGTAAGGCTCCCTAGACCACTCGCAAACTATTCGACATCGCTGACAACTATGCTACCGGTGAAGAAGTTATCCACAATGTGATGAAATACGAGAAGTGAAAGAGCAAGGGCCAGCCCCAGTCCACCAAGGCCAAGGGTAACCCCGAGTCATCCAGGAGGAACAATCACAAGCATAGGAGTGGAGAAGATGGTGGAGATCTTGTCATAGTAGCCGAGTGTGCTCCTCAGCTTTGTCCTCAGCGTAGCAATGCTACGTTTGATGATATGATGGACAATACATGCCACTTCCATGGCCCAAGGTCAAATCATAAGATGCGTGATTGCAGCATCTTGAAGAATCTATCGGTGGGCAGAACCCCCACTTCATCTCAGAATAAGAAGGGTGGTTCTCCCTAGGATGACCAGAAAAAATGGGTTCCCAGAAGAAAAAGGCTACCTCATGATGTTTCATGGCTCTGGTGGCTACAAATCCAAGCATTGCCACAAGGTCATTGTCGGTGAAGTCAATGCAATCGAGCCGGTGGTGCCCCGGTTCCTTCGGTGGTCCAAGTCGGCGATCTCCTTCAACCACACTGATCACTGCTACTTCGGCAGAAATTGTTGTGACCCCCTAGTGGAAGGGATGATATAGCCTAGCAGCAAGCATTTCCCTCAGTACAGAACCAAGGTTTATACAACCTGTTGGAACTACCCAACTTGTGGTGCCCTGCCTGATTACCACTGTAGCCAGATGGTCGCCACGCATACCAGCCCAGGAAATCACTCTGGCATGCGTGTTTACAACAAGTATCATGAAAACAAGCATTTCTATTAATGGATATATAGGTCTTACATGATATATATTACAGAGGTGATGGCACCGGAAAGGCTCTAAGGCAGCATGGTCTTAGTGTGGCTCCAATCCACAGAGATCTGACTGGGTTCCGCTCCTAGCCCGCGAACGCACCGGCTCCTCGTCGGCGGACGATGGATCCTTATATGAACCTGGCCACATTGAAGGCCGCAGAGTACTTTTGAATGTACTCGCAAGCAAACCAACTAACATATACGCCAAGCAATGCAATCCATGGCATTCAACCGTGCATTTGTTATTAGAGCAATATTAATTATCATGACATGGCATATCTAGCTAGCAATATTAATTATGATGCCATAGCAGGGTTATCCAGCAAGATAACTACTCAAGTAAAGTACAGTAAGGTAAAGCATATTAAGTAAATATTCCATACTCCGAACATTCTCATGATCCAATCCGACGTTGAACCAAATCCAATCCAAGTCTTTCGGTCATCCGACCATCTCTTTCATAGCCATCCCATGGCTAACATATCATATCCCTGACATCATCCGATGTCTATGCATCTCCACTGTAAGTCTGATAAACTTACTCTCTTCTAGGTTGCCTTACAATCCTCAGAATATTCACGATCCACTGAGTACTACGAGACATAAGACGAGTTCTTCCATCATTATTATTACTGTTTCGGTTGACCACCTAGTGAGGTCTGGACACACTGTCCAATACCGTGGACGGGGCTATTCGAATAGAATTTACACTCTGCAGAGGTTGCGCACTTTACCCACACCAAGGAGAACCTGACCTCGTGATCCCATTCGGGTGGACCAGGGTTGCTAAAACGAAACCAACCTAACCCGTGAGTCCTCTACCGAACAACCGACAATCATACCCTCCCAGGGTCATGTCCTGGGTGGCCCTTGTGTCACCTCGTGACACCTCCCACCATCGTGGCCAACTAAACTGTCCCAAACGAGGACGCCGGCAAATAACTCAACTGGGCTCACAAGGTTATCGCCGCCTACCAGGTCAAGGCAGCGCGCACGCATAACCTTCCCTAGTTGGTGGTACCGATAAAAGAGCACGCGATCAGACCTAGTCAAGGCTATCCCATACCGGCAAATGTGGTTGCATGGATAAGTCTGGACAGGTGACTTAGGATCAACCGACTAGGTTTTAGTTTTAGCAATCATTTAGCAAGCATGGTTGTATATCACAATAACTTGAGATGGCAGATGGTCGGCTTGCCTGGGGGTCGACGAATACTCCGGGAAGAAGTGCGGTGAAGCCGCGGAAGAATTCGCCGGAAACGATTCCCTCTCGGAGGGGCTGATAAAGGGTAAGGGCAAAATGGTCATTTTCAATATGTGTAAAAATTATGAAAATTATACGATCGGAACGGGCTCAACGCACTGAAGACGTGGGCGTTGGTTTCACCTGATTCGGCATTACGGGCGAAAAGATATGAGAGGTTGACTGCCAAGGACCTATCTGTAAATATTTAAATTACACAGATATTCTCAGCATCTTTTTTTTTCTAGAAAAAAGAGTGAACTGTGCACGCGGGCCGACTTGGGACGGAAGCTGCTGGTGCCCGCGCGCCAGCTGGGCTGCTAGGCGGCTGCCGCTACTGGGCCGGCCCACCCGCACCCCCCCCCCCCACATAACTGACGTGGCAAGGCGGGGCCGGTAGCTGGCTCGCTGACGTGCGGGTCCCACCCCACCTCTCTCCCTCCTCCCACTCCTATGTCTTTTCCCCCCCGACGCCGCACGCAGAGCAGAGGAGGGCCGCCGGTGCCGGCGATCGTTCCGGCGACTCGGGCCACCTCCGGCGGAGCTCAGACCACCGGAGTGTTCAGGACGGTGAGGCGCACCCGTCCATCAACTTCACGCACACCGGGGAGCAACGGGCAGAGCAGGGCCATGGCTGCGGCGAACGGCGGCGATGGAGAGCTCGGGGCCGAGGTCCTGGTTAGTCCCGAAGCAAAATGGAGGCGGGGAATGGGTCGTGGTGGTGGTGGGGGTCGACGGTGGTGGTTAGGTGGAGAGGGGAGAGACCACGGAACTCGAACTCGAGCGGCGGCCGCCGGCGAGGTTTCGGCCAGAGAGGATGAATGGGTGCTCCCCGAGCTCGTGTGAGAGGTTGAGGAGGACCAGAGGGATGAGGCGGAGCTGCTGGAGTGGTATGGGTGCTCAGGAGGGCGCGGGGTGGCGGCTTATATAGGTGCCCGATGGCGAGCAGATGAGCTGGACCGCGGTGGCATTCTTATCGCCATCCTGGCGCTCGGGGACACGCGGAGGACAGAGGCAATGTCGGCAGGGGCTCCGGGAGAGTGGAGGAGCTCGTAGGAGCTTCGGGAGGGCTCGGAGCAGAAGATGACAGAGGAAGACGACGACGGCGGTCACGAGCGCACAGTGGCGGAGTTCGCCGCGGCGCGGCAAGGAAGATAGTGGAGGGGAGAAGGGTCGGGAGAGGGGCATGTGGATGCTGCGGAGACGATGGACATGACCAGACAGGCGGGGACTGACCAGAGGTGGCCGCCCGTGGTGGACAGTGCGCAGAGCGCCGTTTTGGCCATGATCCCTGCGCGGTCACCACCGGCACCGCGTGTCCAGGGCATCAAATGACCCTGGAACCTTGTCCAGACGGTCCCTTCCTGCTCAAATAGATGAGATATATGGCTGGAACCATCTAGGATGCTCTTGGGTGAGGGAAACTTGCAAAAGAAGATTTTAACAACAAGCTTTACTGGATTCTAGAGGAGAAATGGTTGAGGGTGGGGAGTTGAAACTTTGTCAAACTGAAATCTGGTAGGAAGGACTATGTGCTGGAAAAATTTGAAAGCATTTGGACAAGTTTTGCATATACTTCCTTCACAACTACCAAATTGGTCCAGAAACATGGTTTTGATGCTGTGCTCAAATGGTTTGATGAAATGAGCTGAATTTTGGTGGACGCCAATGATTTAGAGATATGGAGATAGTGGAAAATTTTCAGAGCATTTGGAAATGCCAAAGTGGTACTTCCTTCACAGAGCTTTCAAATGGACAGAAACTTGAGAAAATTGCTGTGGGAAAATGGATAGATGAATTGAGCTGGTTTTTGGTTTCCATGGGTGATTTGTCAATGTTAACCACCATGAAAAGTTTCAGCTCAAATGGATCAAGGGTTCAAGCACTTCCTTTGCAAACTGGAAATATGGACAGAATTTGCAAATGGATGTTGTGCTCAAACTTTGAACTATGGAACTTGGGTTTTGATGGAAATGGTGAAGACATGGATAGGAGAAGCTCCACAATTTATTTATAATTTTTCCTGGCTACCAAAATGGTAGTTCCTTTAGAAACTGCACAAAATGCAATATTGGCATTAAATAGGAAAATGCAATTTCCCTTATTTAATTATGGCCAATATTTTTATGGGAGCTCAATGTGATCACAAAGAATATCTCCACAAGTTTTAATGAACTTTGGAGATGGATAGATATTTTCCTGGATTTAATTGCTTTAACTGGCACAAAAAGGAATTAATTATAAATGAAAAATATTGCAAATGACTTGGCAATATTTTTGCATATCCAGGGTTTATAGATAAAGGATGATCACTGGGAAAAGTTTTGGAGGCAACAGATCAAAGGAAATTGGGGTTCCTTTGTAACGGAAGAGATTAGGGTTTCCCTTCCGGTAACTCGGAAGGTAGGGTTTCGATGGCAAACCCCTGAGAAAAGATCTTGGGTGGCAAGGTTGGACTGGATTGAATCTCTGGTTGGATAGGGAAGGCAAGGCTGAACGACCATCTTCATGCACCCAGGAGCTAGAGAAAATCCAATAACATCGAGAAAAAAGACAGGAGTCAAATCCCGCAAAGGACAAAACCAGGAGCGAAAAACAGGGTGTTACAAACCTACCCCCCTTAAGAAAACCTCGTCCTCGAGATTTCCGGGCTTACCTCCCATTGAAGGGGGACTTACCTGTGTGCGACTTGGATCCATCAGCGGTCTTGTCTTCGTTGGTTCACTGACCTTTTAACTGCCTCTTCTGATGGACCATGTGTTGTCTTTTCACACAGCTTCCTTGAATACTTCTCTTTCCTCTCAGGTGTACCTTTTGTCCTGGCAGTGCTGGTGTTGGGTGGGGTAGCGGTTAATACCAACAGACAGCTCGGTTTCCATGGCCTGGGAGAAACTGCTTTGGGTTTTATTGAGATGCTTCGTACCCTGTCTCTCATGGGCAAGACATCCCTTTCTGTTACCAGGTTCACGTACTCGTATGGCCTCGAGTGAGTGGGAGTGGCTTTCTTTTTGGCCGTATCAGAATGCTCAGTTTGGCTGCGGGTTCCGTACTAACATTTCCTTTTGTCTTCGGCATTCTGACTTTGTCCTTAGGTGATCCACAATTCAAGGAACAACATGACCGAGCTATTGCTGCTATATCCCCAACTGAAATGTGAGGCATGATCACAAGGTAATCATAGACAGCAATCTCTTATTCCAATGATGTCATGATGTCTACGAGCTGTTGATGCTGATGTACATGTGCTTTGAGCCATTCTATCTGAATGTCTTGTTTCAAACTCTGTCGCGCGTGGAGATGACTCTGTCATATATAGCCTCTGTAGTCCGTGCTATGACCACTGAGCTGAACATAGTATCGCTATCATCCGGTGTATCTTTCAGAGTATAGCCTCTTTTATCTTGGTTGATGGCCCGTATTTAGGATGAGTATGACATGCTGGCTGCATTGTGGTGGCCGTATATGCAAGAGTGTGACGAGGATTGGTAATACCACTCTGTCCATGAAGCTATGTCTTGTTGACCGTCACGGAGGTTGTTTGTCCACAACTTCTTGGTTCTTGATGATTCCTTTGATGGACCTGTAATGACCTGCCAACACAGCTCCTTGATTGTTTTCCCGGTTTGTCGGGCTTATTCTCACAGTTTACTCTTGCATATCTCGTAGGGGTTGCTGTGCTCATTTTGTTCTTTGAACTATGGGGCCAATGTTTCTCTGAACACAGTCATTCCCGTGTACGAGTGGCTCGCATGAACTGATCCACTGGACTGCATGCTCACAACATATGCAGGCGTAGGATAAGTCCTTTCATAACCACTGAGTTTTGAGGCGGATGTGTGTCTGGGCTAGTTCGTGCTTCTAACAGGATTGTCGTGGGCACGGGGTGTGTTGAAGAAGGCAGAATTCCTTATGCTCGAAGCTTTTGCCAAGGTTGCATGCTGAAGAAGGATGGGTATTGTACTTTAAAAGCTTTACTTCATGTGGCTTACTACGGAAGGCCGGGTGTCTTATGCTGGAAGTCTTCCGTGGTAGCACGTTGTGGAAGATGGGGGTGCCATACCCCGAAAGATTTTTCCCATCATGTGGCGTACCAAGTAAGATTGGCAGTCTGGTAGCTTGCGAAGGAAGGATGGGTTCCTTATACCAGAAGCCTTTCACTGTGTACGCAGTCGGATTTATGGTCGATTCTGGCTTCCTTCCGGAGTATCCGGAATTTACCCATAGCGGAGCCAAACTTGGTATAGGCCATACCTTGTCTGAAGATATTCCGTTGGTCATGCACACCATTTGTCCTTCTGCTGGTACGATCCTTGTTGCTGTAAAGGTTGCAAGACTGGCGCAGACCTCATGTTGTTAATTGATTCGGAATACCCTTTGTATTCAAACCGAGTGTTGCCGATAATAAGCAGTTGATGGATAATTCTATTTGGTTCAGCTGAGCTTCCAAGCATGTTAGGTGCTCTTTCATTCTGGCAACCATGAACTTATCCATTTTCCCTGCAAACCTTGTTCATAGTGCCCAAATTTTTTTGTATTTGCACCGGTGAGCTTCAAGATTTGCTTTGAAATTTGTACCAATGTACCAGAGTTTTGTTGCTGCTCTTGGCACATTCACATTCCTAAAATATATCTTCGGTGGGTAATAGATGATTCTTGAGTCCGTTGACAAAAGATTCGGTTCACCTCACTGACTGAAATAATCCTTGGATGGAATAATTTGTCCTTACTAGTGTTCATTCTTGGTAACTCATCTAACTGCTCCTTGGGCATGATCTGTTCTGAGGCAAACTCTCTCAGGTATATTCTGGCCTTGTCTGTTGCACATAGATTCTGATTCTGACCCATTCTTCATTCTTGAAAAGTCCGGTAAAAATGTTCTGAATATCAGGCAGTTGGCATGGCATGACTCTTGCTGAATTTGGATTATTGGGTATCATCCAAGTTGCATGCTGATCTTCTTAGGCAGCCCTTGCGGATGGATCCAGTCGGCGCGAAGAAACGGAACCGTCAAAAGAAACAAAAGCCGCGAAAACCAAAAGCAAATAAAACTCAAATTTTGCGGACCTTACACACGTGGCCGAAGATCCACAAGTATGACTAGCCTAGTGCACTCGATGCACCTCTAAGGATTTAGAAGCGAAACCACACAATGCTCCTGGTAGCACTGGTGTCCAGCTCCTACTACTTCCTTATGGGACATCAAACTCGACGCACGACCATAGCCAAAATGGCTTAGTCAATGATCCTAAGGTTGTCAGGGAAAAGATGGAATTATAAGCGTTTCCCAAAGGAAACTAGAGTTAAGAAGAGAAATGCCATGGTTAGCAAGCAGGGTAAGGATATCTGGTTTACCTAGGGGTTCAGGGCTCACGGGTCGTTGCCTGATACGGTCATTTCGTACCGGAGGCAAGGGCCACGAGAGTTGGGATCTGATGGAGCCAAAGACCTATGGGGTTGCCTTATGATCAATAGTAGCCGTGCCAGTTGGCAAAGAAGGCTGAAATCCATCTGGGCTTTCTACTAATCACAAGACAAGGAAGTCTGACTAGGGTAACCTATAGTCAGCCTGGCTGCTCTGATACCATTCGTTGTGGTGCCCCGCCTGATTACCACTGTAGCTAGACGGTCGCCACGCATACCAGCCCAGGAAATCACTCTGGCATGCGCGTATACAACATGTATCATGAACACAGGCATTTCTATTAATGGATATATAGGTCTTACATGATATATATTACAGAGGTGATGGCAGTGAAAAGGCTCTATCTAAGGCAACATGGTCTTGGTGCGGCTCCAATCCACAGGGATCTGACTGGGTTACGCTCCTAGCCTGCGAACGCTCCGGCTCCTCATCGCCGGACGACGGATCCTTATATGAACCTGGCCACATTGAAGGCAACTGAGTACTTTTGAATGTACTCGCGAGCAAACGAACTAACATATACACCAAACAATGCAATCCATCGCATTCAAGCATGCATTTATTATTAGAGCAATATTAATTATCATGACATGGCATATCTAGCTAGCAATATTAATTATCATGTCATAGCAGTGTTATCCAGCAAGATAACTACTCAAGTAAAGTACAGTAAGGTCAAGCATATTAAGTAAATATTCCATACTCCGAACATTCTCATGATCCAATCCGACGTTGAACCAAATCCAATCCAAGTCTTTCGGTCATCCGACCATCTCTTTCATAGGCATCCCATGGCTAACATATCAGATCCCTGACATGATCCGATGTCTATGCATATCCACTGTAAGTCTGATAAACTTACTCTCTTCCGGGTTGCCTTATAATCCTCAGAATATTCACGATCCACTGAGTACTATGGGTCATAAGACGAGTTCTTCCACCATCATTATTATTACTGTTCCGGTTGACCACCTAGTGAGGTCTGGACGGACTGTCCAATACCGTGGACGCGGCTATTCGAATAGATTTTACACTCTGCAGAGGTCGCGCACTTTACCCACACAATGAAGCACTTGACCTCGTGATCCCATTCAGGTGGACCAGGGTTGCTCCAATGAAACCAGCCTAACCCGTGACTCCTCTACCGTACCACCGACAATCATACCCTCCCAGGGTCATGTCCTGGGTGGTCCCTGTGTCACCTCGTGACACCTGCCACCTTCGTGGCCAACTAAACTGTCCCAAACGGGGACGCCGGCAAATAACTCAACTGGGCTCACAAGGTTATCGCCGCCTACGGGCCAGGGCAGCGGGCGCGCATAACCTTCCCTATTTGGTGGTGCCGGTAAAAGAGCACGCGATCAGACCCAATCAAGGCAGTCCCATACCGGCAAATGTGGTTGCACGGATAAGTCCGGACAGGTGACTCAGGATCAACCGACTAGGTTTTAGTTTTAGCAATCATTTAGCAAGCATGGTTGTATAGCACAATAACTTGAGATGGCAGCAACTATGCATTTAAATAAATTACTTTGAATTATCACATATCGCGAACTAATGCAAGTAACGTAAACAGTAAGTGCAGTCTAACAGAAGTTTAATCATTTCTATCACAGGCATAATCATTAATTAGACACGCAAGAACAACATAGAGCAATGCTTTAGGGCATATATCAGATGGTCGGCTTGCCTGGGGGTCGATGAATAATCCGGGAAGAAGTGCGGTGAAGCCGCGGAAGAATTCGCCGAAAATGATTCCCTCTCGGAGGGGCTGATAAAGGGCAAGGGAAAAATGGTCATTTTCAGAATGTGTAAACATTATGAAAATGATACCATCGGAACGGGCTCGACGAACTGAAGACGTGGGCGTGGGTTTCACCTGATTCGGAGTTACGGGCGAAAAGATATGAGGGGTTGACTGCCAAGGACCTATCTATAAATATTTAAATTACATAGAGGTCCTCAACAGATTTTTTTTCTGGAAAAAAGAGTGATCTATGCACGCGGGCCGACTTGGGCCGGAAGCTGCTGGTGCCCGCGCGCCAACTGGGCCGCGAGGCGGCTGCCGCTACTAGGCCGGCCCACCCACACCCCCCACTTAACTGACGTGGCAAGGCGGGGCCGGTGGCTGGCTCGCTGATGCGCGGGTCCCATCCCACCTCTGTCCCTCCTCCCGCTCCTGCGTCTTTTCCCCCCCGACGCCACACACAGAGCAGAGGAGAGCTGCCGGCGCCGGTGATCGTTCCGGCGACTCAGGCCACCTCCGGCGGAGCTCGGACCGCCGGAGTGTTCAGGACGATGAGGCGCACCCGTCCATCCCCTTCACGCACACTGGGGAGCAACGGGTAGAGCAGGGCCATGGCCACAGCGGACGGCGGCGATTGAGAGCTCGGGGCCGAGGCCCATGTTACTCCCAAAGCAAAATGGAGGCGGGGAACGAGTCGCGGTGGTGGTGGGGGTCTACGGTGGTGGTTAGGTGGAGAGGGGAGAGACCACGGAGATCGAATTCGAGCGGCGGCCGCCGGCGAGATTTCGGCCAGAGAGGATGAATGGGTTCTCCCCGAGCTCATGTGAGAGGTTGAGGAGGACCAGAGGGATGAGGCGGAGCTACTGGGGTGGTGTGGGTGCTCGGGATGGCGCGGGGTGGCGGCTTATATAGGTGCCCGACGGCGAGCAGATGAGCTCGACCGCCGTGGTGTTCTTATCGCCGTCCTGGTGCTCGGGGACACGCGGAGGATGGAGGCGATGTCGGCAGGGGCTCCGGGAGAGTGGAGGAGCTCGTATGAGTTTTGGGAGGGCTCGGAGCAGAAGAGAACAGAGGAAGACGATGATGGCGGTCACGAGCACACAGTGGCGGAGCTCGTCGCGGCGCGGAGAGGAAGATAGTGGAGGGGAGTAGGATCGGGAGATGGGCATGTCGACGCTGCGGAGACGATGGATATGACCAGACAGGCGGGGACTGACCAGAGGTGGCCAGCCGTGGTGGACAGTGCGCAGAGCGCCGTTTTGGCCGTGCTCGCTGCGCGGTCACCACCGGCACCGCGTGTCCAGGGCATTAAATGACCCTGGAACCTTGTCCAAACGGTCCCTTGCTGCTCAAATAGATGAGATATATGGCTGGAACCATCTAGGATGCTCTGGGTGAGGGAAATTTGCAAAAGAAGATTTTAACAACAAGCTTTACTGGATTCTAGAGGAGAAATGGATGAGGGTGGGGAGTTGAAACTTTGTCAAACTGAAATGTGGTAGGAAGGACTATGTGCTGGAAAAATTTGAAAGCATTTGGACAAGTTTTGCATATACTTCCTTCAAAACTACCAAATTGGTCCAGAAACTAGGTTTTGATGCTGTGCTCAAATGGTTTGATGAAATGAGCTGAATTTTGGTGGAGGCCAATGATTTAGATATATGGAGATACTGGAAAATTTTCAGATCATTTGGAAATGCCAAAGTGGTACTTCCTTCACAGATCTTTCAATTGGACAGAAACTTGAGAAAATTGCTGTGGGAAAATGGATATATTAATTGAGCTGGTTTTTGGTTTCCATGGGTGATTTGTCAATGTTAACCACCATGAAAAATTTCATCTCAAATGGATCAAGGGTTCAAGTACTTCCTTTGCAAACTGGAAATCTGGACAGAATTTGCAAATGGATGTTGTGCTCAAACGTTGAACTATGGAACTTGGGGTTTCATGGAAATGGTGAAGACATGGATAGGAGAAGCTCCACAATTTATTTATGATTTTTCCTGGCTACCAAAATAGTAGTTCCTTTAGAAACTGCCCAAAATGCAACATTGGCATTAAATAGGAAAATGCAATTTCTGTTATTTAATTATGGCCAATATTTTTATGGGAGCTCAATATGATCACAAAGAATATCTCCACAAGTTTTCATGAACTTTGGAGATGGATAGATATTTTCCTGGATTTAATTCCTTTAACTGGCAGAAAAAGGAATTAATTATAATGAAAAATATTGCAAATGACTTGGCAATATTTTTGCATATCCAGGGTTTATAGATAAAGGATGATCAAAGGAAATGTTTGGGAGGCAACAGATCAAAGGAAATTGGGGTTCCTTCGTAACGGAAGAGATTAGGGTTTCCCTTCCGGTAACTCGGAAGGTAGGGTTTCGATGGCAAACCCGTGAGAATAGATCTTGGGTGGCAAGGTTGGACTGGAGAGAATCTTAGGTTGGATATGGAAGGCAAGGCTGAATGACCATCTTCATACAGCCAGGAGCTAGAGAAAATCCAATAACATCGAGAAAAAGGATGTGAGTCAAATCCCGCAAAGGAAAAAAACAGGAGCGAAACCAGGGTGTTACACAACTTTAGTAAATGATTTGTACCTATACACAACTAATAAACTTCTGCTTCTTCCCAACAAATCCAGGAAGGTTGTCAAGCTTCACGTCTTACTAGTTACAAGGATTAAAGGTATAATGTGGTAGGAATGGATAATTAACGAGAAATAAGATAATGAGTTAGATTGTAAACAATAATGAATAAAGTGATCGAGGTTAAAAGCAATGGGAATAAATTAGACCGGGGTCCATAGTTTCACTAGAGCATCTCTCCAAACAAGATAACATAGGTGTGGTGAAAAAATAATAGTTGTGCATAAAAAAATTATAGTTTTTATAACTGATTATTCATCACATGATTGCATATTGGCATTACGTCCGTATATCTATAGACTGTTATCTAACTGCATCTATAACAAATGCTCTGCCCCAAGACCGCCATCCAGCATGCATTTCAAAGTATTAAGTAAAACAGAGCATTGCATTAAGTAAGGCGACATAATGGTGGTAGTATATAGTCTTGACCCTGCGTTCAAAGGACAACAATGCAACTATGTTTTTATCCTTAGTGGCAACAACACAGGACAAGCCTTTTCCACTTTCTATCATAGTGCTTAATTGCAGGATTGAACCCAACTATCATACATAACTCCCACTTGAAGATCATTCTTCAAAACATGGCCAGTGCAAGACTAATTGATTGGAGAGCATATATGAATAAGAAGCATGCAACAAAGAAACCAAAGGAATGTCAAAAGAAATCATGAATAGATCTAATCATAAAGTGGTAATTCATCATATCACAACAAACACAACTCAGATTACATCAGAAAGATCTCACTCAAGTAGGGCAGCTCATGAGATCTTTGTATTGAAGATCAAAGGGAGAGAAGATGATGCCATCTAGCTACTGCAATGGACCCATAGTCCAAAGGGAAACAACTCACTAATGGTCATGGTGGCAGCAAGGTTGATGAAGATAGCTTCGATGATGGATTTCTCCTCTGACAGAGTACTGGAACAGGTCTCTAGATTTGATATCCACAGAACACAGAGGTGTGGCGGCAGAAAAATTCCTCGATAATTATTTTCAGGGTTTTTGGATCAATATAAATGCGTGGGCGCCGAGAGGTAGTGGAAAGGTTCCCTGTGGGGCCCACATGGCCAGGCCACGTGGCCCCCTAGCCACTTGGTGAGGGTGTGTGGATCCCACAAGAGACCTCTCCAGTAGCTTCAGTTCTCCCTGGAACCTTGTGGATGTAAAACTACATGATATAATTTTCCCAATTTTTTGGTCCTTGAAAAAATGATTTACCTGAAAATTCCAAAGACAGCAGAAGATGACTACTGGCTCTGGGCACTTAATTCATAGGTTAGTCCAGGAAAATAATAAAAATTGGTGCCAAAAGTATGCAATAATAGTATAATAAATGCATGAAACAAGCAAAAATTATAGATACAATTGAGATGTATCAATCACCCAGATCACGTCCCTCACCCGGGCATATTCCCTTTGGTCGTGGATCCACTCGTCGATGGCATCCTTCTCACAAAGGTGCTCATCGATGGAGCAAGCAGGCTGAATATCGTCTACGGTTGGAACCCTTGATGCAATGAAGATGCCCTGCTCCCAAGTCAAGCTGACTGGCGCGCCCTTCCATGGGATCATCCCCGGTCGGTAGGGGAAACCAATCGGGCAAATTACCTAATCTATCACTTTCGCCACACCCAAAAATTTTAGGACTAAGACTCTCCTCTTGTGGTGGTTGACCTCCCAGGCTCGTATCATGCCATCGTGGGTCATCCCTGCTACACCAATTTCATGGCCATCCCGAACTACATCTACCTAATGCTCAAGATACCGGGTCCCGTGGTGTCAATATGGTGCACAATAATTTATAGCACGCCTACAAGTGTGACCAGGAAAGCTGCCACCACATCGCGGCTCTGGTCACAATAGTCGAGCTTGACGTCGTCAAGTCGGCTGTAGTCAAGGATGCACCCCTGACAAAGAAGTGCTCATCATCAGCCTCATTTCAGTCAGTGCATGATACCTAGGCAATAGAAATTGATATAGAAGATCCCTCCAAGACGGTGTAGATAGGGACCGCGCTCGGTGACAAATAGGAAAGTGCTCTCATCAACTTCCTCCATGAGAATCAAGACATCTTTGCCAAGCACTCTCCTAATGTTTGTAAGGATGCTAAACTCGTCAAGCAACGCCTACACCACTTCCTAGAGGACGGACATAGAGGAATTGGAGAAGAAATAGCCAAGCTTCTGTCAGCTGGCTTTATCAAGGAAGTGGACCATCCCGACTAGCTGGCAAACCTAATCCTTCTCCTAAAAAAGAGTGGAAAGTGGAGAATGTGCATTGACTAGACTAGCCTCAACAAAGCATGTCCTAACAATCCTTTCACTCTGCCCCACATCGACCAGGTGGTTGACTCCACCACAGGCTGCGAGGCTTTGTTCTTCCTTGAAACTTACTCAGGCCACCATCAGATCAAGTTGAAAGTAGAGGATGAGCTCAAGACATCATTCATCACTCTGTTTGGGGCCTTCTGCTATGTCTTGATGCCATTCAATCTGAAGAATGCCGGTGCTACATACTAATGGTGCATACAATGTTTCCTCAAAGGGCATATCGGCAGGAACGTGCATGCCAACATTGACGATGTTGTAGTCAAGACCCAGGAGAAGAAAACCACCAGGTTGATCTGGTGGAAAGCTTCGCTAATGTCAGGTGATTCAACATGAAGCTTAATCTAGAGAAATGTGTTTTTGGAGTCCCTTTAGGAAAGCTACTCATCTTCATCATTTTTGGACAAGGAATCAAGGCAAACCAAGAGAAGATTGATGTCATCATCAAGATGACCTCCGAAGAAGTTAAACGACATCCAAAAGCTTACGAGGTGCATGGCAGCTCTTAGTTAATTCATCTTCCTACTCAGCGAGAAGGCCATACCAATATACAAGCTCCTAAAGAAGTCAGATACTTTCATATGGACGCCTGAAGAACAAGGTTCCCTTGACATGATGAAGGAGATGTTGACTACATCCCTACTAATGGTTGCCCCAATGTACGGTGAGCCACTACTGCTCAATATTACTGCGACCACATAGGTGGTCAGCACTGTTTTGGTGGTCGAGAGCTTTGAGCAATGCCATGTCCAGAAGGTGCAGCGGCCAGTCTACTTCGTCGTTGAGTTACTCTCCGCGTCCAAGGCACGGTACCCATAGATACAGAAGACAATCTATGGGTTGTTCATGACATCCTACAAGCTGCTCACTACTTCCAGGCACATGTGATCTAGGTGATCAGCTCCTTCCATTTCACCAATGTCATCAACAATTGTGACGCTACAGGGAGGATCTCCAAGTGGGTGATGAAGCTTATGGAATTCACCATCGTCTACACCCTACACATGACAATCAAGTCCCAAGCTCTTGATGATTTCATGTCCGAGTGGACAGAATCTAGTCCCCGCCCTCTCTCATCGACCTCGAGCACTCGGCACTCTAATTCGATGGTTCACTGATGCCCTCGGGCACGGGGGCTGGCATCATGCTCATCTCTCTGAAAGGGGAGCACCTCAAGTATGTACTACAGATCTACTACTTGGTGTTCAACAATTTCACCAAGTATGAAGCATTGTTACATGGCATGTGCATCGCCACCTCACTCGGGACCCGCTGGCTCCTTAGCCATGGAGATTCTGAGCTGGACATCCGGTAGGTCATGAAGGAATGGCCATGCAAAGACCCGACTAGTGCCGTTTGGGACTCCGGGTCTACCGTTCGCTTGGGTGTATCCGAGTGGCTCATGGACCTTGATGGGCCAGCCATCGATATCCATAAACAAAGCTTGTCTGCATCAAAATGTAAACAAAGTTTGAAAAATATGAAACTTGGCATGGTCTCATGATATGACCTCAAGAGGATGTGCTTAATTTTTTTAAAAGTTTCACAAAGGTTGTGATGTACATTACTTAGAAACTAAAGCATCTACCAGGAAGACTAGTAGTTTTGAAAGGGAAAGTGTGAGGTTTGAATGCGAACTCACAGTTGCTTCATCATTTGAAATTGAAACTTTTTCTACATGAAAGAAAGACACTAGACAAAGTGCCAGCACATCCTCACCTTAGTCTCCCGGCCTAAAAAAAATCTGATTTGTCCCCCCGTGAGAACAGAGAAGAGGGAGCTCCCCATGCTAGGGTTTTCGCCGCCACCGCCAATCGAGCCACCATCGTCTCTCCCCGCCTGTCCCTCTAGATGTAAGGTAGCCCTTTCCCCAGCACCGCATGCCCCCTGCCACTACACACATCCCCTCCCCGACTCTGCAGGTAGCCGCTACGGCATCGGCTGCATCCAGCTCTATCCTGTTCTCCATCGCCACTTCAGCCAACCTCCTCCTCAACCTACCGACACCTCAGTCCGACCATCCTCCTCCTCCACCTCTGAACGCCAAGTCCTTCCAGTCATCCTCCTCCACCATCTTCCGACTCCCAATCCGGCCATCCTCCTCCAGCTGCTGATTCCCTAGTCTGGCCATTGTCTTGCAGCTGACGACGCCCCACTACAGCGCCACCTTTGATCCGCGACCGAGCTATTTCCAAGGTAAGCATTGTCTTTTTTTCTTCAATTTGTGCTCTTTATTTCATTTTTTTCTTTTGTGATCTATGCTATGAGATGATTGCCATGTGTTGCATATGATCCATGCTATGTGTATTCCCATGATTACCCAGTGTGGCCATGTCTAGTGAACTAAAATAGTTACTTCTACACTCATATATGAACACTGTGTTTTGGCAGTGAACATGTTTTCATGTATATGAATAAAAATCTCTAGCTTTTTTTTCATTGCTATGTGAATGTGGTGCTGCTACATTTTTACTTGAAGACAGTAAGCAATGCAATTTTTATTTATTGATGATTGTCATCAATTATCAATTATGCAATTTATGGCCTTTGTGGTGATGCATCTCTAGGGAGTGACCGTCGTCGCAGGCATTCGTGTAGGAGAGGCACCGAGCTTCATCCCCGATCATGCTTCAAGAGTAATCTCTCGCTGGTCTTCTAATCTTCCTACCTAATTTCTTGTAAATGATAATTGTGTGATTTATATCCCCCAAGTAGGTTTATTTATTTATAGATCACCTAGTCACGTAACATAGGTGTATCCCAATTGAAAGTGTTTTATTTATAAATATGCAACTCTTTGTATATTTATAAAAAACCTCGTTTGAGCTGTCCATGATTTTTGACAGCTCAAGAACATGTAGATTGGGTTAGTTTCCATGCCCTACTCTAATTTGAAACAACATTTTGGTAACATTTCATTGTTGTTCTCCAGATACACATTCTCTTGGCTTTTTGCAGAGACATGTATTTGAGAACAGCGGGGAGGTGCTTCCATAATTTTTTCTCGGATTGGAGTAAATCATGGAAACGACCCAATCTACACATACTCAGGTGGGATTATGACCTATCTTTACCTATTATATAGTTCAATGCATGTCGTTTCCCTCTTGTAGTAAAACCTATGGTTGTATTTGAATAGATGGAATTAATTTTGTGATTAGTATCCCCAAGTATGACTTGTTCAATTTCTATATCTTTGAATGGATGGAATTAATTGAACAAATATTGGATGGAAATAATTATTGAATAAAAATATTATATGTGCATTTCTAGTTTAGAAGAGGATGGATGGTCGTGAGTGGATGTACACTGGGCATACCAACCAACATGATATTAGTAGAGAATGTATTGATAAGACCAGTGTATTCTTGTACATAGCATTTTCTGGGGCAAAGGTAGCTCGTTGCCTGTTGTGCCCTTGGAGTCATTGCGGAAACACACGTCCACAAAATCCTTTTTTGGTTTAGAGTTTTTTTGTTTAAGAGATGTCTGGAATTCCCTATTTATATCTCATGTAAAAGAAGAGAATCCAAGGCAAAGGCGAGAACAATAAAATTTCTTCCTTTTTGGAGGGATTACAGGTCTTCTTAATCCTCTATTCGTCACAATAAATGAATAAACATCAGCTAACATGATATTGTTTAGTATTCTACCTTTGCTCTGCATAAAAAAATTCTTCCTTCTGGCCATCCATTCAGACGTGACACTAAAAACTTTAGAGAAGGTATTGCTATCAATGATACACCACCACCTAAGATTATCGGTGCATATTTTCATGCTCAGTAGAAGCTCACCAGCTATTGCTATAGTAGATGTTTTTTAGGGATATTCTGAGGAACACAACTAGACTCACATTCCAAACTTATGGCTGCTCCCCTACTTTGGTGATCTCCTTCTTTCACTTAACAATGATGTAATGCACAATCAAAAGAATGTAGCGGAGGCCATTTTTAGCACAATCTTTGACATTTCTGACAAGATGAAGGATAATGTTAAGGCTAGAGTCGATCAAGCAAAACTATGCAATAGACCAAAGATAAACATGGTCACTCCCAAAGGCGAAAAATAGTGCTAGAAGCCAAAGGCCGAGTTCTGCATTACAAGGGATCTAAATGAGGGAAATACTCGAGTGGTTCATATCCTTGATGTTCCTTGATGGGTATATACTGAATCTAATGAGGGGTGTCAATTTTGCTTCCATGCGAATCAATGGGATCAAAAGTCATGACTATCACATATGGCTTGAACGACTACTGCTAGTGATGATTCGATGCTATGAACCCTAGGGTGTTTGCCTAGTGATGGAGGAGTTGAGCCATTTCTGCTGTTAGCTTTGTCCTAAAGAAATATCTCCTATGACGATGTTAGACACGAAAATTCAAGCACTCGCATTGATTTGCAAGTTAGAGAAGATCTTTTCCTCAGGCTTCTTTAATCTGATGAAACATCTAATTTTGCATCTGCCATATGAGGCATGAATGGGAGGCCATGTACAGAACCATTAGAGGTAGCAAATTGATAGAGAATAAATGAATTTTTGATCCAAATCTAAAAAAATGTCGTATTGAAGCATCCATTGCTGAGGCATACATCCTTGAGTAGGTGTCAAACTTCACGAAAGTATACTATGGTGATAATGTTCCCACTGTGCATAATCCAGTCTCTTGTTATAATACTGGCAATTCCGAAGAAGAATCCTAGCTAAGCCTCTTCAAAGGGCAAGGTGGCACTTCAAGTGCTGGGAGTCCCAAAACATTGCAACATGAAGAGTGGCTGACTGTTATGTTGTATGTCTTGACCAACTTATTTGAAGTGGAGGCGTACATAAGGTATGTGGTCAATAAATTATTTAAAAAGTGGTAGCAGACATGGCAGGCCCGGTTTCGTTACTTGGTTTATTTAAAAGTGATTTCTAACTTGGCTCCTAGTTTAACATTTCAAGTTGGTCTTATATGCAACTAGTACACCAAACTTTTCCTATTAAACTTGTAGGGAACAAGCGGCAAATATATGAGTCCCGAATTGAGACAAGTTGCTGATGGTTTTCATTATTGGGTCAAGTCATATAATTCTCATGATGTGAATGAGTATCGTTTCCATACATAAACGGACGAGAAGACTTAACCTAATCGAAGAACAACAAATACAGGAGTGTTGACTCTAGGGGTAGATGGAGTTGAGTACTATGGAAGAATTCAAAATATATGAATTGGATTTTGATGGGAGCAAACCTCTCAAGCCCATTGTATTAAAATGCCACTTGTTCCGTCCAACCGACAGGGTAAGATGGACCCCTTCCGTTGGGCTATTCAAAGTTCAACTATCAACCGTCTTACCAAGAAATGAGATCTTTATTATGGCTCAACAGGCCATGCAAGTTTACTATCTCCCATACCCGTGCAAAATTTCAGAGGTGCTACTGGGCAGGGATGTTGTGTACAAGGTATCACAACATGGTAAACTACCTGCCACAAACATTGAAGATTACAACATAAACCCCAACACATATGATGGAGAGTTGTTTTAAGAAGATGGGTTCACAGGGTGTTTAGAGATTTTCTCGGGGCGAACTTGAGGGCCACATAGACAATGTGCAAAATGAAGGAGAGGTGCTTGCGAATGAGAAGGACTTCTAATTACATAACTGGTTACATATATATAATGACAGTGATGATGACATTCCACCTAGCGGCCTTGATGGTGAATAATTGTGCACGCGCAATATTGATAATGACACTTTTGATCAAGTTGATCCCAAGGATGATAATTATTTTTAAATTTTTATGTAGTATGTATCCCAACTTTCTCATTGCATAGTTTATTTGAGTATGCTTCTTCATTTAAACTACATTCTTGCATCTATATTATTGCTTTACTCTTTGTCATTGGAAAACTTGTTAATACACTTCTTTCTTTGAGCTTATTTATTGCATCTATACCAATAGCTTTACTTTTTCTCAGTCACAATTTTTTTAGTATGCTTCATGTCTTTACATCAAGTTGTAGCATCCATATTAATTGGTTTACTCTTTCCAATAGCAAGTCATTGAACCATGAACATAAGGGGGCATCAAGGCCGGTATATCTAGTTTATTCTCGAGCCATCGAAACCCTCTTATGGGCAAAGGAAAATCAGTCGGTATAGAAGAAGGTGAAGGATCAATGAATCCCCAAGAAGAGTCCGAGGACGATGGTCTAGAGGAAGGCTGATAGGCAGAGGCAGGGGTAGAGGAGGTGGTGGGGCTTCCTCTACTAGTTCTATTCCCTCTGACTCTAAGGATGAAGAGGAGGAATAAGAGGAGGAACTAGAGGTGATGAGGATGAGGATGAGGTGGAGGTCGAGGAGGATGAGGAGGGGGCCCATCCGATGGAGATGAGGGTGTGTGGTTGTGTGAATCTTCAAACCTCCTAGACCGACCAACACGAGATGATCAAAAGCCTATGATTCAACCAGATGGAGAGAGGTAAATGGCTATCTCGACTCTTACAAATTTCTAGCTTGCATACCTACAATATTTCAATACATACAAATGACGGGGATTTCCCTTGGTCTGGCATTGGATTGAGGTTGGAGTGCCTGGCAGGTCCCGTCTTCCAAATGGCATCATTGGAGTGTTCATTAAGAAACATTTCCTTGGCTTGGTAAATTTCAAGGGAAATGTGGAGCCATCATGGACATGGATGCACTATCCAACCTGGGAGAATGCTATGGACCAAAATGGTAGCTTGTATGCCAATAAATTGGAGCGGGTGGAGAATGATGTGTCGGTAAGTTTCTTTCACCCTGCATCAGTCAATTGCGATGCAAGTATGCAATAGTGAAAGCATGGAAATTATTTAACTCATGACTTGTTCCATTGGGGCCACAAGCATTTTTGTAGGATTATTTTTAGAATGGCAGAGGGAACAGAGGACCATGCAAGAAAGTTCGTGCATGAAGTTGCCAAGAAATTGATCGCCCAACTGTACAATGAGGTGCGCGTCCAGGCCGTAATGCAAAATCACTCAGTAGAACTGAAAGAACGAAAGATGAAGAAAGAGGCTAGAACCATATTTCTTACTCGGGAGCAATACTTGAACGTAAATAACACACCATCAGGGCAACGCCTCCATGACTCATTACAAGAATAAAATTGTATGTAATAGCCTGTGTTTTTTCTCATCAAGTTCTTTCGTATGCGGTGTGTCCCCTTTATCATCTTACTGCTTTCTATTGCAGGACAATGTAACATCCCAAATTTTAATAAAGGGTTTTTCCAAATAAAATTTTGACAGAAATAATCTTATATTTACTAATTGGAGGCACCATACGAGTCTTTACGTTAATCCACATCAGCAAGATTAATGTAGCCATTAGATTAAAATTTTAATGGTCAAGATATATTAGAAGACCCTATAAAATTTTTAACAGAAAAAGTAGAACGTACATCAAAAGGATGAAACCAGCACGTACATATTAGAGTCCTCAACAATCACGTTAAGCTTCCCACGTGCCTTTCTTTGTGAAGGAAAAAAAACCTACATCAAAGAGTCCTCAACGCCTACGTTTCCAACAACAAAAAAACAGTTTCAACCTATACATATTCCATGTACTCACGATTCAGTTTCAACCTATAGAATAAGTCAACGTGCCTTCTCCCTTTGTGAGGAAAAACAATACATACAATGATTTAATGGTCAAAATCTATTAGACTTCCGGAGGAGTTTTTTTATGAAAAACTAGCACGTACATAAAACAGATTAAACCAACACGTACATTATTTGCAAAAAAGAAAAACAACACGTACTTGGAAGAGTCCTGAGCAACCACGTTACGTTTCAACTTACACAAAACCCATGTGCCTTTGCAATGGAAAAAAATAGGTAGGTCATTAAAGAGTCCTCAACGCCTACGTTTCACCTTAAAAAAAGAAGCCCTGCGTTAGAAAAAGAAGTCTGATCTAAAAAAAGAATGTGCCCACGACCCAGTTATTAGCACATGCAAAAGAATACGTTCCTGTTCCGTTCAAAATTGAGTCAAATGTTCCTGTTCCTTCAAAAATGAGGACACATACAAATAAATACTTGCCAAGCATCACATTGTAAAAAGTGAGACTCATTACCCAATTGAAAATAAATTCAATCCTACCTTATGACATAAAGACCCAGGGAATAATAATAAATATGTGAAATTACCTAATTGTAATGTAACCAAGAAAATTTACATAAATTGTCACACAGAGGAAAATAATCTGTGAATATAACCTGTAAATTTTATGGGTATTATAAATAGGGACATTCCACGAAAACATCCTTTAAAATTTATCGAACCTTACTGTCCAAAAAAATATAATTAATGTTATTGGACACATATTAGGATTTCCATGCACACATCATATGTGTCCAATAATACTGATATTATTTGTCAAAAATCCATTGTACTCCCTCCGTATATAAATATAAGCCTTTTTTAGAGATTTCAATACGGATTACATACAGATGTATATAGACGTATTCTAGAGTGTAGATTCACTCATTTTGCTTCATATGTAGTCTTTATTGGAATCACTAAAAAGACTTATATTTAGGATCGGAGGGAGTAGTTGCCAATTTCATAGCAAGGGAATCTTCTATTTCAGATTTTAATCTAAATTGATCACAATACTTAAATATACATATACGTATTTGTAATGTTTGTGTGCAAACTGGACATCATCTCAAATATATAGGGTCTGACACTTTATATCAATTGTAGACTAATATAATCGACATTTTAGTATAAAACTTAATATGTGCATCACATTCAACTATAATATAAATTATACAATGTTTATTTGTACATATCATCTATTCTCTTTGAAAAACTGCATGGTAAAAATAATATGAAATTGCACAATATTGTTAAGATAGACAATTCTCTAGCCAGTGCTGATGCACGGGTTGATGACTAGTTTTAGTTAATTAATTTCGATCTTTTAATAATTTTAAATTCATTTCTCCTGCTTTCCTCTTCCTCCTTACAGAAAATTGTTTGGAAAAATATTGAGGGTCTTAAAAAATTTGCTAACTCTTTTATTACTTCTTAAATATTAGTAGCAAATATTTTTCATAATAATTTGCCCCCAAAATAATTCTTTTAATTGCATTTTCAAACTCTGAAACCCTTCTGTTGAACGGAAACTATTTCAAATAAATTTTATAAAAATGCCACAAAATGTTGAGAGACCCTCTTAGACCTATAGTTCACTTTTGTGCAAAAACCCATCATGGTCATTTGAAAATTTTGAACAAACCGTCCTATTTTCAATTATGTCCCATTCTTAACATATAACTACAACTACATTAATTATTGCTCAAATAATTCTGAAATTTTTCCAACTTATAATCATTCCAAAGAAACCCTTAAGTCCAGAAGATCAGCCCCATTTGCATCATGGAAGTCCATCAAATATTTCCCGGGAGTTTTGGTTCAAAACTGAATTTCACCAAAGCTTGCACTTGCAAGTTACTCCTCTGGTCCATGCAACCCTATCAATTTCTCTATCATACAAAGAAGCACCATCCTGCCAAGTTTCAATTCTAGAAAGTTCTCCTAGGTCACCCTGGCATTTCATCAAACACCTAGAGTGCGTGGCAGAATTCTGCCAAGTCTTGAACTGCAGATGACACTATCTCATCTTGCTAAACCAGCATGTCCAATATCCTTGCCATCCTTGTAAATATAACCATGCCAAAAATTAGCTCAAATTGATCAACCTAGGTTGCCCTTGCATTTGATTAAACACCCTATGGGCACTGCCCAGAGCATGGCCAGATTGCCCGTATTGCACTCGCCGATGCCGAGGTCCTGTCGCTCCCCAGCTACCTCCCTCACTTACTTTGATCCTCATCCAGATCACCAGATCACAACGAAGCTCACCGACACCCTCCCCTGGCCGCTAGCGCCAACCAACGCCGCCATCACCGACCGACGTCATCGCTTAGTCGGGTACGGCACCGGCCAGGGCACCTGGCATCGCCCCGAGCTAGCCAGCACGCCCTCGCCTTAACTACCAATCACCTGAGTCCATCCACACCGCATCGCCCTCGCCACTCACCGCGGCTTACTATCAATGGCCACCCTTCGCCGTGGTCATCTCTGGAACACCTCGGATCGACCCCCTCCATGCCTATAAAAGCCGCTCAAGCCTGCCTTGCTCCTCATCACCTCTTATCCATCCATCGGAAGACACCCAAAGTTGTCAATTGACCGTAAATGGTCGTCTTCTCTAGTCCCGGAAACCACGGCCGACGCCACCTTCCTGATGATTTCCACGCAACCAAGGCTCCCCTACCAAATATTTCTTCACCAGTAGATCCTCCTAAACACCACGCACCCATTACACTCATCAATTTCCCTGGGAGAATATCATAGACGAAAGCCCCAATTCATCTCCGCCGGAGCTCCTCGGGAAACCTCGCCACCGGCGACCCGGATGTGGTTATTTTAATTACAGATAGGTCCCTAAAAACTAAAACCCTCACGACTTTTTATTCCTAACTCCAAATGAATTGATTCTTTTTCTATAATTTTTCATTTTTCTCCTAGTTTATTTTAGTATTTATTTCAAAAATTTATGAAATACTTTTTGTACTATTTTGAATTTGTGTGGTATTTGCATTATTTTGAAAATAGGAAAAATGGAGGGAATGATTTCTTCAAAGTTTTGGGGTTGAACTTAACACCTCTACATGCTCCAGGCTAGCATCTTAAACACTTTATATGATAATTGACTTGGTTGGTTGCTAGAATTTTTTTAAACATGTTAAGTTGCATTGAATGCATTAGCAACTTGATGATCATGCATGTGTGGTTGCTTGCCAGTATTTTGGGTTCAACTAAACATGAAACATATGTGGATGTTCTCATTGCCTCATACCATACATACCTATGCTTGCTGGACTAACTTGCAGGAACATGAAAGAATGTGTCACCGAAACAAAATATCAAGAAACAGAGATCACATTGTGACGTGAATGATCTGATTACGGCATGTTGGGACATGCTAGGGTTGTGACCATGTTTTGGTACTATTAAAGGAAATATATCATGCTAACCATTGCAGGAAACATAAGCCTCCTGAGTCGACCATAGATCGAGTCTTGTCACCGGTAACCCGCAGACATGATTTGTGCTACCACATGTCCCTACCACAGGTAGGGTATGGTTCAGTAAGTTGTTAACCCCGTTCCTACACACACCATACAGAGGGGCCAACGTGATGGTTTTGGGACACTGGGAGATGCCGGTCACTTGGTCTGGGGGCATGAGAGTTTCTGGTTGGGACTGAAGTGGCGGGCACCCCTAGTTGTGCATAATATAATCATGGTCGTTTACTAATGCTATTCGAGGTTGTGACCTACCCACTTAAGGTTTTAATTGCCCGATGCCTGGGTTGATTCCTGGCTTGTAAGTAATTAGGGCTGGTGTGTGCTGGTCAGGTGTGTTTGCAAACCAAAGACCATAATCGGAACTCGTCAACATTTCGGTGCTGGCTAAAGAAATCATTTACACGTGGGTAAAGAGTATAACCTCTACAGAGTTCTAAAAGCTATTCAAATAGTCGTGTCCATGGTCAAAGACTACAGTTTGGGAAGGGTTAAGTGTCGGTCTTTGGAGGAAATAATAATATTTATCATGAATCACTTGATGACAATTGATATTATTATTGAGGCTATCATTACTAATACTATTATGGACTAATTTTTTTATATGTATTGCTGAGTATCTTTTGGGAAGGTTCTCCCGCCTAGATACTTATTATATCCTACTAGAGATAAGTATGTTTTATTTATCTAATATAAGCCCTTTATGAGGCGTAGCTTCAGACACCCGACTGTGGCATTTATTTTCAAGACCCTTCGAGGCGTCGCTTCAGACACCCGACTGGCATGAATGTTATTTTCCTTTGGATTCATGAGATGGTCCTACCTCATAGAACCCACTTTGCCTTTGGTTTTATTTAGATTAAAGCCCTTTGCGTGGTGTCGCGAAGACGCCCAACTGTGACATTCTTTTATATTTTTCTCTTCGGTTCCTTCGGGACGGTTCTACCTCCTGAAACCCAATTTTATATTTTTGGGTGACAGTATGATTACTTATATCTTATTGATATTGTTTGGCTATTCTTTATTTTCTAAGCAAATTGAGATAAATTTATGACTGGATACCGTTATCCCCTTATTTATATGTTTGAACCTGCTTGAAAGTGAATTGCAAGCGCCCTACCTACTTTTATTATATCTTTTGTCCATGATGTCTTGCGAGTACATTCAAATGTACTCATTGGCTTGTCCCTAGCTATTTACTTGGTCAGATCATAATTTTGAAGAGTGCTACGAGGGTGCCCTTGGAACTTAGGAGTCTGGGATAGCGGCCACGTGAGATAGGAGTTATCTCGGTCAGCCGTTCCTGTGGGGATGGAGCCCCATCAGAATTGGAGATCCGCAAACCACTTCCGCCATCCACTTTGAAATCATTAGACCTTTATGGTCTTGTATTCAAATTCTTGTAATTGCTTGGTAATCTGTATCAAGGACGTGCCCACCAGTGAACAATGATCTTGGGCCAGGTGATGACACGAGGGGTTATTTCTGGGATTTTTTTTGTCTAGGGAATCTGGCCCTGACAGACAAAAAACATGGTATGGAGTTCTCTGAACTTGAGGCATTCTGTATGGCCCAAGCAGGAAAGGAAGAGGGAACTTATTGCAACCCAGGAGTAGATGCAAGGCTGAAGTCATGTACAGCAATGGCAAAAGAGATTCACGGGCCATAATTTGATCTGGTTCACAATCCCCTTGATCTGGTTGCGGTTATCAAGGTGGGAGAGGACAAGAAACATGGTCACTACATGATTGGTGATGGCTACATCCACATGTCCACCTCTCTCCTGCAGATTCGAGCTTCAAGTATTGGATCAAGTTCGGGTGTACAACCTCACCCATGGACAACTACATCGATGATAACTGAACTCTAGGTTAATTCGTATTCATTGATCTTCCTCGGTCTTGCATGCTTGCATTGCAACAATGATGAGATTTTGATGACAGACTCAAGTCCCAGTTGTAGGATGACAGGAGAGGAAGACGGGAAGTAGCAAGAGCATGAGCTTACCTAATGGAAAACTTCATGGTTAGTTCCTGCCCATAATAGCCAAGAGGAAGTCTTAGTTTCATTACATAACATTGGTTTTAGCTAGATGTAAACTTTCCACTTCAAAACTAATCTGCAGGCTCATTATCTTCATGTCCATGGTACTAATCCGCCACCGATGCCAAGCCCTCTTTCACCTGCTCCAAACACTCATGTTAGTTCTCTTCTAACTTTTCAATCATCATTCATTGCTCTTCCTAGCCATAGATATTTGTACTTACTATCTCAAGCTTAAAGATGGAGGGATCAGCTGGATTGAATGAACCTGGACATGGTCCATCTAGACATGGTCTACAAAGCCCAATCGCCCCTCATGGTGGTACTACCATGTCACGACAATGACTCTGGTTAGTTCTCTTCAATTCGTTTTGCTAAAGTGTAAACATGAAACTCAGATTCTACACATATGCCTTGTCCAACTTGATATCTTGTACCAAACTCAGATTCTGTACATGATGGATGCAATAATTTTCAAGTTATTAAAACATTTGAGTAATATGGTCTTAATGCTATTTCATTTTACAGGTTTGCATCGTGGATGCTGTCGACAGTGGACATACATATTGTGGTGGTGCTCGAAATGTTGTCTATACTTGTGAACTTCCTAAACTCGTAATTGTGAACTTCTTTAGATGTTGTCCATGATGGACTTCGAGTATGTGACTTGAATGGAGCTTGCCATGTGACTTGTCCATGATTGACTTTGATATATGACTTGTATGTTGTCCATGATGGACTATGAGTATGTATGTTAACTTTTAAATGTTGAATATTGTTTGTTTCATTGATGTTTGATGAATTTTGCTATATGTGCCTATTTATATATTTGAATTTTTGTGATATTAGCAGGGTGCAAAAAAACATGTTGTACAACTTTGCTGAGTATCTTTTTACCAAATACACTCGGCAAAGCACACACATGGTGAAATCTGGTAAGTTCCGGCATGTTTTACTATGTGTCAACACAGGGACACTCAATAAAGTTGCCACATGGGAACCTCTAGGCTGTTCTGACAAGCTTTGTGCTGGACATGTGGCAGGCGACTGGTAACTCGCCCATTGTCCACTGTTCATATTTTACCGAGTGCTGCCTGTTGGGAACACGACAGAAAACAAAAAAATTCATTACTGCGAGCACGCCCAAGATCACTATGGAGATGCATACAAGATTTTTGATCTGATCATACCGACTCATAGCGCAGCAGAAGTAGAGTCGATGTAGATCGTTGGTGCAGATCCCCGCAGCTAGGATTTACAACCTCCCAACCACGAGGATGTTCTCCCTCGTCTGCTTCTCGGACAGTCCCTCGGACAGCCCTTCGGGAGGCGGTCGAACAGTCCCTTGGACGATGTCATGGACAACCTTTGGGAGGACACTCAAACAGCCCCTCGGGCAAAAGATCGAACCTGCGACCTCTCTACGGGGTTGCACACATACGGTGTCATCTATCCGGCAGGGCTTCACTGTCCAGAACTAGTTCCTGCCAGAACCCAGACAACCTTTCGGCTCTACGAAACTATTTTGGTAGGAGGGAGAGAGCAGGCCAGAACATGCATGGCATATGTTTGAGAGTGAAGAGTGTGGATGGAGACATCCTCTCCACCTCCCTATATAGGCCAAGGCAAGGGTTGTGGTTCGACTTGGAAATACCAAAGTGCCCATGAGGTGAGCCCTTCACAAGGGGAGCACCACCTTGGGCCAGCCACAACCTTGTCCCCCCCCCCCCCATGGAGGGCGGCGCACATCCCACCAAAAAAGCCTCCATGAAACAAGGATGCTCCCTAGACAAAAAGCCATCAAACAAGCTGCCCATGATTCGTGGGATCTTGTCCCCTCGCGCTGGGACAAGATGTTTTTCACGACTGTTTTTTTCTGGAAAACATCCAGAAGGTCCCAGAATATTTTTGGCACCCTGTAAAATTATTCTGGGCACGTTCCAAAATATTTACGTTATGGTGGTTTAATTTAGAAACATCTTCATTTACACCGAAAACAATTCCGGCAGCTCCAAAACATTTTCGGTATTTTTCTCCGAAAAAATTCTAGAAGTTACCAGAACAATTTGGCAACCTCCAAAAAGTTCCTGGCGTGTGCCGAAACCTATTTGGCTCAATTGTTTAATCCAAAACAACTTTTCAGTTTTAACGAAACTTTTCCGGTGTTCTCTCCGGAACTTTTCCGTTGTCTCCAAAACTTTTTCGGTGACATTCTCTCAGACTCCCTGTCTAGTATTTATCAGATAGATGACCCTTAAGCATGTGACCCTGTAGGTTCGGTGAAATATAGACATGACCAGAACACTTTCCGATCAATGATCAACATCTGAGCTGTGGACACCCATATTGACCCCTATAACCACATGAATAAATATTCGAGTGAACCTCCAGTTGCCGTGTGCTATTCCTGTTGCTTCGCGATATGTTACAGACACCCGAGGTGAGACTTATCGGCATCCCCGTGAATCAACAATTGTCCACTATGCCAGTTACCTCGTTACCGGTCTTGTTCTATTTTCTCGTTTCCGCGTTCCGGCATCCCCGTGATCAAATCACATTGTGTCTGGCTGGACGATGATGGATACCATAACACCGAGAGGGGCCCAAGAATATCTCTCCATCGTCGAAGGATCAATTCCCAATCCTGAGCTATCTCGTTCCTTGTCATACTTTCCCATGAACCCATAAGCCGCCGTAATAGCCACCCAGTAACGGATGACGATTAGCAAAACCCCAAAGTTCATGAAGCAAGAACGAAGGAACTCGACACTCTCATGGTCTAAGGAATTATGCAAACATTAACTTTCTCTATGTTATTAACCGTTAACTTGTGAAGGATGTATCTCATAGCATAACATCAATTCGTGTCGATTCAACACAAGTGTTCTTCTAACATTGTGCCCTCAAAGTTGCCGGCATAGTCATGCCCATGATCAAAAAACAGGACCATCATGCAACACTTGAGCTAGTCTTAGAGGCATGACTAGGAATACATTTTTCTGTTTATTATACCACACATGCAAATGAGTTTCCCTCCGAGCCTCATGGTTATTGTAGACTCGAGAATCAATGCTGTTATAGCATGGAACGTAAACATCAATTACAAACTTGGAGATACAAAATGACTATTATTACTGCCTCTAGGGCATATCTCCTACAGACTCCCACTTGCACTAGAGTCATAATCTAGTTACATGTCTTCCCTAACACCAATGGCTATCCGGTGTTGCTCATGCTTTGCTCGTGGTAGAGGCTTTGTTATCGGGTCTGACATGTTCAGATCTGTGTGAACTTTGCATACTTTCACTAAACCCTCTTCGACATGATATCGAATGAGTTTATATTTGCATTCAATATGTCTTGTCTTATGGTGAGAACATGGCTCCCTTGCCTGAGCCATGGCGCCACTATTATCACAATAGACCTCCATTGGATCCAGAGCACTTGGAACCACACCAAGGTCTTCAAGAAATTGCTTGATCCAGATTGCCTTCTTGGAGGCTTCTGAAGCAGCAACATGTTCTGCCTCCATCGTAGAATCCTCCACAGTCTTTTGCATGGAAGTTTTCTAGTCAACTGTGCCACCGTTCAATATGAAAACATAGCCTGATTGATATTTGAAGTCATCTGGGCCAAACATTAAGCCTGCATCAGTGTAACCACTTACAATGAGCTCTTCATCACCTCTGTACACAAGGAGCAAGTCCTTGGTCCTTCTGAGGTACTTAAGAATATTTTTGACTGCGGTCCAGTGTTCCAATCCTGGATCATTTTGGTACCGGCTGCTAACACTTAGCGCATAGGAAACATCCAGTCTTGTACATAGCATGGCATACATAACAGAACCAGCTGCTAAAGCATATGGAACATCATTCATTTGTACTCACTCATCGAGAGTCCGAGGACACTGATTCTTGCAAAGCACTGTGCCAGGTGACATGGGGAGTAGGCCTTTCTTGGAGTTCTCCATGTTGAACCTTTTCAACACCTTGTCAATGTACATGCTTTGGCTAAGTGCTATTAGGAGTCATGATCTATCTCTATAGATACTGATGCCCAATACATATGCCACTTCACCTACGTCTTTCACTGAAAAACTCTTCTTCAATGATTCTTTCATTTTGCTAAGAAAATTCATGTCATTTCCAATCAACAATATGTCATCCACATATAAATTAGAAATGCTTTTGCGCTCCCACTAAACTTCTTGTAAACACAAGATTCTCCGCCATTCGTAATGAAGCCAAACTCTTTGACTACTTCATCAAAACAAATATTCCAGCTGCTTGATGCTTGCTTCAGACCATAAATGGCCTTCTGAAGCTTGCATACCTTGCTAGCATCCTTAGAAACGACAAAACCTTTAGGCTGTATCATGTATACATCTTCTTTCAGATTTCCATTTAGGAAAGCCATCTTGACGTCCATCTGCCATATTTCATAATCAAAATAGGCAGAAATTGCTAGTAATATCGGTACAGACTTAAGCATAGCGACGAGCGAGAAAGTCTCATCGTAGTCCACTCCTGGAACTTGCGTGAACCCTTTCGCTACAAGTCTAGCTTCATGGATAGTAATGTTACCATCCGCATCTGTTTTTCTTTTGAAAATCCATTTACAACCAATGGGCTTTGCGCCTTCTGGAAGTTCTACCAAGTTCCAAACTTGATTTTTGTACATGGATTCCATTTCAGATTTCATGGCTTTGTGCCATTCCCTTGAGCTGGGCCCCACCATCGCTTCCTTGTAGTGCGCAGGTTCATCGTCTTCAAGGACGAAGATTTTGTTATGAAACCACTCAGGTGGCACGATGGCCCTATCTGATCTGCGTTGTTCAGTAGCAACATTGTCTGAAGTTTCCGCATCACATGCGACAACTTTTGGCTCGGTTGTAGGGACAATTTGCGGAATTACTTCTGGTTCCTTAGCCATATCAATAGTTGCCGAAGATTCAGTAATCTCATTAAGTTGTACTGTCATCCCACTTAATTCTTTAGGGAGAAATTCGTTCTCAAGAAAGTGTGCAACTTTTGCAACAAACACTTTGCCCTCGGACTGGTTGTAGAAGGAATACCCAATGGTGTTATTAGGATAACCTACAAAGTAACATTTGCCTGATCTGGGATCGAGTTTGCTTGGTTGTAAACGTTTTACATAAGCTTCACAACCCAAAATTTTAAGATGCGACACACTGGGTTTCTTCCCATTCCACATCTCATGTGGTGTCGTCTCAATACACTTAGACAGTGCTCTGTTTAGTGTGTAAGCGGCAGTGAGTAGTGCAAGACCCCAAAAGGATATTGGCAGATCTGTAAGAGACATCCTCGACCTTACCATGTCTAACAGGGTTCGGTTACGTCATTCAGACACTCCATTTCGCTGTGGAGTTCCGGGAAGTGTAAGCTGTGAAATGATTCCACGGTCACTTAGATGTTGGCTAAACTCATGACAAATATATTCGCCCCCATGATCTGATAGTAGAAACTTAATCCTTTTGTTATGATGATTTTCTACCTCATTCTAAAATTCTTTGAACTTTTCAAAGGTTTCCGAATTATGCTTCATCAAGTAGATATATCCATACCTATTCAAATGATCAGTAAAAGTCACGAAGTAGAAATACCCACCCCGTGCGATTGTGCTCATTGGACCACATGCATCACTATGTGTTATTTCCAACAATTCATTCGCCCGTTCAGGATGACCCGTGAACGGCGTCTTGGTCATTTTCCCCATCAGGCAAGCTTCACATGTGTCAAATGATTCAAAACCAAAAGACGGTAAAACTCCATCTTATGGAGTCTTTACATGCATTTCTTTCTGATGTGGCCAAGGCGACAATGCCGCCAAAAAATGGTGGTATCAGCCTTCTTAAGGGTTCTAGCATTCATGTTAAAGACATCATTGCCACATTCAAGATTTTGTATGAAAAGGCCCCCAACAATTGGTGCAAATCCATCAAACATATCCTTACCATAAAGTGGACAACCATTGTTCTCAGACTTGTACGAATACCCATCGTGTACCAAACATGATCCAGAGATAATGTTTCTACACAATCCTGGAATAAAATAATAGTTACTTAGTTCTAATATAAATCCTGAAGGGAGACGTAGAGGCATAATGCCGACGGCTTGAGCGGTGATCCCAGCACCGTTCCCGACGCGCATCATGACTTCATTCTTTGCCAGCTTGCGCACCTTCTAAAGCCCCTGTATCGAGTTGCAAATGTGAGCAACCGATCCGGTATCAAATACCCAAGACTTAGAATTTTTCGCTAGCAAGCAAAACGTCAATGACATTAACATGTATAACAGTTATACCTTTTCTGATTTTTTCGAACTTCTTATCTGCCAGGTACTTCTTGCAGTTTCTCTTCCAGTGTCCTGTGCCCTTGCAGTAGAAGCACTCAGTTTCAGTCTTGGCTCTGCCCTTAGAGTTTCTTTGGGAGCCGGTTTTACCGGCGCCCTTGCCCTTCTTGGACTTGCCTTTCTTTTTGAAACTGGCGGTTTTATTCACAAGCAACACTTGCTTGCGATTTTTCTGCAGTCCTCCTTCCGCAGTTTTCAGCATGGCAAGCACCTCATTCGGTGTCTTCTCCATCCCACTCATCGTGTAGTTCATGATAAAACCATCATAAGACGGGGGGAGTGAAGCAAGCAACAAGTCCATCATATGGGCCGGTGGAATTGGAAATTCCAGGGTTTAAAGCCATTCAGCGTAGCCAATCATATTGACCACGTGTTCGGCAACTGAACTGCCCTCAACCATCTTGCAATCCCTCATGGTCTTCGTGATATCAAAACGTTCAGACTGTGCATTTTGCTTGTACAGAGCATCCAATTCCCGGATCATATCACGGGCGTTATGGAATTCAAAACGTTTTTGAAGCTCTGGACTCATGCAAGCTAGCATGAGGCACTGCACTAAGTTGAATCATCATCCTTAGTGGCCCAGACATTTTGTTCATCTTCCGGGGCAGTTGCCGCCGGTTTAGCTGGAAGAGGCATTTCAAGCACATATATTCTCTTAGCGCTCCTAAGGACAATCCTCAGGTTACGGACCCAGTCCGCATAGTTGTTTCCAGTCACAGCTAACTTCTCTTTCTCTAACATCGAGCCTAAGTTGAACGTGGAGTTGCGAGCCATTTGATCTACCACGGCAAACACAAGTTTGACTTAGACTTTGTTCATAATTAATTTGCACTAGTGAATAAACAATTTTATTCTAAGGTACACTCCCACTCAAATCAATATCTCTCATAATTGATTGCGAGTGATTCAAGATCCAATTTTCAATTCAACGCCAAGGATGTATCCATCTCAAGTGACGAGAATTTCAATTGGTAGGCCAACTTGGCAATCACATCTCTATGTGACTCTTGTTCATCTTTCGATGGGCATGTTCCGAGCTCAGGACGATCCTTCGGAATGTCAAGACAACCAAGTGATCTTGCTGCAAGGTCTCAACTCACCCGCCTCACACTTCTCTAATCGTTCATACCCATGTATCCATGTGATACCCCAAAGAGATAGGTGCCGTGATGGTGCTACACTTGGGAGAACACTAACTACTTGATATTTTTAGTGAGAGATCACCCTAATAAAAAGCGACTACCACGCTATCAAAAGGGTGCATCATAAGGGATAAACATCTCAGGCAATTCATAATAGCATGATGTGGTATAGCCCTTTCTGACGGAGATGTCTTTAATTTCTTCGTCTTCGGCATTTGCGTCGGTGTTCACCTTCACGAAGATTGCCACCACCTTGTCGATGCACCAGATAATATTGCTATCTCTATAGCTAATAAATATAATGCATTACATAAGGTTGACACGTAGGTCATTAAAGTAACAATCATATGGCTCCAACCATCATGCCGAATCATGACACACAGGTCATGTTAATTAATTTTACATTATATAGTCATCTCATAAATAATCAAATTGAATATGAGCATTGCTATACCACATCTCATGCACGTCACATGTTATCCTGCAAAACCAAGGTAGACGCCTCTAATCGGTTTATGCAAAAATTTATTTTACGTGGCTTCTAAGGTTTTGACTTAAACCGCAGCTACCAATGTTTATCATCAAGTATGATTATTCAAGTTTCTAGATTAATTTTGCGGGGCATATGAAACACGAGATAATAAAATCTCGAGCCCCATACTGAACTTCGTCATACGCAAGAACCCCGTGCAGATCATATCTGCATTTCTCTCGAGTCTACGAAACATCCATCTTTCTTTAACTAAAGTAGAACCCAAAGACACTGAAGCACTTCATTGATCTGTCAACCAGCATACTCAGGAGCAGCATGGAAGGATCGCGGATTGCCAGAACATTGTAAGATTCTACCATGCTGTCAAGATCAAGACTACACAAATTCAAGGGAAGCAATAGGAACATTGTGTAACAAATTTCATCTGCTACCCGCATAAATAATTTTCAGCAATAGATGTCTATCTACTACAAAATTATATTATGCAATACCCATACATCTCTATATATTCTAGATCAAAAACTGCATCTACGCATAGCATGGCACATGATGCCACTGTTGGGAATGCGACAGAAAACAAAAAAAATCGGTACTGCGAGCACGCCCAGGATCACTATGGAGATGCATACAAGGTTTTTGATCTGATGATACCGACTAAGAGCACAGCGGAAGTAGAGTCGATGTAGATCGTTGGTGCAGATCCCCGCAGCTAGGATTTACAACCTCCCAACCGCGAGGATGTTCTCCCTCGTCTGCTTCTCGGACAGCCCTTCGGCAGGCGGTCGGACAGTCCCTCGGACGGTGTCACGGACAGCCCTTCGGGAGGACATTCAAACAGCCCCTCGGGCAAAAGATCGAACCGACGACCTCTCTACGGGGTTGCACACATACGGTGCTATCTATCCAGTAGGGCTTCGCCGTCCAGAACTAGTTCCTGCCGGAACCCAGACAGCCTTTCGGCTCTACAAAACTATTTTGGTGGGAGGGAGGGTGAAGGCCAGATCATGCATGGCATATGTTTGAGAGTGAAGAGTGTGGATGGAGAGCTCCTCTCCACCTCCTTATATAGGCCAAGGCAAGGGGTGGGGTGGGACTTGGAAATACCAAAGTGCCTATGAGGTGAGCCCTTCGCAAGGGCATAAGTGGAAAGCAAGTGGTGCTCCCTCGGGAGCACCACCTTGGGCCGGCCACAACCTTGTCCCCCCCCCCCCCCCCCATGGGGGGGCCCCCACATCCCACCAAACATGCCTCCATGAAACAAGGATGCTCCCTAGACAAAAAACCACCAAACAAGCTGCCCACGATTCATGGGATCTGGTCCCCTCGCGCTGGGACAAGATGTTTTCCGCGACCGTTTTTTCTGAAAAAATTTCGGAAGGTCCCAGAACATTTCCAGCACCCTCTAAAAGTATTCTAGGCACGTTCCAAAACATTTCCGGTATGGTGGTTTAATTTAGAAACATCTTCATTTACACTGAAAACAATTCCGGCAGCTCCGAAACATTTCCCTTTTTTTTCCGAAAAAATTCCAGAAGTTACCAGAACAATCTGGCAACCTCCAAAAAGTTCCCGGCGCATGTCGAAACATTTTTGGCTCAATGGTTTAATCCGAAACAACTTTTCGGTTTTACCGAAACTTTTTCGGTGTTCTCTCCGGAACTTTTCCGTTGTCTCCGAAACTTTTCCGGTGACTTTCTCTTAGACTCACTGTCTAGTATTTAGCAGATAGATGACACTTAAGCATGTGACCCTATAGATTCGGTGAAATATAGACAAGACCGGAACACTTTCCGATCAATGATCAACATCAGAGCCGTGGACACCCATATTGATCCCTATACCCACACGAATAAATATTCGAGTGAATCTCCAGTTGCCGTGTGATATTCCTGTTGCTTCACGATATGTTACACACACCCGAGGTGAGACTTATCGGCATCCCTGTGAATCAACACTTGTCCAATATGCAGTTACCTTGTTACCGGTCTTGTTCTCTTTTCTCGTTTCCGCGTTCCGGCATCCCCGTGATCAAATTACATTGTGTCTGGCCAGATGATGATGGATACTGTAACACCGAGAGGGCCCCAAGAATATCTCTCCATCGTCGGAGGAGCAATTCCCAATCTTGAGCTATCTCGTTTCTTGTCATACTTTCCCATGAACCCGTAAGCCGCCGTAATAGCCACCCAGTAACGGATGACGTTTAGCAAAACCCTAAAGTTCATGAAGCAAGAACGAAGGAACTCGACACTCTCATGGTCTAAGAAATTATGCAAACATTAACTTTCTCTGTGTTATTAACCATTAACTTGTGACGGATGTAACTCATAGCATAACATCAATTCGGGTCGATTCAACACAAGTGTTCTTCTAATATTGTGCCCTCAAAGTTGCCGGCATAGTCATGCCCATGATTAGGAAAACAGGACCATCATGCAACACTTGAGCTAGTCTTAGAGGCAAGACTAGGAATACATTTTTCCGTTTATTATATCATATGTGCAAATGAGTTTCCCTCCGAGCCTCGTGGTTATTGTAGACTCGAGAATCATTGCAGTTATAGCATGGAACATAAACATCAATTACAAACTTGGAGATACAAAATAACTATTATTACTGCCTCTAGCATATCTCCTAGACTGCCCGACGGACACTTGGTAAAGCTGCTCGGTGTTTACTGAGTGTCACCCACTGGACACTCGGTAAAGCGGAGACACGCGGCGTTGCTGGGCCAATCCAGCTTTACCGAGTGTAAGGAGCTGGGCAACGATGCTGGCACTTTACCGAGTGTAAGGAGCTGGACACTCGGTAGAGCGAGGACACGTGGCTACACTTTACCGAGCGTTTGCACACGCGAACACTCGGTAAAGTGCCAATTTCCTCTTCTCATTTCCCATTAACTTTTTTTTGCCGATTGTCACGTTTTGCCGAGTGTTTCTTAAGCACATGGTATAATACATCTTTGCCGAGTGTCCATGGAAAAACCCTCGACATAGCTGTCTTTGCCGAGTGTACATTTGCCGAGTGTGACACTTGGTAAACCTTTTGCCAAGTGTATTTTGACCTTTACTGAGTGTCCGTGACACTCGGTAAAGAAGCCGATTCCGATAGGGACAGTACATATTGAGTATTGACAATTGACATCTTGTGGCTTTACAAATTTACAACAATAATTGTGGCTTTACAAATTTACAATAATAATTTAGGACCGTAAGTTATTAAGTTGCTGACTCGCTATATCATTCACAATCCGTGTCAACTTTGGTAAATATGGCAATTCCCGATACCAAATCGAAACATATCTTAAATTATACTGTATTTACCGAATTACTAATACTGTACATACCGTACCAACCATATTTCTCGAACAAACCAAACGAACAGCCTTAGCAGAATAGGGGAGAAATGAATCCAAATGCCCGAACGACCCTACCTACGAGGTCCAATTTCAGTGAATTTTTTTTGATTCTGTAGCGAACCACAAAAATCGGAAAACAAATTTCAGGCCTTCGGCATTTTACCCGGCTCATCAAAATTAATAGCCGCCACGGAACTTGAAATTTATATACTCTTGTGAATCAGACCGAGTACACTTAAAATTATATTGTGTATAAATTTTGCCGAACATATCCAATATTGGTCTTGTATTCTTGGTCATGATTTTTTTTTTCATAAATTCCGGTGCAATTGAATGTTTAATTAGAGTGGTCAAATTAACGGTCCGTGTTTAAGGAGGGGTTGGATATAAAAAAGTAATGTTTCACACTTGGTCATCCACCTACATCCCCGTGTACTCGTTTCCGGTCTTTAGAGATGCATGGTTCAACATTGGACGGTTCAAATAATCTTGCTTGCATCAGATGGTTGGCGTTGTTTTCACGCGTGTAATCTAAAGCTAACCAAAGGTCTCCGTTGGCGCTTAAAAAAGGAGTGTGCAATAAATACAGACCCCACGGCGAATAAGATTCCCGGGTTCCATCACCATCAGCCCTACCTTGCCAGCCTTTGAATATGGATGCTTCTACCAAATGGAATAATACAATATAGACCTGTACACCCAACAGAAAAGGGAATAATGGACAGAACACCAAACAATTCTAAGGGGATTGTTCTTTTGCACCATGCTTACTACAAAATCCTAAATGTTAGAATACAACTTGTAATAGGATTAAGACTCCTACTCGGTTTGTAATAAGTCTAGGTCAGGTGCGGCTTGGCTCTTATATCTACTTCTTGTACCGGCACAATATTGCATCAACAATTATACAATTCTATATGGTATCAGCCTTACGATCCTAGGGTATGGCTAACCCGCCGGCCCCGCCACCGTTGCCGCCGCCCGGCTACTTCGAGCGGCGCGCCGCCATCGTCGCCTCCAAGGTCGTCACGGCCGCGGCCTCCTCCGCCTCTACCTCTACTCTATCTCTACCCCCACCAATACCCCCTTCCATCTCCTTCACCGACACCATCTCCGATATTAGCCCCTACATCTCCGTAACCCTAGACCTCACTGCTCACAACTACTACCATTGGCGTCATCTCTTCGACGTCCACCTTGGGCGATGCAATCTTCGCTCTCACGTTGCCGACGACTCTCTTCCTCAACTTCATGATCCGCAATGGGTCAAGGATGATCTCTCCATTATTCAATGGATCTACATGCGAGTCTTTCTCTGATCCTTCTCTTTATCGTAGTCTTATCGATGCACTTCAGTATCTCACTCTCACTCGTCCTGAAATTTGTTTGCTGTCCAACAAGCTTGTTTATACATGCATGATCCTCGTATTCCACACTTCAATCATGTCAAACGTATTCTTCGATATCTCAAAGGCACACTAGACTTAGGTCTTCATATCAACAAATCCTCTCCCACCTCCTTGACAGCTTACTCTGATGCAGACTAGGCTGGTTGTCCAGATACTCGTAGGTCCACATCCGGATTTTGTGTTTTTCTTGGTAACAATTTGGTTTCTTGGTCTTCAAAAAGGCAGGTTACAGTCTCCCGCTCGTCTGCTGAAGCTGAGTACCGCGGTGTGGCTCATGCGGTTGCTGATACGGTTTGGTTGCGCCAGTTGCTGTCGGAGCTGCACCGTCCTATTGAGCAAGCTACCATTTGTTTACTGTGATAATATTTCAGCTGTCTACATGTCAGAGAATCCGGTTCAACACCGTCGCACCAAGCATATTGAGATTGACATTCATTTTGTTCGAGAGAAGGTGGCTCTCGGTAAAGTTTGCGTTCTCCACGTGCCTACTTCTGCTCAGTTCGCTGATATCTTTACTAAAGGCCTGGCGACTACTCCGTTTCAAGACATTCGTTTCAGTCTCAACGTCGTCGAGCTTACCATTGACACTGCGGGGGGATGTTAGAATACAACTTGTAATAGGATTAAGACTCCTACTCGGTTTGTAATAAGTCTAGGTCAGGTGCGGCTTGGCTCTTATATATACTTCTTGTACCGACACAATATTGCATCAACAATTATTCAATACAATTCTACACTAAACGATAACCCATTATTTACCTTTATTTGACTATCAAAATTTCTGAAAATGTTTTTTTTGTGCCATTTGAGTGGAAATGAAAGACGAGTATTATCATATATTTTTCAAAAAAAATTGAAACTTTTAAACCATATTTTAATACACTTCTCGTTCCCCCAATATGTTGTACTACCATTAAATTGACATATGTGCAGTGAAAAGGAGCACATCCAAAGTGTGACAGGGACCTGTGATGTTTCTACAAATACGAAGGAATAATGGACACTTGTACATCCAATCCATAAAGGAAAAAAAAAGGAATTATCAACATAAACATCATCAGGGCATGTACAATAGTCATACATAAGCTGTCTGCAAGAGATGTCACATCAGATTTTTTGGTGATGTGGAGGAAAGTGGAATAAGAGAGAAAGAGTTCGCCTATAGCTCTACAGACAGTTTGTAGGATTTTTACAAACAGCTTACAGTCAAAAAAAAAATCCGGTTGTATATATAGATAATGTCTGTAATTCATACTCAAAAATGGTAATTGCTAAAAATAGACTAATTACAGTTAGACTATCGTGTGAGTCATCTATAGTGGTGTCCATAAGTGATGGGGATAGGTACTACAGAGAGTGTATGTCTAGACTATAGACTACCGTACATATCCTCACAACGTCTTGTCGCCCGACGACCTATTAGAATGAATTGCAGTTGTCCTTTTTGTTTTGTGTTCTTATTCCTGATTGTGACTTGCCCCATCATCCTTAACCGATGGTACATAATGCAAACCAACACTGAAAGAACCCCCACACCCCGCAAAAAAGAGAAAAAGACCCCGTTTGATCAGATGTAATCAAAGGTGAGTTCTACATCTTTTTCTTCCTTTTTGTTGCATTTAACCGATTATTTTTTTAACTTACCAATGATGTTTGTTTACAAACCTGTCTTGATCTTATAAACATCTGTTGTTAAGTTATTGCATCTTCTTTTGAATTGAATGGAGTTGACAGAGTTCCCTTAGGTGTTGCATCCTTCACTGCTGCAGTTGTCTAAAGATTGCAACAGACGCCAGGAGAAGGACGCCCCTCACTGCTGTTAGTCTCGTCGCGCACGCAGCATCACGCCCCTGCTGCAAGGGAAAGAAGTGGGAGGTCAGTAGAGCTAAGGAAGGAAGAGAGGATAGGAAGGCCGTTCCTAATCCATTGCGTGGGTAACAAATCTCAACCGGTTGCCAAGTTATATGATGTGTTTTGGTTGGATTTTGTTAATCTGTGATTTTTAAGCTTTATTTGCCTCTAACACGTCCCAATTCGCGAGTTGTGGTGTTTCGCACAGTTTAGATCTAACAACTGGAGGGTGGTTTTATTAGAGAGTTGTGGGGTTGTTTGGATACCTAGATTATAGAGAATTAGTTCTCCTTAAAGATGATTTCTATGTAAAAACCTAAAACATTGTTTGGATTATCTAAATAACTTATGGATGTATAAAAGTAAGTTTTACAAAAGCTCAAAAACCAAGTAAAAACGAGTTTCCTATATACAGCGGGAGATCCACGAAGCCGACGTGCTCATTGTTGTCAGCTCCGCCGGCCATGACAGGAGCTCGACAAAGCCGTAAGCCGCCGTTGCCGATCTCCTCAGGTGCCTAGAGCAGGTTGGGGTGCTCAATCTAGACCAGCGCCTCCATGGCTTACCTGGACTCCGGCCACGCTTCAACCACCGTTGTGGTCCCGTCCTCCTCTTGGTACGACGTATCCGCACCGCCCGACGTGTTTCGTTGTTCCGGGTGAATCTATCTAGCAGCTAGTTGGCTAAGCCAGCTTGCTACGTGCGTTCCCGACCTCCAGGAGAATCAATCAAGTGCTTACGTCGCCTACTTGTGTCTGGCCAGAAAGTAATCTGTGAGCTGCATGTACGTGTTGTCGCTGCTTGCCACATCGTCCCGGCGCCCGCAAACGAAGCAGAGCACGATCAAAGCTAGCAGCGCGATCGACCGCCCCGATACACGCGCCAGGAGCCGTTTACTTTTCTTCTCTTGCACCGGCAGGATGACGGCGCTGCCGAGGGGCCGAGCTGGTTGTCGAATGTTGACCCAGTGAGCGGGGTGGCGTCTCCATGGATTGTTTTTTCTCCAAAACAAAGAACTCAATAATTGTGTGTTTCTATTTTTCCCATCCAAACAAGGTATTGTATGTACTTATCTTAACAGAAAAACTAATCAAAGCTGGTTTTTCTAAAAATCCTTCAAATACTCGTTTTCTAAAATCTCGTCTTTAATTCTCTATATCCAAACAATTACTATAGGTACCTTAGTAGAGCTTTGCTTCAGTACACCCCTCTCAGTTCACTTGAAAAGGATAGTTTGATACATAATTAATTATCTGAAAGTACGGCTACCCAATCAGCTCATGCATGCATGTCTCACAACAATATCCGACTAATTAGTTGCAATCAAGAACCAGATTCTTCCTTTTTTTTAAACAATCTGATTCTTTTCCCCATCTCTCTCTCTCTCTCTCTCTCTCCGCATATGTGTATTGCTTCAAATTAATGCGAGCGAGAAATAAAAAATCGCTATGTAGCCAGTGGCTTCTTCAAATTAACGGCAGTGGCTTATGCGGTGATGGCTGATTTGAGCGCGGAGAGCAACGAGATTGAACAGATCTGGGCTTTTTTGTTGTTGAATCTAGCGATCTGGACCTAACAAATCGAATTGATTTTCAGCACTAGGTAATTCCACAACTGAAGAGGTAAGTATAGTAGTCTCAACCATTGATCTGTATCGAAATGAAAGTCACAATCTTTTTTATGGCCGCTGTATCGAACCAAACCTCTGCTTCCTAAGCTTTCCATCAAGTTAAAGACCACGAAAAACGCTGGATATAGAAACACTTATGGTAATCTGAAGATCCCTGTGTTGCAGTTTCACGCTAAGTTGGGCAGTGACCTTGTTAAGGTTTTTTGCATGGGTAGAATTTTTTTTTTGAGGAAGTAGATGGCAGAATTTTACTCTCAGGTGTACATGAAAGTTTCATTAGTTTTTATGCAGATAACTTTGGAGTATACCTAATCTCTGCATTAGGTGTTGAATAAAAATACTTGTGATCTTGCTGTTAAAAAAAATACAGAGTTCTACAGTGCGCTGTTTTCTTATAAGTAGATGCTGTAATTTCAGAAGCTTGAGCAAATAAGACGGACTGGTCTTCAAGTCTGTAGAGTGAATATGAATACATATTAGAGCATAAATAGTTTTTATATATATATATCCCATTATCATCCATATGTCCATATAGACTATCATATAAAAAAGATTCCTCTTCTATATCTCTTTCATCTCCAACGGATAGTCTATATTCACATCCACTATATTGTCTCTCCTATATTTTAATAATATTTTATAACTACTAATTCAACTACCATTTCCACGGCAGAATTCATCTGATTTGGAATTTTTTTCTCTTTTCCAATTTGGCATAGGGAACCGCTCAGGATATTCTACGAACCACTGTCCAGGTGGACCCCCTCCAATGAGATGGCTGAATTCTGTTAGGTACTGGTTTTGTGTTCACCTTCCAGCTTGTCTGATTACTCTGAATGCAAAATCCTAGCTGGAAGGTACATGTATATCTAACATGTAGTGTAATCTCTCTACTTGTGAGTAGTCTGGTAACTCACATAATGCTGGCTAATAAAAACATGCTAGCGAGATCTAGTTTTAAAGTGATAAGTATTTCTCGAACTGCCCGGTACCTCACACAATCCCGAGCTTGGTAACCTCTGAGCTCCAAAAACATCATTGAGAACACCCGACTGAGATAGGTTTTCAAACCGATAAACACATATTAGGCTATGCTTATATATTTCGACAAAGGGTGGATTATATTGGCACAAAAAGGAGCATCAAGAAGATACAAACTCAAAGAGCACACACCCGGCCTCTGCATAATTAGAATGCACACAGCCGACACCAAAGCATGCACACAAAAAACACACCGAGAAATAACAATGTCATATAAGACCAAAGCTATGCGTTAGCGAGGAAAAAAAAAACCAAAGCGATCAGATCCACGATCGGCAAACTAGAGCAATGACCATATCCGGACCAACCATCTCATGACACCACACAGACAACGAGGTTCTTCAACTGCAATGCCTTCAAGAAAGGAGTGACATTGAAGCATCGCCGTCACCGGATCCAACCACCGAGGCCATAATCTAGGTTTTCACCCTGAAGAATCAATCTGAGCATATCCGAGCAATGCATTGAATAAGGTAACGACATAAAAAAAATCTCCATTGCCAGATATAACCAGCTCGGGTCAGACCTAGGCTTTCACCCCAGAGCTCGCGACCGTGAGCTTGAGTAGCACCACCATCGAAGTCACTCAAGTGCTGTCGCCACCACTTTTTCGTGATACCAGCAGCTACACGCGATGCGACCACCGCCGCTGCACAACCAATCCTCTACGTCAAGTCGTCACCGCTAATTTGCATCTAACCGACGAAGTCAACCACTTAATCTTGAGAGATGAACACTCCCGAAGATCTTGCAGTGACCACCGCCGTCGTGGTGCCGTAAGGGGGTCACTGCAGCACAGTATGCAGTCACCCCCACTCGGCCGACCGGATCTAGATCACCAACCCCAAGCCATGGATTGTGGCGCCGCCGGCCGGTCACCGCTCTCGTAGAAGTCCAGCACCTCGCCGCCGTGATCCACCTCCCAGGAGAGAGCCCGACGCCCGCCGGCCCATCAGCACCGCCTCATGGCCCGATATGCCGGCCACCAGACAGGGGTTGCTGCCTCGATTACGGGCGCTACAGCCAAGCAGCCGAGCACCCACCACCGTGCCGGATGGCCACCGTCCCCAAGAGCACGACTAGCCGCCAACATGACCGCCAGATCAAGGCACCAAGCCAGAATCCCTCGAGCGTCGGGCCACCCCTTCAACCATTGCGCTAGACCACCCTACCGTGTCGCCAAGGAAGGTCGCCACCAGATGCACCGCCCGGGGCCGCCGCCCCGGCTTTCGCTGCCGTCCTGTAAGTCTGTCGTGCCTGTCAAGATGACACGCCACACCAAAAGGAGCTCGCCCTACCACTGCCGTCCGCTGGGGCAGGCTTCACCCGCCGGCCTCATCCGGTAGTGGCCAGGGACGGAGAGAGGGAAGGGTTGTGGCGGCGACTGCTGGGTTCACTCATGCCCCTGCCCTAGAGAGCGACGCGAGCTTCTTTTCAGGATCGGGGCGTTTCGTTTGTGCTACTCTTAATAAAATTTGGGAGAGAATTTCACTTCTCCCAGCCTCTGCACCAATTAGGGATGCACGCAGGCTATGCTTATTGTAAGAGGAATAGAGAGGAGATTGGTGGAATTGTTCATATATTGCATGATCCTTGTGGGCGTATATATAGTAAGTACATGACCTTTTTGAAGTACAAGGCAAGGTAGAATAAATCTTACGCTATCCTATGTGTCCTAAATAATCATGATGCTCAACAGCCCCCCGCAGTCACAACGGTAGCGACGCAGACGGTGAGACTAGAGAAGAATCTGATGGTTGTAAGCCGATGGACATCCCCCCACAGTCGTAACGGTCGATGCATCACGGAAGTTGTGGCTGGAGTGAAAACTAACGAGGTTGATCAAGCAAGGCGGTAGGCCTTTGTGCCGATGTCGATGTAGTCGAGAGCATAGGGTGGTGTAGCCATGGTCGAGCTAGCCATGCGAGGGACACCATGGTCGATGTCGAGTCGGGGGTGGCCGGTGTCGAGGTAGTCGCCATGGAGCCGCAGGCGCAAGGAGGCGTCGTGTTAGTCATGGGCGCAGTTGTGCACAAGGAAGAAGACGGGGTGAACGAGGCGCTGCGCCGGGTTTGCCAAGCCCGGGGACACGTCATGGAAGAAGGCACGCGTTGATGTTGGCAGCACCGGGCATGCGTTGACGGGAAGAAGTTGGTGTTGACGAGGCGCCGTGTGGCGCCCCGCCTGATTGCCACTGTAGCCAGACGGTCGCCACGCATACCAGCCCAGGAAATCACTCTGGCATGCGCGTTTAAAACAAGTATCATGAACACAGGCATTTCAATCATTGGATATATAGGTCTTACATGATATCTTACAAGAGTGATGGCAGTGGAAAATCTCTATCTCAGGCAGCATGGTCCTGGTGCGGCTCCAATCCACAGAGATCTGACTGGGTTACGCTCCTAGCTCGCGAACGCTCCGGCTCCTTGTCGACGGATGACGGATCCTTATGTGAACCTGGCAACATTGAAGGCCGCTGAGTACTTTTGAATGTACTCGCAAGCAAACCAAACTAACATATACATCAAGCAAAGCAATCCATGGCATTCAAGCATGCATTAGTCATTAGAGCAATATTAATTATCATGGCATAGCATACCTATCTAGCAATATAACTACTAAAGTAAAATACAGTAAAGTAAAGCATATCAAGTAAGTGATCCATACTTCGAATAATCTCAGGATCCAATCCAATGTTGAACCAAATCCAATCCCAACCTTGAGCAGATCCAACTTACTCTCTTCCGGGTTGCCTTACAACCCTCAGAATACTCATGATCCACTGAGTACTTCAGGGCATAAAACGAGTTCTTCCATCATTATTATTACTATTCCGGTTGACCACCTAGAGAGGTCTGGACGGACTTTCCAATACCGTGGACACGGCTATTCGAATAGATTTTACACTCTGCAGAGGTTGCGCACTTTACCCACACCATGGAGCACCTGACCTCGTGATCCCATTTGGGTGGACCAGGGTTGCTCCAACGAAACCTGCCTAACCCGTGACTCCTCCACCGTACCACCGACAATCATACCCTTCTAGGGTCAGGTCCTGCGTGGCCCCTATGTCACCTCGTGACACCTGCCACCGTCGTGGCCAACTAAACTGTCCCAAATGGGGACGCCGGCAAATAACTCAACTGGACTCACAAGGTTATCGTCGCCCACCGGGCCAGGGTAGCACGCACGCATAACCTTCCCTAGTTGGTGGTACCGATAAAAGAGCACGTGATCAGACCAAGTCAAGGCCGTCCCATACCGGTAAATGTGGCTGCACGGATAAGTCCGGACAGGTGACTCTGGATCAACCGACTAGGTTTAGCTTTAGCAATCATTTAACCAGCATGGTTGTTTATCACAATAACTTGAGATGGCAACAATTATCCATAAGGTAACAACTGTGGAAACAAAACAAAATATCTCCATATAACATCATAATGAGTCATTAGTGAAACAAGATTTAAATGGCAAGTTATCACTTTATAAGTTCGAGCTGTAAGTTACGACCATCGGAACCCTTGCACAAAACCGGCAAAGAAACCAGTAGCCACCAGAACGGTCTTTACAACTCATATCTGGGACATTACCGGAATAACTCAACCCCGGATCAAGACGACTGGAAAGCAGCTCAGAGCATGAGACGGTGTTGATAAGAAGAATGTAACAGTTTCCTAAGACATCCGAAAAACAGCTCAGAGCATAGGGTCACTGCTACGGAAAGAAATTCAACAGCTGCCCGCGACGGCCGAAAAGCAGCTCAGAACACGGACAGTTGCTGACAAGAGAAATAAAATTTGGCATCCACCCCGGACAGCCGGAAACAGCTTAGAACACAGGTGTGGTGCCGTCACCGAAGAAAGTGCAAGCAAGGGTTCGTCAGAGTCACATACAGCTCACTACTACACAGACAGGCACAAGCTTATTAATTTAAACATGAAAGAAATATCACAGAGCAATGCTTTAGGGCATATATCAGATGGTCGGCTTGCCTGGGGGTCGAGGAATACTCCGGGAAGAAGTGCGGTGAAGCCGCGGAAGAATCCGCCGAAAAGGATTCCCTCTCGAAAGTGTTGATAGAGGGCAAGGGCAAAATAGGTAGTTTTAGAAAGTGTCAGCATGGTGGAAAAGGTACCATCGCAACGAGCTCGATGAACTGAAGAAGTGAGCGCCGGAATCACCTGAATCGGAGTTATGGTTAAAAAGATGTGGTTGTTTGAAGTGGGAGGGACCTTTTTGTAAATAAAATGCTTCCATACGGGTCCCTGACTGGAAATCTGATGGCGCCTTCTTTGAGTATATGCTTTCCCGAGCGAGAAACGTATTATGAAACGAAACGTTTTCCAGAAGAGAAAACGTCTTCTCCCTAAATACGCTTCCCAAGTGGGAAAACGTACTTCCGCGTATACGTGACCATTTAAACGGCGGGCCCGCGCGCTGAGTCGCCAACAGCTGGGACCCGCGTGCCTTCTCTCTCCTCCCCTGCCTCCTTCTTCCTCCTCCAGGCGCGGCAACAGGGGCGGCTGCCCGCGGTTGAATCCGGCGAGGCCGGGCACGGCGGGCTCAGCCGGCGGTCGGGATGGGTCTGGGGATGGCCGGAGGAGGAAGGCGAGGCTCGGGGGTGGTCGGGATGGTGCTGGGGATGGCCGGAGGAGGTGATTGTGGTGGAGGCAGAGTCGCCGTGGCCGACGGCCATGGAGGTCATGGGAAGCGAGGGGAGGCTCTGGAGAGGAATTGAGGGGTACGGGAGAGAGCTGGGAGGGCGGTGAGGAGGCTGGTGAGGTCGAGGGGTGCGGGGATGGGCCATTTATAGGCAGGCGAGGTGAGGGGATGAGCTCGACCGCGGTGGCGTGCTTATCGCCGCCCTGGAGTGTCGCAGCAACGTGGCTGGACGGTAGCGGTGTCAAGGAGCTTCGCGGAGAGTGGGGAGGCCTTGGGAGAGCTCGAGGAGGAAGGGGACAATGAGGAAGACGACGACGGCGCGGTCACGGGCGGCACAGAACTACGGTGGCGACCGCCGTGGCGCAACGAGAGAGAAGAAGGAGAGGGAAGGTGCTGAAGAGGGTGCACGCGGCTGTGAGGGAGCTAGTCGGCACATTTGGACAAGCTGGGACCGGCCGGAGGTGACATCCCGAGGGGTGCCGTGCACAGAGCGCGCGCTTCTGCATGCCATCCGCGTGGTCACCACGCATACTGCACCCTCTGGCATGCTTCAGCTTGTCACACCTTGTCAACTAGACTCCTCAATGACCAAATAGATGAAATATGGCACTGGAGGGACCAGGAAATGTCCAGGTTGATCGAGAGGACCCTGAATAGCTTCTGGACAGAAGGTGTTTGTAGAGATTTCTGGATGTATCCCTGAGTGAAATGAGCTGGAATTTGGCATGAAGCAATGATCTACCAAGGTGACTACCCTGGTAAGTTTTGGGGCCATTTAGAAAAGAATTGAGGGTACTTGCTATAGAAGGGACCCCACTGGTTAGAAATGAAGATATTGATGCTGTGCTTAAATGGCTGAATGAAATGAGATGAAATTTGGTGGAGGGAAGTTATTTGGATACACGAAGCCACTGTAAAAGTATCATACCATTTGGATACACCAAACTGGTACTTGCTTCACAGAGGTTCCAAATGGACAGAAAATTGAGAAAATTGTTGTGAAAGAATGGATTAATGGATTGAGCTGATTTTTGGTTTCCATGAGTGAGTTGTCAAGGTTAACCACCATGAAAAATTTCAGATCTAATCGATCAAGGGTTCAGCGCTTCCTTTGCAAACTGAAAATCTGGACAGAATTTGCAAATGGATGCTGTGCTCAAACTTTGAACTATGGAACTTGGGTTCTTGATGGAAATGGTGAGGATATGAATAGGGTAAGCTCCACAAATTATTTGGGATTTTTCCAGACTACCAAAATGGTAGTTCCTTTAGAAACTGTCCAAAATGCAATATTGGTATTAAATACGAAAATGCAATTTCCAATATTTAATTATGGCCAATATTTTTATGGGAGCTCAATATGATCACAAAGAATAGCTCCACAAGTTTTCATCAACTTTGGAGATGGATAGATATTTTCCTGGATTTAATTCCTTTAACTGGCAGAAAAAAGAATTAATTATAAATGAAAAATATTGCAAATGGCTTGGCAATATTTTTGCATATCCAGGGTTTATAGATGTGGGATGATTACTGGGAGGAGTTTGGGAGTCAGCAGATCAAAGGAAATTGGGGTTCCTTTGCAACTGGAAGGATTAGGGTTTCCCTTCCGGCAACTCGGAAGATAGGATTTCGGTGGCAAAACCCTGAGAACATGTCTTGGGTGACAGGGTTGAACTGGAGAGAATCTCTGGTTGGATAGGAAAAGCAAGGTTGTATGTCCATCTTCATATACCTAAGAGTTGGAGAAATCCGATAACACCGAGAAAAAAGACGGGAGTCAAATTCCCGCGAAGGAAAAATCCTGGAGCGAAAACCAGGGTGTTACACGCCGCACTAGGTTTGCCAAGCCTGGGGACACGTCATGGACGAAGGCACGCGTCGGTGTTGCCAGCACCGGTCATGCGTAGATGGGGACCAGCAAAGTTGTATGCCATGTCGGAGGGGCCAGCAGAGGAGAACTTGATGATGGTTGCGGCGACAATCAGCATGGGGTAGAAGGTGCCGATGTCGCCCATGGTTGTCGGAGTAGATGAAGTGGTCGGGTAAGATGACAGTGATGCTGGCGATGAGCTGGTGCTGGACGAAGACGAAGAGGTGGACAGTGATGTTGTCGGTGGAACCAGAGACAGCCTGTGGGGGCCACGTCGGTCGCCGGTAGGAGCGCGGCGATGGTGCTCAAAGTAGGCGAGGAAGAACACGATAGCATGACGAAGACTGCGCGGAGTGGACCGCTTGCCGCGGCGCTACGGCCTGAAGGGGCGACGCAGCGGCAGCGTGCGTGTCGAGGCGACGTCGGGGAAGACCTCGAGGCAGTGGCTGGGACCGTGTGCCGCGGGGCTACGGCCCGAAGGGGCAACGCAGCAGCAGCGCGTGTGTCGGTGCAACCACGGGGACGGCCTCGGGGCGGCGACATGGACTGCGTGCCGCGGCGCTATGGCCCGAAGGGGCTATTCAGCGGCAGTGCGGGTGTTGGTGCAGCTGCTGGGACAGCCACGGGGCGGCGGCATTGCGGCCCGATGAGGCGATGCAGCGGCAGCCCTTTGCTTGATTGGTGGAGAGGCGCGCGTACTCAGGACAATCTTAACGGACCTGCGGAGTCGCGCGCAAACGACTGATCAGGTCGGTCGCGCGGCACGAATGAAGCGGATCGCATAGCTCGGGTGATCAGTCCAAACATCCGCGAGCCAGATCAAGAAGAATCGGACAGACGAAGCAGCCGGCCGTGGCAGGGTCACGCAACCCGGGTGTGACAGTTGTGCAGGGAGGCAGATCTGCATGCATGCATGATCATGGAAACTGTACACGAACATGCATGCAAGAACACCACTCCGTGCTTCACTTGCCAGACGGAACCCGTGCTTGACCACGGCCACGCGAGATAACATCAGCGCAGACGCGCGAGAAGCCAGCACCTCCGCCGCGCGGGTGGTCTTGGTCCACGCGGTGTGGGACGACGGGCCAACACAAGACCCCGCGAGCGGCCGTGGAAGCCGCTCCGAAGGAGGTCTGATGGAGTCATCGTCAGGTCTGGGTAGAGGCACGCTGTAGACGACGGATGGTGGTGGGCGACGTAAACCGATCAGAGAAATAAAAAAGAAAAGCACGATCAAAACAATCGGCGAGAGAGAGAAAAATCCAGAGCAAAGGATTGGCAAAAAGATTTTCCCGGACAGCCGATCAACACAATTGGCGGATGAACACTAGGTACGGGTGGCGCAGCCCCGGGTGGAGATCATGAAGATCGACCTCCCTGGGGTGGCGCGATGCGGAAGCTGCGGCAGCTAGGATTTAGGATCGAAGTAAGACTGATACCATGTAAAAGGAATTAGAGAGGGATTTATGAAATTGATTGATTTATGGACATTCATAACAGGCACATGTGTGCCCGTTAGGGAATTTACCCAACGACCAGTAGAAGGCTAACCGCCCGCTCGATCGCTCTCCTTCAATCGGTAGCCCACTCGCTCGATCGAGTGTTGAGGCCCGCTCGCTCGATCGCTCTTCCTTGATCGAGCGTTGTCAAGGCTTCCACCGATTTTTTTCTCCCGGTTTTTATTTTCAATTCTGTTTTCTTACCACATCCGGTTTTATGCCAGTTAATTTAGGCGAAAAGGAAAAAAGAAATAAAGCACTTACAAGGAGACTCGAACTCAGGTCTAATGAGTAGCTACTAAGCCCATTAACCAACTCAACCGTCTTAACTTGTTGTCCACAATATGTAAACAACGAAATTTGAATCCTTCTTCTTTCTACCATCTAAACAAAAAGGCTAATTTTAGCCTTGATAACTTTGGCATGAGCAGCATAATAACTATGACATGTGCATTATGGTTACATTAATATTGACACCCTTGTAACAAAAAAATGACATGATAAAGCTGGTAAATATATCATGAGAAGACCGGTAACTATAGCGTGAGAAGCACGATAAATATAACATGTGCAACATGGTAACTTTGCATAAAATTTAGGGGGGAGGGGCGGGGGCGGTATGTTTGAACAACTCCCCTTCGCAAGGTGAAAGTTATCATGGTGTTTTGCGCATAGGTTGTTAGGAGTATGATTTCGAGAGGAAGCCTGGTGGCATACAAAAAGCGGGTGACAAAAACATGAAGTTTCGACATACTAGATCCCATATTTAAAAAGTTACAGCAGTGTTTATACATAGTTATCAAGTCTTCGGTTCGTATATTACCATGATATTTACACATGAGCTGCCGGGGTAATTTTTTTCAACAACTTTTTTTCTTACTAGGACAAAAGTAACCACGGTGTTTGTACAAAAATTATCAAGTCTTCTATTTGTGTATTACCCTGCCATCTACACATAAGTTACTGGGGTAATTTTTTCCTCCAATTTTTTTCTCCTAAGGTCAAAAGTTACCATGGTGTTTTGTACATAAGTTATTAGGTCTTCGGTTCGTATATTACCATGCTATTTTCACATAAGTTATCGATGATATGTTTTTAAATCATTTTTTCCCCTTTGGTCAATGTTACCGAGGTGTTTATACATAAGTTATCAGATCTGCACTTCGTATAGTATCATGATATTCACACACAAGTTACTCGTGTGCATGTTTTTCAACAATTTTTCCCCAACGTAAAAAATGTTACCCTGGTATTTATACGTAAGTTATTATGTATGCGGTTCTTATATTACCGTGCTATTTTCACATAAATTACCGGGGGTATGTTTTTGAACAAATTTCCTTCCTTGATTAATGTTGCTGCGGTGTTTTGTACGTAAGTTATCGGGTATGCGGGACGTATATTACCATACTATATACATACACATAAATTAGCGAGAGTATGTTTTCAATAACTTTTTTTCGGGTCAAAAAGTTACCATGTTGTTTTGTATGTAAATTGTTGGATATACTAGTACAAATGATGCACCAGAGAAGAAAAAAAAACATCAATATCCCCTGCAGTCACTACAGCAGCGACGCAGACGGTGAGATTGAAGAAGAATCCGAAGGTTGTAAGTCGACGGATATCCACCCAAAAGTTAATACCATGTAGAACTGCACGCACCAGTTAGTTCATCCAAAAGCTCAAGCTGATGGGAAAAGATGGGATATGCATTTATACGTCAACACTCGCACTCACGTGTGGCTCTCTCCGGTCTAAACGTGGACCCAAAGTGGGCTGCAATTTTTTCTTTTTAAATTACGCCAACTGGATCTTGAACTCAAAACATCTTGCCTCTAATACCATGTAAGAGGAATAGAGTGGAGATTGGTGGAATTATTCATGTATTGCTTGAGACTCGTGGGCATATATATAGTGCGTACATCTCCTCTTTAGAGTACAAGGCAATGTAGAATAAATACTACGCTATTTTATGTTTACTAAATAATCTTGATACTCAACACTTATATAGACGCAGAAGTAACCAGACCAAAGACCTAGTCCTACACGGACTAAGTCACGCTTAACACATCTATCAATTAGACAAGGACTTGCCTCCTTGCATGACACGGACACGGCTACGACTCGTAACTTGACACGAACTAGGAAACTAAGTCAAAGTTCCCGACGATTGAATGCACGTAGTCGTACCAACACACATGCAACCACAACTCTAGGACAAAAACTAACTAGACTCTAGGAAATTAATCAAGATCGCCACACAAGTGTTATTATTTCCAACAGTGCCTACTGGGGCACAGCTGGGTGTAGGACTCGGGAGCCCTTAGACACTCATCGGGTGACAGTCCATGTACGCCTGTAGGGCATCCTCCTTCGACTAGGTACCTGTACTCACCGACACAACCTATCTGGAAATTAATAGCAATTTTAATAACTACATGCTTTATCAAATTCAAACCTGTATATATACATATCAGATATCAACAAATTTAGCTGTATCTTACACACTAACTCCTGGTTATGAGCTGTAACTCACCTTCAGAGGAAATTATTTCTGCAGATTTATTCTCAAGCATGGAATGCTGATTGCACAAAAAAAATAACCAAACTGAACAGAGGCCAATGGCAGAGGTCGCTGTTCTTCTTGCAGTTCAAAAGATAAGCTTTGCCATAGCAGGAGATGTACTGGCTTTAGCTAAGCCTTTTCTTGCAAACAAAGCTGATTTAGTTGTGGCACTCCCAGCCAATATGAAACTGATAAAAGCAGAACTTGAGCTTATCAATGCGATCCTCAAAAATATTGTCATGGTAGAGTGCAATGATGCAGTCTTGGAAGCTTGGATCATACAAGTTCGGCGGTTGGCCTATGATATTGAGGACATTGTGGACCAGTTCATTTACGTAGTTGGTGAACACAAAGGAAATGGATTCTGTGATATTTTTAAAAGGATTGCAAGTAAACCTCGATCTTTTGTTTTCACTTGATGAAATTGCTAGTAATGTTGATAGAGTAAAAAAGGAGCTTGTGGAGCTATCACAAAGAAGAGTCAGATGGTTGCTCCCAGGGGTTGGTGGGAATGACATGCCAGTACCAGATTCTGCTAGTGAACAACAAGTGTTCATAACTGGACATAGTGATTCAGTTCATGAAGATGAGTGCATAGGAATCGATAGAAGCATAGAAATGTTGACTGAGCTGTTACACTCAGAACACTCTGGTCTGCGTATTATATCGGTGTGGGGGTTGGGTGGCGTAGGCAAAAGTACTCTTGTTAATCATGTCTACAAGAAAGAGAGGCTCAAGTTTGATTGTCACGCTTGGATTTCTTTTTCCCAATCATACAAAATGGATGATATTTTGAGACAGATGTTGAAAGAACTCTATCCAAAGAAGAAAAAAGCACAATTTGATGCTGAAAAACTGAACAGCACAGAATTATGGGAGGAATTGCGGAAATTTTTGGACCACAAGAGGTACTTAATCATATTGGATGATGTATGGACATATAAAGCTCTTTCGGAAATTATAAATAATATTATTGTTGATGAAGAAACGCAAAGCAGGATCATAGTTACAACACGAACAGATGAAGTTGCTTCAGTAGCGGAAGGTGACTGGAAGATAAACCTTGAGCCTCTAAATGAGCATGACGCATGGACTCTATTCTGTGGGAAGGCCTTTCGGAGAACTAAAGATCACATTTGCCCTCCAGAATTGGAAAGGTATGGTAAAAGAATAGTGGAGAAATGTGATGGCTTGCCGTTAGCTCTTGTGGCACTAGGAAGCTTACTATCCTTAAGAACACAGAGTGAAGCAGAGTGGAAGCGTGTAGACAGGGAACTAATCTGGGAGTTGCACAACAATCCAAACCTAAACCATGTGGAGAGTATTCTGAACCTAAGCTATAGGCACCTACCATATTATTCAAAAAATTGTTTCTTGTATTGCTCTATGTTCCCGGGAGATCAGCCCCTCCGAAGAAAAAAGCTGATCAGATTGTGGATTGCAGAAGGGTTTGTTAAAAAAAGAGGAGAAAGCAGTTTAGAAGATGTTGCTGAACACTATCAGATAGAACTCACCCAACGAAGCATGGTTCAAGTTGTACAGAGGAATACATTTGGAACAATTCTACGAATCCGTATGCATGACCTTGTGCGTGAATTTGCCATTCTCATGTCCAAAAAAGAGTGTTTCAATTTGATTTATGATGAGACTTGTGGAGTGGTACAAGTGGGTTCAGATTCTCGTCGCTTGTCAGTGCTCCGATGCAACAATGGCCTTGGATCAACCATAGATATATCAATGCTCCATACCTTCCTAGCATTTGATACCAACATGCCATTGCCTTCGTGGTCTTCTTTTATTCCACCCAAATCCAAATATATGGCAGTGTTGGACTTGTCAGGCTTGCCCATCGAAACCATTCCTGATTCAGTTGGAGAGTTATTTAACCTCAAGTATTTGTGCCTTGATGACACCAATGTGAAATCACTCCCAAAATCGGTTATCAAGCTTCAGAATTTACAAACCCTATCTCTCAAACGCACTCAGTTGTCAAAATTTCCAGATGGGTTTGCAAAACTGAAGAAATTAAGGCACTTGCTTATTTGGAAAGTCCAAGATACATCATATAAAAGTTTTTCTTCATTGGTAGGTGTGGAAGCATTTGTGGGCTTGTGGAATTTGAAAGAGCTGCAAACTTTGGACCTTGTTCATGCAAGTAAAGACTTGGTTGGAAAGCTAGGAAATTCAACTCAATTACGGGCTCTTTGCATTTTTTATGTAAGGAATAGCTACTGTGCGCAGTTATGTGCCTCTTTATCAATGCTGCAGCTACTCTCAAAACTAAATTTGAGAGCAAGCAGTGAAAATGAGGTGCTCCAGCTGGAAGCATTGGCGTCACCACCTGCTCTTCAAAAGCTTGTTTTAGAAGGGCGTTTGGCAGAAGGAACCCTAGAATCTCCCTTTTTCTCTAGTTGTGCAAGCACCCTTACGAAATTAAGACTAGTCTGGTGCCAGCTCACAGAAAATCCTATTCCACCCCTCTCCAAACTATCAAATCTAACCACCTTGTATCTTAAAAGGGCATACAATGGAAAACAGCTAAGCTTCCGTGCGGGGTGGTTCCCAAATCTGAAGAAGATTGTAATACAAGATTTGTTGCAAGTCGACCAAATTCAGATAGAGAATGGAGCTTTGCTCAGCCTTGAGCTTCTAGCACTTGATGGTCTTAAACAACTCAGAGATGTCCCTAATGGTGTTGAATTTCTCTCATCCATCAGAGAAGCGCATTTTTCTGGTCTGCATCCTGACTTTCAAGGGAATCTGGAAATAAGTCTTCAAATGGGGAAACTAAACAATATCCCCAAGATCAACTGCAAGTAGAAGGCAAGTGTAACCACTCCCCTCCCTTTTCTTAAGCAAGTGTTACAAACGACTTAATATTTTTTTTACACGCATAGCAATTATCATCCTAAAGAAGGCACCAGCTACTTCTGGATGTTATTTCTGTGCTCTCTTTCAAGTTTTCTTTCACTCTACAAGCAATGTACATGCTTACTGTAAAGCATCTAATTTCTGTACATCCATCGGCCCTTCTCTATCTTAGTTCAAAGTTACGGATTGTTACATTTTATTTTGTTTATTTGGATGGTTAAGAATAAACTGGGCATGCTTTAGACATAGATCTTACATGTAGGGTTAGTCGTGCCGCTAAACAACTGTAAATTTTGTAGGCCAATTATTGCCTATGGTTGTTTTTAGAGGATAATCTTTCCTTCTATAAACCGTAGGCTCACAAGATTACGACGAAATGGAAATGCAGCCGCAAGAATGGATCTCAAATGGTTATCTTGGTGGTGGAAGCTAAGTTTATATTGTGGAGAATGAAGATATGATCCTTTACGAATGTTGTTGCCACAGTTCCTGTTTCAGTTTCCAACTTGGTATATTCAAACAACTTGTCTGTAAAAAATGCATGGGGGTGAAATGTCACACTGCAGCCCCATAATTCCTCTTTGTATTTCCAAGTATGAAGTTCCAAACAACTTGTGTGTAATAAATAATGCATGAGAACAAAATGCCACACTGCGGCGGGCACATAATCCCGTTTGTATTCCAGACACCTAGAGCATGTGTAGTGTAACAGTACATGGAGTGGTATGTTACAACTTCCAATTCTGGGTCTTGAATCATGAAACATAATTGTTGTGTTTGTTGCTCCCGCTGGCCTTGTTCTTAGTTTGCTTTTCCTGTATGTATTTCGTAAGCATAAGAGCATGTACCCGAGCAGCTATTAGTAACTGGGCTTTAAAAGAGAAGAGCGGTCTCCCTGTTTTTCCTTTGTTGTTGCCTGTGTCGCCATTTTGTCGAGCAGCTGCGGCGCACACTGAATCCACCAGAACCTTTGAAGATTGCGAAGGAGGTGGCGAACAAAAACAAATTGCTTTACCAAAAGGTCGCAGCATGGCAGTGCTTATAGTATCACCGAGGGAAATCAATTTTGTTGGCATGAGAATATAAATACTGAAGATCATTTTCCCTCTCAAAAATTCCTATTTATATTTCTTTTGAATCTATATATACTTGGTCGACTGCCACTACTCTCGGCGTGGTGACCAGTTATGGGCGATTGGCAGCACAAGTATAGGCTACTTCCTCGAGGGAGTCCACACAAGAGTTATGAGGACCATGATGCACAGCTGGGAGCAGTCTTCAGAGCCTTGGCTTGGCCACAACAATGGCATCAAGAGAGAGTGTTTTGTGCGGTGTAAGGTTGCAGCTTTTCTGCTCGGCCTCTGCCGTATTTATTTTATTTTTTCCATAAAGGAACAGCTATTATAAAGATTCATCGGAAGTAAAAGTACATCAAACGTAATAAAAATTATATCGAGGTCCATGGACCACCGAACGACCATTGCCGCCTCGAGAACGAGCCGCCGATGCGCTGCCTTCACCGCTCCCATACCGGAGCCGGCTTGACCTTGTCGATGATAGCAAACGCCTACACGATGACATCCCACGATCGATCTAGACATGCCATTCCACGTCCACGATGTACGAGACTCGGGCGTGAAGCCACTATCTACTCCACACGGTGCGCACGAACATTTGTCCCGGTGCCTGATCTTTAGGGAATCAAAACAAACTCTAAAAGAAAGAAAACTAGCTGAAAACAATGGAAAAACTAAGAGAGCGTGACAGGGTTTAACACAACAATCTCCCCCTTGAACAAATCACACGCCCATGGTGTCGAGGATGTCGATCTTGCCACGCAGCTCCTGGAAGTGCACGCACCCGAGCGACTTCGTGAGAATGTCTGCCAGGTGCTCTCCTGTGTTGACACAATCAACCTTCACCTTCCCCGTCTCGACGCAGATGAAGTGATATCTGATCTCTATGTGCTTGCTCCAGTCAAGAAACACCAGGTTCTTGCTGAGCTGGATAGCAGACTTGTTGTCAATGAGAATGATGGGTGGCTCGGTGTCCTCGTTCCTTGCCTCTGCAAGCAAATGAGAGAGCCAAATGCCCTAGCAGGTGGTCGTTGCGTTGGCGATGTATACCGCCTCGCATGACGAGAGCGAGACCACCTTCTGCTTGGTGGACTGCCAACTGACTGCGTGCCGGAGGTGCTTTTGTGGTTGGGTTTCGGGCTTCAGTCCATTTAGCAACAAAATCGACCAGAACTTGTGACTTGACCGCCCATCTTGGCTCGAATTTGATGTCATGTGGTAACAACTCAATGGCCCACTTAGCCACCCGACCTGTGGTGTCACGACTGCCCATGACCTATGACAATGTGGCATGACTCACCACAGTAATCGAGTGATCCTGAAAGTAATGGACCAGCTTCTTTGCAGCCATAAAAACATCGTAAACGCGCTTCTGTAATGCGGATAACGCTGCTTCGAGTTAGTCAGGACTTCACTAATGTAATATACAGGTCTCTGGACTTTCTGTGCCTTGCCTTCCTCTTCACGTTCAACTGTGAGAACAATGCTTACCACGTAAATTGTAGCTTCAATATAGAAGAGCATGGGCTCTAACTCGTTTGGTGCAGCAAGGACTGGTTTGGTCGACAGCAAACGCTTCAGATTATCAAAGGATACCTAAGCTTCATCCGTCCACTCAAAATTCTTCAATTTTTTCATCATTCGGTAAAGAGGCAAGGCCCACCGAGTCTGGAAATCTAAGAGCTGCCAAGCACCCAATCATCTTGTGGATGTCTCTAAGCCCCTTTGGCTTCTTCATATAAAGGATGGCATTAATCTTCTCCGGGTTCGCTTCAATTACTCGTGCAGATACGACAAAACCGAGTAGCTTCCCCGAAGGCACCCCAAAAACACACTTTTACGCGTTGAGCTTCATATCATACGCTCTAAGGTTCTTGAATGTTTCGGCGATATTAGCCAGCAGATCAAATCTACTGACTGATTTCAGGACGATGTCATCCATGTACACCCGAGAGTTCCTGCCAATTTGCGTATGCAAACAATTTTGAATAGTGCGCTGGTAAGTAGCGTCTGCATTTTTCAATCCAAAAGGCATAGTGATATAGCAGAAAGCCCCAAACAGGGTGATGAATGACTTCTTTATTTGGTCGGATTCTTTCATCCTAATCTGATGATAACTAGAGTAGGGATCTAAAAACACATTCTCTCGTAGCTAGCAGTGGACTCCACAATCTGGTCGATACGAGGCAAATGGAAGTGATCTTTGGGGCATACGCGATTGATATCCTTGAAATCAATGCACATGCGCAAGGACTTGCTTTTCGTTGGAACCATGACTGGTTTTCCAGCAATTTCAAGTGAAGGATCTCCTTGATAAATCTGGATGCCAGCAATAGAGTGATTTCTTCTCCTATTGCCTTCCACTTGGGCTCGGACAAACGACGAAGGGACTGCTAGACCGGCTTTGCGCCCTTTACCACATTGAGTGATTGCTCAGCCAACCTCCTTGGAACACCTGGCATGTCAGATGGCTCCCCCGTGAAGATGTCTCATTTCTCATGAAGGAAGCTGACGACCGCAAATTCCTATTTGTTATCCATGTCAGTGGCGATCTGCTCTATCTTGAGGCGTCAGTCGGATGCACAGGGACCTTCTTGACGTCCTTGGCCGACTGGAATGTTGGCTCTGCAGCCTGCTTTTTCATGAGTGTCAACTCTGAAGGATCAACTAACTGCTTGCATTGCTCCAACCCGACTTCAGCCAGTTGTACGTCAACATTATCCACACTCTCCTGCGTTCAATCTTCTGCCCACTTCGGGTCACCAGTGATAGTGATGATGCCCTTTGGCCAGGCATTTTCCACTTCAAATATGCATATCACGGCTTAGCCATGAATTTGGCATAAGCTTGCCACACGAGGATGGCGTTATAAACACTTTTGAAATCAACTACCTTGAAAATGAGGTTCTCCAGTCGAAAATTGTGCTCATCACCAAAACTGACTTCTAGAGAGATCTATTCGAGAGGTCTGGCCTTCATCCCAGGAATCACTCCATGGAACATCATATTACTAACATTGAGTTTGGACTTCGAGATGCTTATTGGCTCCAGGGTGCTTGCATACACTACGGTAATCAGGCAGTTTGCCATCAGGGAAGTACAGACGGCAGAGGAAGAAATACTGACGGGCAAAGAGTTTGCCGTCAGTCAGCAGATGGCAAAGTTAGACGGCAACGCCTAAATCGTCAGATTTATGTCGGGATGACGGCACAGATTTTGCCGCCAGCGGTACCGGCCAGACTGCAAAAAAAAAAGCAAACTAACAGAACTGCGGCCCTGACGGACGGCATCAAGTGCTTTGCCGTCAGCCGACTGAACAGGCAGACGGCAAAACCCCCTTGCTTTGCCGTCAGCCAGCCCAAAGCCCAGACAGCAAACCCCCCTACTTTGCCTTCAGCCGGCCCAAAGCCCAGACGGCAAACATCCTTGCTTTGCCGTTAGCCGGCCCAAAGCCCACACGGCAAACGCCCCGCTTTGCCGTCAGCCGGCCTAAAGCCCAGACGGCAAACCTCCTTGCTTTGCCGTCAGCTGGCCCAAAGCCCAGACGGCAAACCCCCTACTTTGTCGTCAGCTGTCCCTATGCCAGACGGCAAACCAGCTAGCCTTTGCCGTCAGCCAGCGCAAAGCCAGACAGCAAACCCTCTCCCTTTGCCGTCAGCCGGCCCAAAGGCCAGACGGCAAAATGCCAGGTACTATAGGATGCCGACGAGTGGAAATTTGCCATCTGCCCCCAGATGGCAAAGCATCTTTGCCGACTGCCCCCTGATGGCAAATTGTGCGCTGTTTTTTTTTTGTTTGAAAACCAGAAATTCAATAGTTTAATACATAATATATATAAAAATAATTCTCCTGATCCATACCAAAGATCCACAGCACAGAACCAGAACAAGATAATACACAATGAACAAAGATCCACATATATAGCAAAGTTCCATAACAAAGATCCACATAGTTCCATAACAAAGATCCACATAGTTCCATAGCATAGTTCCATAACAAAGATCCATAGCAAATATAATACACAATGAACAAAGCGGGCATCATTACGTAAGATTTGGCACTACAACAAATGTCTTCATGTCCACATCGTAGTCCAAAGAGCATCCGGGTGGCAACCTACAAGATGAAATGGTGTCTATGTTACATTTTGGCACAACAACAAAATAACGTGCTTGAAATCATCAATATACCAAATAGACAAAGGAAAGTACTTCGAGACAACAAAATAAATAGTGATCCATATTCCATAGTTAGTTTCCAAAATAAATAGCTTCTACCCCATATGGAGTTTCTTTAACACTTGTCAAATGTTGAACATGTCAAATTTAACACTCTAAATCATGAAGATCTTCAAGAATGGTCTCTAGTTATAAGTTTGATCTTGACATGGTTTAAATGGTCTCTACTTATAAGTTTCTAAACCATGAAGATCTTCAAATGGTCTCTAAATCATGAAAATAAATAGCTACTTGTCTCTACTTATAAGTTTGATTCAAATTTTACACTCTAAATCATGAAGATCTTCAAGTGGTCTCTAAATCATGAAAAGAAATAGCTTCAAGGTTGTCGGTAGCTAATTAAGATCATGGTTGAAATTGTTCAAATGGATCATGGTTTGAAATGGTTCAAATGGTCTCTACTGGTCTCTACTTATAAGTTTGATCTTCAAGAATCCATATAGCTACTTGTCTCCACTTTGAAAAACTTGAGACCTATGTAAAGGAGATATGTAGGCACTAACCGTACTCGATCTCAAAGATTCAGAGAACCACCTAGGTTCTTGCCGCTTGCGCCTCGTGCATGTGAAGATCCATCATTATTTGATCCATGTCCTTATTGATGCTGCATGAAGCATTACATGGTTAGCAGGACACTCGGACTAAGAAATACAATAATGGTGCATGCAAGTATTTCAGTTAACTGACCGTAGGGTGCGGAGAAAAGGTAGGCATCTGCATAGTGGGCATACCATTCTGGGTACAAACCAGTAGTCTACGATCCGCTCCCAGGACTCCCCCTTATCGGCACAGCATCTTGGAGTAACCTAATTGATCAATTGCGTCTCATATACATCAAAAAAATATTGAGTGCCAGCCTGCTGAGGAAATAACAAGCATGAACATGCTTGGTCTGCATGTACTGATCCTTCTCAAGATGGAGTTTCCTATCGGGTTTCTTATCAGCACTCCTATTGTAGGAGATATGCCCTAGAGGCAATAATAAATGTTATTGATTATCTCCCTGTTCATAATTAGATTTATGTTCCATGCTATAACTGCTATGGTTCTCGAGTCTGCAATAACCACGAGGCTCGGAGGAAGACTCATATGCACGTGTGGGATAATAAACGGTAAAATGTATTCCTAGTCTGGCCTCTAAGACTAGCTCAAGTGTTGCATGATGGTTCTGTTTTCCTGATCATGGGCATGTCTATGCCAGCAACTTTGAGGGCACAATGTTAGAAGAACATTTGTGTTGAATCGACCCGATTGATGTTATGCTATAAGATTCATTCGTCACAAGTTAATGGTTAATAACACAGAGATGGTTAACATTTGCATGATTCCTTAGACCATGAGAGTATTGAGTTTCTTCATGCTTGCTTCATGAACTTTGGGGTTTGTTAAACGTCATCCGTAAATGGGTGGCTATTACGGCGGCTTACGGGTTCATGGAAAAGTATGTCAAGTAACTTGATAGCTCAAGATTGGGATTTGATCCTCCGACGATGGAGAGATATCTCTGGGCCGTCTCGGTGTTATGGTATCCATCATCGTCTGGCCAGACACTTTGTGATTTGATCACGGGGATGTCGAACACAGAACGAGAAAAGAGAACAATACCGGTAACGAGGTAACTGGCATAGTGGAGAAGGAGTTGATCCACAGGGATGCCAACATGTCTCACCTCGGGTATTTGTAACATATCGCGAAGCAACAGGAATAGCACACGGCAACTGGAGGTTCACAAGAATATTCATTCGTGTGGGTATAGGGGTCAATATGGGTGTCCACGGCTCCGATGTTGATCATTGATCGGAAGGGGTTCCAGGTCATGTCTATACATCACCGAACCTATAGGGTCACACGCTTAAGGGTCATCTATCTGCTGAATACTAGACAGGGAGTCTGAGAGAAAGTTTTCGGGAAAAGTTTTTGGAGACAGCGAAATGTTCCGAAGAAAGAGGTCACCGGATGAGTTCCGGTGAAACTGAAAAATTGTTTCAGAGGATACCATTAAGTCAAATTGGTTTCGGCACATGCCTGATAATTCTTGGAGGGTGCCAGAATCATTCTGGAAACTTCTGGGAATTTTCTGAAAGAAAAACCGAAAATGTTCCGGAGCTGCCGTAACCACTTCAGATGCTTTTCGCAGATGAAAATCACTAAACCAGAATTGTTCTGGAACGCGTTGAAAATTATTTTACTGGGTACTGGAAATGTTCTAAGCCCACATAAATATTTTCGGTTCGAACGGACGCTGAAAAATGTCGTCGTGAATAGTGAAAGTGCTTTTTGGGTGGCTTCTTGGAGAAGCCACCTTGAGGGTCCTTTGGTATTTTTCCCTTTGGCTTTTTGGAGAAGCCACCCTTGGGCTTGGCCTATAAATAGGGGTGGAAGGGGCTGCCTAAAGACTCACTCTTTCTCGCATATACATGCCATTGCAATGATCTGGCTTCTTCTCTCCCTCCCCGCGAAATAGTTTCGTAGAGCCGAAAGGCTGTCTGGGTTCCGGTGGGAACTAGTTCTGGACGGCGAAGCCCTACCGGATAGATGACACCGTATGTGTGCAACTCTGTAGAGAGGTCGTAGTTTTGATCTTAGTGCCCGAGGGGCTGTTCGAGAGTGCCTCCCGAAGGGCTGTCCAAGTGACGGTCCGAGTTCTGTGAGTCCTCCCGAAGGGCTGTCCGAGTGACCGTCCGAGTTTCGAAGGTCCTCCCGAAGGGCTGTCCACGACGCCGTCTGAGGGACTGTTCGACCACCTCCCGGAGGGCTGTCCGAGTGGCGGATGAGGGTATACATCCTCGCGGTTGGGAGGTTGTAAATCCTAGCTGCGGGGATCTGCACCGCCGATCGTCATCGACTCTACTTCCGCTGCTCTATGAGTCGGTAACGAAAATGATCAAACCTTGTATGCAGTCTCCATAGTGGTCCTGGGCTGGTGCGTAGGTCAGAAAATTTTTGTTTTCTGCTGCGTTACCCTACAACTATAGCCTTGAGTTGCCTTATAATTGCGGATGGCTAAAGGGCACGCCTCGTAGATCAGATTGCGCACAAGCTTCTTGCAATGTTTGTTAATGACCGCTCGTGCCTCCTCCAACTTTCCACCCTCGCATCTATAGAAATCCTGCAAATACATGTGAGATCAATCGAGATTAGGCAATTTACTAGCTATGGATTATATATGTGCAGTGAGTGAAGGAAACTTAATGATTACCCAAAGTTCGGCAAAGACCCGCTCGGCTTTGTTGTGATACTAGATGTTGTTGACTTCACCAAGATCCTCACAGGCTTTGTAGTGGGCCCAAGTCCGTGCTAGCTCTAGAACTTTGCCCTGCCCAGGCAAAGTAACCATGCCAGGGTAATGCTCCTTAATGAGGATCCCAAGGATGTCGTTCGCGTGCTGGTACTTACCCGGGGCATCTCCAACTTTCATCCAACCGCTACATAATGAGAAGCTAAAGTTATTAGCAATTGTTGCAAACATTGAAGGTAGAAAATGGGAAGCCAAACTTAGTTGCCTTTCTCCATATGGAGCAATACATGGCCTCAGGTCGATAGGAAGCCCTTGTTCCAGGAGCCTTGACAAACCACGCAAGTACATGGATTTGCCCTCCTCAACTTGGATGAAACCATCATCCTCCTCGTCAGCGGTCGGGACCCCGACTGATCCTCATCCTCCTCTCACGACAACCACTCATCCACCCTATCCTCCTCAGACCTGAGGTAGTGAAACACCGGCTCGTCCTCCACCCTCTCATCCTTAGCTGTTGTCGCAGCAGGTGGGGGCGAGGGAGGCCGAACCGGGTTTCTCTTAGCCTTTCCTCCACCTGCAACTCTTCCCCCTCTTCCCCGGCCTCTTCCTCGAGCTTGAGGATTAGAGGAAGCCTGAGGAGGATCGGAGAGAAAACTGTCAAGCAGATTTCTCGCTATGGTGATTCGGGCCTTATTTGCCGGGTCACTCCTTTTCCGGTGCAGGCCCACCATGCTTCACTCACCTGCTATGACAAAAATAAAGTAATTAGTACAAATAGAACATTATAGTTCAAATAAGTAAGCATAAGTTAAAAAAAAATGCAACGAGAATTACTAAGGTAATTGTAGTACAAATAGTACATTATAGTTCACATAAATAAGCATAAGTTCAAAGAATTGTCGCAATGAGAATTACTAAGGCAATTATAGTACAAATACATTATAGTTCAAATAAATAAGTATAAGTTCAAAAATATTACAAATTTAACATTACAGCATGTTCGGGATCATCCGGGTCATGGTAAAGCAACTAGTACAAAATCAACATTACATTTCAACATTACAACTAAAAATAGTCAGGATCATCCGGATCACAATCAGTCTCTTCTTCGGGGTCAGTTTGAGGCTCATCATTAGTATCACGCGTGTCATCAAGGATGTCGTCCTCATGTTGACCATCATCATCCTCATCGGCAATGCCTAGACGTAACTGTTCAAGCATTGATAGGTCTGCCACATTCATAACCTCTTCTTCCTCTTCGTCATTGTCAATGTGTACTTCCATGTGTGGATGGATGTTGAGACGGCCTCTAGGCCCACATTCTTCTTGGAAGAATTCTCCATGATATGTGTCGGGGTCGATGTGAGGTTGATAATCCTCTTCATTGGGGGAAGGATGTTTACCATGTCACAGCACATCATACACGACATCCCAACCCTTAAGGTACTTCTTTTGGCATGGGTATTTGAGATAAAAGACTTGCGTTGCTTGTTTAGCCACAATACAGACATCTTCGCATTCTAATATGCTATCTTGTCAAATTTTGACTTACCCAATATCTTCTCTGTGCCTAACCTTCTCCGGATCGAACCAATGGCATTTGAAGACAACGACTTTCGAAGGATTTGCCCCAAAGTAATGCAGTTCATATATTTCATCACGTCTTCCATAATACTCAACACCATTGCAAATAGCCGACACTCTGATTTTCTTGATTTTAGAATGGCCTGACGTTCCTCATTCTCATGTGTGCGGAAGCGATACCCATTGATGTCGTATTTATCAAATGTACCGACCCTATAGTCAAACCCATTAGCAACTTGTTTCAACTCTTTGTCGAATATTGATGCACCCTGCAAATTTAAACGGGAAGGATTGGTGTATTAGTCGCACGTAATACCAACTTCAAGTCTTCGAATGAATCACATTCGACCCCTCCATTTGAGAATTGGGCAACGAATTCACTAAGCAATGAGAAATGAGCAGAGTTAGACAGAAATGTGTGAGTAAATGTTACATAATGTACCAACCAATTACTGTATGGCCGCACTTCTTTTACATTGGTGAGGATATACAACATAAGTGATCTCCACTCGTTCGGATCCAAATTCTTTGAACCAGAAGCACCCACAGGTCCGAGTTCCCCTTTGAAGAGGCTGACCTTGGATTCATGTTTGGGGTCGCCAGTATTGTATCAAGACTTAGTGTTATGCAAGCTTGGAATATTGGCCGCATAGCGTGATGTCGTGAAGTTTGTCATCTCCTCCCCCAAGAATGCCTCAGCTATGGAGGCTTCAATTTTACATTTATTTCTACATTTAGCTCGAAGAGTCTTTTGCACTCTCTCAAGTCCATAGCACCAACAGTTCTGCACAGGGCCACCCATTGTTGCCTCGGAAGGGAGGTGTAAAATCATATGTTCCATCGGATTAAAGAAGCCCAGCGGAAAGGTCTTCTCTAGCTTGCAGGGCAACTCGGGGACCCGTTTTTCCATGTCATCTATCACAGTAGGAGATACTTCTTTAGCACAAAGAACACAGAAGAAATATCTAAGCTCTGCCAATACTTCCCAATCGTCCTCAGGGATATAGCTTCGAATCATCACAGGCATTAACTACTCAAGCCATATGTGCCAATCATGACTCTTTAGCCCACAGAGCTTCAATTTATCAAGATTCACTGCCCTCATAAGATTCGCTGCATACCCATCAGGGAACAACAAAGTTTTGAACCACAGGAGTATCTCCTTCTTTTGTTCCCTTGTAAGATCAAACCTAGCCCTTGGCGTCCTCCAATTTTTCCTGCCCTCGGGTTGCCGCAAGTTTTGTTTGGGTCTATCACATAGCTTCATCACATCAAGTCTAGACTTAGTATTATCCTTTGTCTTCTCAGGAATGTTGAACAATGTGCCAAAAATGGCCTCAGTGATATTCTTTTTAGTATTATCCCACACGTGCATATGAGTCTTCCTCCTAGCCTCGTTTTATTTGTAGACTCAAGAACCATAGCAGTTATAGCATGGAACATAAACCTAATTATGAACAGGGAGATAATCAATAACATTTATTATTGCCTCTAGGGCATATCTCCTACATGCACAACCAAACAGGTCAGCATATTTAGCAGCCGCCTCACTGGCTTCTCCGAAGCTGAACTATTCACTTTTATGAAAGTTAATTCTAAGGCCCGACATTTGCTCAAAAGCTGAAAGTAATAGTTTCAGGTTTCGAGCCTTATCCAGGTCATGTTCCATAAAATGAATCGTGTCATCGGCAATATTTCAAAATAAAGAGGGCACCATCCACAAGATGTGGCTCTACTCCTGCAATCTGACCATCCTGCTTGGCGCGAGCAATCAAGATAGCCAACATGTCAGCAACAATGTTAAATAACATTGGAAACATTAGGCCACCCTGGCTTAGTCCTTTTTTGTCTCGAAGTAATGGCCGACATTATCATTAAGTTTGACAGCCACACTGCCTCCAGTAACAAAATTATGGATCCGCTGGCACCATTTCTCGGAGAAGCCCTTCATTCTCAAGGCCTGTTGGAGAAACGATCATTTGACTTTGTCATAAGCCTTTTCAAAGTCAATTTTGAATAATACTCCACTCATGTTTTTCGGATGCATCTCATGTACAGTCTCATGTAGAATTACTACTCCATCAAGTATAATACTTCCTTGCATGAAAGCCATTTGAGATGGCCGGACGACATGATCAGCAACTTTATGTTAGATAGAAATTAGAAACTTTATGTGTAGTACGTAGAATCCAAGCATCAGCCTCCTTGTAAGCACAATAATGTAGATGAAAGCCCTGAGGACGCTGATCATATGTTCTTCCAATGCATCGCTGCCAGATTTGTCTGGGAGCGTTGGGGGGAGTTGATGCACTGGACGTGGGTGCCCGTGAATAGAGAAGACCTTTACAATACTAGATGACCCGGTTGCAGCGATGGCGCAAGAAGCCAGTTAGAAGCGATGTTAGTAGTGAGTAAGTACGGAGATGTAGATGAAACCATAATGCAATGTGGATTGTATTACAGATAGTAGAATGACTTAAATTGGTTAGAATGACTTAGATGACCAGTTGCGTCCCTGACGCAAAAAGCGAGAGCAAACCAAGTATTCAAGCGAGACAAAATTTCTACATATATGTTTTATTATTTGAGAAAGTTCACAGTACATGATTACACGATTACTAAAACAGTTTACTCAACATCGTATATCTGGACGAAACAGTTCCAAAACACAAAAAATACATACATAATTGCCAATTATATTAGTAAAAAAAAACAGAGCCAGACATTGCTCATTGTTCGCCTAACAAAGTATTTGGCCCCACGGAAAAATAGATGGCGAAGGGGGCAACCGGGTCTTATAGAGCTATGAAGTATAAGCAAGGTCCAAAATACTGTTTTGCTACTTTACCAGTTAAACTCTACAAGTGTTCATACTCTGTACTGGCAACCAAGAATAAACTAAACAACCATTAGAGTTATGATTCAATACCAGACCCACCGGGATGAAACTTTCATACTCAAATCTAAAAACTTCTCAAGTATTTATCTTTTGTTATCTATCGATTATTGCACAATTGAATAATATAAATACATGACCCATTCTTCCTGAAGAATCTGAACTACCATTGACAATGGTGAGTATTAGAAAATTATAGATAACTAATAAACAGTCTGGTAAAGTAAAAACTGCCGGTATCTTGTCTCCAAATACCAAGACAGGAGCATAGTTCAACTTAATACACTGACAGATTATACAAATGACGAATGGAAAAAATAGTGAACTTGTTATATGTGAACACCTCCAGCATGGCCCATGCGATGGCCCGGGGGTGCAGTAAGTCCAGCTATGAATGCAACGATAGGCTTTTCTGTTTTCCTCTCCTGAATCATTTGCATGTCAAGTTAGATTAGTTGATCAGAAATGTTACTCGCAGCATGTATCTAATCAAAAGAAAGAAAAGAAAACGAGTTCTAGCAAGTAGACATGTGCAAGATTATAACATGGAAAATCAGCAGTGCCTACTTATCATGTGTCACTTCAGAACACTAAGAAAGCATCAAGACACGATTTTAACTTGTAAACCAGGCCAGATACAATCTAAGTCTTTACATGTCAAAAGACCATGAAAACCAATTGGACTTTACTGAAACTGTATCATCTTCCTTTGCTAGTGATAAAGGGTTGGGGTCACATGATACAATGACCTATATAGCCAAAATGAGTACCCCAAAATGGCTTATTCAGGAAATGTGCGGAATATTTGAACTTTTAAAGCTTTAGAGTTTAGACTCGTGGCCATATGATCTCAAGCTAGGCCTAGACAGGGCGGAGATGGCTTGAAGCTTAGAAGTATGCAAGTGTGCCAACTCTTAAACCCAGACAAACTTTTGAGCTTGCCTAATAAGCATATTAATTTACAAACACACATTATCTAATGGTTACATCAGAAGGGCTTTTAAGACTTATCAATGCATCTTTTATGTCAAGATCATGATCATATAAATGAACATTTGATAGTACAATACATGCAACAAAAGTATGACTTTCTAATCGCCATCAAGATTGAACTGCAATACATGACATAAAGAAGCATGCTACTATTTAGAAATATGCAAGGATGCTAAGAAGCGGACATGCAACAAGAAAAAGCTATCCCAACGAAACTCTCACCTGGATAAAGGCTGCAACATCCTCCTCAGCAGTACCTCCAGTTTTTCCAATGAGAACAATACCTAAAAACCACATACCAATTTTATCAGTGAGAACAATACTTAAGAGGGATATAATAGCGAACCATAAAGCATCATGACCTGATTCAATCCAAGTTTCAGAGACACCCAAAAAAGCGGAAAGGTGGATTAATTTCATCAAACCAGATAGAAAATGTATGCAATAAGGCATGTGATTTATGCAGTAGATCAAACGTGACATCAGAGAAGCATGATGTGGCATTAACGGTAGATCAAATGGTGCTTCAGAGAAGTCAGAACTTAAGTAAAACGTTAGTACACAGGCAAGAAATTAGATGCAATTAATGCATTTTGCTTTAAAAATCCAAACATAGAAGGAAAATAACAGGTGTGGATGTTCAAAGTTGAGAACCATGGCTTGCCTAGACAACTTCGAGTCAGATTAGTTGGATGTTACAAAAAAGAATTCGTTTGACTTAGGTCAAAGCCCAAATGATAACTGAAAGCAAGTATACATGATCCTGATTCTACCTAGTTTCCAGTTCTATAAATTGTACATAGATCAAGTTTCCAACATTGAAGCTTTATTCTGAATAATGATCTAAATTTTAACTCGGTCAACCAAAGGAAGTAAGATGGCCGAATCATACCTAGCTGCATTTTGTTTCATGAAAGCACAACGGTACATCTCGGTGGCATCTAAGATAACATGAACAATATCTGTAAAAGAGGCAGCAAAGGATGCATCCTAGTTAGCACCATAAGGTTTCCGGTTCACGCCAAAAAAGACACAGTATTAAAGAATGTAACAGGACATTCATATGCATTAATTACTATACATGGGATCAATGGCACACAGAAGAGTCACAAATTAGGGAGCTTCTCTCTGTTATATAACTAATTTCTTTCAAAGGTACCAACACATGGGAGACAGGAGACACAATGGTATCAACACAGGCCCAGAGCAAACAGTTGGTGGGATGCCCTCATGTGGGCATATACAAAGGTACACAACTTCAGCAGGAGTACAGATGAAGGTCTACTTATTTGTCAGCTTGCAACTGGCATTAATTGAGTGCGCAAAAGAGAATATCAAAATAAAAAGTCTTAAGGTACTTCTCACCTTTAAATTTCTTAGCAATTTTTTGGTATACAATTTCAGCCCTGGATCAACTAATCTAGCATCGTAGCTTTTTCTTCTTACTGAAAGCACATGTCTATAAGAACTGTTAGCTAAGCACAAGTCCAACTAATCTAGCAAACCAAGCCACGAATGGGAGAAAACATCACCTTGCAGAGAGAATAGCACAAGGCAGCTCTGCACCTCGTGCCATCTCCAACCCTAAATGTGGACGCCATCCCCGCAGCTGTCACAACCAATGAATCAATAAAGAGCAGACCACGTGATTTATGTGGTGTGGAAATTACATTTGTATAATGGGCATCATTTCATGAGAAATAGTTCAAATTATAAACAAATTACTGATGGTAAAGAACTACCATCGATGGATTTAGCAAGCGATCAATTTAATTATGTTTGTAAGATGCGGCTGGTACTGGTAATTACCAAACGTGATGTGTGTTGATCTTCATAAACAACGCCTCGCATAATAACAAATAATTATAGTAGGAAGATGAGAATAGGAAAGCCTATAGGTACCATACTAAATAGAGGGTCTTCTGCCGAGGAAGACGACGCGACGGGAGACCAGTAGGCGCAAAGAAAAGTGACGTCGACGGCGGCCCTTTCAGCTGCGGACAAGGCCGATATCGCGTCCGACCGGCCGGACAGCACCGCGCGACCGCGGTCCGATGGCTCCCCGCCGGCGAGCCTCACGGACGACCGATCTCATCTCGTCCTCACCCTCCTTTCTCGCCCTCCGCCGGTGGGGATGAGAAGTGGAGCGCAGCAATGGAGAGGCGGTGAGGGGCTGAACGGAAGGAACTGAGAAGGGAGGAGCCGGGTGGAGGAGGACCCACCGCAGTACAGCGAGCGAACGTGAGCAGTGGAGGATCATGCGGGGCATTTTCTTCACTAATCTGACTAAAATAGTGGAGGTCCGATACGAAGGGCATGAATAAAAACAACAGTGAGTTGTTTTATAGCACATACCTTAACTAATTATCTTTTCAGAGCTTGCCAAATCACTGTTGACTACGCTAGCATCTTCGATTCATGAATACCAAACCAGTCATCTCAACTTGCAGCCAAGTCACAGGTCATGGGTCTAACAATGTTTACATTTAGCATTTTGTAACCTACCAAATTGCGAAATAATCTATCAATTGCTGACTTCAGTATTTAATAATGTATACAGCAGGATGATCGACAGTTCAGCTCAGATTAACATTATGTACTTGCAACAATGTTCCTTCTCATCCTCTACATAATGGTTGATTGTCTTGCACGCCAAGCAGGGAAGACTTATGGTCCAAGTTCCAGGATTACAACCAATCGGTGGCTTCTGTATTTGATATCTTGTGGGTATGCTGCACATTGAAGTAATGTCATATGTCAACCTTCTGGGCATGCTGCACATCGAAGTAATGTCATATGTCAACAAACTTTAGTTTAAAAATTGTCTGGATGGAAGTTTCATGGATACTTCCCTGGTCTCAGTCCACATCTTTGGTAGCCTTTTTTCCAAATTCAGTATTAATTTATCCATGTAGTATACCATCAGAATGGTACTTTTCAGCTATGTAACATCATTGAACATTGGAGCACCTCCTACTTCTATTCATCCATTTGTTCAAGACATTCCAGCTTGTTTAGTTCTAGTTTTATTTGTTGCAAAATAAGTATCAGAGGATGGAGCTGCAGGAAGGAAGGAAAGGGATACCATCCCTGCTGTCCTCGCAAGGGGAGTGCATTGCATCCAACATCACACAGATGCCTACTCTCTGTATATAGTCATTATTCCTTTGCTGTACAATGCTTGTTATGTTTAATTTTCAAGTAAACTCTATGCCTTCCAGCTCATTGGTTGGACACCACTGATAGAACTGAAAAACATTGCTGAGAAAGATGGCATAGGTGCTCGGCTGATTGGGAAAATTGAGCCATACCAGCCCCTTTCCTCTGTGAAGGATCGGAGTGCTCTCAGGTAGCTGGTCTTTTTCCTTCCCTTCCCAGGAAGAATTTCTTCACCTCAAATCTGCCATACATAACGTTATGAGCTTCGATAGAAATATGAATTAATGACAAAATTTGCAGATTGATCGAAGATGCAGAAGAGAAAGGCTTGATCACACCTGGCATCACAACGCTGCTGGGGATCACCAGTGGAAATCTCGGCAACGGCGTGGCGTTCATTGCTGCTCAGAAAGGATACAAGTTCATTGCCGTCATGCCTGCTAAACTCTCACTCAATAAGCAGATGCTGATGCGATACCTTGGCATAGAAGTGGTATTAGTTGGTAAGAAGCTAAAGTACCATGCCCCTCATATCACGTGTCAGATGGTAACATGTTTGTCTCCTGCAGATCCTGCACAACATGGATTCAAAGGATTACTTGATAGGGTAGAACAGCTGAAGAAGGGTGTGGAAAATGTGTATGTTCTAGATCAATTCACCAATCGTGCAAATCCTGATGCGCACTTCAGATGGACTGGTAACACAATTTCTTTGAAGTAAATTGGATGCAATGACAGTAGCTTTGGAGTAACTTTAGATCCTTTTTTTTATAAGGCCCAAAATTCAGTTGAAGACCATGGACTGAATAACTTAAAATGTGAAATAAATTATGGATGATATGCAATAAATGTTTCTATGTGGTCAATAGTGTGTTGGCCTTTTCAGGATCATACTTCCATGCAATGTTTCTACTCTTTTTTTTTTCTTTTTTTTTTTGCGATTCTTGACTAACAAATGAACCTCAGCAGTAATGTGTTGAACTACATATGTCCTCAGGGCCTGAGATATGGAAAGATACAGCAGGAAAAGTGGATATATTTATAGCCGCGTCTGGTTCAGGTGGCACCATCACAGGCATGGGGAGGTATCTCAAGACGAAGAGCTCGTCTGTAAAATTAATATGCGTTGAACCAGCTGAAAGTCCGGTAATTTCAGGCAAGAAACTTGACCATTAAAATGATATTTACATTCTAATCTATACTACTATGAGATATATATTGGATAAGTGATACTTGACATGCCTGATTACGCTCATCAGTAACCTTGTTTCCTTTCTTGGCATGTAAATTAGTAAGATCTTGCTTGCCTATGATTTGTAGGTGGCGAGCCAGCCTTCCACAACATCCTAGGAATAGGGCCAGGTTTTGTCCCAGAAATATTAGATAAATCCCAAATAGATGAAATTGTAACAGTAACTACTCAAGAAGCTATGGACATGGCTAGAAGGTTGGCAAGGGAAGAAGGATTGCTTGTTGGCATATCTTCAGGGGCAAATGCAGCTGCCGGCTTAAAGGCAAGCTCTCTTTTTGAAGAGTCTCAAGTTTTTTTTTGGTTTGCAGATGCTACAGTGAAGGCTATATAAATCCGCTTATTAAGCAGTCCTCTGATTCGTGTACTTCCTGATAGGTTGCATCAAGAGAGGAGAACAGGGGCAAGATGATTGTGACAATATTTTCCAGTGGTGCAGAGAGGTATCTGAACGAGGAGCTCTTTGCGCAGGTGAAGGAAGAGTGCGTCAACGTAAACATGACCTTCTAATGTTCAGCTCGACGCAATGCCAGCTTAGGGATGATCCAGAAGCGTAGTCTTATCTTACTCTAGCTTATAAGAAGTGGCTGTTTCAGTTACTCAAATACCGGATACTGCTTTATTAAGAGACGAAACGAAACACGCTAGTGTCATAAGTACAAATCTTACAGTTACAGGTTACAGAGGATAGCTGCGATTTTATTGGGTGTTTGGTTTGAGGAATCACCTCAACACAGTATGTGTTGATGCATCATGAGCCCTCATTACCCTTCATTTTAATCACATTAAGCAAATACAGCAGTGACCTGAATTTCAACTTTTTACGTTTTTTGTGAATAAACAGAAAATATCTACCACCAAACGTCATTGAAATCAACCTCTGCTCTGTTGTAATACATGTTCAAAACTTAATGCAATGCAAACCCTCTTAACATATTTCTAAAAAGACCTACTGACGTAACAGGAATGCCAAAAGGAACATGATCAGAATATTCGAAAACATATTAATACGCGCGTTTGGTGGGGGCTATCAAACTCAAGTACCATATTCATAAACCTGACATTTCGACGCGTATTGTAATTTCTGTACCTGTGCATGACGATGTAATCATCAAGATCCACAAGATATTTTTGTTTTCGTCACTTAGGTCCACAAGCAATGTTGGCTTATCTGAACACAATAATCCAGGACCACCATGCACTAAGTCCAAAATATGCACGCACATCATGGGCATGCATACTCCATCATCCAAACATCACAGGTATTTTCTGTCCCACAGTGAGCAAATTAAATTCCACAGTTAAGACTAAGAAGCACTGCACTTTCAGAAACTCAAACTGAATTCTGCACTGTGAGGTTCAGACCTTTTGAGTTGCTTGTGCTTCTTGTCCAACTGGGAGAGTCCATGGGAGGGCGCGCTGTCATGCACTGTCAACATGGCACGCACTGTCCTCCTGGCTGTAGGTCCAGCTTTAGCACTCCCCCTATCTCTTCGTTACTTTCGAAACCTGCAGTTTACCAAAACAAAGCTCATATCAGCGTAGCTCACTAATAATGAAGCTCTCGTGAAAACGTCTTGTGCGAAGAAATGGTGCAGAAATGAGCATGAATGCCCTGTCCCTTGGGCGTGCCACCTCCGGTTTCCTCAAAGGGAGCTGTACGACTACCAAAGATGAAGGAGTCCACGGCATGCAAGGCAAGAAGATCAAGATGAGGGGATGGCGGCCACCGACTAAGACCTCTATATAAAGGCGTCTGACAAAGACGGAAGAGGAAACATCTTCCGAAAACCTAGACTAGCACATTAGCAGATTAGTAGGTGCGATATGGACATCTCATCTTTATCGTCCACCCCCTAACGCGGTGAGTTGACATCCAACTCGTCAATCGCATAATTGTACTCCTCCATTGTAATCTCTTGGTGGTATAATCTCATATAAGCGGGAGTAGGGTTATTACTCGCCCAGCGAGGGCCTGAAGCTGAGTAAAACTTTGTTCCCTGTGTCCAACTGGTAACTAGAGGCTACGTCCCACTACCAAACAAATCTACGTGCGGTTATTGTACTGCTGTTAGGTACTTTGCAAAAGACCCTCGACAACTAGCACCGACCGTGGGGACCTCGCGCCGCTAGATCAGATCTGTGGCACCAGCTTCATCTTCCCCAATCGCTTCATCTTCATCGACACCATCATCATCAACCATGTCTATCGACTTCAACCTCACCGACTTCACTATCCCAGATCAGATCTACATCGATGACTCCGACATCGGCTATGTCAGCTTCACCAATAACCCCGTCGCCCGGGCCCTCGGTACCATGGGCTCAGGCAGCGGTTCTTTGACCACGCACTATGACCCCGACTACCCGGTGTACTACACCGGTCTCTACTACGGATCTCCTATGATCTACGCCGACTACACCGCTTGGGTAGACGCGACTTACCGCTTGCCAGGCTTCAACACATACAGTACACCTTGGTACGGCTTGGCTGCGGGACAACTCGTCCCGTGCTCCCCCGACATGAAGGGCGCAGGATACTACGTGGGGTGCTACTACGCGCAGCCAGCCTTAACAGCGGCAGGTTCATACTCAGGGGGCTTCCCAGCCTGCGACTCCTACACCATCACCAGGTCTAGCTACAATGGCTCTAGTGACTTACGACAGTGTCTGATGGTGGACCCTGCTGACAACGGGAGATCGCCTCTGAGGACTCTGAACCCGGACGCCGATCCGGCATCAGGCGCCACACCTGACTCAAGAGCTCCTCCAATCTGTTACCTTCATGAGATGTAAAGCTACAAAATAATTAGTTGCCGCCTCCCTCATGGCCCCCTCTGTCTCCACTACACTTCCATCTTCCCTCCTTAGCCTCCTTATTCGGTTCAATCGCCTCCTCTCCGATGCCGCAGTGTGAAAATATTTTGTGTTTCGGTCTCCACTTTTCATCCAGTGAACATGTGCCCTTTGCTTCCAGTATGTCTCCCTCTGATCTTCCAGTCTACTGAGCTTAAACCGCAGCATCTCCTTTCTCTGAACCTGCTGCAATCCCACCACCCTCCTCCTTATCACCTCCAGATCCTTTTTTATTCTACTTATCCTCTTTTCCAAATCCGCCAACACTTTCCGGTTCCATGACACCAGCTCCTTCAACACCCCTTTGACCGCCCCTGTGAGGCTGTGACCTTATCATTCACAGCACCCTCCGCCACCTCCCAAGAATTTTTTACAATGTTTTTGAACTCCTCTTCCTCCAACCATCGTGCCTCAAACCTCGGCCCCAAGCCCCGAGCCGGGCCTCTCCTGCTTTTTTCACTTCCATGTGTGTCCACGATGATTGGTCGGTGGTCTGAATGTCTCGGATCACCGTTTACGACAGTGAATGCTGGGAACCTGTTCCGCCATGTTTGGGTTGCAAAAGCTCTATCCAGTCTCTCCCGGACATATGTATCCGCTGTATGGCTGTGATTTCTCCATGTGAAAGTATCTCCTGAGTACCCCAAATCACCCAGTTCACAATGCACAAGGGCTTCTTTAAACCTGTCCATACAAGCTTGCTGTCTTGGAACCCCTCCTTCTTTCTCCCAACTATATAACACTTTCATTAAAATCCCCTGCACACAACCAAGGTTTATTATTGCGTGCCTTCAAAGCCCTCAACAACTTCCATGTTTTGTCCTTCTCATCCATTTTCGGCTCACCGTATATCCCCGTAAAACGCCACACAAAGCCATCAGCTTCCGTTATCTCTGTATCGAGGTGATACCGTGAGACAAAATCCATCAGCTTCACCGAGATCTCTCTCTTCCAAAACAGCACCAAACCCCCTCCTTTTCCACTGCAATCCTTCACCACCATATGTGGCATACCATGCTTCCACCTAAGCCACTCCATCCTGCTTTTTACCATCCTAGTCTCTGACAAGAACAACACATCGGGGTCCTCCTCCTTCTGGATGTCCAGAAGCCATCGAATCGCCGGGCTGTTCCCCAACCCCCGGAAATTCCATGATATGAGCTTCATTTCTGCTCGCAGGACTTCTTCGGTAGCCCCGCGTCACTTGCATTTATCTGGTGGTTCTCTTCCGTCACACTCACTACACCGCTTCTCCCTTTTTTTGTTGCATTTTCTTGGTCTATGTCCATGTCCTCCCCTCCCTTCTTATGCTGATAAGGACTAACACAGCCTACCGCTGTCGGCCAAGCTTGAACACTTTTATCATAACTTGTTCTGCTGATAAGGTTCGCGGCCGCCGGATTCCTTTTGTCCAGCTGAGATTGCTGAAGTAAGGATGTGCTCCTCCTAATATGATGTGTCTCTCCCTGCTGTCCAAGAACATCAGTAGCAAGCAGAGTATTACTACCAGCATTAGAATGCGCCTCAAGCAAATCTAAAGTTGTCTCTGGGTGAAACATGGGACTCTGCATATACTGCACCTCCTTCATACTAAATTCTCATGCCCTGGCCTTCTCCCATTCTGCAGGCACCATAGTGTGAAGCAGCTCATGATGCTTCTCCAAGTGTTCTTGCTTGTCAGAATCATCAGCCTTTGTCCCCTTGTATATCCTAATTCATCCTCAACTCGGTCAACTGATTGCGATCCACTGAACACGACTGACGTCTCCTCTTGCTTCATCTCCTTTCCCTCACAATAATCATCTTGGTACTTAGCAATCCGTTTGTCAACCTGGTCAGCCATTCGTGGTAGCATGGCTGACAGACGAATTTTTTTATACATGGCCACTCCCGTGGTAGCATGAGACAGACGAACAATTTTTTTTTTTACATTTCATCCTATAGATTTTCGATTATTTTATTTATTTGGAAACGGAAGCCTTTCAATTTAATTTATTTGTTCTCAATTGAAAATTGAAGCCTTTTAATTTCAGTTTCATTTGTATTCATTCAGGTGCTGAGCTACTTCACCATCATTTTGAGTTGGCCTTATCGGTCTGTGTCTATGACAAGTTTGTTATCGAAGGAATAATTTGATCTGTAATGGAAGTGGCCATGATGAACAAGTGTGATTTGACTTAGATGGAGGCGAGGTGGCTTAATCGGCAGTAGTCCAGGAACGTGCGAAAGAAACAATATGAAAAAAAATACAGAGAGCAGGGACCGACGGGACGCGCCAAAATAGGATAGGGGGCATGTAATATTGCATTCCTGGTTACGTTTCTGTCCCACGTCTTACCCCACGGAAGTCAATCAATTGCTCCAGCTGCCACCCACCGGTGGGAGCAAGGTTCAACGTCTTGTTGGACCATTTCTCTTCTTGTCCATCTTCAATTCGGCCCGTCTCCACGTGAAGCAGAGCCTTCAAACCTGCTCCTACGATTTGCTAGGAAAAAAAAACCCTACCCCTAGGAAACTTATTCCACCAGCATTCACCATCTTCCTACTGCAAACCAGGTTCTCTAACTTGATGTTGCCAGCAGTAAGTCAGAGGTAAACAGCATTGTCACCTCCATGGCCTCATCGTCAGAGGTAAACCAGATCAGTCTGCTTGGTGCTGCCACAAACCTCATCTTCACCGTGATTGTCCTGGTTAATTATTCTTCCTGTCGTCTTCCGCAAGTAAACAACTCACGTTGTCACGGTGTAGGTTTTCATAGGGGAGGATGCAATCTAGATCTATTTTACCTTGGAGTTAGCTAGCTCACAAATCTCTAGCAGTATTAATTAGACCCTGTACCATCGGCCCATCCATGGAACCTAATCTTTATTTCATGTCCTAATCCAAGTTGCCGTTGCTTGACTAATTCGCTGTCGCGTGCTATTAAGTTTCCTCCTCATTCACAACCTATTCAAAATTAATTCTGAAACCCATAGGCGCGTGGGCCACCTCCTAGTTGCTCGGGTCTTCTTCACCATCGTTCTTGTGTGTCCCAGCTAGACAGGTTTGGTTCTTCGCTTCAGGATGTAAGTGGACAAGTCCCTGAACATCCAGTCCTTATGCGGGTTTATGTCGTCGGTCCACATCTGACTATAAATTTAATTAATAAAATATGATTTATATGTAAACAAAATTATACCATTGGATTTGTATCTGAAAATAGTTTTCAGTAGTATACATTTTGTTACATGGTTAATACGGCATCCATGGCACACCTCCACACAGACACACTACCAACACTTACTCGCTTTGATATCATAATTGATGAAAGATTTGGATATATATTGTGTTTTAGGTCGGTTTTCGCTTGGTTTTCCGTAAATTAACCGGGCAGCTCTCTTCTGCTTAATTAATCAATCTTTTGCTTTTGTTAAAAAAAATAGTGTGTTTTAGGTCGAGTACATAACATACGTGTAGTTAGATATATTACAGTTTAGGCCATGTCTAATGAATTCTTGGCTTGTTTTCTGGGCCACATCTGCCCCACGCAAATCAATTGGTATAGACCCACTTGACGACGTATGGTGGACTGGCAATTATTTTACAGGAAAGAAGAGTCGATTCGTCAAAAGGAAAACGAGTCCAATTTGTGGTTGTCCATGTCCCAGAGTATCATATTCATATGCATGCACCTCCTGATCTGTTTCCTTTAGCCGCCTCTCCGGCCTAGTCCAAGCAATCATCGTCCGGTGAGCTACGCTACGCTCAGTTTGCAATTCCGCGCTTACTTAACACGCGCTGGTTTTGGTTTGGTTAACCGCCCGCATTCATTCGATCATTGATTGTTCAAAAAGAAAAGAAGCACCAAGCTCGGCAACCTCCATCGATCGATATCATGGCACCAGATCCAGAAGCAAACACGGCCACCAGCGGCCGCCGTCGCCGTGTGTTGCTCTTCCCTCTCCCGTACCAAGGCCACATCAACCCCATGCTCCAGCTCGCCGGTCTTCTCCACGCACGCGGCTTCGCCATCACCGTCTTCCACGCCCTCTTCAACGCCCCGGACCCGACCCGCCACCCTGCCTACGACTTCGTCCCCGTTCCCGACGACATGTCGTCACTGTCAGCCGGCACGGTGAAGGTGAACGTCGAGCACATCTTCACCGTGAACAGCTCCTGCGAGGCACTGTTCCGGGAGCGCCTGGCCGCCCTGCTGGAGGCGCCAGGCGGCAGGGAAGACGTCTCGTGCCTGGTTGCCGACGCGCAACTGCTGACTCTCATGGGCGTGGCGCGGCAGCAGGGCGTGCCGACGCTGGCGCTGCGCACCGGCAGCGCCGCCTGCTTCCGCAACTTCACCGCGTACCCAATGCTATGCGACAAGGGCTACCTCCCACTCCCAGCTCAAGGTACACATGGCATGGCATGGGCTTTGACGATCGACCTGTTTTTTTTTTTTTTTTTGTGCGAGATGACGACCTGTTTCTTTCGCCGCCCGTGATTGATCATTGATTTGTGTGTTGTGCGCATGCATGCAGAGTCGCTGCTGGAGCTGGATGCGCCGGTGAGTGAGCTGCCGCGGTACCGCGTCCGGGACCTGATGGCCGTCGGCAGGAGCTGCCACGAGCACCAAGTGATGTGCAAGATGATGTCGCGGGCTGTCGAGGCGGTGAGGACCTCGTCAGGGCTCATACTCAACACCTTCGACGCTCTCGAGACCGACGACCTGGTGACCACCCGGCGCGACGTCACCGTGCCCGTTTTCGACATCGGCCCACTCCACAAGCTCTCACCGGCGGCGTCCAGCAGCCTATTGCAGCAAGACCGTGGCTGTCTGGAGTGGCTGGATAAGCAGGCCCCGGCGTCGGTGCTCTACATCAGCTTCGGCAGCGTGGCGAGCATGAGCGGCGCTGACCTCGCCGAGTCGGCGTGGGGAATCGCCAACAGCGGCCAGCCGTTCCTCTGGGTTCTCCGGCCGGACCTCGTACACGGCATCACGCAGGTCACCGTGCCAGACGGGTTCGACGCCGCAACCCGCGACCGGGGCATGATGGTGCGCTGGGCGCCGCAGGAGGAGGTCCTGGCGCACGCCGCCGTGGGCGGGTTCTGGACGCACTGCGGGTGGAACTCGACACTAGAAAGCGTGTGCGGGGGCGTGCCGATGCTCTGCCGACCCTACTTCGGCGACCAGATGGGCAATGCGAGGTACGTCGAGCACGTGTGGCGGGCCGGCCTCGCGCTGGACGGCGAGCTCGAGAGGGGCGAAGTGGAGGTGGCCATCCGAAGGCTGATGCAGAGCAAGGAGGGAGAGGAGATGAGGGAGCGAGCTCAAGATATCAAGAGCAGAGCAGCTGAGGCCATCACCGAGCCTGCTGGGTCGTCTCGCCTCAACATCCACAATTTGGTGAATCACATTCTGTCGCTGTAGAAGTCGGGTACCGTAGTCCGTACGTACTACTTACTAGTACAAGACCAATATTTTCATTTTGTGCAATTTATGTTTTTTCTAAAAAGGGTATGATCCCCGATCTTCATTAACAGAAACCATAGTTTCGATCGGTATTTACTCCATCTGTTTTAATTTACAATGCATATTAGTTTTATTTTTTCAATTTTTTCAGATTACATCTCATACTAGGTGACCAAGTGATTTTTGACAGGTTTGGCCCAACAATTCCCTCTATAAATAGATAATAATTGTTGAAGCTCATAATCATGCATCGCAACTATACCGAGTAAAGTGTAAATTGAGCTATATTTCACAACACGAAAAAAAAACCTCATTGAAGTCAAGGACACATCTACAAAGCAAAGCGTTGGCTCAATAGTCCGCCGAAGCGCACACCATATTTGAAAAATCAGCATCGTTAATGCATAACTATATGCGGTAAGATTCTCTGGCATCCAGACCGATTCAAATTGCGCGTCACGCTATCCCCTCACACTCAAACCGACGTGGTTGCATGCACAATCCTGTAACCCCCATGCCAGGCTCTGGTCTGCTGAAAAGATTTTAATTCGGTTTCAAAAAATTCAAATGTTATAACTTTTTAACCGAGCGTCAAATTAAGATCCGTTTTCACCTTTAGATTCCTAGCGGCGAACTCTTCGAAAGAAGATCCCATATCGGTATGATACGATGATTTTTTCCCCCTGGCAATTTTGGTGATACGGGGGGCAAGTTTAGTGCTGAAAAAAGCAACTTTGTGTTTGGTCACCTAGTATGATTGCCTATCAGTCCAATGCTTTTCTAAATTGGCTACCATGATTGTCAAGTTGTCTAATGTCACCTCTAAGTTGCCTACCATGACTATCGAGTCTCCTAACATTATTCTAAGTTGACTAACGACAACGCTACTAAGGATTCGATTCCATCTACCAAGCTTCCAGGCAAGCAAACCCGTTGATCATTCCAGATATCGCCTATTTTTTCTCTCTACTTCTTGCATTAGTATCAGTACAGTTAATTGTCGGTAGTTGTTCTCTTATTCTGATGCATAGCCTGCTTTTTTCGCCTATTGTTGAAGGCTTTACCTGTTATCCTAGCATGCCTAGTTTAGATATGCTTGTGTTCCATCAGTTGGCCCTACACCCTTGTCGCGTGTTGCTATGTTACATTACCGGGCAGTGATCCTTATGGGCGATGATCAGTGATATTACAATCACTAGTAGAAAACAGGGCTTTGGTAGAGGCTGGGTAAGGGCATTAATCCCGGTTCACTCACGAACCAGGACCAAAGGGTGCATCAGTCCAGGTTCGTGAGGCCAGGGCGCCGGCCGGGCCTCGGGGGCCATTGGTCCTGGTTCATCTGACCCCTTTGGTCCCGGTTCCAGACACGAACCGGGACCAATGGGCCTCGCTCCTGGCCCAGCACATTTAGTCCCGGTTGGTGGCTGGAACCGGGACCAAATGTTGTCCTTTAGTCCCGGTTCAAGCCACCAACCGGGATTAAAGAGATCACTATATATACCCCCGCCCTTGCCCGTGAACAGAGCCACTGCTCTATTTTTTTTGGCCGCTCGTGGGAGAGGGTGTGTGTTGCTCTAGCTCACCTCCTATGCACATGAGGTGTTCGATGAAATGCCCGAGCCACACTTAAGCTTTCTCCTCTGGAAGTTCCTTGTCCAGGCTCCATTTTACTCAAGATTTGTCTAGGTTTGCCGGTCCGTCCTGTCCCGTCCCCGTCCACACCGCCGTCGATCGCCCGCGCCGATCTCGTCGCCGGCACCACCGTGATGAGCCTCTTGTTCTTATCTTCTTTCTAAAAGAAAAAAAATTGTTACTTGTATGATTTAGATAGATACTTGTATAATTTTCTTACTTTTATTATTATTTGTTATTATATAGTGCGATGGTTTTGGTATCCGCCTCCGTCGGCCCTCGTCCTGTCTATGATTCGGATGTGGTATATATTATCTTTTATAACTATTTGTTTCATTTAGTGTTTATGACAATTATGCCGACCAACGTCACATAGATGTTTTTATCTAGGAGGTATGTGAACCGGAAATTCCAACCGACCGTCTTGTCGAGAGGTTAAATTTAGTTGAACAAGAAAACGATTACTTGAAGAAGAAATTGAAAAGAATTGACGCGGAGAAGATGGAATTGGAGTTGCATGTTGCGGATGTCGTCGATGATCACAAGATCAAGATGGACAAAATGCGCTTGAAGATTAGAAAGATTAAAAAATATGCCATTCATACTGAGGCTTGGTATCATTATGCCGTTGGATCAATTGTTACCTTAGTTGTGATTATGATCGCATTTGTTGTTGCATTGAAATGGTTTACATAGTTTCAATGTATGTTTTAATTAGATGCTCTAGAGAGCTATATGTTGTTCAATGAGAACTATGTACGAACTTTATGTATTTTTTTTCAGTAATAACATTTGAACACTACTGTACTTTGGTTTTTGACACACTTAATTATATATAATGCACGTAGATGAACCGGCAATGGATGTACGGTGACAGACGCACCTCCGAGTACATTAAGGGCCTGCATAATTTTTTCGAAGTGGCTGAAGCAAACAAGCAGAATGGTTTTATCTGTTGTCCATGCCCTATCTGTGGGAATACGAAGTCTTATTCTGACTCGAAAACCCTTCACATCCACCTGCTTGAGAAGGGTTTCATGCCACACTATGATGCTTGGACCAAGCACGGAGAAAGAGGGGAAGACAACGAAGAAGAAGAGGATGATGACAACTATACGCCCCCTGAATACGGTGGTGCTGCAATGGAGGAAGCTGAAGATCAAGAGGAACCAGACGATGTGCCCGATGATTATCTTCGCCGGGTCATTGTTGATGCACAGAGAGAATGCGAAAGTGAAAGGGAGAAGTTGAAGTTCGATTGCATGTTAGAGGATCACAAAAAAGGGTTTTACCCAAATTGCGAAGATGGCAACACAAAGCTCGGTACCGCACTGGAATTGCTGCAATGGAAGGTAGAGAATGGTGTAACTGACAAAGGATTTGGGAAGCAACTGAAAATATTGAAGAAGAAGCTTCCAAAGGATAACGAATTGCCCGACAGTACGTATGAAGCAAAGAAGGTTGTCTGCCCTCTAGGATTAGAGGTGCAGAAGATACATGCATGCCCTAATGACTGCATCCTCTACAGCGGTGAGCACGAGGAATTGAACGCATGCCCGGTATGCGGTGCATTGCGGTATAAGATCAGACGAGATGACCCTGGTGATGTTGAGGGCGAGCGCCCCAGGAAGAGGGTTCCTGCCAAGGTGATGTGGTATGCTCCTATAATACCACGGTTGAAACGTCTGTTCAGAAACAAAGAGCATGCCAAGTTGATGCGATGGCACAAAGAGGACCGTAAGAAAGACGGGAAATTGAGAGCACCCGCTGACGGGTCGCAGTGGAGAAAAATCGAGAGAACGTGGGGGGACTTTGTAGGTGACACATGGAACGTATGGTTTGGTTTAAGCGCGGATGGCATTAATCCTTTTGGGGAGCAGAGCAGCAATCATAGCACCTGGCCTGTGACTCTATGTATCTATAACCTTCCTCCTTGGTTGTGCATGAAGCGGAAGTTCATTATGATGCCAGTGCTCATCCAAGGCCCTAAGCAACCCGGCAACGACATTGATGTGTACCTAAGGCCATTAGTTGAAGAACTTTTACAGCTATGGAATGGAAAAGATGTACGTGTGTGGGATGAGCAGGACCAGGAGGAATTTGACTTACATGCATTGCTGTTTGTAACCATCAATGATTGGCCTGCTCTTAGTAACCTTTCAGGACAGACAAACAAGGGATACCACGCATGCACGCACTGTTTAGATGACACCGAAAGTATATATTTGGACAAATGCAGGAAGAATGCGTACCTGGGACATCGTCAATTTCTTCCAACCAACCAGCAATGTCGAAAGAAAGGCAAGCATTTCTAAGGCGAGGCAGATCACCCGAAGAAGCCCGCCGTCTGTACTGGTGATCACATACTTGCTATGGTCAATGATTTACAAGTAAGCTTTGGAAAGGGTCCCGGCGGACTATCTGTTCCGAATGACGCTGAGGGACGCGCACCCATGTGGAAGAAGAAATCTATATTTTGGGACCTACCCTATTGGAAAGACCTAGAGGTCCGCTCTGCAATCGACGTGATGCACGTGACGAAGAATCTTTGCGTGAACCTGCTAGGCTTCTCGGGCGTGTATGGCAAGACAAAAGATACACCGGAGGCATGGGAGGACCAGCAACGTGTGCACGAAAAAGACGGCATGCCTCCAAAGCAGTATGAAGGTCCTGCCAGCTACGCTCTTACCAAAGAAGAGAAGGAAATCTTCTTTGAATGCCTGCTCAGTATGAAGGTCCTGTCTGGCTTCTCGTCGAATATAAAGTGAATAATAAATATGGCAGAGAAAAAGTTCAGAACCTAAATTCTCATGACTGCCACGTGATTATGACGCAACTGCTTCCGGTTGCATTGAGGAGGCTTCTACCGGAAAACGTTCGATTAGACATTGTGAAGCTATGTGCATTCCTCAATGCAATCTCTCAGAAGGTGATCGATCCAGAAATCCTACCAACGTTAAGGAGTGATTTGGCGCAATGTCTTGTCAGTTTTGAGCTGGTGTTCCCACCATCCTTCTCCAATATCATGACGCACGTCCTAGTTCATCTTGTCGACGAGATTGCCATTCTGGGCCCTATATTTCTACACAATATGTCCCCTTTGAGAGGTTCATGGGAGTCTTAAAGAAATATGTTCGTAACCGTGCTAGGCCAGAAGGAAGCATCTCAACGGGCCATCAAACAGAGGAGGTCATTGGGTTTTGTGTTGACTTCATTCCTGACCTTAAGAAGATTGGTCTCCCTCAATCGCGGTATGAGGGGAGACTGACTGGAAAAGGCATGCTAGGAGCGGACTCAATAATATGTAGGGACGGGCATTCTTGGTCTCAAGCACACTACACAGTTCTACAGAATTCTACCTTGGTGACCCCGTATGTCAATGTACACAAGAGTATTCTGCGATCCAAACACCCAGAGTAGTGTGACGACTGTATTACATGTGAACACATCAGGACTTTCGGCAGTTGGTTGCAAACACATCTCATGGGTGACAACACTATTTCTGATGAGCTGTACTTGTTGGCCAGGGGACCATCTTCGACTGTATTGACTTACAAACGGTATGAGATAAATGGGAATACATTTTACACGATCGCCCAAGATCAAAAGAGCACCAACCAAAACAGTGGTGTCCGCTTTGATGCAGCAACCAAGAGGGGAAAGGACACGTATTATGGTTACATAGTGGACATATGGGAACTTGACTATGGGCATGATTTTAAGGTCCCTTTGTTTAAGTGCAAATGCGTCAATCTGTCAGGAGGCAGGGTACAGGTAGACCCACAGTACGGAATGACAACAGTGGATCTGAACAATCTTGGGTACACAGACGAACCATTCGTCCTAGCCAATGATGTGGCGCAGGTTTTCTATGTGAAGGACATGTCTACCAAACTGAGAAAAAGAAAAGATAAGGAAGCGAATACATCATACGATGAGCCAAAGCGCCACATAGTTCTTTCAAGGAAAAGAGACATCGTGGGAGTGGAGGGCAAGACAGACATGTCTGAAGATTATGAAAAGTTTCATGAAATTCCTCCCCTCAAAGTCAAGGCTGACCCAAGCACCCTGTTAAACGTTGAAGATTATCCATGGTTATAGCGCAATAAGCAAAGGACACAAGCAAAGAAAAAGTGAAGACTTTTTCTCCACAACTATTATGATGATGCCTTTGATCTAGAATATCACTGCAGTTACATGTGAAGTAATGAACTGCCTTTTGCAACAGATGAGTTTTAGCACATGCTATGTGGGTGAAATGATGATACCATGCCAATTTTCAACCTTTTCAGACTTCATTTGTAGTGCTTTTCAATTTCAGGGTCATTTGGCTCAAAAAAATCAGTAAATGCATGAAAAATACCAAATGAAGTCAGAAACGGTTGAAAATTTATGATGTGGCTTTGAATGGTGCATTTTGAACACACAAAAAGTCTAGAGTTCAAATAAGTTCAAAAAAATGAAATGCCTTTTGTAACAGATGAGTTTTCGTCCGAAATACTGATACTTCAAAAGAGATTGTCCAGTTTGTACGCAAAGTGCATCCAGTTTTTGATGTAACCCTCTCAACTTTTTAGAACATGCTATGTGGGTGAAATGATGATACCATGTCAACTTTCAACCTTTTCAGACTTCATTTGTAGTGCTTTTCAATTTCAGGGTCATTTAGCTCAAAAAAATCAGTAAATGCATGCAAAAATACCAAATGAAGTCAGAAAGGGTTGCAAATTTATGATGTGGCTTTGAATGATGCATTTTGAACACACAAAAAGTCTGGAGTTCAAATAAGTTCAAAAAAATGAAATGCCTTTTGTAACAGATGAGTTTTCATTCGAAACCCTGATACTTCGAAAGAGATTGTCCATTTTGTACACGAAGTGCATCCAGTTTTGCCGTAACCCTCTCAACTTTTTAGAACATGCTATGTGGGTGAAATGATGATACCATGCCAGCTTTCAACCTTTTCAGACTTCATTTGTAGTGCTTTTCAATTTCAGGGTCATTTAGCTCAAAAAAATCAGTAAATGCATGCAAAAATACCAAATGAAATCAGAAATGGTTGAAAATTTATGCTGTGGCTTTGAATGGTGCATTTTGAACACACAAAAAGTATGGAGTTCAAATAAGTTAAAAAAATGAAATGCCTTTTGTAACAGATGAGTTTTCGTCCGAAACCCTAATACTTCGAAAGAGATTGTCCATTTTATACACGAAGTGCATCCAGTTTTTGCCGTAACCCTCTCAACTTTTTAGAACATGCTATGTGGGTGAAATGATGATACCATGCCAACTTTCAAACTTTTCAGACTTCATTTGTAGTGCTTTTCAATTTCAGGGTCATTTAGCTCAAAGAATGAACTAATAGCAAAAAGAATGAACTAGAAAACTTTTATAAAACTCTAATAGCAAAAAGAATGAACTAAAAAGAATCAATTAAAATATTCTGTTATGATCAACTAAAACAAAACTATAATATTCTTCAACAGCAAAAAGAATCAAGTAAAAAGTTTTTATAAACCTCTATTATTATTGAAACAAAAATTATATAAAATTTATGCATCTAAAATTCTCAAAGTATTTTTTGTTCAAAACATTAATAGCAAAAAGAATTTTCATACAGTATTTTTTTGTTAGAAACTTAATAGCAAGCAAAAATAACAAAATCTGTTTTTGATTAAAATACCCTTTTAAATTAACCTAAAAATTAGCAAATTGAATATAATGATAAAACACACTAGTATTAAATAGCAGGAAAAAGAATCACTCAAAAAGCTATTTTTAAAGTAAAGTTATTCACAAACTAGTGATTCACACAAATTTTAAAGAATTCAGATTTAAATTATTCAAATTTGAAAACTAATGGCACTAACAGAAAGTTTATAATTTTTGTGACCTAAAGCAAAAAGAATCACTCAAAAATCAAAGTATTTAGCTATAAGTAGAAACAAAAGAAAATAAATAAAGCAAAAAACAAAACAAAAATACTGGAAAAAAATTAAAAAAATATCGCCTACTGGGCCACCGCGGCCTGCATACGACTAGAAACCCAACCACTAGTTGGGCCAGGACACAGGCCCGCAGAAGGCCCAGTAGGCCCATAGGTAGAGTAACTGAGTTTAGGCCCGTAAGCCTGCATTAGAGAGGAGCTCGAGAAGGCAGCGGCAGTGGGGCTTATAAACCACTCCGAGCCCCTCTCAACTAGCGAGGTGGGACTAAACTTTTGGCCGCGGGCAGCACCACCCTTTTGTCCCGGTTGGTGGCACCAACCGGGACCAATACCCACCTTTAGTCCCGGTTGGTGGCACCAACCGGGACTAAAGTCTTTGCTATATAAGCCAACACTTAGGAATTTTTCCCCAAGTTCTCACATTCTGCCCCGACGCCGCCAGGCTGCTCCTCGTCGTTGCCGCCATCGCTGCGCCCTGCCCCGTCACCGCCCGCTCCTCGTCGCCGTCCCTGCCCCGACGCCGTCCCCCTCTCCCATTGCCATGCCTCCTCGTCGCCGCCGCCGCGCCCCCTGCCTCCCCGCCACCGTACGCCGTCCACGACGCCTCCCCGACCTCGCCGTCGCCGTCCCCGACGCCTCACCGACCTCGCCGTCGCCTCCCCGACGCCTCCCCGACCTCGCCGTCGCCTGCACGTGCCCCTGCCCTGCCCCGCGCCTCTGCCTAAGCCCCGACGCCGCCCCCAGTGAGCATCCCACCTTCCCCCGCGCCGCTGCCCTGCCCTGTCGCCGACGCCCTCTGCATTTTTTTTCATTCAATTTTTTTTGTTCATATAAATTTTTAGTAAATGGATATGTATGCATATTGTTTTTCAAAATATATGGATGTATGTTGATGTATGGATGATCCATTGATGTATGCTTTTTTTGTCCATTGATGAATGTTTTTTTGTTCATATGTATGATGATTTTTTTTTGTTCATAGATGATCATATGACCTTTTTTTTGTTCATAGATGATCATATGATGTTTTTTTGTTCATAGATGATCATATGATGTTTTTTTGTTCATATGTATGCATGGATGTTGATGGATGTATATATATAGAAAATGATCATATGATTTTTTTTTTATTCATAGAATATTTTTTTGTTCATAGAAATTAGTTAAAATTTACCAAGTTACTAAGTTACTAAGTTAAAATGTTCATATATTCAAAATGAGTTAAAATGTTACTTACTCCCGGTACGCTTGCCCGACCAACTCTCGAGGCCACCCAAACCCTAGAAGAAAGAGCAACGTCGTTGTCGATCTAGCCCCTCCCCGATAACTTTGACATGAGAGGGGACATCGGACATGCATGAGAGAGAGGCGGTCCGCTCGTCGGACATGTCATGTGATTTTTTTTTGTTCATATAGAAAACTCCGGTAACTTCGACATGAGGGGGGACATCGATCAACCCCCTCTTGCCCGACCAACTCTCGAGTCCACCCAAACCGGGACTGAAAAAGCGTTGTCGAGGCCACCCCAAACCCTAGAAGAGTTGTCGAGGCCACCCAAATTTACCAAGTTAAATGAGTTAAAAGAGCTTTGTCGAGGCCACCCCAAACCCTAGAAGAGTTGTCGAGGCCACCCAAATTTACCAAGTCTCGAGGCCACCCAAACCCTACACTAGTAGAAAAAGGCCCATTTGTCCCGGTTCATAAGGCCCATTTGTCCCGGTTCGGGAACCGGGACTAAAGGGTCGGGACTAAAGCCCAACACCTTTAGTCCCGGTTCTTATACGAACCGGGACAGATGGGGCTCCACGTGGCCGCTGCGGCGAGCCCAGAGAGGAGGGCCTTTAGTCCCGGTTGGTAACACCAACCGGGACCAAGATCATCCACGTGTCAGCAGCTCAGGAGCTGGGGTTTTTGTTTTTTTTTTTGAAAGGGGGGGGGGGTTTGGGGGTTTTGGGGGTTTTGTAGGGTTAATTTAGGGGTGTCATATATGTGTTAGCTAGCTATAGCTAGAGAGAAGTGTCTCTCTTATCTCCGTGCTTGGTCGACGCTACGTACTATACGTATAGAGGAGACTCGACCGCGGGGGGGTGGGGCGGGTGGGGGGGGGGGGGGGGGGGGGGGGGGGGCAGGATAGCTAGTAAGCAAATGAAGGAAACCATTAAGTACACAAGATCGTCATGAACATATACAGAGAGAAGTGATCGACCTCCTCCTTCTCCGAGAGATTGGTCGAACAACAAGTTTTCGTATATCTATCCGACGCTACTAGCTACATATATACAATATAAGATCTCTTACAATCCCTAACATCTGATGTCAAGTTCCACATGGTATTCTCCAGCTGGATTGATGACGTGGTCAAGAAAGAATCCCGTCAATTCCTCTTGAATTGCTTTTATGCGATCCTGTGGTAGGAGTTCATCCCGCATCCGCCAAATCTAATTTGAAGAAGGGGGTCAATACATATATATGAATGAAACTCAACACAAATGATGGTAATAAAATAAAATTGTGAATATTATTGCTTACGCACTTCATATTGTTTTTCAGAGTAGCCCCGCTTAGAGGTCGTTGCGTTGTAGATGTACTCGCAAACGTAGTATCCACAAAAATTATTCCCGCCTTCCTGCCACAACCACTTTATGAGAAATAGAGGTCAATCAAACTGATAATCAAGCATTATAAATGGTATTGATGAAACTAGCTAGAATCAATGGGAGATGCGCGGAACTAGCTAGTAGTACTTACTTTCGGGTGTGTAAATCGCAGCTCCCCCGGCAGTCCCGGAACTTCTGCGGTGAACACTTTCCAAACCCTGTGAGACAAAGAAAATAATTACATGATATCAGGAAATGAACAAAGTTGCCGATATGGTGCGATAATGATCGATTGAACTTACTTATGGAGCATTTCAGTCATGGCCGCATACTCCTTGGGATCTTTTCGTTTTGAGTCTAAGACAGTTACTAGTCCCTGCTCAAGCTTAATCTCTAGGAGAATAAAGTGGAAGCTGCGCACGCATGCATAACTCATCAATTACATTACTATAACCTCGAGTAATAATGGAAACCGAATATGCAGAAGACAGTAACACTCACTTGAAGTTGTAAGGAAAGAGTATTTTATCTTTGTTTTGATTTTTAATCAACGATTGTAGCAAGTTGGCCTCGGTTTCTTTCGCATTATATTTAACCGTCCATTCATCTATGAGATTTGTGTTAATGAACCCAATATCATAGATTTGTGCATTTCTGCATTCGACGATCTTCAATCTGCATAATATAGTGAGGATAATTATATATACATGCAATGAAAGAGCTGAGCTATATATAGAGACTTAATTACAGAAGTATAGTACTTACAGACAGTAGCAAGTGATGATTATTTTATCGAGGTCCTTTTGATTGTAAAACTGGCAGAACTCCTCAAATGGAATAGACAACAGATCAATTCCAACAAGGTCGTGCACCTCTTTAACTCTCAGCGTCAAAATATCCTTCTTAGACTTGCAGGTGTCCATGTACCACTTATGTAATCTTCGCATCATCGTTGTTAGAGGAGGATCACCAGGTCTGACGAGAGGCTTTCCGTACTGGTATTTGTGTTCGTCCACCTCCATTGTATCAAAATGTGCATCGTCGGGCAGGTAATCACCAGGATTGGTACCGGGCAGCATGCCCGGCAGATTTGCGACGATATCGCTAGACACCTTGAGCGGGGGGCACGATTGGTTCGCCTGTTCGCCGAGCTGGGGAATTTTGTTCCCACTTCTTCGTTCTTGTAACCTTTTGTCAGTTGAAGTAGTTCCCGACCGGCGCGCTCCTCCCACTGCCTTTTTAAGAGCGCGGACATGGTTGTCATCCGGCGGAGGCGGTGGTGGTCGCTTCAGGTTCTCCAAAGTGCGCTTCAATTTCACCGGATCTATCTTCTCCTCCGGAGGTGGATTTTTCTTTGCACAAAGTCCTTCACTTCGGCTTGACAGATCTGCGCGTTTTCCTCCTCGGTCATCTCATATGGTAACTTCTCTAGAGGCTTGAGAGATGGACCGAATATGTATTGCCTCCCGCCTCTGGCTGTACTGCTAGACGCCAGAGCAGCCGGAGCGGTTGCGACTGTCTTCCTTCGTTGCTTACGAGGCAGAGAAGGAGGCGCAGTGCTACGACGCACCGGAGCAGCCGGAGCGGCGGCGGCTGTCTTCCGTTGTTGCTGACGAGGCGGAGGAGGAGGTGGGCTACTCAGACGCGCCGGCGCAGGCGGAGAAGGAGGCGGAGTGCCGCCACGCGCCGGAGCAGCTGGAGAAGGAGGCGGAGTGCCGCCACGTGCCGGAGCAGCCGGAGAAGGAGGCGGAGTGCCCTGATCACACGCCAGAGGAGGAGGCGGAGTGCCCTGACTCGCCGGAGGAGGAGGCGGAGGCATCCAGTTCGGAAGGTTGATGAGCTCCTTCCGCCATAGACATGGAGTCTTCAGCGCAAGACCCAGCTGAGTCTCCCCTTCACCGGTAGGGTGGTCAAGCTCGAGCTCCTCAAATCCCTCCGTTATTTCATCGACCATCACAACAGCATAGCCTTCTGGAATCGGAAGGCAGTGAAAAGTTGCGCCGGTTGAGGAGGTGCAACAGAGCCGACAGCCGCCTTGACTTTGAGGTGCTGCCATTGCGCCATAAGGTGGCAATCTTGAGCCTCCGTGATAGCATCCACGGGGTAGCTGGGAGCCGTGAAGTGAGGCTGCTGAAGGAGCTCGGTGGAAGCCACGCTGCTTCTCCGTTGAGATGGCGAGGTAGCTTCTGGGGTAGCTTCGGCAGGTCGCTGCCTCTGAACTAGTGCTTGTTCCTCTAGCGCTCGTACCCTTGCATTCAGCTTCTGCAGTTCGGTCTGCTCCACTTTCCTCCTCCTCTCTTGGGTTTTGTAACCGCCTGCACTGGGAAACCCTTCCTTCCACGCAACGGAGCCTGCCGTGCCTCGTGTTCGTCCTGGGTGCTCAGGATTCCCGAGGGCCATTGTGAGCTCGTCGTTCTATCTGTCGGGAAAGAACGTCCCTTGCTGCGCTGCGGCGATATACTTCTGAAGCTTCTTGACGGGTATTTCAAGTTGCTCCTTCGTCCAACGTCACCGGAGCCATCATAATCATGTCCTTCCACCTCCATTGTTTGATCACCGGAGCCTGCTTCACCCTCTCCTTCTAGACCATCGGTGTCGTTGAGAAACGACAAGACATCACCTCCGCCGAGGATTATGTCCCCCAACAACTGTTCTGCTTCGATGTCTCGGTGCTCCATAGTTTCTGCAAATATTACAACATGGCAATTAATATACAAACATGACAGATGGATATATTAGTGCAAACGTAGACCTAGCTAGCTCGACGCTTCTACGGTTTGGGGTGGCCTCGACAACGCTTCTAGTGTTTGGGGTGGCCTAGGCAACACTTCTAGGGTTTGGGGTGGCCTCGACAACGCTTCTAGGGGTTGGGTCGGACCGCCTCTCTCATGAATGTCCGACGTCTGGACCGACAAGGGATTTAACAAAATGACGCCAGTCTGGATGTGCAGAAAATGGTCCATATTTTACCTGATCTCGTCTACCCTTCTATATGTCACGTTGTCTAGTGTCAAAGAATTCAAGAAAACCATGACTTCATCATTAGCCGAAAATGACAGGCGTATAATGGTATGAAGCTCTTCAAAGTTGTTTTGGAACGGAGTTCCGATAGAATAATTCGCTTCTTGGTACAAAGTTCAGCAGGAGCCTTCGGAATATCGCTATTTGGAAGGCCTTTGCTGAAATTCGTACCAAAAGGAGAATTATTCTATCCGGAACTCCGTTCCAAAACAACTTTGAAGAGCTTCGTAGCATCATACGCCTGTTACTTCCGACTAATGATGAAGCCATGGATTTCTTCAATACTTTGACAGACAACGTGACATATAGAAGAATATATATATAGATGAGATCAGAAAAAAAATTGGATCAACTTGTGCACATCCATAATGGGGGCATTCTTGATAAATCTATATATGTCAAAATTCAAACTTTGACATATGATCAAACTTTGACATATGATCAAATGTTGCATATGTCAAAATTCAAACTTTGACATATGATCAAACTTTGATATATGATCAAATGTTGCATATGTCAAAATTCAAACTTTGATATATGTCCACCGCGATATAAAATAATACATAGACTTGTTCGGGCGAGAGGGGGTTGATCGACGTTCCCCCTCATGTCGAAGTTACCGGAGTTATCTTCTAGTGGTTTGGGTGGCCTCGAGAGTTTGTCGGGTAGGGGCGGGAGGGGGTAGGAGATCGACAACGCTTTTTTTCTAGGGTTTGGGTGGCCTCGAGAGTTGGTCGCCCGGTATATCGAGAGGGGGGTGAACATTTTACCTTAGTAACTTAGAAAAAAATGTTATCGGGAGGGGGTATATCGACCCCCCCCCTCATGTCGAAGTTATCGGGGAGGGGCTATATCGACAACGACATACATATTGCCACATACATATAAAAAAATTCTATGAACATCCATACATACATATAGCCACATACATATATATGGCTATGAAAAAAAATTCATCATATAAAAAAAATGTTATCGGGACGTATGCCCCCCATGGGTCCCGGTTCGTGACTGAACCGGGACTAATGGGCTGGGCTGGCCCGAACCAAAGCCCTATTTTCTACTAGTGCTAGAAGAAAGAGCGTTGTCGATCTACCCCCTCCCTGCATAGCGATTATTTTTTGCAAAGTGTCCTCTCCTAAAAGCATAACCCCGATAACTTCGACATGAGGGGGGACGTCGGACATGCATCAGAGAGGCGGTCCGCAACTAATCCATTGCTCATATATGCATATGATTCCTTGTTGTGATTAGCTAGGTTTATGTTTGCCACTAATCCATCTCTCATGTTTGTATATTGCCATGTTGTAATATTTGCAGAAACTATGGAAAGAGACTTAGAACAAGAATAGTTGTTGGGGGATATAATCCTCGCTGGAGGTGATCCCTTGTCGTTTCTCAACGACACCGATGGTCAGGAAGGAGAGGATGACGGCTCTGGTAATCCAACAATGGAGGAGGAAGGAGATCATGACAGCTCCGATGATCGAATGGCGGAGAAAGGAGATCATGATAACGGCTCCGGTGACCGAACGGACGAGGGAGCTGTTGCAAAGTCCGGTGAGGTATATATATTAATTAAGCCTATGCTGACTTGATGCATTAATTGTTTTGGTATGTACATATATTAACGCTTCTTTCTTCTTTCAGCCCTCTGGATAGAGGCAAACTTTCGTAAGGAGACGAGGCCCGAAGAAAAGGTTGCGCCAGGATGAAAGGTTCACGATCACAGAAATCGCAAAAGATGGCCAACCGATTGCTCCCAAGCGGACCAAGGACGCATTTGTACATCAGTGCGGAGTTGTTGTTAGGGACAATGTCCCAATCAGCATCGTGCAATGGAATAAGAGTAAGGACAACCTGAAGTATCTTATGTCCAGGATAGACAGAAAGATGATCTTTGGACCTCGCTGATGACAAATTTCAGCCTACCGCCAGAGGAGGAGCCGAATAACCCAGTTATAGAATGAAAGGTTAAGGCGTATGCTCTTAAGAAGATGGCAGAACTATTCACAAACTGGAAGAAAGAGTTGAACACAAAGTTTGTCGAGAAAGAGCAGAATCCAGAATTCACCGGTCGATATGAGAAGATAAGAGATCACTGACCTGCATTTGTGGCCTACAAGCAATCGGAGAAGGGTAAGAAAAGGTCACTGATAAACAAGAAAATGCTACAAAGAAGAAGTATCACCATCACACGGGGTCATGTGGCTACTACAAAGCCCGGCCGTTGTGGACATTGCATTGGCCAGATTGTTCAAGGACTTGGTTCTTCGGGGTTGGGGGAACTTTGGACCCAGAAACAGGGGAGTGTCGTTGGACGGACGAGCAACTTGCAATACCTATCAAGAAGCTTCAGGCAGCGCAGGAAGGGACGTTCATTCCCGACAGAGAGAAGGACGAGCTAACAGAGGCCCTCAGAAATCCTGAGCACCCTGGACGAACACGAGGCACACTAGGCTCTGTTCCATGGTTGCATGGGGTTCCCGACAACGGTGGTTACAGAAGCCAAGAGAGAAAGAGGAAAGCGGAAGCGAGCGAAATGCAGAACCTCACTGCAAGAATAGCAAAGCTAGAGGAACTTGAGAGCCAGCGAGCTACCGGCCAACCATCTCAGCTGCACGAAGATCCTTGCTTCGACGCTGCCCCAGAAGCTACCGCACCATCTCACCGGAGAAGCAGCATGGCTTCCATGGAGTTCGTTCAGCCTGATTTCACGGCTCCTCGCTACCCCGTGGATAGTATCGCGGAGGCTGAACATTGCGAGCTAATGACGAAATGCCAAAACCTGACCTTGAAGGCGGCGGTCGGCTCTGTTGTACCTCCTCAAGCTGAGGGAACTTTTCATTGCCGTCGGATTCCACATGGCTATGCTATTGTGACGGTGGATGAAATAATGGAGGGATTTGAGGAGCTGAGCTTGACTACCCTACAGGTGAAGCGGAGATTCATCTGGTTTATGCTTTAAGGAGTACCTGTCTATGGAGGAAGTGTTGGGGAACGTAGTATTTTCAAAAAAATTCCTACGATCACGCAAGATCTATCTATGAGATGCATGGCAACGAGCGGGGAGAGTGTGTCCACGTACCCTCGTAGACCGAAAGTGGAAGCATTTATCAACGCGGTTGATGTAGTCGTACATCTTCATGATCCTAGCACCGAACGTACGGCACCTCTGTGTTCAGCACACGTTCAGCTCAATGACGTCCCTCGTACTCTTGATCCAGTTGAGGCCGAGGGAGAGTTCCGTCAGCACGACGGCGTGGCGACGGTGATGATGAAGTTACCGGCGCAGGGCTTCGCCTAAGCACTACGACGATATGACCGAGGTGTGTAACTGTGGAGGGGGGCACCGCACACGGCTAAGAGAAACTTTGATGTGCTATTGGGGTGCCCCCTGGCCACGTATATAAAGGAGGGGAGGGAAGAGATGGCCGGCCCAAGTGGGGCGCGCCAGGTGTGGGGAATCCTACTAGGACTCCCCAGTCCAAGTAGGATTCCCCTCCTCTTTCCTATTCCTAGTAGGAGAAGGAGGGAAGGAGGAAGAGGGGAGAAGGAAGGAGGGGGGCGCCGCCCCCTCCTAGTCCAATTCAGACCAGCCCATGGGGGGCGCGTGGCCACCCCTTGAGGCCCTTCTCTCCTTTCCCGTATGGCCCATTAAGGCCCACTACTTCCCCCAGCGAATACCCGTAACTCTTCGGTACTCCGAAAAATACCCGAATCACTCGGAACCTTTCCGATATCCGAATATAGCCTTCCAATATATCGATCTTTACCTCTCGACCATTTCGAGACTCCTCGTCATGTACGTGATCTCATCTGGGACTCCGAACTATCTTCGTTCATCAAATCACATAGCTCATAATACAAATCGTCATCGAACGTTAAGCGTGCGGACCCTACGGGTTCGAGAACTATGTAGACATGACCGAGACACATCTCCGATCAATAACCAATAGTGGAACCTGGATGCTCATATTGGCTCCTACATATTCTATGAAGATCTTTATCGGTTAAACCGCATAACAACATACGTTGTTCCCTTTTTCATCGGTATGTTACTTGCCCGAGATTCGATCGTCGGTATCATCATACCTAGTTCAATCTCGTTACCGGCAAGTCTCTTTACTCGTTCCGTAGTGCATCATCCCGTAACTAACTCATTAGTCACATTGCTTGCAAGGCTTCATATGATGTGCATTACCGAGAGGGCCCAGAGATACCTCTCCAATACTCGGAGTGACAAATCCTAATCTCGATCTATGCCAACCCAACAAACACCTTCGGAGACACCTGTAGAGCATCTTTATGATCACCCAGTTACGTTGTGACGTTTGATAGCACACAAGGTGTTCCTTCGGTATTCGGGAGTTGCATAATCTCATAGTCAGAGGAATGTGTATAAGTCATGAAGAAAGCTTTAGCAATAAAAGTTAACGATCATTATGCTAAGCTAACGGATGGGTCTTGTCCATCACATCATTCTCTAATGATGTGATCCCGTTCATCAAATGACAACACATGTCTATGGTTAGGAAACATAACCATCTTTGATTAACGAGCTAGTCAAGTAGAGGCATACTAGGCACCATATGTTTGGTCTATGTATTCACACATGTACTAAGTTTTCGGTTAATACAATTCTAGCATGAATAATAAATATTTATCATGATATAAGGAAATATAAATAACAACTTTATTATTGCCTCTAGGGCATATTTCCTTCAGTCTCCTACTTGCACTAGAGTCAATAATCTAGATTACAAGGCCATGTGATTAACACCAATAGTTCACATCGCCATGTGACCAACACCCAAAGGGTTTACTAGAGTCAATAATCTAGTTCACATCGTCATGTGATTAACACCAATAGTTCACATCGCCACGTGACCAACACCCAAAGGGTTTACTAGAGTCAATAATCTAGTTCACATCGCCATGTGATTAACACCCAAAGAGTACTAAGGTGTGATCATGTTTTGCTTGTGAGAGAGGTTTAGTCAACGGGTCTGCTATATTCTGATCCGTATGTATTTTGCAAATTTCTATGTTAACAATGCTCTGCACGGAGCTACTCTAGCTAATTGCTCCCACTTTCTATACGTATCCAGATTGAGACTCAGAGTCATCCGGATCAGTGTAAAATCTTGCATCGACGTAACTCTTTACGATGAACTCTTTATCACCTCCATAACCGAGAAATATTTCCTTAGTCCTCTTGGGTAACTAAGGATAGCTTTGACCGTTGTCCAGTGATCCACTTCTGGATCACTATCGTACCCCCTTGCCAAAACTCATGGCAAGGTTCACAACAGGTTTGTTATACAGCATGGCATACTTTATAGAACCTATGGCTGAGGCATAGCGAATGACTTTCATTCTCTCTCTATCTTTTGCCGTGGTCGGGTTTTGAGTCTTACTCAATTTTACACCTTGTAACACAGGCAAGAACTCCTTCTTTGACTGTTCCATTTTGAACTACTTCAAAATCTTGTCAAGGAATGTACTCATTGAAAAATCTTATCAAGCATCTTGATCTATCTCTATAGATCTTGATGCTCAATATGTAAGCAGCTTCACCGAGGTCTTTCTTTTGAAAAAACTCCTTTCAAATACTCCTTTATGCTTTTCAGAAAATTCTACATCATTTTCGATCAACAATATGTCATTCACATATACTTATTAGAAAGGTTGTAGTGCTCCCACTCACTTTCTTGTAAATACAGGCTTCACCGCAAGTCTGTATAAAACTATATGCTTTGATCAACTCATCAAAGTGTATATTCCAACTCCGAGATACTTGCACCAGTCCATAGATGGATCGCTGGAGCTTGCACATTTTGTTAGCACCTTTAGGATTGACAAAGCCTTCTGGTTGCATCATATACAACTCTTCTTTAAGAAATCCATTAAGGAATGCAGTTTTGACATCCATTTGCCAGATTTTATAAAATGTGGCAATTGCTAACATGATTCGGACAGACTTAAGCATCGCTACGAGTGAGAAAATCTCATCGTAGTCAACACCTTGAACTTGTCGAAAACCTTTTGCGACAAGTCGAGCTTTGTAGATAGTAACACTACTATCAGCGTCCATCTTCCTCTTGAAGATCCATTTATTCTCAATGGCTCGCTGATCATCAGGCAAGTCAATCAAAGTCCATACTTTGTTCCCATACATGGATCCTATCTCAGATTTCATAGCCTCAAGCCATTTCGCGGAATCTGGGCTCATCATCGCTTCCTCATAGTTCGTAGGTTCGTCATGGTCTAGTAACATGACTTCCGGAACAGGATTACTGTACCACTCTGGTGCGGAACGTACTCTGATTGACCTATGAGGTTCTGTAGTAACTTGATCTGAAGCTTCATGATCATCATCATTAGCTTCCTCACTAATTGGTGTAGGCATCACTAGAACTGATTTCTGTGATGAACTACTTTCCAATTCAATCGAAGGTACCACTACCTCATCAAGTTCTACTTTCCTCCCACTCACTTCTTTCGAGAGAAACTCCTTCTCCAGAAAGGATCCATTCTTAGCAACAAATATCTTGCCTTCGGATCTGTGATAGAAGGTGTACCCAACCGTTTCTTTTGGGTATCCTATGAAGACGCATTTCTCCGATTTGGGTTTGAGCTTATTAGGCCAAAGCTTTTTCACATAAGCATAGCAACCCCAAACTTTAGGAAACGACTGCTTAGGTTTCTTGCCAAACCACAGTTCATACGGTGTCGTCTCAACGGATTTAGATGGTGCTCTATTTAACGTGAATGCAGCTGTCTCTAATGCATAACCCCAATACGATAGTGGTAAATCGGTAAGAGACATCATAGATCGCACCATATCTAATAAAGTACGGTTACGACGTTCGGACACACCATTACGCTGTGGTGTTCCAGGTGGCGTGAGTTGCGAAACTATTCCGCATTGTTTTAAATGAAGACCAAACTCGTAACTCAAATATTCGCCTCCGCGATCAGATCATAGAAACTTTATTTTCTTGTTACGATGATTTTCCACTTCACTCTGAAATTCTTTGAACTTTTCAAATGTTTCAGACTTATTTTCCATTAAGTAGATATACCCATATCTACTCAAATCATCTGTGAAGGTCAGAAAATAACGATACCCGCCGCGAGCCTCAACACTCATCGGACCGCATACATCGGCATGTATTATTTCCAATAAGTCCGTTGCTCGCTCCATTGTTCTGGAGAACGGAGTCTTAGTCATCTTGCCTATGAGGCATGGTTCGCAAGCATCAAATGATTCATAATCAAGTGATTCCAAAAGTCCATCAGCATGGAGTTTCTTCATGCGCTTTATACCAATATGACCTAAACGGCAGTGCCACAAATATGTTGCACTATGATTATCAACTTTGCATCTTTTGGCATCAATATTATGAATATGTGTATCACAACAATCGAGATTCAATAAACCATTAACATTGGGTGTATGACCATAGAAGGTTTTATTCATGTAAACAGAATAACAATTATTCTCTGTCTTAAATGAATAACCGTATTGCAATAAACATGATCTAATCATATTCATACTCAACGCAAACACCAAATAACATTTATTTAGGTTCAACACTAATCCCGAAAAGTATAGGGAGTGTGCGATGATGATCATATCAATCTTGGAACCACTTCCAACACACATCGTCACTACACCCTTAACTAGTATCTATTTATTCTGCTACTCCTGTTTCGAGTTACTAATCTTAGCAATCGAACAGGTATCAAATACCCAGGTGCTACTACGAGCACTAGTAAGGTACACATCAATAACATGTATATCAAATATTCCTTTGTTCACTTTGCCATCCCTCTTATTCGCCAAATATTTGGGGCAGTTCCGCTTCCAGTGACCATTTCCTTTGCAGTAGAAGCACTCAGTTTCAGGCTTAGGTCCATTTTTGGGTTTCTTCACGGGAGTGACAACTTGCTTGTCATTCTTCTTGAAGTTCCCTTTCTTTCCCTTGCCCTTTTACTTGAAACTAGTTGTCTTGTCAACCATCAACACTTGATGCTTTTCTTGATTTCTACCTTCGCCGATTTCAACATCGCGAAGAGCTCTGGAATCATTTTCGTCATCCCTTGCATATTATAGTTCATCACGAAGTTCCAGTAACTTAGTGATAGTGACTAGAGACCTCTGCCAATCACTGTCTTATCTGGAAGATTAACTCCCACTTGATTCAAGCGATTGTAGTACTCAGACATTCTGAGCACATGCTCACTGGTTGAGCTATTCTCCTCCATCTTGTAGGCAAAATACTTGTTAGAGGTCTCATACCTCTCGACTCGGGCATGAGTCTGAAATACCAATTTCAGCTCTTGGAACATCTCATATGTTTCATGTCGTTCAAAACGTTTTTGAAGTCCCGATTCCAAGCCGTAAAGCATGGTGCACTAAACTATCAAGTAGTCATCATACCGAGCTTGTCAAACGTTCATAACGTCTGTATCTGCTCTTGCAATAGGTCTGTCACCTAGCGGTGCATCAAGGACATAATTCTTCTGTGCAGCAATGAGGAAAATCCTCAGATCACGAACCCAGTCTACGTCATTGCTACTATCATCTTTCAACTTAGTTTTCTCTAGGAACATATCAAAATTAAAACAGGGGAGCTATACGCGAGCTATTGATCTACAACATAGATATGCTAATACTATCAAGACTAAGTTCATGATAAATTAAGTTCAATTAATCATATTACTTAAGAACTCCCACTTAGATAGACATCCCTCGAGTCATCTAAATGGTCACGTGATCCAAATCAACTAAACCATGTCCGATCATCATGTGAGATGGAGTAGTTTTCAATGGTGAACATCTCTATGTTGATCATATCTACTATATGATTCACGTTCGACCTTTCGGTCTCCAGTGTTCCGAGGCCATATCTGCATATGCTAGGCTCGTCAAGTTTAACCCGAGTATTTCGCATGTGCAAAACTGTCTTGCACACGTTGTATGTGAATGTAGAGCCTATCACACCCGATCATCACGTAGTGTCTCAACACGAAGAACTTTCGCAACGGTGCATACTCAGGGAGAACACTTATACCTTGAAATTTAGTGAGGGATCATCTTATAATGCTATCGTCGTACTAAGCAAAATAAGATGCATAATAGATAAACATCACATGCAATCAAAATATGTGATATGATATGGCCATCATCATCTTGTGCCTTTGATCTCCATCTCCAAAGCACCGTCATGATTTCCATCGTCACCGGCTTGACACCTTGATCTCCATCGTAGCGTCGTTGTCGCCTCGCCTACTATTGCCTCTACGACTATCGCTACCGCATAGTGATAAAGTAAAGCAATTACATGGCGATTGCATTTCATACAATAAATCAACAACCATAAGGCTCCTGCCAGTTGCCGATAACTTTTTACAAAACATGATCATCTCATACAATAACGTGTAACACATCATGTCTTGACCATATCACATCACAACATGCCCTGCAAAAACAAGTTAGACATCCTCTACTTTGTTGTTGCAAGTTTTACGTGGCTGCTACGGGCTTCTAGTAAGAACCATTCTTACCTACGCATCAAAACCACAACGATTTTTCGTCAAGTGTGCTGTTTTAACCTTCAACAAGGACTGGCCGTAGTCAAACTCGATTCAACTAAAGTTGAAGAAACAGACACCCGCCAGCCACCTGTGTGCAAAGCACGTCGGTAGAACCAGTCTCATGAACGCGGTCATGTAATGTCGGTCCGGGCCGCTTCATCCAACAATACTGCCGAATCAAAGTAAGACGTTGTTGGTAAGCAGTATGACTATTATCGCCCACAACTCTTTGTGTTCTACTCGTGCATATAACATCTACGCATAGACCTGGCTCTGATACCACTGTTGGGGAACGTAGTATTTTCAAAAAAAATTCATACGATCACGCAAGATCTATGTAACATCCCCAGGTTACCCCACTCTGGTTAAGCTACTTAATCTGCCATGTCATCACGATCATTCTAATAAATTTGCATTAGAAAATATTTCAACCTCAAATTCAAATTTCAAATGGGAGTCAAATAAATATTTCTTCAAACAATCAAACTAAAATGTTTACAATGTTGCAAATAATTCGGGAGCAAATATAAAACTATAACCAATATTAATTGAGTTAGTTAAGAGACTCTATCAACCTCAAACAGCACCAAAACAGCACCCCTTTAATCCATTTCCTCTAACCCAAAATTCTAATGGAACCATTTAAACTCCAAAACCATTTTCTGGCAGTGCGGTATGTGGCCTAGTAATTAATTGGACAAAGCTCATATTTTACAAAATGGAATTAATGCTAGAAGAATTGCAAAACAGAAACAAACCTGAAAACAGGAAATAGCAAAAAGGGAAAAGGCCTAAACTACTACTGTGCATTAAGCCTGCTCCGCACAGTACCCGGCCCAGCCCGCCAGGAGGTTATCCCCCTCCTCCTGCCTCGTTGTCGACCGCAGGGACGCCATGGCCGCCGATGCGCCACGCGCCGAGCATCCTCGCCTCCTCCTTGTGGATAAGAACGGCCCCGAGCCTCCCCTCGCCCCCTGGAACCCTAGCCCCCACTCTCCCCCTCAGATTTCCCTCTCCCTCTCTGCTTCGCTCGCTTGCGTGAGCTCGTCGCCGCTGCCTCGCCGTTAACGCTGCCTGGTCATCGTTCGTCTCCCCGTCGAGCCCAGGGGCACCGCCTGCGACGTCTCCGTCGGCTACGCCCTCGGATTCGAGCTGTACACCACCGCATCATCGCAATCGCCACCGTCCCCTACCTTCGGCCGCCGATGTTTCCCGCCTCGACCGGCCGCCTCTCTGCACTACAAGGCTGCCACCAAGCCTTCTTGTGCTCCCTAGGTGAGCGGCCGCCTCTCCTTCCCCTCTCCCTGAGCTACCGCGCCTCGCTAGCATTCCCCCACCATGGCCGCAGCTCCGCCGTCCGCCATTGCCATCCGGGGACCCGCATCCGAGCTCCTCCGCTCGAACCGGAGGCATAGACGGTCCCTTGGGATCCCCAGGAGGTCAGCGAGCCCGACCGCGAGCCTCGCCGTGCCCCGAGGCGACGATACCCACCTTGCCCGAAACCACCGCCGCCGCACGCCAACGTAGCAGTCGACTCCGGCCACCCCCGCGCCAACTACGACCACCATCGGACGCGGCGCATCGCGCCCGTCCCGTAGAGCGCAAGAACGCCCTCTGCCGTGCTCCGTGCGCGTTTTCCGGGGAAATCCCGGACGTCGCCGCCGTCGGTTTGGTCACCGGCGCGCGCGCCAGCGTTTAAACGCCGGCGGGACCCACGCGTCAGTTAGCTAACTCCTAACCCAGCTGTTCCACTGCCACCGACATGTGGGTCCGGGTACTGTAGCGTTTAGGATTAGTGAATAATTAACTACTAACTAAATGCCTCACTGACAGACTAGGCCCACAGACTAATTAGTGTATTTGGATTAGTTTAAAACCCTGTTAGACTAATAGTGACTGACCACAGGGTCCCACTGGACCGGGTTGGCGCCGCCGGGACTGGGCCTGGATCCGGATGGGCAGAGCTTGGCAGCCCGTGCCCTCGACCGGACAAACATCCGGTGGAGCAGCTCGCGTTTGGTGAAGCCGCGGCCGCTGTCGGCGTGGGTGAGATCGGCGCGCAGGGTCGCCGAGGTGGCCGGCGCCGGCCAAGCCAACGACAGCAACATGACCGTTACTAGGAGGACAACGTAGTGCTTCATGGTATGGTGCAAACAATCTTTTTCCTTAGGAACTAGCTAGCAACCGTGCGTGGATTTACCCCGTATACATAGCCGCGAACTAAACAAATTTAATTAGTACGTAATGCTGACCTAACCCATATTTCATATTTTGGTTGCCTTTTGACAAAGCAGCGGCAACATCTGCATCATGAGAAGGACGAGCATTAATCAAGTTTTTGGATTCCGAATGGAAGAATTTTCTCGTGGGGGGGCGAGATTCTCGGTTACCACGGTTACCGAGAAATACCGAACATATTTTGGATGAAATATAAAACTGAATTTTGAATTCAAATTCTTTTAAAGTAGATATAGATCAGATTTGAACCTGTATGGGGCATGAAGTTGGTGGCATCGCAGTGGAACGTAGTGCACGCGCTGCGCGAGGAGGTCGCGAGTTCGATTCCTGCCGTGTCCTTGTTTTTTATCATGTACGTATTCTGAAAAATAAACAAAAAAAGTTACAGTATCGGTTGGAGAAAATCAAGAGATACTAATAGTTATTGTAGTATACTTTGTACGTAAAAATTCAAAAATTTCGGAATTTTTTGCTCGGGATACATCTTTTCCGTGGGGCAACGAGAAGCTCGGTAACCACCCGGTTTCCGTTTTTCTCGGGCGGTACCCAAAACCATGGCATTAATTGGCGTCCTCACCCTTCCTAAGCAACGAGATCACATTATTGGGAGGTACTCTTGACATATCCACCTTGACATGCTCTCTTCCACTTCCAAGGATAGGCTGGCTTAAAGCCTATAGGAGCGGAGCAGCAGGCACTAAGTTTTGTGCCCTAAGCTAGTATGGGGCTAGCTCCCATTCCCATAGATGATGATGCCCTTGCCATTCTTTTTTATTCATCATTGCACAATGTGGTGACCTGGTCTAGTCTCAAGATACATTACTAGTAGTACGCATAGATGAAACAGATATATGGTCAACTCCATCCAACTGGAGTCATCGTAGGAGCTAGGGGCAGCGGCACTTGCGACACGAACGCCTCCCGGAGGACCCGGAACACGGCCCGCGCGAACGTCGTGATGGCCGTGATGGAGTCGATGATCGTCTCGCCGGAGCTGTCGGGCTTGAGGGCGAACGCTGACTCCGGGACCGGCAGCCGCGCCCTGCCGACGGTGATGCCTTTGAGAGAGAGGTAGTAGTACACAGGGGCGTCGGGGTTCCGTACGAACGGAGTAGGAGAAGAAGAAGAAGACTAGAAGAAGAAGATCTTCTTCTTCTTCTCCTTCTTCTTCTTCTTCTTCTTCTTCTTCTTCTTCTAGTTTTCTTCTTCTACTACTTCTCCAAAATGAAGTTAGCTCTAAGTTATATCAAAAATGGCATAATATGCTTAGTTAGGTCAAAAATGGCATAATTAGCTAGGTAAGCTCAAAAATGCCATTTTCTTCTTATTTAGCTTATTTAGTCCATTTATGACATAATTTAGCCTATTTAGTTCACAAATGACATAACAAGATGAAGAAAATTCAAGGAAGAGGAAGAAAAGAAGGACTAGGAAGAAAAGAAGAAGAAGAAGAAGAAAAAAAGAAGAAGAAGAAGACTAGAAGAAGAAGAAGGAACTTCTTCTTCTTCTTCTTCTTCTTCTAGTCTTCTTCTTCTTCTTCTTTTCTCTTCTTCTTTCTTCTTCTTCTTCTTCTTCTTCTTCTAGTTTTCTTCTTCTTCTTCTCTCTCCTTCTTTTCTTCTCTTCTTTCTCTTCCTATTCCTTCTTTTCTTCTCTTCCTGGATTTTCTTCATCTTATTATGTCATTTGTGAACTAAAAAGGATAATTATGTCATAAATGGACTAAATAGGCTAAATAAGAAGAAAAATGCCATTTTTGAGCTTACGTAGCAATTATGCCATTTTTGACCTAACTAAGCACATATGAGATATAACTTAGAGCTTACTTCATTTTGGAGAGAAGAAGAAAACTAGAAGAAGAAGAAGAGAAGAAAGAAGACTAGAAGAGAAGAAAGAAGACTAGAAGAAGAAGAACAGAAGAAGAAGAAGTGAAGAAACTAGAAGAAGAAGAAGAAGAAGAAGACTAGAGAAGAAGAACAACAAGAAGAAGAAGTATAGCTCTATACTTCTTCTTCTCTTGTTCTTCTTCTTCTAGTCTTCTTCTTCTTCTCTAGTCTTCTTCTTCTTCTTCTAGTTTTCTTCTTCTTCTCCAAAATTAAGTTAGCTCTAAGTTATATAAAAAATGGCATAATATGCTTAGTTCACTCAAAAATGGCACAATTAGCTAGGTTAGCTCCATTTTACCTAAGTATGCTTACTTCTTCTTCTTCTTCATTTTCTTCTTCTTCTTCTGATTCTAGTCTTCTTCTTCTAACTTTCTTGTTTCCATTTTGCAGATTTAATTCACTATATGGAAGCTTGCATGGATGCATGGAGTGCTTGTTTCCCTTATCTTTTTTTCGTTTGTATCGATGAAAAATGTGGAACTTGTTATATGGATGCATGGAACAATGTGTTGGATGAACATTATGATATGTAACATGTATATATGGATGGAACTATGTTTCTTATGTATATATGTATGTTGTCATGGATGGAGATAGATATGTATATGTATATCTGCGTGTTGGATACATCATATATGTATATCTGTGTGTGCCTGTGAAAAAAATATATATATGTATATCTGTGTTTGAAACCCTGTCAAATTAAATGGATTCAAATAAAAACAGGGGATACATAGCCTCTTTGCCGTCTGCTAGCGGACGGCAAAGAGCTTTGCCGTCCGCTAGCAGACCGCAAAGAGGACACGTGGCAGCTACCTGTGAACCCAGGGAACACTGGCTGCCTATTTGGTCACTTTGCCGTCTGCCAGCGGACGACAAAGATTCAAATCACTTTGCCGTCTGCCAGCGGAGGGCATAGCTGGCCACGTGGCAGCTTCCCAGTACTGCCTAGCTGAGCTGTTTGCCGTCTGTCAGCGGACGGCAAAGAGCTTTGACTCTTTGCCGTCCGCTGGCAGACGGCAAAGAGCGCCGTTAACCCCCTAACGGCTCTCACGCCACCGCACTGCCGTCCGTTGTCTTTGCCGTCTGCTGGCCTCGGATGGCGGACGACACAATCCTTTGCCGTTCATTTCCAGGAAGCGGACGGCAAAGAAGGCCTTTGCTGGCACGTGTTCAGCCGGAAAGTTTGCCGTCTGCTGGCGGACGGCAAAGATGTTTGTCGTCCGTGATCCATGCCTTTGCCGTCCGCCTTGGCGGACGGCAAAGAAGCTGATTCCAGTAGTGGTGAGGTTTTTTAGTTTTTGTTTTCCCGCATTGTTTCTATTTTTCTTTTCATTTTTTCTTGCTTCTTTATTATTATTATTATTATTATTATTATTATTATTAGTTTATTTACTTTATTTTATTTTTCAAATATTTGTTGTTCTGCCATTTTCCAATCACCGTTTCTTATTTATTTTTTTCTATCCATTCATTGCATTACATTTATTTATTTTTCTATTTTATTCAGCTGGCACTTGAACTTCTTCTAGCAACCAGCAGTACTACTCCTATCAGCAATTAAGCTTACACATTCAAAAAATTCATGTGGCAAAGTTTTCAAGTCAGGGTCGTAACTGCAAGTTTTTAAATGGGACCGCAACTACAATTCTTCAAGTCGGGTTGCAACTGCAAGTTTTTAAAAGGGGCCACAACTGCAAGTTTTAAAAAGGAGTCGCCACTTCAAGTTTTCAAGTCAGATCGCAACTGCAAGTTTCAAGAAAATTGCAACTACAAGTTTTCAAATGGGGTCGCAACTGCAAGTTTTTAAATGAGGTCACAACTACAAGTATTCAAAAAGGGTTGCGACTGCTAGTTTTAAAGTTGGATCGCAACTGAATATTTTCAAATGGAGTTGCAACTACAAGTATTCAAAAAGGGTCGCAACTGCTAGTTTTCAAGTGGGGTCGCAACTGCAAGTTTTTAAGTGGGGTCGCAACTGCAAGTTTTCATGTCGGGTCACAACTGCAAATTTTCAAATGGTCTCAACTGGAAGTTTTCAAGTGGGGTCGCAACTGCAAGTTTTCAAGTGGGGTCGCAACTGCAAGTTTTCAAGTGGGGTCGCAACTGCAAGTTTACAAATGGATCGCAACTACAAGTTGGGTTGCAACTGCATGTTTTCAAATAGGACCGCAACTACAAGTTGTCAAGTGGGGTCGCAATTGTAAGTTTCCAAATGGGTTGCAGTTGCAAGTTTTCAAATGAGATCGCAACTACATGTTTTCAAATGAGGTCGCAATTGCATGTTTCAAGTCGGGCCACACTTTTTTAAATCTTTTTTTGTTATTTTTTTTCTCTAAATATTTCATTTGTCTGCAGTACATAGCTAATAGAAATCTAGCCCAACCTGGCAATAAAAGGAGATGAACTGGCCAGGCAAAGAAGTAGCGACCAATCCCATAGATAAACTACAAAAATCCAACCAACAATCAACCCATAGACACTAAACTGGCCCAAGCCCATAGACAAACTGAAAAAGAGGCTACAACAACAATAGATAATGTGAGCTGACGTCACGTGAATGAGACCAAACTATATCTCACCTAGATGAGTTCCAGGCACTCCCTTTTTCTTTAGTCATCGTTACTTAACCTTTCCAGTGTCATGCGCGCATTCACCGGACACATTCAAGTGCCACCGTCGTCTTTACCTAGCTTTGTGGCTTCGTAAAATAAAATAAAATTATTACTACTCCACATTAAAAAACTATGTGTTGTCTCTGATGATCTATCACATGTGATTATTTTGTTTAGGGAAAATGAACGAGTCCCCAGTTCTCCTTTATCCCTTTTCCTTTCCTTTTCCTCCCCGAACATCGTCACCTCCGCCTCCATGACCAGCAGCGCCACGAGGCGGATCTATAGCGCGTCATCGATGGTGACGAAGCACGTCGCAGCTCCCGCGTCACGCCTCAGCCGAACTGGGCTGGCATGGTGGCTGATCCGCCGGGCCCTACCATCCACCGAGGCCTCCGCCGACCCGACGCATTGGCTGATGTGTCGGCGGGGTTTGCCGGCGGATCCCGAGAGAAGACTGCCGTCGCCGACCTCCATCAAGGCCTCCATTGGCGGGATGGACCACCTGGGAGGACGCCTTACCCCGACCTAGATCCCGATCTCTCGCACGATGAGCTACCGCATGTAACCGACCTTCATGCTGATGGATTTGTTCTACGGTGAGGTTAATTATGTTAATGTTCACATTACTTAGGTTCATGTGTTAATTTGAATACAGTCATGCTGATATGAGTAATTCGTACATGTCCTACACTTCGCCATGCTTGTCTATTTAGAATTGTACATGTTTATTTTAATTAGTAGCTTGGAACTTAGTATTCTTGTGTATACCATTGTCGTAAAAAATAAATTAAATCACTAACAAATGTCTAATTTGAGTGGCACTCCTTGAAATTTGGAGTTTTGTCAATGACAAAGAAATATCTATATACTATCAGGTTTTAGGGTTTAGACCATAGATATTGGTTCTAATTTTGTTACAACCAACCCCTTAAACCTAAACCCCAAATTCTATTGTAAGTTGGGTAATATCCAAGACATGTATATATTAGTTTTTCTTTGAGTGAGGATATTTCGCTCCCAGGCTCTCTGGAGCCCGATATTTCGCAAAAATCAAACCAACCTTTTTAAGTTTCAAAATTTTGTAAAAAAATACACATGTGCATAGGGTAGCATACTTGATGTGTTTAAATTTTCATGATCAAATATGTTTTTATGAGAGATAAAAAAAATCATGGAATTTTAGAGTGAATAATACATGTGTAGAAATTCATGATTTTGTTTTCTATGTAGCTTGTTTTCTATGTAGCTCGCATCAAAACGTATTTCATCATGAAACTTTACTAACATGTAGTATACATCTCCACGTACATGTCTAATTTGTTTCAGAATTGTTTGAAACTAAAAAAGTTTGATTTTTTTTCAAAATCAGGGCTTTATGGAGCCCGAGCTCTTTTACCAATTTCCGCATTTTTCTATTTACCTATAGACCAACGATGAAACTCATAACCTTTTGGCAATGGCAAAAGTAAGTAAAATTGAGCTGACTGAGAAATTCAGTCACGGGCCAATCAGAGTTATTGTTTCATTCCAAGGCATACTCCCATAGTCCATGTCTGACCGGCAACTGCAGAGCAACGGAGAAACTGGAGTGCTACCTAGCTTCAACTTTCCGTAAAGGAGGGAGGCCATTTTTGTCTTGGTTTTAATTGTTTTCCTTATCTTACATTCCTATATTCGCTTGAGTCCTTTTTCTTTCTGCGTAGATAGATAGATAGATAGATAGATAGATAGATAGATAGGGGCCCAAAAAAAGCCCAAATAGCCCAAAAACAGCCAATTAGGCCGAAAAGCACGCGGCCCATGCAGGCCAAACATGCCGCGGGCCGGCCCGCTTACTAAAGGGGCCATGCTTGGGCCTGGGAGCGCAGCACGTGGGCTGGCACGACATGGCCCATTAAGTAAATGTGCCGTGGTGGGCCGTGCCATGCCAGGCATGTTTATAAGATTTCTATGCATAGGAAGTGGGTTAGACATAAATGTATATAATATATACTTTTTTATGCTCTCTTTTGTGCTCTAAAATAATTATGATTCATGTTTTCTTGAGAGCATCAACAAAATAACAAAGCCTAGCTAAAAGACATTAAAGAACGTGCTTGTAGGATGCATCCCATAGTTATCCTTTTATTTTTCTGAAGTGTCAATAATTTTCTATGTTTTATATCAACAACTTTTTTTTACATTTTTCTTTAATAAGTGCCAAGAATTACCTTTAGCATGTTAAGTTTGCAGGTATTTGTTGTGCTGTGCTGAAATATAAATTTTGCTGCTACTATAGAAGACATAGAAAATCAACAAATGTGGCAAAATCACGAAATTTAACAAAGTACACCTATATGAGTTCTCTGTTACGTGCTTATTTTTCAGAATTTTTTGAGTTAGAGAAGTATTCTTTGTAATTGCATCTTTAGGTACTGCTCTGTTTTGACAGATTCCAATTTAGCTTGTCTTTGATTATGTATGTTTGTATTTTACTGTTCCTATAGGGCTGTAGGAATTTTAAAATTGTGCAAGGATACAGTAGCCAATGATAAGTTATATTTATAATTTGTTCAAAGCAAGGCATTATTGGAAGCAATTATTATTTGGACTATGCTATCTCACGAGTTATGTGTATGTTTTGTTTGAATGAAGCTTTTAAGACCCAGGGGAAACAATGATGCGAGAGTAACTTGGAGAAAACCAAGCGTTCAAGCTTGGGGATGCCCAAGGCAGGCCCACTGAAACTTTCAAGAGGTCTCAAGCTCCAAGCTTGGGGATGCCTTCCCCCTTATTCCTCAACAACTATCGATTTGTCTCGGTTGGCCCTATGTTTTTATTTATTCACATATTATGTGCGATTCCTGGGGTGTCATTTTATTTTTCTTTTGAATAATGCAATCATCACTTCTGAAATATTTTTTGATTAAGAGAGATTTGCATGGCTTCATATTTTTATAATTGCTCTTTGCACTTCACTTATATCTATTGAACAAGATGCTTTTGGAATTACATGTCTTCTATTGATCTTTCATTGGCTTTTCATTTTCTTTTTATTTCTATTTTATTTGCTTCTTGTCTGGTTCTTATTTGCTTTTTTTTTTTAGAATTGGTTCTTATTTGCTTCTTATATCTTCTCAATAAAAACTCCAAAAATATTTTATTCATTCTTTTCAGTTTTCATTTGCTTCTTGTTTTCAAAAAATGACAAAAAACTTCTTGCTTCTTCATTTAGTTCTTATTTGATTTTTGTTTGACAAAGCAACAAAGTATTTTCTTGATTCTACTTTTCCCTTGTTCATTTGGTTTTCCATTGAAAAATAATAAAAAATCTTTTCTCTTTTAATGTTTTTCTGGTTTTTCTTCGCCTTTGGTTTTTTGTTTCCTATGTTTCCTTGTAAATATAAAAACAACAATAACATTTTCTTTTATCTTTCTTTATTATATGTTGGATCAAAGGAACAAATACTTATGTCCTATGAGGGCATTATCATATTGGATCTACTACTCTTCGATCTTCACTTATATATTTTGGAGTAGCTCATTATTTAATTACTCTTGTGCTTCATTTATATCCTTAGAGTAAACTTATGAATGAATTATTATTTATTGTCATGCATTTCATTTAGATATATGTTGAGAGTAAAACATGCATTCCCCCTTAATCTGTCAAATATATGCAAAAATCTGATAGTCCAAGATCTTTAATCAAATAGGGAGTTATATAATAATGACTAAAAGTATTAATTGGAAAATTAAGTTGGACCTCTCATGTTGTGGTAGTTGAGTATCTCCCATTGGAGGGTGGATGATTGACTTGACATGTGCTCACGCACGATTAAATTCAATAAATAGCCTTGGTTGTATTCAAATTTGAAGTTTAGCATCATGTTTGATTTTTTTTGAATAAAATTATTATTAACGACTCCATAATTGTGGTCTTCATGATCATTAGTTGGTCGCTCCCAGACTTGTGCTAGCCTTCACCTGCACAAAGCATGAATTCTGCTTGTGCTACCAAAATCCTTGAGCCAAGTTTATGCCATAAAGTGTCCACTATACCTACCCACTCATGACTGACAAAGGTCATTCCAAGTAAATTGTCATCGATGCAAGACTTAAAAACTGCAAAACCATTTTAAATAATCAACTTTTTGATCTGTTGTAATATCATTTGGAGTCAACGAACTTGTGATGGTGTTGTATGTCGAGCATAAAAGAAGTGGGTAGGCCCACCATTAAAAGATGCATGACAAGCCTGTCATAAAAAATGAGTTGAGGGAAAGACCCTTTTCTCACCAAAAATAACTCAATAAAAGATAGAGGAAAAACATCTCACACCATCATTTGGGGCAATGGATGACAGATTTATTGCACCACATTAAGAATTTTGAGAGTAGCCCAAAACCATGGCAGCAAAGAGCTAATCCAACTTTTCAAAATTACATAAGCGCATGACAATCCCTGCTTTCATGTTTAATGGCTTATTGTTTTTACTTTTATGCTGAGTCAATTCCATCTTTCTTTAAGCACCAACCATTGAGCAAGGGAATCACTCTTAGGGCCAGTTTTTTTGGTGGCTTTTTTGGGCTTCTAGAATAAGCTGCCCCCTACCCAGCTTATTCTAGAAGGCCAACCAAATTTATTTATTTAGAAGCCTACTAATTAAGACTTGACTAGTAGGCTTTTAAAAAAATATTTTTGGTTGGGCTTCTAGAATAAGCTGGGTAGGAGGCAGCTTATTCCAGCTTATTCTAGAAGCCAGCAAAAGAACTGGTCCTTAACCTTGTATGCATTGTTCATAGTATTAAGTTATCGAGTAATGCATGAATATGATGGTTTATCTCTAAGTTGGGGTACCTAGTCATCATCTTGATTTCATTGATGTCTATGCACTGCTTTATGTTTGCAGTGTAGTCTTGTAAGATTTGTGAGATATTTTATTATCACACTATGTTATGTTGATCTTAATACAATTATGCTTCATGTTATTAGACTATCATTCTCTATATGATCAAAGTTTTGCTCTATTAGTAGGATAAGAATTCAAACTTCAAAAATTATTATTTTTATCATCTACATGCTCGAGGACGAGCATGTATTAAGCTTGTGGATGATGATATGTCTCCAACGTATCTAGAATTTTTGAAGTGTTCATACTATATAGATATCATTTATACATGGTTTTGGCACCCTTTTTATCATTTTTTATTGAACTAGCATATTAATCCAGTGCCAGTTACTGTTTTCTAGTGTTTTTGATGCAACAGAAAAAGGCATTTTCTGGGGACCAAAAAATAAAATAAAAATATGGTGTTGAGACATGTACTAGAGGGTCCCATGGACCAGAGGCCCACCTGTAGGATGGTCCCCAGGCCTCTATGTGGCCAGCCAACACGCCCTAGGGCCTGGCAGCGTCATCCACCGGCATGGGCAGCTGGGAGCTTACCTGATTGCATCCTTTTGCCACAGGCTTGCCCCCGAAGTTTTGTCCATCGCCTTAAAATTTTGGATTTTTGGGAATTATGGATCTCTAGGAATATATAAAATGGTGACAGGACTCAGATTTGAGCATCGAGAAATAGCTCCCCCGAAAGTCAGATCCAATCTTGGGGGAGATTCTCGTCTCGAAGCCACCAAAGCCATGAAAACCAGAGGGAAAACACCCCTCCTAACCAAGGGAGAAGGCCAAGGAAGGAGAAGAAGGAGGGGGCCCCTTCACCTCTCCTTCGGTGGCGCCGGAACACCGCCGAGGACATCTCCACCATCTCCATCACCATAACTAACAATTCTCTCTCTCTCTCTCTCTCTCTCTCTCTCTCTCTGATATTCTCATGGTGATGTGTGAGTAGACCCCACAGGCTGAGGGTTTGTGGTAGTAGCTATGTGCCATCTCTCTTTTTCTCTTGATCACATGAGTTTCCAATCTTGATGTAATCTTGGGCTTTGATGATGAATTGAACTATATGATGTATCCCTAATGCTATGCCTTTCTTTATGTTGGATTCAATCTTTTGGGAATCAATGAAATTTTATATGATGCATATCTAGTATAATTTTCGGAGACACGCAAGGTGACATTGGGGTGACTCTATGGATTAAGATTAGAAATATAAAGATCATGCGGTGATGTCTAGTATAATTTCCGGGGCTGCCTGAGATGACATTGGGGTGTGCCCTATGGATTATGATTAGAAAGATAACTTTGAGGTGTGCTTTGTCATACCTACGAGATCTCATCCCACTTTGATCTAATAAAAAGAGGAACATTGGTGTCATTCTTTACCACACTTTGTCGGATATATCATGTATTTTAATGAAGTTAATCATGTTGAGAGTTGGCACTAGTGAAACTATGAACCCTAGGCCTTCTTTCCATGCATTGAAAGTCCATTTCACTCACTTTTGCTACTTGTTACCTTGCTGTTTTTATTTATTCCAGAAATATAATTTTTTTTGCTACCATCCAAACTACCAATCTATCAACCAAATTATTAATCTCTTCACCGAACTAGTGCACCTATACAATTGACAATTGTATTAGGTGTGTTGGGGCACAACAGACTATTTGTATCTTGATTGTAGGGTTGTTTGAGAAGGATTGATAAATTTTAGGTCATCCACTTGAGGAAAATTGCCACTGTCCTACAATCCTCTGCGCTTGGAGGACCAGCAAATTCTACAAGAATAGAAGTGCGTAGTAGACATCACCCCGCCTCTTGCCGCCGCCGCCCCCAGCACCATCGTCAACCCTTCCGCCGCCACCCCGCAGCCCCACCGCCCTCTCGCGCACCTTCTCCTCACTCATCGGTGCCGGAATCGGCATTTTCGCCGCCGTCACCTCCGCCGTCACGTAGCTCCGCTCTGTTGCCGCCGAGGTATGCTTTCGCCGGGAAAAGAATCGCCCAACCCCAGAGATGGCGTTGGAGCCTCATGCGCAAGCCTTAGCCGTCCGATGGCGCCAGAACCGGCCAAGTAGACTGATAACCCAGAAGTGAAGGGGATCTATTGTAGGCCTTTTCGGTAAGAGTGTCAAATCCAATGAGGAGCAAAAGGAATCTGTCAATAGAAATCAGCAAGGAATTATTGTAAAAGCTGTAAGGAGTGTTTGATGGTTTGTTTGATCACAGAACGTAGTTTGTAACAAAAGAACAATGGTGTGGCAAGTGGCCCAATCTTTAATTATGCTAAGGACAAGCCGGTTGTATTACTTATAGGGATCAAATCGCTCTTGAGGACACACGGGAATTTCACCCAGTTGTTTTCATCTAGTTCCATTGAGTTTAACTTTCATTGCATTGATAATTGTTCTGTGGTGGAACCTATGCTAATGTACTGTTCTTACTTGAACAAGATACATACTTATAATTAAACCCTTTATGCAAGGATCCACAACTACACTGGGGTAATTAACATAACATCTAACCATAGCATTGATTCTAAGGTTCCAACAACCTCTTATGCAACAGTTCATAAACTTAGGGTTTGGTAATTTCTGTCACTCCAACCACTCATCATAGATAAACTAATCACACAATGCTCTCCTCTAGGACCATGAAGGTGAAGTGATATGCAGTCGGCGTTCGTACATCGCCACTAGAGAATCACACCACAACATAATATCAAAACATTCAACTTTATTCAACTTCACATGATAACTAGCAACAAGGTTTCTCCCATGTCCTCAAGAACATAACAGACTACTCACAAGACATCATATGAATCATCATCAGTGGTGGTAATGATATGGTACACAATCTGATCATACAAATCTTTCACCAACTAAACCTCTAAGCATCAACTACAAGCAATAATCAACACCAGAAAGTAATCTCAGTAACATATCTGAGGTAATAGTTCACAGTTTGAATAGTAGGGTTGGAGATGGATGATGATAGATGAGGTGCTGGTGATGATGATGATGGAGATGATGATCCCAATGATGAACGGAGTGTTGGTGATGACAATGGCTTCGAATTTCCCCACTCGCAGGGATAGGATTCCGACAGGTCAGTCTGCCGAAGGTGAAAAGTGCTCCGCCCTTGTTTCGCCTCGCAGACGGTGGCAAAAAAAATCCGTAAAATCAACATGGAGTTTTTCGGGTAATATAGGACCAGAGGACCGAGAGGCACCCGGGGGGGGGGGTGCCTTGTGGGCCCCATGCTCCTTGTCCACGCGCCCAAAGGGGTAGCCACATGGGCCCCACAGGGGTCTTCCCAAGTGGGCACAGGTACCCCTGGCTCCCTTCCTGCATGAAAAACTCCTCCAGTATTTTATCTTATTTTTTTGGTCTTCGGAAAAATAAATTCTTCTCTGTTCCTTGTTTTGGTGCTTTTCTGCAGGTTTGCCAACATCTCCCCTCCTCCGATACAATATGAAATATAAGAAGGAAAAATGTATAAGATTGGTGTGGAAATGCCTAAATCATGTATAAAAATGAGCAATTTATACTAGGAAATAGTGATGCAAAATGGACGTATCATTGACCACCGCCGTTGCTCCCGCCGCCACCCCTACATCCCGGCCTCGTTCGTTGCGTCCCCGCCTGGGAACTACCTCTACGGCCTGCAAGGCACCGTCACTGGTATCCTCCACCGTCATTCGGCCCTAGCTAGAGCTCCATCGCCGGCCGCCATCGCTCCGACCCCGTCTACCCCCAAGGTGTTTGGCAAAGTACCCCAATGTTGTTTTTTCATTTTCTCTGTTTTTTGTCGAATACGGTCTCAAATTGATCATGAAACGCTGCAATGTGTAGATGAAGAGGTTGTGGGAGATGTACTTCGACGATTCTTCATCGGAGGAGGAAGAAGAAGAAGATGATGAATTCGAGTTGGTATCCACTGCGATCATTCAAGTGGAGGATTTTAGGAGACGGAGGATACGTCTCCGACGTATCAATAATTTATGAAGTATTCATGCCATGTTTACAACCATTCCATATGATTTTGGTATGATTTGATTAGAACTAACCCGGACTGACGCTGTTTTCAGCAGAACTACCGTGGTGTTGTTTTTTGTGTAGAAATAAAAGTCCTCGGAACGAGCTGAAAATTAACGGAGAATTTTTCTGGAAAATATGAAAAATACTGGAAGAAAAAGATAAGGAAGAGGAGTCCCGGGGCCACCACAAGGGTGGGGGGTGCGCCCCCCCCCTAGGGCGTGCCACCCGTCCTTGTGATCGCCTCATGGGGCCCCCTGACGTGAAACCGACGCCAGCCCTTCCTATAAATCCAAAAAACCCCAGAACAGAAGAGAAATCGGAAGTTCCGCCGCCGCAAGCCTCTATAGCCACGAAAAACCAATCTAGGCCCTCTCTGGCACCCTGCCGAAGGGGGCCAACTTCACCGGAGCCATGGAGTAGGAAGCCGGAGGGGTCACCATCGTCATGGAGGCCAAGGACCAGAAGGAGAACCTTTCCCCATCTAAGGGGGAGGCCTTGGAGGAGGAAGCATAAAGGGGAGAACTTCTCCCCCCCTCTCTCTTGGTGGCGCCGGAGTGCCATCGGGGGAACCATCACCGCGGTGATCGTCTTCATCAACATCACCATCCTCATCTCTTTTACGCGGTCCACTCTCCCGCACCCCGCTGTAATCCCCTACTTGAACATGGTGCTTTATGCCACATATTATGATCCAATGATGTGTTGCCATCCTATGATGTTTTGAATAGTTTTCCTTTGTCTTTTGGGTTGATTGATGATATAGATTGGTTTGAGTTGTATGTTTTATTTTGGTGCTGTCCTACGGTGCCTTGCATGCCGCGCACACGTGAGGGATTCCCGCTGTAGGGTGTTGCAATACGTTCATGATTCACTTATAGTGGGTTGCTAGAGTGACAGAAGCTTAAACCCGAGTAAGGGGGTTGTTGCGTATGGGATAAAGGGGACTTGATGCTTTAATGCTATGGTTGGGTTTTACCTTAATGATCTTTAGTAGTTGCGGATGCTTGCTAGAGTTCCAATCATAAGTGCATATGATCCAAGAAGAGAAAGTATGTTAGCTTATACCTCTCCCTCATATGAAATTGCAATAATGAGTACCGATCTTGTTAACAATTGCCTAGGACAATTCCGCACACCGATCCATCATTATTCCACACTCGCTATTTATAATATATAGTAATATATTCTAACTTTATGATAACAGCACCTACTTTTATATTTTAGTTCTCCGATATCATGCAAAGTTATCCTCTTCATACCCACAACGTAGTTTTATTTCTCGTTTCTAGATGGAAGCAAACGTTCGGTGTACGTAGAGTCATATCAGTGGCAGATAGGGCTTGAGAGAATATTGATCTTACCTTTAGCTCCTTGTGGGTTCGATACTCCATGCTTATCACTTCCACCTTTGGAAATTTCTACGATGATTCCTTGCACTTGAGGATTATCAAGCTCTTTTCTGGCGCCGTTGCCGGGGAGCAATAGCGTGGGGTTAATATTCTCGTTTGTGCTTGTTTGCTTTCTTCACTAAGTAGATTTTGTTTTCCCTTTTGTTTTTCTTTAGTTGTGGGTGAAACAAACAAAAAAAATTATAAAATGAAAATACCAAAAAGATTTTACTTGCCTCTTATGCTTAAAATGTTTTTCAAAAGGAGAAGTGATTGGAAGGTTGTGCATTGGAGAAGTGAGGGTCGACCTTGAACACTTGTGTTCATGCTCATGGAAGCAATGTAGAATTTTTCATGGAAGTTTCTCAAAAATAATTATCCCCTTGTATATATCCATTGTATTATAAAAATAATGTGCTTAGATTTGCCTTTAGAATGTTTAGATTGCTTGTTTGGTGTGTGCAGCAGAAAAACAGAAACTTTTGCTGTAGTGCGTGAATTTAAATATTTTACTGGAACATGAAAAAATCCTGAAATTTTTTGCACAGTACTGCTATGCAAATATTTTATTTTTTCGTAATTTTTAATAATTTTTGTAGGTACATAAGTATACGAAATATTCAGATTGCTACAGACTGTCCTGTTTTTGACAGATTCTGTTTTCTATGTGTTGTTCGCTTATTTTGATGAATCTATGGGTTGTATCGGGGGGGTATGAACCATGGTGAAGTTAGAATACATTAGATATAATGCTAATATGAAATTGGAATGAGTTTACAACAGTACATAAAGGTAGTGATTTGCTTTATTATACTAACGGATCTCACAAAGTTTTTGTTAAGTTTTGTGTGGATGAAGTGTTCGAAGAACGAGGAGTTACCGATATGAGAAGAATAAGGAGAGGCAAGAGTTCAAGCTTGGGGATGCCCAAGGCACACCAAGTAAATATTTCAAGGATACTCAAGCATCTATGCTTGGGGATGCCCCGATTGGCATCCCATCTTTCTTCTTCAACAAATTATCGGTATACCTCGGTTTTTGTTTTGTTCACACGATATGCGTATTTTGTGTTTATCTCTTTTTTTTTTTCCTTTATGCTCCATGCTAGTGTGAGATAGCCCTTCATTGATTTGTAGAATGCTCTTTGTGCTTCACTTAAATCTTTTGAGTATGGCTTTATAGAATGCTTCGTGTGCTTCACTTATATATTTTGAGCTTGGATATTGATAAATATATATTATTTGTAGAATGCTCTATGAACTTCACTTATATCTTTTAGAGTATGAATAAAATTATCATTGAAAGTGGGTTTGGAAGAGTGTCAACTCTAGGTAATGATCCCACTATTTTGGAGGGTGTTGAATCTTATAATATTTATGAAAGTGGATTTGGAGAGGTCATGACTTTATTTAATGATGATTCCACTATTTCGGAAGAGGTTCTAATTGATTATGAGAACAAAGTTGCTATCTATGATGATTATTGTGATGACATGTATGCTATAAAGAATGATGATAACCATGAAACTTGTCATCTTGATTATAATTTTCAATTGGATTATGCCTCACATGATAGTCATTTTGTTGAGTTTGCTCCCACTACTATTCATGAGAATAAATTTACTTATGTGGAGAATGGTAAAATTTCTATGCTTGTGGATCATGAAAAGAATGCTTTGTTTGATAGCTATATTGTTGAATTCATTCATGATACTACTGAAAATTAGTATGAGGGAGGAATATATGCTTGTAGGAGTTGCAATAATATCAAGTTCCCACTCTATGTGTTGAAAATCTTGAAGTTATGCTTGTTTTGCCTTTCTATGCTAGTTGATTCTTGTTCCCATAAGTTCTTTGTTCACAAAATTCCTATGCATAGGAAGTGTGTTAGACTTAAATGTGCTAGTCATATTCTTCATGATGCTCCCAGTATGTTTCAATTCTTATCTTTTATGTGAGCATCATTGAAATCATCGTGCCTAGCTGAAAAGGCATTAAAGAGAAGCGCTTGTTGGTAGACAACCCAATATTTATCCTTACTGTTTATTGTGTGTTCACATGATTAGGCTACTGTAGTAATCATGTTTTATAGCTTTTGTTTCAATAAAGTGCCAAGTAAAGCCTTTGGGATAGTGTGGATGATAGTTGATTTGATTCTGTGCAAAAACAGAAACTTTTTGCATCCAGTGCAGAAATTCCTGTATTTTACTGGAACGAGGGAAAACTCTGAAATTTTTACAGTTCATTTATATACAAATTTTCTACGCTGTCCTAATTTTTCAGAATTTTTGGAATAACATAAGTATGAGCTTAATTCAGATCTTTACAGACTGTTCTGTTTTTTACAGACTCTGTTTTCGATGCATAGTTTGCTTGTTTCCTAGTTTCTATGGATTATATTGCTCAATATAAATTGTAGAAATGATAGGGTACAGTAGGTATCATGTGATAAAATTTTTGAATCTTGTCTTGACAGCACCAAAGTGAATGATTTGTTTTATCATACTAACCCATCTCACGAGGTTCCGTTAAGTTTTGTGTGATTGAAGTTTTCAAGTTTTGGGTGAGATATCGATACGCGGAGAATAAGGAGTGGAAAGACCCTAAGCTTGGGGATGCCCAAGGCACCCCAAGGTAATACTCAAGGAAGACTCAAGCGTCTAAGCTTGGGGATGCCCCGGAAGGCATCCCCTCTTTCGTCTTCAAACCATCGGTATACCTTACTCGGAGCTATATTTTTATTCGTCACATGATATGTGTTTTGCTTGGAGCATATTTTCATTTTAGTTGCTGTTTGAATAAAATCATTAGATCAGAAATCTTGAATGAGAGAGAGTCCTCCCATGGCTAGTTAATTATCTGACTACTCGTTGTTCTTCACTTATATCTTTATGGAGTAGTTTTGTCATTTACTCTCGTACTTCACTTATATCCCATGAGTAAATGGTTGAATGAATTGAATGACATAAATCTGAAATTATATATGTTTCATATGCTTATCCCATGGGGAGTAATGACTTCACTTATAAGAAGTATAGGTGGTAAAATTTATTGAAAGTTAGCAAACTCAACATTGGTCACTTGAACAATTCATGAAAAAAATATTGAAGGAAGAGAGATTTCACATATAAATATACTACCTTGGACATCTTTTGTAATTGTGAGCACTCATTAAAATATGACATGCTAAATAGTTGATGTTGGACAAGGAAGACAACATAATGGGTTATGTTTTCTTATATCCGAATAGAAGTTATATTGTCATGGATCATCCAACATGTTGAGCTTGCCTTTCCCTCTCATGCTAGCCAAATTCTTTGCACCAAGTAGAGATACTACTTGTGCTTCCGAACATCCCTTAAACCAGTTTTGCCATGAGAGTCCACCATACCTACCTATTGATTGAGTAAGATCCTTCAAGTAAGTTGTCATCGGTGCAAGCAATAAAAATTGCTCTCTAAATATGTATGATCTATTAGTGTGATGAAAATAAGCTTTATACGAACTTGTGATATGGAAGAAATAAAAGTGACGGACTGCATAATAAAGGTCTTTATCACAAGCGGCAATATAAAGTGACGTTCTTTTGCATTAAGATTTTGAGCATCCAACCATAAAAGCGCATGACAACCTCTGCTTCCCTCTGCGAAGGGCCTATCTTTTACTTTTATTTTCTACCCTTATACAAGAGTCATGGTGATCATCACCTTTCCTTTTTATACTTTTTCCTTTGGCAAGCACTTTGTGTTGGAGCGATCCGGATATATATATCCACTCGGATGTAGGTTTTCATAAAGTATTATTGTTGACATTACCCTTGAGGTAAAAGGTTGGGAGGCGAAACTATAAGCCCCTATCTTTCTCTGTGTCCGATTGAAACTTTGAACCCATAAATATCACGTGAGTGTTAGCAATTGTGAAAGATTAAATGATAGTTGAGTATGTGGAATTTGCTAAATCAAAGCTCTTACATAGACCCTTCCTGAAAATAAGATGAATTGCAATTGTTTGATGACTGAGAACATAGTTTGTTAGTTTTCAAGAAAGTTTATGGTCTATACTTTAACATGTGAATAGCTCGTTACTTGATCATGAGAAGTTTTCTGAAGATGAGCTACTGTTTATGATAAAGAATAATGCTAGAAAAAGTGCTTGGAACTTTCATTGATCAAACTTGTGCATCTGATAGCATTCACACTTCATAAATTATTTCTTTTATCATTTACCTACTCGAGGACGAGCAGGAATTAAGCTTGGGGATGCTGATACGTCTCCGACGTATCTATAATTTATGAAGTATTCATGCCATGTTTACAACAATTCTATATGATTTTGGTATGATTTGATTAGAACTAACCCGGACTGACGCTATTATCAGCAGAACTACCGTGGTGTTGTTTTTTGTGCAGAAATAAAAGTCTTCGGAACGAGCTGAAAGTTAACGGAGAATTTTTCTGGAAAATATGAAAAATACTGGAAGAAAAAGATACGGAAGAGGAGTCCCGGGGCCATCACAAGGGTGGGGGGCGCCCCCCCTAGGGAGCACCACCCGTCCTTGTGATCGCCTCATGGGGCCCCCTGACGTGAAACCGACGCCAACCCTTTCTATAAATCCAAAAAAACCCCAGAACAGAAGAGAGATCGGAAGTTCCGCCGCCGCAAGCCTCTGTAGCCACGAAAAACCAATCTAGGCCCTCTCTGGCACCCTGCCGGAGGGGGCCAACTTCACCGGAGGCCATGGAGGAGGAAGCCGGAGGGGTCATCATCGTCATGGAGGCCAAGGACCAGAGGGAGAACCTTTCCCCATCTAAGGGGGAGGCCATGGAGGAGGAAGCATAAAGTGGAGAACCGGTCCCCCTCTCTCTTGGTGGTGTCGGAGTGCCATTGGGGGAACCATCGCCGCGGTGATCGTCTTCATCAACATCACCATCATCATCACCATCCTCATCTCTTTTACGCAGTCCACTCTCCCGCACCCCGCTGTAATCCCCTACTTGAACTGGTGCTTTATGCCACATATTATGATCCAATGATGTGTTGCCATCCTATGATGTTTTGAGTAGTTTTCCTTTGTCTTTTGGGTTGATTGATGATATAGATTGGTTTAAGTTGTATGTTTTATTTTGATGCTGCCTATGGTGCCTTCCGTGCCACGCACACATGAGGGATTCCCGCTGTAGGGTGTTGCAATACGTTCATGATTCGCTTATAGTGGGTTGCTAGAGTGACAGAAGCTTAAACCCGAGTAAGGGGGTTGTTGCGTATGGGATAAAGGGGACTTGATGCTTTAATGCTATGGTTGGGTTTTACCTTAATGATCTTTAGTAGTTGCGGATGCTTGCTAGAGTTCCAATCATAAGTGCATATGATCCAAGAAGAGAAAGTATGTTAGCTTATGCCTCTCCCTCATATGAAATTGCAATAATGAGTACCGATCTAGTTAACAATTGCCTAGGACAATTCCGCACACCGATCCATCATTATTCCACACTCACTATTTATAATATATAGTAATATATTCTAACTTTATGATAACAACACCTACTTTTATATTTTAGTTCTCCGATATCATGCAAAGTTATCCTCTTCATACCCACAACGTAGTTTTATTTCTCGTTTCTAGATGGAAGCAAACGTTCGGTGTACGTAGAGTCGTATCAGTGGCAGATAGGGCTTGAGAGAATATTGATCTTACCTTTAGCTCCTTGTGGGTTCGATACTCCATGCTTATCACTTCCACCTTTGGAAATTGCTACGATGATTCCTTGCACTTGAGGATTATCAACGGATGCGTGGTTCTCATATTGGCCGCATGCGGCTTCTTTGAGATAGGGTCCAGGGTCATTATTATGTTCTAGTGAGGGATTACTTTGCGCCGAATGCGGTATACCCCCTTCACTATTTTCGGTGCTGATTCCGAATGCACCAGGATCTCTTCAACACCATTGCAAAAGCTGTGGAGAAACATGATCCTTCGTTTCAATTGAGAAGGAATGCCACCGAAGAATAAAGCGCAAGTCCATTGTTGAAGATTACAGCAGCCATGAGAGGCCTTACTTATGGATGCCCTACCGATGCCATCGATGACTATGTTTGCATTGGGGAAGATCTCATCCTCGAGTGCGTGAATAGAATCACCAATGCCGTGATCGAGATCTATGGAACGGAGTCCTTGAGGGCCCCCACTGATGAAGATACCGAGAGGCTCATGGCAGAAAGTGAAGAGAGAGGTTGGCCAGGTATGCTTTGATCCATTGACTATATGCACTAAACATGCAAGAATTGTCCTGTGGCATGGCAAGGTCAGTACAAAAGGCATTGCCATGATCCAACCATCATTCTTGAGACAGTTGTATCACATGATCTGTGGATTTGGCACTCATACTTCGGGATGCCTGGCTCTCATAATGACCTCAATGTACTCCAGGGATCCCCTCTCTTTGCAAGGCTTGTTGTCGGCGACACTCCACCTTACAACTATGTTGTCAATGACCATGAGTACAACATGGGATACTAACTTGCCGATGGTATCTATCCTCCATGGGCCAAATTTGTGAAGACAATCCAGCGTCCTCAAGGCAACACGAGATCCTACTTTGCAGCGTGCCAAGAATCTGCTAGAAAGGATGTAGAGAGAGCTTTTGGTGTGCTTCAAAAATGCTTTGTGACTGTCCGTGGCCCTGTTGAGTACTGGAAGCCTCAGACCCTGTGTCAAGTGATGACAACACGTGTTATCTTGCACAACATGATCATCGAGGATAAGAGAGAGGACCCGGAGGACATGCGGTTTCTCTACCATGGTGTCATGGTGGAGCTGGAACGTCACCCAAACGGGATCTAAGCATTCCTCCAAGCACACCGAAGGATCAAGAACCAAGAAGCTCACAACAAACTCCAAGAAGATCTTGTTGAGTACCATTGACAACTTCATAGCACCTGATTCTTGTGCTTTTATCATGTTTTATATTTTGTATTTGAATTTGAATGGTTAAGTTTGAAAACGTTAAATTTGATATGTATTTGAATTGTGTGTACTTGAATTTTTAATTTTTGAATTAATATGTTGTGATAATTTATGTTCAAATGAAGTTTGTATGCAAACGTTTGGATGAATTGGCAAAAGAAAATTTTGGGGAATCCGCGAGATGAAGAAAAGTTTTAATTTCCTAAAAAAATGAGAAATTAAAGGATGAGGGATAAAATGGGGAGCTAAATTATGGGAGGTCGTCTAGAGATGCTTTCACGTGCAGTGCTAGCAAGAGATTGGTCGTCGAACACACAAGAAAGGTATATTACATGCAAATGAGTTTATGCATGCATGGTCCACCAATACGGCAGCACTCCAGTTAGTTAATTTGCAGCCACATACTGAGCACTTACTCGAAGCAACACTCAGCATGACGTGATCATGAAGCACGCACGCAAGTAGTATTGTATATACTGCCGCGCGCGGGCACTCTACTGTGCTGTCAAATTAACAGACAAGCGTACGTACATGGACCAATCACACACACAATGATCTCGCGCCACCCTAGCCCTCTATAGTAATCACGCCCAATACCCCCTAATCACCACAGTAATAATCATGGCAATGCTGATGACACGCTGCACTACGCCTTCGGGGACACCTCGGCGGCGACGTAGAAGTGACCAGAGAGAGATAACAAATTCCTTGTAAAAGGGGATGACAAATTAGTACTCACGGTAGATGCTAAATTCCACACTACGTGCTGATGCCCACCAACCCGCCAAACATGGCGAATTGGACGTCCCGCCACTAAGCACGCTCGCTAATGGCGCACCAACCTAAGTGCATCCTAACGCTGGTCGTAATGGCGAGTATCATATACTAGTATCATGCATATGATACTAGTGTATGATACAACATCCGTAGTGCATAGTATCATATGCTAGTATCATGGATGACATCATTTATTGTCATGCATGACACATAGTAGCACAATATTTAATATGATACGGTATCATGATATGATACTCAACATTCTTTTTCTTCATTTAATTCTATGTCACCTCAATAAATTTGCTTAGTTGGCATGCATGATACTAACTATGATACTCCCATTACGACCAGCCTAAGGGCACTCACAATGCATGTCTCTTAGCACATTATCATAGGCAAAATACTGATGTGGTACTGTATTTAAAGAGGAGAGAGGAGAATTGTATATTAGTAAGATACGGCTCTTAGCTCGTTTCCTATGCAGTGTAATTAATACTCTGATCCCGTGTGGCTTATTTTCCTATTTTTCTCTCCTTCTCCTCTCCACAAGTAGGCCACAATGTTGAGATGCAAACATGATCCTTAAACCAATTCAATGCAACATCACTTAGATACAACACCTAAGAGATAATGCATTCGGCGGTTGTCTCTAAATTTTTTCCACCACCTAGGCTAACGTGTTAAGACCCGATGTATTGTTAGTACCCTAAATGCATCCATGCTTTAATCGTGTGTTTTTCCCATGTCGAACTCGGCTTGGGGGCAAGTCAACCTGCGCCATCATCACGCGTCCCCCCTGTGCACTCCAACGCGACGCCATGATCGGCTCGTCCCTCCCTATTTATTTGCCAATAAAAAAAAAATTGGTAATAAAATCCTATTTTCACACAGTCACACTAATATTGGCAAATAAATCACGGAGTAACGCACTAAAATATTTACACCCACATTACAACACACAGACAATTATCTATTCCTTAGTAAAGAGGGTGACAAATTAGTACACGGTAGATGCCCCCGAACACGACAAATTAGGCGTCCCGCCACTAAGCACGCTCGCTAATTGCGCACCAACCTAAGTGCGTCCACGCTTTAATCGTGTGATCCGAAAACTAAACAACGACCCGATCGGGACCCAACGAGCTGTTTTTTTCTCCCTATTTATACCCGGCCGGCCCGTGTCATGCTCGTCACAAACCAGAGCAACCAAATAAAGCATCCAGTGGCCAGCGAGTGCTAGCTGCTACTAACAGTAACAGGTGTGGTGCAGATCTCTAGCCTGCTTGTTTGTCGTTGAGAGATGAAGGCGAGGGTCGCGGCGGCGGTGCTTGTGCTGCTGGTGCTGGTGCTCGTCCCAGAGGCGTGCCGGTGCAGGGCGGAGCGGTTCATCGTCGGCGACACGGCGCGGTGGACGTGGGGGTACAACTACACCGACTGGGTCATCAGGAAGGGCCCCTTCTTCCAGGACGACAGCCTCGGTACACATGCAATTACTTGACTCGCCTACTTGCTTTTTCCTTCGGTTGTACTCCCTCCGATCGGAGGGAGTAAAAACATCTCTATATCTCTATTACTTATATTATTATTATACTTATAAAAAGTAAGTAGCGTTCATTTTTCTGCCGGCAGAGTGCTTCGTCCAACCTTTAGGTACCTCCCCCCTCCCTCTCTCTGTTTTGATTTTTTCCACCCTATCTCTGGTTTTTTCACTGGTTTTCCTTGAAAACCGTCTTAATTGTCCCACCTTTTATTGACTTACCAAATAAAATTATGTTTTGTTTGGTAAGCCTATAAGTTTTTACAAAATACTCCTAAGTGATTTTTATTTAGGTAAGTAAATCGTGGGCATGATTTTATAAACATTTATTTACGCAATCACCTTAATACAGGCAGATAAATCATAGGCTAACGTACTATAATATTTATATCCCATGACAACGCAGAGCAATTATCTAGTCTTATGTAAACTAGATATAATATAATAAACTTTTTTGGGTGTGCATGCAGTGTTCACCTACGACCCGCCGAATGCGACGACGCACGCGCACAGCGTGTACATGATGCGCAACTTGGCGGACTACCAGTCGTGCAACCTCAAGGCGGCCAAGCTGGTGGCCGGCGTGAAGCAGGGCGCAGGCTCAGGCTTCGAGTTCGTCCTCAAGAACCGCAAGATGCACTACTTCGTCTGCGGCGAGCGCTCCGGCCTCCACTGCACCGCTGGCCAGATGAAGTTCATCGTCAACCCCAAGAGCTCAATCTGCCGCGACTGAACCTTCGGTTATTCCATGGTCCATGGTGGGAGTCACGTGAAGTCTGTGAGTAGCAGCGGTACTCATGGTATAATCTCAAATCCAATGTATATGAAGGTTTGACGCATGAACGAATTCAAGGTGGTGAAGAATATTCGTCATGGTGAAGTTTGTTGGAGTTGTGTCGAATATTTTGTACAAGGCAGGTTACAGTTGGATTTAGAGTCGTACGGTGTGTAGACAGGGTACGGAGTCGTGTTCTAATGTTGGGGTAGACACACGATATAACATATGCAAAAATAATAGAACAGTGGCCGGTGTGCGGTATTATAGCAGTATCAATGAGGAGGAGCGCCCGTAGTCATGCCCCGGAGAGCAACACGAGCTTATAAGAGGCCTTGGGCCCTCCCCACCCCCCAACAACATAAAAAGACTAGCCTGATAGGAGGGGACACCCCCACCCTCATAAGTCGTGCTCTGCCTCCTCACACAATCGATGTGGAACTATACCCAACAAATCTGCCCTTCACACATCGGTCATCATGGACCCGCTAACACCAGTGTTCCAACCTACAACTATGACCGAACACCCGTGAGTCCACCAAACACCCGTGAGTCAACCTGGTCCGCGTGTTGGGGCGGTTCCCGGCGGCAATAGGTTCTGGGCGCTCGCCTCGGAGTGCTCGGAAGACGAAGATGAGACAGCGGAGGTTTGCGTGCAGGCGGCGCCATCGGGACCTAAGGTTAGTGATTTTATCGCGTTCGCGGCGACGGTGGTGTGCGGCTCTGGTCGGCGGCGCCGTTTTGCCCCTGGCGGACGTTGTCCGAGGTCTGTCGCGGTGCATGCGTGGTGGCCGTCGTCGGTGTCGCCTGCGAGTGGGGGCTTGGCGGGATCGGCGGCCGCTGCGATCCGCGCCCGCGCCGCGGCGGCGCTGGTCGGCCCTGGGGTGGCTGAGCAGCCTGTGGAGGAGTGGCCCTCCCTCCCTACCTCCTCTTCTCGCCCAGAGGCGGCGGCGGCGGCGGCCAGGGCTGGGGGAGGCCGGGCGGAGGAGTCGGGTCCCCCGCTGCCTAGGGTTGGCGCTGGCGGGCCGCGGGACCAGCTGGTCTGTTCTGGGCCGTTGGGTGCTGATGGGCCCCTTCTGCTGCTGGGGGGTCAAGCCCATTCGGTAGGTGGGCCGGTGGGGCCCGTTGGGGCAAGCTCCACTGGGCCTGCTTTGCCTCCCACGTTGGCCCGTGAGCCCGGGCAGGGGCGTGGCTACTTATGGGTGCGCAAGGGCTGCCCCGACCCGCTCTTAGGGTTTCCTGCTTCCAGTCGAGAGGTGCGGCGGCTGTCTCACACAGCGCGCACAGTTCGCATCCTTCCCCCCTCCTCCCCTCTCCATTTCCTTCGCGGCGGCGGTGATGGGAGTCCGGCAGGCGGACAAGCGTCCGATGGCGGCGGCGGATCTGGAAGCTGAGCAGCGGCGGGAGAAAGACCTAAGGGACAAGGCGAAGAGATCCATGCGTGGGCGGCAGGGTGGCCGTGAGGAGCGCGAGATGCGCGGCTCCTCCTACGAGCAAGCTGGGCGCTAGGGGGATTGGGGTCCTCCTCCCCCTTGGTGGGTGCAGCAGCAAGAGAGAAAGAGGAAGAAGAAGGCGGGGCTGCGGCAGAGGGAGTTGTAGCGCAAGACTATGGCGCATCCCAACTGTGGGGGAGGCCATGGAGACCCGTTGGCCAAGAAGCCGCGGGCAAATGTCGAGCCATTGGCTGTGGCGCTGCCTTCCTCGTCCAAGGGTACGGCCGGCGAGCCGATCCCGGTGGAGGTAGTGTCGGAGGTGGAGTGCTTCAAGTGTGGGCGCTTGGGGCACTATGAGTCCAAATGTAAATTCAAGCCGCTGTGTGTGCTGTGTAAGGAGGAGGGGCATGTGTCGGCCTACTGCCCTTCGCGTGGGAAGCCCCTTAACCTCCAGATCATGGGAAGCGCCATCTCGGGTGAGGGCTTTGATGACCCACAAGTATATGGGATCAATTGTAGCCTTTTCAATAAGTAAGAGTGTCGAACCCAACGAGGAGCAGAAGGAAATGACAAGTGGTTTTCAGCAAGGTAATGTCTGCAAGTGCTAAAATTGTAAGTAACAGAGTAGTTTGATAGTAAGATAATTTGTAACGAGCAAGTAACGGTAGTAGTAACAAAAGTGCAGCAAGGTAGCACAATCCTTTTGAGGCAAAGGACATGCCAAAAAGGTCTCTTATGGTAAGCAAAACGTTCTTGAGGGTACACGGGAATTTCATCTAGTCACTTTCATCATGTTGATTCAATTCGTGTTCGCTACTTTGATAAATTGATATGTAGGTGGACCGGTGCTTAGGTGTTGTTCTTAGTTGAACAAACCTCCTACTTATGATTAACCCCCGCGCAAGCATCCGCAACTACGGGAAATGTATTAAGAATAAATTCTAACCATAACATTAAACTTTTGGATCCAATCGGTCCCTTACGGAATAGCGCATAAACTAGGGTTTAAGCTTCTGTCACTCTCGCAACCCATCATCTAATAACTACTCCACAATGCATTCCCTTAGGCCCAAATATGGTGAAGTTTCATGTAGTCGACATTCACATGACACCACTAAGGGAATCACAACATACATACTATCAAAATATCGAACACATATCAAGTTCACATGATTACTTGCAACATGATTTCTCCCGTGACCTCAAGAACAAAAGTAACTACTCACAAATGATAATCATGGTCAAGATCAGAGGGGTATTAAATAGCATAATGGATCTGAACATATAATCTTCCACCAAATAAACCATATAGTAATCAACTACAAGATGTAATCAACACCACTAGTCACCCACAAGCACCAATCTATAGTTCCGGTACAAAGATTGAACACAAGAGATGAATTAGGATTTGAGAGGAGATGGTGCTGTTGAAGATGTTGATGGAGATTGCCCTCCCCAAGATGGGAGAGTTGTTGGTGATGATGATGACGATGATTTCCCCCTCCGGGAGGGAAGTTCCCCTGGCGGAATCGCTCCGCCGGAGGGCAAAAGTACTCCTACCCAAGTTCCGCCTCGAGACGGCGGCGCTCCGTCCCGAAAGTCATCTCCTTATTTTTTCTAGGTCAAAATGACTTATATACCAGAAGATGGGCACCGGAGGTGGGCTCGGCTGAGCACAACCCACTAGGGCGCGCCTGGGAGGCCAAGCGCGCCCTGGTGTCTTGTGCTCACCAGGTGGCCCCCCTCCGGTGGTTATTTGCTCCAGTATTTCTTATTTATTTAATAAAAAATCCTCGTGAAGTTTCAGCTCATTTGGAGTTGCGCAGAATAGGTGGCTTGACGTAGCTTTTCCAGGTCCAGATTTCCAGCTGCCGGAATTCTCCCTCTTCGTGTGTACCTTGCATATTATGAGAGAAAAGGCATTAGAATTACTCCAAAAAGCATTATTATGCATAAAAACATCATAAATAACGGTAGGTAAACATGATGCAAAATGGACGTATCAACTCCCCCAAGTTTAGACCTTGCTTGTCCTCAAGCGAAAACCGAAATTGAAAAATATGTCCACATGCTTAGAGAGAGAGGTGTCGATAAAAACAAAATACGGACATAGAAGCATCATGTGAATTATTATAATAGCAACAACTTTAACATAAAACTTTTATCATAGACTTCTCATAAATAAGTAACAATTCATCAAACTATCGAAGTAGAAAGCATAAACTCTATTGGAAACCAACAAATTATGTTCTGAGTCAACTTTGCAACTACAATTCATCATTTTTTCAGGAAGGGTCACGTATCGGAGACTTTAGGCAAGTCCACATACTCAACCGTCATATAGTCTTCTATGATTGCTAACACTCACCGCATACACATGAGCAAAACATTTCAACCGGACACATAGAAAGATAGGGGCTTATAATTTCGCCTCCCAACGTATTCACCTCAAGGGTGATGTCAACAATAATAACTCATGCTACCCATATTCAACTGGACATATGTGCCTAGATCTTTCCTCACCACATGATACTTGCCAAAGGAGAAAAATAAAAAAGGAATAGAGAGAAAAACTTTGACTCTTGCATAAAAGTAAATACATATAAGTAAAAGATAGGCCCTTCGCAGAGGGAAGCAGAAGTTGCCATGCGCTTATTTGTTTGTATGCTCAACCCCTTAGTGCAAAAGAACGTCACGTTATATTGCCCCTTGTGATGGCAACCTTTATTATGCAGTCTGTCGCTTTTATTATTCACCATCACAAGTTCGTACAACGCTCAATTTTCTCTTACACTAAATGATCTCACACTTTTAGAAGCAATTTTTATTGCCTTATTGCACCGATGACAACTTACTTGAAGGATCTTACTCAATCCATAGGTAGGTATGGTGGACTCTTAAAAATAAGATTTGAATTTAAGGGTTTCTGGGTGCACAAGTAGTATCTCTACTTAGTGCGGAATTTTTGGCTAGCAAAGATGGGAGCAAGCACCACATGTTGAAGGATCTATGACAATATAACTTCTATGTGAATATGAACAAACATAAATTATTAAGTTGTCTTCCTTGTCCAACGTCAATAATTTTGGCATATAATATTTTGATGGGGGCTCACAATCACAAAAGATTTCCAGGATAGTGTATTTATATGTGAATCTTCTCTTCCCTTACTAATTCTTTCATGAGTTGCATCATTGACCAATGCTATGTTTGACAATCTCTAATAAAATTTTCTACTTATACTTTTCCTTATGTGGTGTCATTACCTACCATAAGATTAGCATATGATCTTTTTCATTTATTTCCTTTCTTTTTATTGGAAAATTGAAAGTAAAGAAAGCAAAAACTCAAGCTAAACTTTATTATATATCTTGCACACGATTACAAGGATAGATCACTAAGAAAACTCTCGAAAAGAAATGATTGAACTAAACTTTTATTCATCTAAAGCAAAAGGTAACTATAGATCGAACTAAAATAAGTAAAGGCAAAGGATAGTGGGTGTGATACGATATCGGGGCACCTCCCCCAAGCTTGGCGGAAACCAAGGGGAGTGCCCATACCCAATACTCAGTTTTCTTTTGGTGATGAAGAAGGTGGTGGTGATGAAGTAGAGGCGATCTTGTCCTTCAGGATCAAGAGATTCTCCATTCTACGATGACGCTCCGGAGGAAGATGATGTGCTCTTGATGCAGAATATTTTCACGAGTGAGATATTTATTTTGCACATGAACCATTTCAATGATCCGAAAGGCTTCAATCTCAGTAGGGGTAAGATGAGAATAGTAATGTTTATGGATATCTTCTTCTTCCTCCTTGGCTGGCAGTGCTTGCTCGACCACCGGGGCTTGATCTCCGATAGCCTCCTTGCTCTTGTCTCCCTTGACGGCTTCTACGGGCTCCTCTCTCTTCAGCTCAATCTTCATCAACCAAGCATCCGCTTCCATGTTGTTGGAGGAGCAGGAAGACATGATGCCTGGCTTAACAGATCTGACCGAAAACAGCAAGAAAAGAAAACAAAAGATTTTTCCGCGATACGGTGGTCAATAGGTTCGTGCGGTATATAAAGATTTTTTATCTTGGGAAACAAGCAAACTGAAGAAAAACGGAGTCCGGAAGGTACCCGAGGTAGGCACAACCCACCTGGGCACGCCTGGCAAGCCAGGCGCGCCCTGGTGTCTTGTGCCCACCAGGGTGACCTTCCTGGTATCTTCTTATTTTCCTAATTTTCTAAATATTCCAAAACTGACAAAAAATATTTTTGCGGATTTTTTGGAGTCCGTTTACTTACCGTATCACATACCTCCTCTTTTTCACGATTCTGGAGTGTTCTGGAAGGTTTCTCTTATGTGTTCTTCCGGTGTCATAGTTTGGATAATATTACTTTCAACATTAATGGGCATACCTGAGATGTAATGTTTTATTCGTTGCCCATTAACAACCTTCGGATTAGTACCTTCGGCATTATTTATTTTGATAGCTCCAGACCGATAAACCTCGTCGATAACATAGGGTCCTTCCCATTTGGAGAGGAGTTTTCCTGCAAAGAATCCGAAACGAGAGTTGTACAAAAGAACATATTCCCCAACTTTGAACTCACGTTTTGGATTCTTTTATCATGCCATCTTTTCACTTTTTCCTTAAATAACTTGGCATTTTCATAAGCTTGGGTTCTCCATTCGTCTAATGAGGTAATATCAAATAATCTCTTTTCACCGGCAAGTTTAAAATCATAGTTGAGTTCTTTAATTGCCCAATATGCTTTATGTTCTAACTCAAGAGGCAAATGACAAGCTTTTCCATAAACCATTTTATAAGGAGACATACCCATATGATTTTTATATGCTGTTCTATAAGCCCAAAGTGCATCATCTACTTTCATAGACCAATTCTTCCGGGACCTATTGACAGTCTTTTGCAAAATTAATTTTATTTCTCTATTGCTAAGTTCAACTTGACCACTAGACTGAGGATGATAGGGTGATGCAATTCTATGGTTAACATCATACTTGGCAAGCATTTTACGGAAAGCACCATGAATAAAGTGTGAACCACCACTACAACAGGAACCCCCCTTTAGCAACGTATCGATGTGTTGCCTTTTGTCCATATAAGCGTTGCTGGGGGCTACACCAATGGATTATTATGCGTTGCCTTTGGTGGCGTTGGAAGGGTCTACAACAACGTATATAGATCCGTTGGTAATCTAAGGAATAATGTGTTGCAAACCAACAACAGATACACCCAACGCTTCTATGCGTTGCTATTCGCACAAATAGAATAACCTCCAAATAAGATTATTTATAATAGTAGGTTGTTCAAATAGCAGTACATGGCACATTTTTTGAACTTGCAGTACAAGGTACAACTTTAGTAAGATTCGATAGAGTAGAAATCAAACTAATATATTGATTCAATGTCACAATATGTTACATTGCAATGCAAGTATCATCAATTAGGAGTACATAAGTTTCTTAGAAAATAAAACATTTTACAAGATACAAATTTCGAAAATTCTATGAAGTGTCTTCGTTCTCGTCCAAGTGCCAAACATCAGCATAAATTATCCAAGGATCCAAGTAATCATCCACTATTGAACTCCTCAACCTACAAAGAAAAAACCATAATACTATTTAGGCATAAATTTGAAATTTGAAGTTTTCAAATATACATGATATGCATTGTACCAAAATGGATCCACATAAAAATTACCAAGTGTCAAGAAAAGAAGTTTGGGAGAAAAGACATAAGCTTATGTATGTCTTACAGATAACTTAGAAGAGTACATATTAAAACACCAAGTATCTTTGATCAATCAAATGTGAATGTTCACTGTCAACAACCATCATCATGTATTTACTACTAACAATTATCCAAAGATTATATTATATTAATAATGAGATGAATTCAAATACCAACTAAATGGTAAGTAGGTAACAGTAATGTCGACTATAAAGAATTGGATATTTCCATCTTCCAAAGGATTCTACATTAATTTGTTTTACTTGCTAGCTATGATATATTAGGAGAAAAAATATCAACACCAGTAGCCAGAAAACCATCACACAAAACTTTGTAGTTACCTGAGAACTACAATGTCACATGTTAGAATTTTTCAATCCCTGATTAACATTCTTAGTACCTGTACAAGCAACAAGAAAAAAAAAGAAATGCATCATCATATTTGGGATGGTTGGCGTTGTCAACTCATGCAAAAAAAGACCAAGACATGCATAATGAACTATGAAATGGAAAATGGGAGTTTTGGGACAACGTTCTCATCCATTTCGCTTGCCATCATGCTTGGCCTGAGCCGCTCACTCGGCCTTGTAATATAGCATAATCTAATTATTACAGACAAGATCGTGCCCAAATTAGTATAGGAGAGAGGACATGATTGAATAGTCCATTAGAAGCTGGGAAAGATAAATCAGAGGTACCATACCCGACTGAGCCACTATAGAAATTTAAAGTCTGGTTTCTCTCTAACCACAGCACCACCCCATTCTGAGATGAGGACATGAGCCACAAATGGAGATTTAGAAGAGATGATTCATGACCCTCGTCTAGTACGCCGTAAATGGCGGCGTGAATTGGTTTGGGCTTCTCTAGGAAAATGTAGGGGAGTTTTGTTTATAGAGAAGGTGGGATCCAATATGTTTATAGAAAAAAAGAAATTGACGTGCCACTATTTAGTTCTTCAAGACCAGCCTAGTACAAAAGTTGAATACATATTTATGAAAATGCATCAGAGGTGACCTATGTAATGGCTGAACAGTCTGAATAAAAGAAGACCAGGACTGAATAGTTTTTTGTTAGTACTTGCACAGTTTCAAGAAACACTACCCATAAGCCATCAATGTCAATGTGGCATCTCATATATCAAGATAATTTGATCTTTGTGACCTTTTAGCTTCCTAATCATGTATCATTTGTCATGTCATTGAATAACTGATCATCAATACATATAGGACTGTATAAAATGTTGGAATGGGGAAAATATGGGAATGTACAAAATACCTAATCAAGGAAGCAAATGGGTTGCCTCAAATTCTCCGATGATGTGGTAAGCTGTACATATCCATCTGCCCTGAAGCTGCATGCCATAAAGCAATTTAATACCCTACAAATTAGGCAAGGAAAGCTAAGATACATAATCTTATTTATTTGTGCATCTATTGTCAACTGTTTGAAACAAGACCTATAGGACAATTTCATACCAAAATCACGGCTACTACAAGTATTTAGAGACAGACAAACTGTTAGCTGACATCTAGTATAATCACATGATGATATACAGGTGGAAAATATAATTAGATATAGTCAGACTCAAATCTTATTGGTGGCCAATAAAGTTGTGCTACTAACCTCCCTGTCATGGAGTAGTACAACTCCAGCACAGATGTGATTTGTAGGGCTTGGAGAATTCATGGTATGACAACCAGAAGCCAATGTTGAGGCAGTCTGGACCTCCTCCATATCCTCCAGAACAGACTTGATGATGTCAAAAGAGTTCATCATAGGTTCAATGCATGTTTAATCTTGAAAATACAAGGGGAAAAGCATCAACAACTGAATCATATTTACATTATGCGCCTATAAAGGAATTTGTTTCAGATCCAACCTACAGTCCAGATTAATGTCTTCACAAGGTAGCGGGGGAGGTGCAGCACCGTCAGGCCCGAGCGTGCAACAGCGCGTGTGTAGACTCGAGGTAGTGGGCGTACAAACCATAGGTGAGAGAAGCGCGCGGGCCATTCGTGGCACTAGGGTTAAGAATAAATTGCGTGTATATATGAAAGGAAGGTATGGTACTATGGCTACAATCCGTACTTCGACACCTTGCAATGGTGTGCACCACGATTCATCTGTGTGTGCTCCAAATCAATCAACATGTTACACTTCATTATCATTGTTGTTGGTTTGAACTGAAGGTGTGTTATAGCCAAACCTATGATATGCAGATCAATATTTCTTCTACAATGTGCTCTTAAAGAATAAAAAGCTAAAGAGCAAGCTTTTATAGCTATCTTGTAATATAAAGATTGAGAGGAATTGTGCAAGTGATGTGTGTTGTTACCAGCGCTAAGATATTGCAGGCTCCACCTCCTCCTCCCTCTCACCGTCGCCAGTAGCCTCCGGCAAATCCCGCGCAGTGCCGACGGCGGATGGATCCGTTTCTCCCGGAGTCAAGTTTCGCGCTCCCGAGTTGGGGGACCTGGTGGCGGGTGGTGGTCTGTGCGGTGGGGTTCACAGCAGCTGCGGTGTCAGGGTGGCTCCTCCGGGGGCCCGATGGTGGTGCCTGCTTGCAACGGAGAGGTGGAGGCGGTGGCCGGTGGTGTAGGAGCTGCTAATCTCGTGTGGCCTTGGACCCAGATCTGGTCGGGACAGTTGGGCGGCGGCGGCTGCTCGGCGCCGGCATTGCGGCCTGAGCGGCCATCATGGAGGCTGGGGGCTCACGGTGGCGCTGGCTGGTGGTGGCGCCGATAGCCGGTCGTCAAAAAATTGGAAGTGGCGGCGACAGCATCGTGGTGATGGAGGTTGGGTGAGAGAGGGAGAGGAATTAAGCGAGTGGGGGAGATGGTGGATAGAAAAGTAACATTTTTTTCTACAGTTTGGCACCTGATATTTTGACGCATGGGTGGCTACGGGGAACTGGGAGGTTAGCTGTAGGTGCGGGAGGTGGGAGGTTGAACAAACAACGAATGTTTGGGTATCGTTGGTGCATATGTGTTGCTATATGGTGTTTTTTGTTGTAGTGCACCATCAGTCATTAAATATCTAGGGACTCCAAACCTTGGGAAAATAACTTCCTTAAGCATTTTAATAGAGGTGTTGTGATCAACACTACTGGTTGGAATAGCTTCTACCCACTTAGTAACATAATCAACAGCAACCAAAATATGTGTATACCCATTAGAGGAAGGAAAAGGTCCCATGTAATCAAAACCCCAAACATCAAATGGTTCAACAACAAGTGAATAATTCATAGGCATTTCTTGACGCTTACCGATATTTCTTTGACATTCATCACAAGATAAGACGAACTTACGAGCATCCTTGAAAAGAGTAGGCCAGTAAAATCCAGACTACAATACCTTGTGAGCAGTTCTGTCCCCCGCATGATGCCCTCCATAAGCTTCGGAGTGACATTTCTGAAGGATTTGTTCCTGTTCATGCTCAGGTACACAACGTCTAATAATACCATCTACTCCTTCTTTATAAAGATGTGGGTCATCCCAAAAGTAATGTCTTAAATCATAGAAGAATTTTTTCTTTTGTTGGTAAGTGAAGCTAGGTGGTATGTATTTAGCAACAATATAATTAGCATAGTCAGCATACCAAGGTGTACTATTAGAAACATTTATTGCAGCTAACTACTCATCAGGAAAGCTATCATTAATAGGTTGCGGGTCATCAAGAATATTTTCAAGCCTGGACAAGTTATCAGCCACGGGGTTCTCCACTCCTTTTCTATCAGTGATATGCAAATCAAATTCTTGTAGCAAAAGAACCCACCTAATGAGTCTAGGTTTAGCATCTTTCTTTTCCATATGGTATCTTATAGCAGCATGATCAGTGTGAACAGTCACTTTAGAATCGACAATGTAAGATCTAAATTTATCAGAGGCAAACACCACTGCTAGAAATTCTTTTTTAGTAGTAGTATAATATCTTTGAGCACGGTCTAGAGTCTTACTAGCATAATGAATAACATTTAGTTTCTTATCAACTCTTTGTCCTAGAACAGCACAAACAGCATAATCACTAGCATCACACATAATTTGAAAAGGCAAGTTCCAGTCAGGTGGTTGAACAATAGGTGCGGAAATTAAGGCTTTCTTGAGTGTTTCGAAGGCTTCTAAACAATCATCATCAAAAACAAAAAGGAACATCCTTTTGCAAAAGATTTGTAAGGGGCCTAGAAATTTTAGAAAAGTCTTTGATAAATCTCCTATAGAAACCAGCATGACCTAAGAAACTACGAATACCTTTGATATCTTTAGGACATGGCATTTTCTCAATTGCATCAACCTTAGCTTTGTCCACTTCAATACCTCTTTCAGAAATTTTATGGCCCAAAACAATACCTTCATTAACCATAAAGTGGCACTTCTCCCAATTTAAGACAAGATTTGTTTTCTCGCATCTTTGCAAAACTCGATCAAGATTACTTAAACAATCATCAAAAGACTTCCCATAAACAGAAAAGTCATCCATGAAAACCTCAACAATCTTTTCACAAAAGTCAGAGAATATAGCAGTCATACATCTTTGAAAGGTATCAGGTGCATTGCATAAACCAAAAGGCATACGTCTATAAGCATAAGTTCCAAAGGGACAAGTGAAAGTGGTCTTTTCTTGATCCGGTTGAGAAATAGGTATTTGTGAAAAACCAGAATATCCATCAAGGAAGCAAAAAATGTGTGTGCTTAGATAATCTTTCTTGCATTTTATCAATAAAAGGCAGAGGGTAATGATCTTTTCTAGTTGCTTTGTTTAATTTTGGAAAATCAATTACCATTCTATAGCCTGTAACAATTATTTGTGGAATAAGTTCATTCGTATCATTAGGAACAACAGTAATACCTCCTTTCTTAGGGACACAATGAACATGACTTACCCATCTACTATCTGCTATAGGATAGATTATACCTACTTCCAGAAGTTTTAATATTTTCGTTCTTACCACTTCCTTCATCTTCGGATTTAAGCGATGTTGGTGATCAACAACGGGTTTAGCATCAGGTTCCATATTAATCTTTTGCTGACATAGAGTGGGACTAATGCCCTTTAAATCATCAAGAGTATATCCAATAGTAGCTCGGTGCTTCCTAAGAACTTTCAATAATCTTTCTTCTTCATGTTCTGAAAGGTTAGCACTAATAATAACATGATATATCTTCTTCTCATCAAGATAAGCATATTTGAAAGTGTCTGGCAATTGTTTTAATTCAACACAGGATCACCTTTAGGTGGAGGAGGACCTCCTAGAGTTTCAATAGGCAGATTGTGTTTAAGCAAAATCTTATCTATTTCATTTCTTTCATGCATATGTATATCATTTTCATGGTCTAGCAGATATTGTTCCAGAGGATCAGTAGGAGGCACAACAATAGAAGCAAGACCAATTATTTCATCCTTACTAGGCAATTCTTTTTTATGAGGTTTTCTACTAAACTTAGAAAAATTAAACTCGTGAGACTCATCACCAAAACTGACACCAACAGTTTGTTTCTCACAATCTATTTTAGCATTAACGGTGTTCAAGAAAGGTCTACCAAAGATAATGGGACAAAAGTCATCTTGTGGGGAACCAAGAACAAGAAAATCAGTAGGATATTTTATTTTCCCACACAAGATTTCAACATCTCTAACAATCCTAAGTGGTGTGATGGTGTCTCTATTAGCAAGCATTAGTAGAAAACAAGGCTTTGGTCCAGGCCTACCCAGCCCATTAGTCCCGGTTCAGTCATGAACCGGGACCCATGGGGGCATACGTCCCGGTTCGTGCACCTAGGGGGCTGGCCGGGCCTCGTGGGGCATTGGTCCCGGTTCGTCTGGACCCTTTTTCCTGGTTCCAGCCACCAACCGGGACCAATGGGCCTCGCTCCTGGCCCACATCCATTGTTCCCGGTTCGTAGCTGGAACCAGGACCAAAGGGTGGCCTTTAGTCCCAGTTCCAACCACGAACCGGGACCAATGTTGTGCCTATATATACCCCCTCGCCCGCAAGCAGAGCACTCCACTGCTCTATTTTTTCTGGCCGGCTAGGGGAGGGCTTTGTGGTGCTCTAGCTCACCTCCTATGCACATGAGGTGTTCGATGAAATTCCCGAGCCACACTACTTAAGCTTTCTTCTCTCCAAGCTCGACCTCCAAGCTCCATTTTCCTCAAGATTTGTCTAGGTTTAGCGGTCCGTCACGTCCCGTCCCCGTCTTCACCGCCGTCGATCGCCCGCACCGATCTCGTCGCCGGCACCACCGTGGTGAGCCTCTTGTTCTTATCTTCTTTCTAAAAGAGAAAAATTCTTACTTGTATGATTTAGATAGATACTTGTATAATTTTCTTACTTTTATTATTGTTTGTTACTATATAGTGCGATGGTTTTGGTATCCACTCCCGTCGGCCCTCATCCTGTCTATGATTCGGATGTGGTATATATTATATTTTATAACTATTTGGTTCATTTATTGTTTATGACAATTATGCCGACCAACGTGACATAGATTTTATTTATCTAGGAGGTATGTGAACCGGAAATTCCAACCGACCCTATTGTCAAGAGGTTAAATTTAGTTGAAGAAGAAAACAATTACTTGAAGGAAAAAATAAAAAAAATTGAGGAGGAGAAGATGATATTGGAGTTGCATGTTGCGGATGTCGTCGATGATCACAAGATCAAGATGGATGCAATGCGCTTCAAGATTAGAAAGTATAGAAAATATGCCATTCATACCGAGGCTTGGTATCATTATGCCGTTGGATCAATTGTTACCTTGGTTGTGATTATAATCGCATTTGTTGTTGCATTGAAATGTTTTACATAGTTTCAATGTATGGTTTAATTAGATGCTCTGGAGAGCTATATGTTGTTCAATGAGAACTATGTATGTACTTTGGTTTTAATGTGATGATGAACTTCTATTAATTTGGTCACTTATCTATTCATGATATTCTGTAATGGTTTTTGACACACTTATTTATATATATTGCATGCAGCGGGTAGGCGGCGCGGGCGGCTCGGGTAGGGGCGGGTGGCAGCAGCGGGTAGCGCGGGCGGCTCGGGTTGGGTGGTGGAGCAGTGGTGGCCGTGGGGTTTGGTGGCGGCGCGGGTAGGGAGGAGGGCGCGGTGGCGGCAGGGAGAGGGAAGGGACAGCGGCGGCCGGCACGGGGAGGCGCGCGGGTGGCGGCGGCTGGGTGGCGGCGGCGGCGGCGGAAGGCTAGGGTTTTGAACCCGGAAACTGATACCATGTATGATGTATGAATTGCATGATGTATTGCTCATGTGCAAAGGCACGTATATATGATGTACAAAGGTGGGCCACGACCTCAACTATACAAGGAACTAGGAGGTGGGCCCAATACACAGATATGCACAACACATATACTCAACACACTGGATGCAATTCATAAAAAATGTTTCAGTGATCTGAACATCGGTCAGCAGCAAGTCAGCTAAATCTCTCCAAGAATAAAAATGGAATAAGGGAAATAAGCACCTTCAAATCACCAACCCCCACCCCCTTTCAATCACCATCACCCCCCCCCCCCCCCCCCCCAAAAACCCCACCAACACAAAACTCAGAAGGCAAATTTTAACATGCTCCCTCTTACCCCCCCTCTTTTTACATATGAGGTAAGAAGGTAAGAGTTAATCACACCACTAATTAATGAGATCAACGGCTCAGATTTATTATATACTCTTACCTCTCATGTGAAAAGAAGGGGTAAGAGGGAGCATGTTAAAACTGCTCAACTCAGAAAGGATGGTTGAGGATTGTATCGCAAATTGGCTCAGGTCGCCAGCCTTGTTCAAGTTTGATTGTAAACAAGGTCCTGCTGAATGCATCTTGTTTGTCATCTGGGGTCTTGTCTGATCATCTTATGTGGAAATGATTTCTTCAATGTGCCAGCACTCCATTTTCGAGCATTAGTCCCAGCAAGCCAACGGCCTTCTCCATCTCTCCACGTGAGCATAGACTATTCATCACAATCCGATAGCTTGCGACGTTCAACTGAACTCCTTCCAGTGGCAACCTCCCAAGCAAGTCTATCGGTCCATCTTTGCACAGTCCTTCAAGTAGCAGATTGTATGTGACAACATCAGCCTTACATCCCTTCTCCCTCATCGATACTCCCACGTCTAGAAAGGCCCCCCGATCAGTGCCCTGTAGCTGACAGCATCTGGTTCCACCCTAGCACTCCTCATCTCCTCGAACACCCCCTTTCTTACAGTGTCCATTCATAAGAGTTGCATATTTCAAAGCATTTGGCTCACACTCATTCTTCCTCATAAAGCCAAAGATCATCCTGGACTTCTTTACCTGCCCTAGCCGCAGAATCCATCGATGATCACATTGTAGGTCAGCTGGTCCGGCACAATGTGGTCTTTCTCGATCATCTCCTCAAATAGTTGAAACGCTTCCTTCATCTTACCAGCACGACAGAGCCCACTACCTAACAAGGTTGACTAGGTGACCAAGTTTGGCTTCACATCGCCGCAAGCGTACTCACGCATTTCATCAAGCACTATGAAGGCGGTCTTCGAGTCGCCGTTCTTGACGTAGTGCTTGATGAGTGTTGTAAATATGCCCTAGAGGCAATAACAAAGTTATTATTATTCTATTTCCATTTTCATAATTAAATTTATATTTATGTGCTATTATTGCAATGGTTCTTGAATATGATATTCGGAGCAAAACCTGTAAGAAATATGCCCTAGAGGCAATACTAAATGTTATTATTTATTTCCATCTTCGTAATTATTTTTATGTTCTGTGCTATAATTGCGATGGTTCCCGGGCCCGTATATCCGTAAAGGCTCTGAGGAAAACCCATATTCATGTGTGGAATAATATTTCCTAGTCAAGCCTCTAAGACTAGCTCAAGTGTTGCATGATCGTTACGTTTTCCTAATCATGGGCATAAGTATGCCAGCAACTTTGAGGACACAAAGTTAGAAGAACACTTGTGTTGCACCGACCCAAATTGATGTTATGCTATGAGATACATTCGTCATAAGTTGATGGTAAATAACACAGAGAAATTTAACGTTTGCATAAATCCTTAGACCATGAGAGTATCGAGTTCCCTCATGCTTGCTTCATGAACGTTGGGGTTTGTTAAACGTCATCTGTAACAGGGTGGCTATTACGGCGGCTTACGGGTTCATGGAAAAGTATGACAAGGGACTAGATAGTCAGACACAGCGTGATTTGATCACGGGGATGCCGGAACACGGGAACGAGAAAAGAGAACAAAACCGGTAACGAAAAAACTGCCATAGGGAACAAGTTGTTGATTCACGGGGATGCCGATAAATCTCACCTCGGGTTTTGTAACATATCGCGAAGCAACATGAATAGCACATGGAATCTACAGGTTCACTCGAATATTCTTTCGTGTGGGTATAGGGGTCAATATGGATGTCCACTTTTCCGGTGTTGATCTTTGATCGGAAAGAGTACCGGTCATCTCTATACTTCACCGAACCTACAGGGTCTCACACTTAAGGGTCATCTATCTGTTGAGTACTAGACAAGCAGTCTGAGAGAAAATCACCGAAAAAGTTTCGGAGACAACGTAAAAGTTCTGGAGAGAAAATCGGAAATGTTTCAGAGTAAAACCATCATACCGGAATTGTTTCGAAGCCAATCATCAAGCCGAAAAAGTTTTTGATGGCGTCCAATAAATTTTGGAGGGTGCCGAAAAAGTTTTGGGACCTTCCGGAAATTTTTTGACAGCCCCGGTACAATGTTCCTGCTGGGGGGGGACAACATCCCCCGATTCGGGGGGGGGGGGGGGGGCTGTTTTGGGCTGGTTTATGGGGGCGCCCCTTTAGGGGGCAGTCCCCTTGTTGCTAGACAAGGTATTGGGGGGGCCCCCATGGTGGGGGTCAGCCCCCACAAATGGTGGTGCTGGTTGGGAGGAGGTGGTGCCCCATGGTGGTAGGGGGGCTCCCCATGAGGCAACTCCCCACCTTTGGTGGGAGCTTGTTTTGTGTGTGAGGGGGGTGACCTTTTGGTGGCTGAAATTTTCAGCCCCTCCACCCCTCCCTCACACTATAAAAGGTGGAGGTGAGTTCTATCCAAACACACTCCAACTCTCTCAACACAAGGCATGCATGATCTGCCGTCTCTCTCTCCCTCACACAAAATAGTTTCGTAGTGCCGAAAGGCTGTCTGGTTTCCGGTAGGGATTAGTTCTTGGTGGCGAAGCCCTACTGGATAGGTGACACCATATGTGTGCAACCTGGTTGAGAGGTCGTATGTTCGATCTTCTGTCCAAGGAACTGTTGGAGGAGCCTCCCGAAGGGTTATTCGAGGGACCGTCCGAGGGACTGTTCGATAGCCTCCCGAAGGGCTGTCCGAGGGACCGTCCGAGGGACTGTTCGATAGCCTCCCAGAGGGCTATCCGAGGGATCATCCGACGAGATGTCTGAGGGAGAAAATTCTCGAAATTGGGAGGTTGTAAAATCCTAGCTACGGGGATCTGCACAAACGATCTTTAGCAACTCCACTTCCACTGTGCTATGAGTTGGTAATGATTAGATCAAACCTTGTATGCATCTTCATAGTGGTCCTGAGCTGGTGCGTAGGATGGATTTTTTTTGTTTTTTGTTGCGTTTCCCTACAATGGCATCATGAGCCGTGCTATACGTAGATGTAGGTTACGATCTAAAATACATGAGATGTATGGGTATTGCACAATATAATTTTGTAGTAGATAAAATCTGTTGCTGAAAATTATTTGTGCGGGTAGCAGATAAAATTTATTACCCGATGTTCATGTTGCTTCCCTTTAATTTGCGTAGTTCTGATCTTGACGGCATGGTGGAATTTTGTACAAAGTTCTGGCTATCTGCGATCCTTCTATGCTGCTCCTAAGTATGCTGGTTGTAGATCAATGATATGCTTCAGTTCATTGGGTTCCGCCATAGTTAAGAAACATGAATATTTCACAGACTAATGGCCAATGCAGATATGATCTGCACGGGGTTCTTGCGTATGATGAAGTTCAGTATGGGGCTCAAAAAATTTTATCTCGTGTTTCATATGCCCCACAAAGTTAATCTAGTAACTTGAATAATCATACTTAATGTTGGACGTTGGTAGCTTCGGTTTGTTTCAAAACCTTAGAAGCCATGTAAAATAAAATCTGGTATGAACCGATCAGAGGCGTCTGATTTGGTTTTGCAGGATGCATGTGCATGAGATGTGGTATATTCTTCATCATATTTAATTTGATTATGTATGAGATGCCTATATAATGTAAATTAACATGACCTGTGTATCATGATTCGGCATGATGGTTGAAGTCATATGATTGTCACTTTGAATGACTTGCGTGTCAATCTAGTTGTAATGCATCTTTTGATTAGCTACAGAGATTGCAGTATTATTTGTTGCATTGACAAGGCGGTGATAAGCTTTGTGAAGGTGGAGACCAACGCAAAAGCCAAAGACGAAGAAAAAGGAAAAGAAAAAGTCCTTGGTAGAAATGTTCTACCATGGCAGCAGTTTTCGAAACTGCTAACACGACAATGTTTTTTTTGGGTTTTCACGAAGGCGATGAATCCTTCTCCGACAAGAGGGGCTATACCATATCATGCTATTATGAATTGCCCGAGATGTTTATCCCTTTTGATGCACCCTTTTAATTGCGTGGTAGTCTCTTTTATTAGGGTGATCTCTCACTTAAAATATCAAGTAGTTAGTGTTCTCCCAAGTGTAGCACCGTCTGAAATATGTGTCTTTTCGGGGTATCACATGGATACATAGGTATGAACGAATTGAGAAGTATGAGGCGGGTGACGATGAGACCGGATACGTCTCCAACGTATCTATTATTTTTGCTTGTTCCATGCTATGATATTATCACTGTTCAAGATATCTTCCGATATTTCGATAAATCGGCTGATTTATCGCTTACCCGTGTCTGACCGATAAGATAAATTGACCGATAAATCAGCCGATATGGCGATAAATCGGCCGATATGCCGATAAACTAGCCAATTTACCCCTTATCTTGGGTCGACGGATAAGTTACCGATAAGCGATATCCCCAACATTGGATATTATTATTCTTGGATGTTTTTATTATCATTTTATACCTTTTTATATCATTTTTGGGGACTAACCTATTAACTTAGTGCCAAGTGCCAGTTCCTGTTTTCTGCCCTATTTTTTTGTTTTACAGAAAATCAATATCAGATAAGATCAAATCATCCTGAAACTTTTTGAGGATTTTTTATTAAAGATAAGGATCACTAGGAACTTGGAGGCAACAGTAGAAGATGCTGGTGGGCCCCACACAACACCAGGGCGCGCCCCGGGGGGGCATGTGTTGTGTGGGCCCCACCTTGCTCCAACCGACCTACCTATAGCTCTATAAATTCTCAAATATTCCAAAACCCTAAAGGGAGTCCACAAATATTTTTTTTCACCGCCGCAAGCCTCCGTTCTCGCCATATCCCATCTGGAGGCCTTTTCCTATACTCCGCCGGAGCGGGAACTCATCACGGAGGGGCTCTACATCATCCTTGCCGCCTCTCCGATGGTGCGTGACTAGTTCACCACAGACCTATGGGTCCGTAGGTAGTAGCTTGATGGCGCTCTCTCTCTCTCTCTTTGTATCTCAATACAATGGTCTCCATGATCTTCATGGAGATCCATCCGATGTAATGAATTTGTGCGGTGTGTTTGTTGAGATCCGATGAATTGTGAGTTTATGATCAGATCTATCCTTGTTTTACTTGAGTTCTTTGCTGATCTCTTTTATGCATGATTTAGTATAGCCTTGTATTTCTTCTCCAAAGTTTTGGTTTGGTTTGGCCAACTAGATTAGATCTTCTTGCAATGGGGAGAGCTGCTCGGTAATGGGTTCAATCTTGCGGCGTTCAGTCCTAGTGACAGAAGGGGAGTTGATACGCATGTGTTGTTGCCATTAAGGATAACAAGTTGGGATGAATTCGTATATGCTTTTGTCTTGACTACATCATGTCATCGTTCTTAATGCATTACTTTGTTCTTATAAACTTAATACACTAGATGCTTGCTGGATAGCGGTCAATGTGTGAAGTAATAGTAGTAGATGCAGGCTGGAGTCGGTCTACTTGATTTGGATGTGATGCCTATATCATGATCATTGCCTTGGATAGCGTCATAATTATTTGCTTTTCTATCAATTGCTCAACAGTAATTTGTTTACCCACCGTATGCTATTTTCTTGAGAGAGATGCCACTAGTGAATCCTACGGCCCCCGGGTCTACTTTTATTATAAGATCTATCTTGTTTACTTATACAAAAATACCAAAAATACTTGCTGCACTTTTTTATCTTTTATTTATTTATCAATCTATCAATCTATCATATACCGTTTAATCTCGTTACTTGACCGTCAAGAGATTGACAACCTCTCATTTGCGTTGGGTGCGAAGGTTTGCGTTGTGTGTGCAGGTGCTGTTTACGTGGTGTTGCTTGGTTCTCCTACTGGATTGATAACCTTAGTTTCTTAACTGAGGGAAATACTTACTCTACTGTGCTGCATCATCCTCTCCTCTTCGGGGATAAAAATCCAACGCAGTTTACAAGTAGCAGGAAGAATTTCTGGCGCCGTTGCCGGGGAGACATCATCAACATTACCAAGTACCTACACTCTCAACTCTTATCTTTGCATTTACTTTATTTTCCATTTGCCTCTCATTTTCATCTCCCACACTTCTAAATTTTTTTTACAAAAATATTTGCTTTCTCTTTTGCCATTTTCATTTGCCTTTCTCTTGTTTGCTTTCTTTGCTTGTGTTGCCATGTGCCTTCTATATGCTTGCATCTTTGCTTGCTAAAAATTTATTTTTATGGATCCTCATCCACTAGCTAATATTTTCAAAAGACCAATTTATGATGAACTAATTGCTAGTGAGTTGAGTGCTTTTGATTTTTTGTATGAAGTTTTGCTTGAAAATCATGAATCTGAAAAAGTGATTCATGATATCTCCTTGATTGAAAAGCATGATTGCAATGATGTTATTATAAATTCTATTAATGTCAATTATGTTAATGATATGCAAAACCCCAAACTTGGGGATGATGATTTTGTTATGTCCACTACTCATTGTAATGATCATGATTGGGGTGATGCATCTTATGATCTTGAAAATTTATTTAAGCCTCATGATGATTATGTTGTTTGCAATACTATTGAAAGTGGGTTTGGGAGAGTGTCAACTTTAGAAAATAATCCCACATATTTGGAGTGTGTTTAATCTTATGATTTTTTTTATAAAAGTGGGTTTGGAGAGGTCATGACTTTAGTTGATGATAATCCCACTATTTTGGAAGAGTGTCAACTTTGCATGCATGTGGATCATATAGACAATATGCTATGTGATGGCTATATTATTGAATTTGAGTATGATCCTACATGTAATTATTATGAGAAAGGAAAATATGGTTGTAGAATTTTTCATGTTACTAAGTTACCTCTCTTCATGTTGAGATTGCTATTGTTTCTTTCTTCTTCCTTGCATATGCTAGATGTTGCTTATCTTGATAATTTGTTTGCTTATAAAATGCCTATGCATAGGAAGTATGTTAGACTTAAATTTGTTTGTCATATGATGCTCTCTTTATGTTTCAATTTTTATCTTTCATGTGAGCATCATTGAAATCTCAAGCCTATCTTAATGGCTATAAAGAAAGAGCTTGTTGGAAGGCAACCCAACGAATAAAATATTTTTTTGTTTTTTTACTTTTTGTTTCTTTTATTTTGATATTTCTTTATTTACTTCTGTGTTGAGTTGGTTTTATATATTTTAATTAGTGTTTGTGCCAAGTAAGACCTTTGGGATGATATGGATGCTTGTGAATGCAATTCTGAGAGAAGCAGAAACTTTGACGCCCAGTCCTGGAATTTTTAAAATTCATCAGCGCATCAAACGTGTCTGAATTTTTTACAGCAGATTGATATACAAATTTTCCACGTTGTCCTAATTTTTGAGAATTTTTGGAATTACAGCAGTATGGCTTTTTGACAGATTGCTACAGACTGTTCTGTTTTTGACAGATTCTGTTTTTGATGCATTGTTTGCTTGTTTTTATGAAACTATGGATTGTATCGGGGGGTGCAAGTCATGGGAAAGTGAGAACACAGTACCTATAATTCTAAATAAAATTTGAATGGGTTTTGAACAGTACTTATAGTAGTGATTTATTTGGTTGTACTAATGGATCTCACGAAGGTTTTGTTGAGTTTTGTGCGATTGAAGTTTTCAAGTTTTGGGTGTGACGACGATGGATGAAGGAATGAAGAGATGCAAAAGCCAAAGTTTGGGGATGCCCAAGGCACCACAAGGTAATATCTAAGGAGACTCAAGCGTCTAAGCTTGGGGATGCCCCGGAAGGCATCACCTCTTTCTTCTAACGACTATCGGTAACACACTCGAGGCTATATTTTTATTCGTCACATGATATGTGTTTTGCTTGGAGCCTCTTGTATGATACGAGTCTTTCCTTTTTAGTTTGTCACAATCATCACCTCTGAACATATTTTCTTGAGATGGCCTCATGTCATCATAATTTGTTAGAATTGCTCTTTGTGCTTCACTTAAATTTGTTGAGCTAGGTGGTTGCTCTAGTGCTTCACTTATATCTTTTTGAGCACGGTGGTGAGAATGTTTTGAAGAAACTTGTTCTCATGCTTCACTTATGTATTTTTCAGAATGCTATATGTTTTGAAGAAACTTGTTCTCATGCTTCACTTATATCTTTTTGAGAATGTTAGAAAATTTTAAAGAAATTCACTCTCTTGCTTCACTTATATCTTTTTGAGAGTGTGAAAATAGTCTTGGTAATGGGTACAAGATATGATGCTTGGTCCCTATGTGATGAATATCCAAGTAGAATAATGAAAACTAGCATACAAAATTTTATGGGACATGAAAAACTTGATTCTTTGCAATAGTTTTGAGATATGTCGATGATGATATGTGAGTTATGTTAGTGAGTCAATTATGCTCTAGTATGAATATTGATGTTAAGGTTTATGATTCCCTATGCAAGCACATAAAGTCAATAGTTATGCAATGAAGTTATATCCTACTTGTGGTGTATTGTTCGATGTTGGTTATGTTTTATGTATGCATGTGCATCATCATGATTTTCTAGTTGGGCGCTTCTCAACCTTTATGCTAGCCTTCATCTTACACTAAGAGGGAATACGGCTTGTGCATCCATTACCCTTAAACCTTGTTTTGCCATTTGTGTCCACCATACCTACCTATATATGGTACTTCATTGTCGTCCTAAGTAAATTTGCATGTGCCATCTCTAAAAAATTTCAAAAATATTTTCTCTTTTGTGTGCCTGTATCGCTCATGAAGCGGTGAGGGGTGGCCAATGATTTTCATGTTGGATATGTTATTCTCACGATGAGTGTTTATTCACTTGTCATTGCATGAGAGTGTGGCGGTATTAGGGATGCCCAGTCCCGAATTGCAAAAATTACAAAAGAGAGAAAACTCTCAAAAAATAAATAAACTCCTTCGGATGTGCATGGAAAATAAGGGACAAAGTCTCAAAACCGTGAAACGATGATGGGGAGCAAAACTTTTATTTTCTATTTCGGAACCGCCTATGATGTATCCAATGTGGAAAGTGTTGGGAACCTTAAGTCGTTCTCGTTGACGAGAAAAGCATGCCTCCCAAAATAATTTTTTCTTCTCTTTTAAAACTTGAGCTCTGGCACCTCTGCAAATCAATGCTTCCCTCTGCGAAGGGCCTTTCTATTTATTTTATGTTGAGTCTCATCCTTCTCTTTAAAAGCACCAACTAGGAGGTCATGTGGTCGTGTGTGTGCATGGAGTATGATTGATATTTGAGTGTGCATCATGAATGGATCAATGATTGAGCATAATGGGCTAGGGATAATTTATTTTACCATTGTTATTTTGAAAGGCATGGTTGCTTGTTAGCATCACTTGGGTATCTATATCTTCATGTCAAATAGAGACTGTTGATTTGAATCATCTAAGTCCTCATGTCTAGGCTATGAAAATAACTTGAAGTATGTTGGGTAGCATTCCACAATTAAAAATATGTTTTATCACTTTCCTACTCGAGGACGAGCAGGAGTTAAGCATGAGGATGCTGATACGTCTCCAATGTATCTATTATTTTTGCTTGTTCCATGCTATGATATTATTATTCTTGGATGTTTTTATTATCATTTTATACCTTTTTATATTATTTTTGGGGACTAACCTATTAACTTAGCGCCAAGTGCCAGTTCCTGTTTTCTGCTCTGTTTTTGTTTTACAGAAAATCAATATCAGATAAGATCAAATCATCCCGAAACTTTTTGAGGGTTTTTTATTGAAGATAAGGATCACCAGTAACTTGGAGGCTACGGAAGAAGACACTGGTGGGCCCCACACAACACCAGGGCGCGCCCCATGGGCGCCCAGGTGTTGTGTGGGCCCCACCTTGCTCCAACCGACCTACCTCCAGCTATAATTTCTTAAATATTCCAAAACCCTAAAGGGAGTCCACAAAATATTTTTTCCGCCGCGGCAAGCCTCTGTTCTCGCCAGATCCCATCTGGAGGCCTTTTCCGGTACTCCGCCGGAGGGGGAACTCATCACGGAGGGGCTCTACATCATCGTTGACGCCTCTCTGATGGTGCGTGAGTAGTTCACCACAGACCTACGGGTCCGTAGGTAGTAGCTAGATGGCTCTCTCTCTCTCTCTCTCTGTATCTCAATACAATGGTCTCCATGATCTTCATGGAGATCCATCCGATGTAATGACTCTGTGCAGTGTGTTTGTTGAGATCTGATGAATTGTGAGTTTATGATCAGATCTATCCTTGTTTTACTTGAGTTCTTTGCTGATCTCTTTTATGCATGATTTAGTATAGCCTTGTATTTCTTCTCCGAAGTTTTGGTTTGGTTTGGCCAACTAGATTAGATCTTCTTGCAATGAGGAGAGGTGCTCGGTAATGGGTTCAATCTTGCGGTGTTCAGTCCTAGTGACAGAAGGGGAGTTGATATGCATGTGTTGTTGCCATTAAGGATAACAAGTTGGGATGAATTCTTATATGCTTTTGTCTTGACTACATCATGTCATCGTTCTTAATGCATTACTTCGTTCTTATGAACTTAATACACTAGATGCATGTGGGATAGCAGTCGATGTGTGAAGTAATAGTAGTAGATGCAGGCAGGAGTCAGTCTACTTGATTTGGATGTGATGCCTATATCACGATCACTGCCTTGGATAGCGTAATAATTATTTGCTTTTCTATCAATTGCTCAACAGTAATTTGTTTACCCACGTATGCTATTTTCTTGAGAGAGATGCCACTAGTGAATCCTACGGCCCCCGGGTCTACTTTTATTATAAGATCTATCTTGTTTACTTATACAAAAATACCAAAAATACTTGCTACACTTTTTTATCTTTTATTTATTTATCAATCTATCGTATACCATTTAATCTCGTTACTTGACTGCCGAGACATTAACAACCTCTCGTTTGTGTTGGGTGCGAAGGTTTGCGTTGTGTGTGCAGGTGTTGTTTACGTGGTGTTGCTTGGTTCTCCTACTGGATTGATAACTTTGGTTTCTTAACTGAGGGAAATACTTACTCTACTGTGCTGCATCATCCTCTCCTCTTCGGGGATAAAAATCCAACGCAGTTTACAAGTAGCAAGACCTCACAGTGAGATCACTTGGCTGTCTTGGACGTTCAGGCATAACCGTCTTGAGCTCGGAACATGCCCATCAAAAGATGTACAAGAGTCACATAGAGATGTGATTGGCAAGTTGTCCTACCAATTGAAAATTCTCGTCACTTGCGATGGATACATCCATGGCGTTGAATTGAAATATGGGTCTTGAGTCTTGAATCACTCACAATGTATGAGAGATATTAATTTGAGTGGGAGCGCACTTTAGAATTAAATTTTTTAATTTTCAGTTAAATTAATTATGGACATTGTTTAATTGTAATTTGCAAAATAGTTGTAGAATAATGGCTCGTGTTTTCACCTTCCCTATTAAAATTGAATAGATGTTATTTATTTGGTTAAAACTTTACAATTGGTAATGTAATGTGAGGATTATCCTCAAGAGTGTACAGAATGACTTTGTCCTATCGCATGCTTTCGATATTCCTCCGCTAATGTTATGGATGATGTGACTCTCGTCCTTCGATCCAAAAACTAGAATTCCGTTATGATCAAGTGCAATATGTTTGCTTTCATGAAACCCGAACTTCAAAAGTTTGGGATAGTTATTAGATATTCATGGAACTAAAAATTAATTTCAGATACAAACGAAGGCCAAAAGATATGAGATATCCAAAGCAATGTTTGTCTGCAAAGTATTAGTGAAGTGTTTACTATGCATTAGACTGATAAGAGAGAGATCCAGAAGAACGTCTGTCATGTGATGAAGGTGAATAAAACAACAACTTAAAGAGAAAGGACAAGTCCGAAGGGTATTAGTGTGACTTACACGCCTAGGAAGTTTGGGGCTAACGCCACTCTTAAAGTTTGGTGCTTCTTCTGAGAGTAGGAGAAATATTAGAAGTAAAACTATTAGAAGTATAAAGGCAAAGAAAGAAGATTGGAATGTCCAGCTCAGGTATGAATGTCATACGAGTTATAGATGTTTAGAAGGCTGGTCAAAGAAGTAATTCTTGGGAATTGTGGTTAAACTATTATTCACTGATTCTTGGGCATTGTGATTAAAAGTTAATCACAAGGATACCCGTCCGATTGCATTTTGATGCAACTCAATGCAAGAACTACTACAGCCTAAAAGACTAGCTGAAAATAAGGTTGAGATACGCGTTGGGAAAATAGTAAAAGTTACTAGACCTTCCATTAGTGTATTACCTCTGCAATTTTTTTCGTATTTCATTTTAGAGTTTTGTACACTCTAGCCCGTTGCATAAGTTTTGATGCAAGGAGGTTGTTCATAATAGAACAATTGTTGGTCGGCGTTATGAATAACATAAGGGCCATACTTCCATTATGAATGAGATGTATGTTGTGACTATTGATGATAATATAATACATCCATAATGCTAACGATAAATGTCGCGAGACTAAAAGAATACCACATATGTGTGGCACTACATTTGGACACATTGGAGAAACCCGCATGGAGAAATTCCATAATGATGGATTTTGAAGTCATTTGATTATGAATCATCTAACACCAGCAACTCTCGTCCAGAAGTAGAGTGACTAAAATACCGTTCACAGGCCATAAGGAAGAGCAATGAGATTATTGGTAATCATACATATTGATGTGTGTAGTCCAATAAGTAATGTTGCTAGCAGTGGATTTGTGTATCTTCAGAGAAGACTCATGTAGATATGTGAATATTCGCGTAATGAAACATAAGTCTGGATCCTTTGAAATAGTTCAAAAGGATTTCAGAATAAAGTACACATTATTGTAACAAAAAAATTTATGTTTCTGCAATTAGATTGCGAAAAGGAATATTTGAGTTACAAGTTTAGCGAATGTGATGAGTTGTGAAAAGAGTTTCATAACTTGCACCTCTCGGAACACCACTGAGAGTGGAATGTCCGAGAAGATGTAATCAAACCATTTATGACATGGTAAGATCAAAGATGACATAAATCAATTTGCCATTATCCCTTTTAAAGTAATACTTTAGAGACTCCAGCATTTACACTGAAAAGAGTGCTATCAGATCTGGTGAAATGACACCATGGTATGGTACGCCCAATCATGTTTTGTCTTTTCTTAACATTTGGAATATAAGACGTGTAAAATGTTTACAGCCCTATTCCAAAACAGATAAGTTCTACTTTATAGGTTATCCCAGATTGTTGGGTATTCTTCCATCACTATGCCGAGGCAAAAGGTTTGCCACAAAGAGTGGTACAATTTTGAAGAAAATGTTTCTTGCAAAAAGGTGAGTGGGAGAACAGTGCGACTCAACGAGATAACAGTATCTTCGTCATTAGGTCAAAGGAAAGAAACCTTGGAAGTAATTCCAGAGTTTCCTACCGTGACTGATACGGAAGCCTCTACATGAGATGTATGGACTTCGGCCAAACTTGCAGCTGAACCACGTAGGCAAAACTCGTGCAAACCTCTCAGGTGCGCAAATGAGATATTGTTGTTAGACAATAGTATACCTATGATAATCAAGGAAGCGATGATGGGCCCTGACTCTGGAATTGGCTAAATACCAATGTAATCCATGATAGTATTCATATACATGTTTCAAGTTTAGAACTTGATAAACCCTTTGAAAGACTTAGAGTCTAACGAATATGAATGAAACTATAAAACTGATATGAATAAAAATCTTTTATCCATAAAGCTCGACTTGTTGCTATAACAAATTCAAGGAGTTGACTACGGTGAGATTGTCCCACCGTAGCGATGCTTAAAGTCCATTCGGATTATACTAGCAATTAATACATATTTCAATCATGAGATATGATAAATGGAAGCCAAAAGGATTTTCATGAGATGGAAATACAACCTAGGACTTGTATGTGAAACAGTCCAAAGTGTTTTGTCGATCCATAGGATGCTAGTAAGTGAGCAAACTTTAGATTTCCATCAATGGACAGAAGAGAGCATAATGGAGTTGGAATCTTTGTTTTGATGAAGTCAAATAGTTTGATTTTATCGAGGATAGCAAAGATGCTTGTGTTTACAAGAAAGTAAGTGGGAGCATAATAATATTTCTAAAAACTTTATGTGTATGACACATTGTTGATTAGAGATAATATCAATTTCTTGACACGAATTAGGACTTCACTGAAAATAGTTTTTCAATGAAGTACTTGGGCTAGGTAGCCTCGGTATTAGGCATAATGATCTATGAAGATAGATCTTCCTAATAGGGCTAAGCCAAAATACATATTGACAAAATGTTAAAATGGTTTAGCATAGGAACGCCAAGAAAAGTTTCTTGCCGAAGTCACACGGATGGAGTTTTAGCAAGACTCGGTGTCCTAAAACACTGATGAGCAAAATACATGATAGAAATTCCACAGACTTTTGTGTTTGGATTAATCATGTATTCCATGGTATGTAAAACAACCAGATGTGTCTAGTACTCCAAAGCATTTATGAGTAAGATACCGAAGTGATCAAAGTGTTGATCATAGGACAGCAGTGAAAAATATCGTTGAGTACTAAAGTAGCACCGATGACATATTTTCTCGCAAGCGGAGATTATGAAGTGCTCATTGTAAGGAGTTACATAGATACAGTCTTCATCAGTGCTCTAAGTGATTTTTGATTTAAATTAGGTGTTTTGTGTTATACACGATATGGTGGCCCAATAAGTTGGAATTGTTCAAAACAGGTTACTGTGGTGAATTCTATAATGGAGGCTACGTATGTTGCCGCTTTGGAAGCGACAAAGAAGATGTTGAATCATATAGTTCATTCATGAACTTAGTATGGTGATGGCTTTGGTCAATGGAACACTATTGTAGATAGTTGCACCATAGCTCAGTCTGAGGAATCAAGGTTCGACCAGTGATTCACATATATACAAAGTCAAGTCCACACAAAATATGAATTTTGTGAACGAAGACTATACCACAAGCGAAGCATATTTTACACCGGTATGCCATAGGTGTAATGTGCATTAGCATTGACTAGATTATTGACTCTAGTGCAAGTGGGAGTCTGTAGGAAATATGCCCTAGAGGCAATAATAAATATTATTATTTATTTCCGTGTTCGTAATTATGTTTATGTTCTGTGCTATAATTGTGATGGTTCCCGAGCCCGTATATCCATAAAGGCTATGAGCAAAACCCATATGCATATGTGGAGTAATAAATGGTAAAATGTATTCCAAGTCAAGCCTCTAAAAAGCTCATGTGTTGCATGATGGTTACGTTTTCCTAATCATGGGCATGAGTATGCTGGCAACTTTGAGGACAAAATGTTAGAAGAACACTTGTGTTGAACCGACCCAAATTGATGTTATCCTATGAGATACATTTGTCATAAGTTGATGGTAAATAACACTAAGAAAGTTAAGGTTTGCATAAATCCTTAGACCATGAGAGTATCGAGTTCCTTCATGCTTGCTTCATGAACTTTGGGGTTTGTTAAACATCATCCGTAACAGAGTCGCTATTATTGCGGCTTATGGGTTCATGGAAAAGTATGACAAGGGACTAGATAGCTCCAGATTGGGATTTGCTCCTCCGACAATGGAGAGATATTCTTTGGGCCCTCTCGGTGTCATGATATCCATCATCGTTTGGCCAGACACAGCGTGATTTGATCATGGGGATGCCAAAACATAGGAACGAGAAAAGAGAACAAAACCGGTAATGAGGAAACTGGCACAGTGAACAAGTTGTTGATTCACGGGGATGCCGATTAATCTTCCCACGGGTTTTTCCGATTAATCTCCCCTCGGGTTTTTGTAACATATCGTGAAGCAATGGGAATAGCACACGTAATCTAGTGGTTCACTCGAATATTCATTCGTGTGTCCTGCAAGTAATAAAAGAACTGCAAACAAAGTGAGGGCGAAAATATATGATTGTTATTCATGAAGAGCGAACTGAAAGTTAATGCCATAAAATGTAATAAAAATAGCAGCACGAGTAACAAGTGGAACTAACAAAAGAGGAAGGCATTCTTAGGGAGTTCAGAATCCCCATTGGTATGTTTCTAACGCAACTATGCAATGGCATAATATTGTTTGGATACTTGAGCTTCTCTTGACAATTATGCTGGACGGAGCCGGGTACAGAACATGTTCTACTCTGGTTAGACTTCATTCCACGCATGCCACCACCGTAGTCTCCCCCTGCAGGTTACAACAATGGCAATTAAGAGTTGCCCAGTGGATGCGGCCTCTCTAAGGGTTCTTTGTAATTCCCCTATAAATTGTAAAATCTAGGGGTGAAGGCTTTTACTATCACCTCCAATTACCTTCATGTCCTAACCTTTACAATGATAGTGATACACTTCGTGGCCTTGCGGCGATAATGCTGATTGGGGCCCCTTCACAACATTCACGAAGTTTATTAAATGAAGCATTCAACAGAGGATATCATATCCAATATAATGTTTCATCTCCTATACATACCAAGGATAATCCATATCCTTGAGAACTAAGGAGTTTACTCATACATAGAGACAACAAGCTTCATGAAAATGGTGATGATAAACATGGACGAATCAAACAGTAACACACAAGATGATCCACTAGGGTTCCTGATGTTAAAACGAGATGAAGATGTATGTGGATGATGATGACAGTGGTGATGATGCCGGCGTCCCCTTGCATGTGGTGGTGAACATGGCGGTCTCCTCCTTATCAATTCCTCCTTCGGATAGAATCCGGAGGCTAGGGTTCTCCTTCTGGATGTGTTTCTGGTGCGTATGTTCGTCTTCTCTCCGATCCAACTTCACGAGGTGGAAATACTGGATGAGAAGGTGGCGCTGGCATGTTATATGACCACACATATGAGCGTGTGCGCTGTAGACTAGCCGCATGGCCTCCTTCTTTCTCCCTTTGCTTCATTCTTTTTATGGTAGATAATTATCACATTGAATAACACAACTCCACCATAATTTCCTGGGACTCCTTCCATAGAACTTTATTTATTCCAAAAGGCATTACCTGAGGAATACCGGTAAAAAGTAGTGCGCGAACGAGGTAAAATTCCACAAAGCCTACCATGTAGTCACAAAATAACTATCAAAACTATCATTTTGGACTCATCATACGGCACGATCCTTGACCTGGAAAGTGGCAAACTTAACAAAGTCCACTGGGCTAACATTGCTGCTCTCAAAGTGCTTCTTTAGGTCAGTTACCCAATCATCAATGTCAAGAGGCTCCTTGTAGTAACTGAAAGTATGAGGCTGGTTGTTTAGAAACTGGTTCAGAGTAGCGTATTGCACTTGGTAATTGTGGTTGTTTTTGTTGTTCCCCTGGTTTTGCACCATCTGAAGAAGCATCTGAGTGTTCGTGTTCATCGCCATCAAGAGAGCTTGCAATGCCTTCAGAGGTGGAGGTGGAGGAGGACTAGGATTTGGATCTTCATTGTCCCGATCCGGGTTCTGATGAGTTGCGGGAGCCATCTTGAAGATGGACACGCTTGTTAGAACCATAATGGACAAGATAGAATGGAATGATAAGCTCAATCAAAAGGCTTGAACAAGATACGAAGGTTTAACTGATCAGATCAATAGATATAATCCTTAAAGTATAGCATTCCTACTAAAAATGTAAGAACACTACCCAAAGAGTATGGAAACAACATTTGATAGCGTTGCCACCTGGATACCATAACAAAGAACCTAGGTGTGCTACTTGAATTCTCACCTATGAGATTCTGAAATTTGGTTATGCAATCTGGCACAATTGATCAAGGAGCGTAAAGAAAATACATCCTAATCACCATCTACAGCCTCCTTGTACCAAACCCCATCAACACATAACCAAAACTTCGCAAACTTGTCTACCTCAGACTTTCAAAATTGTAACAGTACTAGATCTGGCACAATAAACCTGTGTTTCACCCAGTAATAGTGTCTGCTCCAGGTTATAGCCATCAAATAGTATTGAAATAATTTTGAAAACCCGCGTCCTCAGGCAATGGAACTAAAATGATGTGAAATCTGGCACAAGTATTGATGAATCACCTCAATGGGAGCATGAAATCTAATGCCTCTAATGCTCACCAGATCCATAGAAACAGGAGGCATCAGATTCCCCAAAACACGGTCGCTCACACCATCAAGTACCCGCCAGCAATTAACATCACAACTATTTTGAAACCCGCCAGAACCTAAAAGTTTTTTTAAGGGGATAAGGAATAGAACAAAACACTTACATCATACTTCATAGCCAAAGGGAGGGCGGGTGGGCAAAGAAGTAAAAAAGAATTCCTACTCTCCGATAACTACCTAATAAATAACTACCAAAATAGTTTTTCTTTATAGACTCAACAACAACCAAAAGGGCATCCTACGGTCGGTACTGGCTCTGAAGCCAACTTGTAATGCCCAAGATGCGGTCCTAGTCCCAACAAAGAGTTTGCAATCTTCGCGGGAGCTAGAAGGGCATTTTGGTTGCCCCAACATATGACTTCATACATACACGCAGGGCCATATGTTGGTGAACTGGATGGACATCACAACAAGTACAACAAAAAGAGACGAAGAGATAAATACGAGTGACAGTAGGCCAAACATATGCCAATACATAAACATTTCACCAATCAGAGGTCAACATGACCCAAATTACATCATTCATTGCTATAGAAGAATCACAGGTCCGAGTACGAACAAGAACCAAGTTTGCCTAAGAGATAAGACAAAGAAGCAAAACGTCCACCCTGTAGTCTCAAACTGTTGATCGATAATCCCAAATCTAGTCATCGCTAAGTGTAACAAAGAAACGAGAACGGTCTTCATCGTACTCCCACTGGTAACTTGGGACTTCATCTGAACCTGCACCTATATCATCATCACCTGCATTTGGAGTTGCTGTGGTATCTATGAGGCTTTTGGACTCAGTAAGTACATTACCAAGGGTACTAAGATTAACAACACTTTTGGTTATGATATGGTTTAGTGGTGAGGTTGCAGCGAGCAGCTAAGCAATGTAAACCATCTAGTCCTACGAATACTAGAACAAGATAAGATAAACCTATGCATGAGGGGTCGCAACTAGTGGATCATGAAGTGATCCTGAACATCTACCCCTGAGTCATTCATAACTCCACCATCTCCTCTTGCTTGCTTACCCACAAGAAGAGACAGTCACGGTACGCACACGGTTGAGCAAGTTTTAGTTATTAGTTGAAGCTGTCTACAATCGGCATTATAAATTTCCAAGTCATCCATAACCGCGGACACAACTTTCCGAAAGATTTAACCCTTGAGGGGTCCTTCCAACTTCCCATTATAAGTTCTGCACACATACCCATTCCTCCAAGTTCAGGGTCGTTAGAGCCTCAGATTCATTCCAGGAGTTTGAAGTAACAAGTTCCTCTAGCTAATGTCAAACTAATCCAGAAGACCTCTCGGTGGGTCGACATCCGGATCAGAGCCGAACGTATCTCTAGACTCGGTCCCTGCCGGATGGGAAAGGCTATGGATAGCCAAACCCGGGATTCCCCGTGGTGGCCTCACAGGCTGCCCGTTGTGGACCAACACCCTCAGCGCTGGCCCAAGTTGTTTATTAAAGAATCCTCGGGTTGATCACTCCCTATGCAAGTTTTTAGTTGGAAAATTTTAGTACCAATGTTGGGCCTTCCAGAAGAGCTCAACGCTAGATAAAGGTATTCAAAGGGGCTCCATAATACCCCCCCCCCCCCACATGGTAGGATGCACTCATCAAGGAACATAATAGCCAGTATTATGGAAACTCGGGTGACCAGAGTGGAACGAAATGTCGGGGCATAGGCCTGAACCTTCCACCCTTAGTCAAGTATATAGTTCATGTTTAACAATTAAGCATGGTAATAATGATATCCCAAGATATGCATGTTGTTACATGGAAACATTTGCACCTGCGACTGGAAAAGCTATAAGAAGGGTTGAGCAAGCGGTAACATAGCCAATCAAGGGTTTGCTAGGTAGTGGAGGTTAAAGTCTGTATCATGGCAAGTGGGAGGCTTGAAAACAATGTGGTAGGTAGCGAGACCAAATGATAGCATCAAGACATCTAGAAAATAAAGCTCATAATAGTATCCAAGGTAATGATCATCCTTGCTTGTAGTGTCCTAAAGTTGCTGGCAAGCCTGCCCTTCGAAGAAATCATCACTCGGTTCCTCGAACTCCGTAACGTTTCCTGACTCTACCGCTAAGAACCAAACACGAAAAGGGCAAACGATATGGTAAATAAACATGTCATGGGTGATGCTCAAACAAATGAATGCATGTCAAGTTTAATAGGTTTGGAATGGGAGCTACACATCTAACAAAATTAAATGAAGCTTTGAGTCATTTGTGGAATGACTCAAGTGGATCTTCATGTGCAATTTAAGTTAATTAATGGTTCTGGTTAGAACAGTAAGTTCAAGTTGTTTATGATGCATGAGCATGGCATAATCATGATCTACACATGATTCTAGTAGAGATCCATATAAAGAAGATAACAAATGGAGTTACGGAGCTCTAGTTATGAACGGAACAAGATTCGGAAGGATTTGAGTATAGCCATGAAGGAATTTGTGTTGTGAGCATAAACATCAAAATCCATTTACATTTCTGAAATGTATGGATTGAGTAGCCCCAAATGCATATAAAATACATGGGGTTTGTGTAGAGTAACACAGGAGAAAACAAAAAATTTCCGACTTACGCACCAGCCCAGGACCACTATGGAGACTGCATACAAGGTTTGATCTTTTTCGTTACCGACTCGTAGCGCAGCGGAAGTAGAGTCGATGACGATCGGCGGTGCAGATCCCCACAGCTATGATTTACAACCTCCCAACCGCGAGGATGTACTCCCTCGTATGCCCCTCGGACAGCCCTCCGGGAGGCGGTCGGACAGTCCCCCGGACGGTGTCGCGGATAGCCCTTCGGGAGGACCTTCGAAACTCGTACGGTCACTCAGACAGCCCTTTGGGAGGACCCTCAAAACTCGGACGATCACTCGGACAGCCCTTCGGGAGGCACTCTTGAACTAAGACCGAAACTACGATCTCTCTATAGAGTTGCACACATATGGTGTCATCTATCCGGCAGGGCTTCGCCATCCAGAACTAGTTCCTACCAGAACCCAGATAGCCTTTCGGCTCTACGAAACTATTTCGCTGGGAGGGAGAGAGAAGTCAGACAAGTTGATGGCATGTGTATGAGAGCAAGGATGAGTGTGGACTATTTATAGGAAAACCCAAGGGGTAGGGTGGCTCCCAAAATACCAAAATGCCCATGAAAGGTGTCCTTCACAAGGGCATAAATGGAAGCCTCTAAATAGTGTTGCCTGCATCATCCCCTAATAGTATTTCCACTATTTATAATAGTATTTCCACTATATACATATAGTGTTTCCACTATTCATGAAAACATTTTACCGCGCCCTTTTAATCCAAAAAATTTTCTGTAGGTCTTAGAACATTTCCAGTACCCACTAAATCAATTTTGGACGCGTTCCGAAACAATTCCGGATTAGTGATTTTCATCTGCGAAAAAGCAACCAAAGCGGTTCCGACAGCTCCGGAACATTTCTAGGTTTTTCTCCAGAAAAAACACAGAAGTTCCCAGAACAATTCTGGCACCCTCCAAGAATTTCCAGGCGTGTGCCGAAACCATTTTGACTTAATGGCATACTCTGAAACAACTTTTCGGTTTTACCGAAACTCTTCCGGTGTTCTCTCTCCGGAACTTTTCCATTGTCTCCGAAACTTTTCCGACGACTTTCTCTCAGACTCCCTGTCTAGTATTCAGCAGATAGATGACCCTTAAGTGTGTGACCCTATAGGTTCGGTGAAGTATAGACATGACCCGAAACCCCTTCCGATCAATGATCAACATCGGAGCCGTGGACACCCATATTGACCCCTATACCCACACGAATGAATATTCGAGTGAACCTCCAGTTGCCGTGTGCTATTCCTGTTGCTTTGCGATATGTTACAAACATCCGAGGTAAGAATTATTGCATCCCCGTGGAACAACAATTTGTCCACCATGCAAGTTACCTCGTTACCGGTATTGTTCTCTTTTCTCGTTCCCGTGTTCCGGCATCCCCGTGATCAAATCACAAAGTGTCTGGCCAGACGATGATGGATACCATAACACCGAGAGGGCTCAGAGACATCTCTCCATCGTCGGAGGATCAAATCCCAATCTTGAGCTATCAAGTTACTTGACACACTTTTCCATGAACCCGTAAGCCGCCGTAATAGCCACCCATTTACGGACGATGTTTAACAAACCCCAAAGGTCATGAAGCAGGTATGAAGAAACTCAATACTCTGATGGTCTAAGGAATTAGGCAAACATTAACCATCTTTGTGTTATTAACAATTAACTTGTGACGAATGTATCTCATAGCATAACATCAATTTAGGTTGATTCAACACAAATGTTCTACCAACATTGTGCCCTCAAAGTTGCTGGCAAAGTCATGCCCATGATCAGGAAAACAGAACCATCATGCAATACTTGAGCTCGTCTTAGAGGCCAGACTAGGAATACATTTTACCGTTTATTATTCCACACATGCATATGAGTCTTCCTCCGAGCCTCGTGTTATTGCAGACTCGAGAACCATAGCAGTTATAGCATGGAACATAAACATAATTATGCACAGGGAGATAATTAATAACATTTATTATTGCCTCTAAGGCATATCTCCTACAGACTCCCACTTGCACTAGGGTCAATAATGTAGTTAATGCTAATGCACCTTACACCCGTGGCACACTGGTGTAAATATGCTTCGCTTGTGGTATAGCCTGATATCCAATGGATCTGACATCTTCAGCTCCGTGTGTATCTTTGCATATCCTCGCGTTTTCACGCTTTCACAAAATTCATATTTTGTGTGGACTTGGCTTTGTATGTATGTGAATCACAGGTCGAACCTGGATTCCTCAGACTGAGTTATGGAGCAAGTACCTGCAGTAGTGTCCCATTGACAAAAGCCATTTTGGAACCATACTAAGTTCATGAATGAACTATATGATTCAACATCTTCTTTATCGCTTCAAAAGAGGCAACATACTTTGCCTCTGTTATAGAATTCGCCAAAGTAATTTGTTTGGAACAATTTCCAACTAACTGTGCCACCATATTGTGTGCAACACAAAACCCTCAATTTAAATCGAAAATTGCATGGAGAAATGGTGAAGACTGTATCGATGTAACCTTTTACAACGAACTCGCCATAATTTTTGTTTGCGAGAAAACATTTCATCAGTGCTTCTTTAGTACTCAATGACCCTTTTTCACTGTTGTCCCATGATCAGTACTTTTGATCTCTTTGGTATCTATACTCGCAACAACTTTGGAGTATTGCACATATCTGGTTGTTTTAACATACCATGGAATACTTGATTAATCCAAACACAAGAGTGTGTGGAACCTCCATCATGTATTTACTCATCAGTGTTTTGGGACACCGAGTCTTGCAAAAACTCTTTCCATGTGACTTCGGCAAGAATCACTCCTTGATGTTTTTAGTGCTAAAAAGTTTTAGCATCTTCTCAATATGTATTTTTGCTTAGCCCAATTAGGTAAATCTATCTCCATAGATCATCATGCCTAATAGTGAGGCTATTTAGCCCAAGCACTTCATCGAAAAACTATTTTCAAATGAAGTCCTAATTTGTGTCAAGAAATTTATTTCCAATTAACAATGTGTCAAGCACACAAGGTTTTTAGAAATATTGTTATGCTCCCACTTACTTTCTTGAATTACAAGCATCTTCGTTACCCATTGATGAAGTCAAACCCCTTTGACCATTTCATCAAAACATGAAGATTCTAACTCCATTTTGCTCTCTTCTGTCCATCGCTGGAACTCTGAAGTTTGCACCCTTACTAGCATCCTCTGGATAGACAAAATACCTTGGACTGTAACACATGCAAGTCCTTGGTTTCATTTCCATCATATGGAAATCCTATTGTCATCCATGTTTCATATCTCATGATTTGAAATATGTATTAATTGCCAGTTAAACCAGAACCAACTTTAAGCATCGCTACGGTGAAACAGCCTCATCGTAGTCAACTCCTTGAACTTGTTATTGCAACAAGTCGAGCTTTATGGATAAAACATTTTTATCTGTATCATTTTTAGTTCCATAAATATTCGTTAGACTCTAAGTCTTCCGAAAGGTGTATCAAGATTTTAAACTTTGAATCACTTATATGGAAACTATCTTGGATTGTATTGGCATTTAGCCAATTCCGGAGTCAGGGCCCATCAACGCTTCCTTGTGTATCGTAGGTATACTGTTGTCTAACAACAATATCTCGTATGCACACCTGAGAGGTTTGCATGAGTTTTTCCTACATGGTTCAGTTGCAAGTTCGACCGAAGTCCATACATCTCATTTAGAGGCTTCCGTATCAGTCGCAGTAGGAAACCCTGGAATCACTTCCAAGGTTCCTTTCCTTTGAAATGATGATGAAGATACTATTTATCTCGTCGAGTTGCACTGTTCTCCCACTCACCTTTTTAAAAGAACCATTTTCTTCAAAAACCATACCGTTCTTTGTGGCAAAAACATTTGCCTCGGTATAGTGGTGGGGGAATACCCAATAACTTGGGATAACCTACAAAGTAGCACTTCTCTGATTTGGAATAGGTTTGTAATCTTTTACACAAGCCCCATATTCCAAATGTTTAAGAAAAGATATAACATGGTTGGGCGTACCATACCATGGCTTCATTTCAACAGACCTGAAGGAGTTCTTTTCAGTGTAAAAGCCGCAATCTCTCAAGCATCACTTTAAAAGGGATAATGGCAAATTTATTAATGTCATCTTTGATCTTACCATGTCATGAACGGTTCTATTACATCTTCACGGACTTTCCACTTGCAGTGGTGTTCCGGGAGGTGCAAGTTATGAAACCCCTCTCACAACTCATCAGACATTCGCTAAACTTGTAACTCAAATATTCCTTTCTGCAATTGAATTGTAGAAACATAATTTTCTTGTTACAATAACTTCTACTTCATTTTTGTAACCCTTTCGAATGATTTCAAAAAGATCCAGACTTATGTCTCATCAAGTAAATATCCATATATCTACTTGAGTCATTCTGAAGATAGATAAATCCACTACTTGCAACAACATTTATTGAACTACACACATCAAAATGTATGATTACCAATAAGTTTGTTGCTCGTTCCTTATGGCCTGTGAATGGTATTTCAGTCACTTCACATTTTGGGGGAAAGTTGCAAGTGTCAGATGATTCAAAATGAAACGACTTCAGAATCCATCATAATGGAATTTTTCCATGCGGGTTTCTCCAATGTGACCAAATGCAGTGCAACACGTGTGTGGTATTCTGTTAGTCTTGCGACATTTAGTGTCAGTGTTATGGATGTATCATATTTCCATCAATATTCATAACATGCATCCCATCTTCGATGGAAGCATGGCCCTTCATGTTATTCATAATACTGAACAACAATTGTTCTTTTATGAACAACCCTTTTGCAACAAACATTGTGCAATGGGCTAGAGTGTATGAAACTCTAAAATGAATTATGAAAGTAAACACAGAGGTAATATATTAATATCATTATTCATAACATACATCTCATTCATAATGAAAGTATGGCCCTTATGTTATTCATAACACCGAACATCAAAAGTTCTCTTATGAATAACCTTCTTGCAAGATACCTTATGCAAAGGGCTAGAGTGTGTAAAGCTCTAAAATGAATTATAAAAGAAAAAATATATAGGTAATACACCGATGGAAGGTATAGTAACTTTTACTATGTCCCAGCGCGTATTAAAACCTCATTCCTGGCTAGTCTTTTAGGCCATAGTAGTTCTTACATCAATTCGCAATAGAATGCAATAGAGCAGGTATCTTTGTGATTAACCCACAATACCCAAGAATTAGTGATTAACATGTTTAACCATAATTCCCAAGAACCATATCTTTGACCAGCCTTCTATACATCAAAAACTTGTATGACATTCATACATGAGCTGGATATTCCAGTCTTCATTCTTTCTGCCTTTACACTTCTAATAGTTTAACTTTTAGTATTTCTCCTACTGTCAGAAGAAGCACCCAACTTAAGAGTGGCGTTAGCCCCGGACTTCCTAGGCGTGAAAGTTTCACTAACACCCTTCGGACACTTCCTTTCTCTTTAAGTTATTGTTTTATTCACCTTTCATCATATGACAGGCATTCTTCTGGATCCCTCTCTTATCAGTCTAATGCATAGTAAACACCTTTACTAATAGTTTGCAAACAAAATTGCTTTGGATATTTCATATCTTTCAGCCTTTGTTTGTATCTAAAAATTAATTTTCAGTTCCATGAATATCACATAACTATCCCAAAACTTTCGAAGTTTGGGTCTCATGGAAGCAAACGTATTGCACTTGACTGAAACGGAATTCTAGCTTTTGGATCGAAGGACGAGAATCACATGATCTATAGCATTAGCGGGAGGATACCGAAAGCATGCGATAGGACAAAGTCCTTCTCGACACTCTTGAGGACAATCCTCACATTAAGTTACCAACCGTAAAGTTTTAACCACATATTTAACAGCTATTCAATTTTTAATTGGGAAGGTGGAAACGCGAGCCATTCTTCTACAACTATTATGCAAATCACACTTAGACAGTGTTCAAAATTAATTGCACTGAGAATTAAATAAGTTAATTCTGCAGTGCGCTCCCACTCAAATCAATATCTCTCATAATTGATTGTGAGTGATTCAAGATCCAAGTTTCAATTCAACGTCAAGGATGCATCCATCTCAAGTGACAAGAATTTCATTTGGTAGGCCAACTTGCCAATCACATCTCTATGTGACTCTTGTTCATCTTTCGATGCGTGTGTTCCGAGCTCATGACTTTCATGCCTGAACGTCAAGACAACCAAGTGATCTCGCTGCGAGGTCTCAACTCACCCGCCTCACACTTCTCTAATCGTTCGTACCCATGCATCCATGTGATACCCCAAAGAGATAGGTGCCGTGACGGTGCTACACTTGGGAGAACACTAACTACTTGATATTTTGTGAGAGATCACCCTAATAAAAGCGACTACCGCGCAATCAAGAAGGGTGCATCATAAGGGATAAACATCTCAGGCAATTCATAATAGCATGATATGGTATAGCCCTTTCTGACGGAGAAGTCTTTCATTTCTTCGTCTTCGGCATTCGCGTCGGTGTTCACCTTCGCGAAGTTTGCCACCACCTTGTCGATGCACCATATAATATTGCTATCTCTATAGCTAATAAAATAAGTGCATTACAAAAGGTTGACACACAGGTCTTTTAAAGTGACAATCATATGGCTCCAGCCATCATGCCGAATCATGACACGCAGGTCATGTTAATCAATTTACATTATATAGTCATCTCATACATAATTAAATTATTATGAGCACTGCTATACCACATCACATGCACATGCAAACCATCCCGCAAAACCAAGTTAGATGCCTCTAATCGGTTCAGCAAAAACTTGTTTTACGTGGCTTCTAAGGTTTCGAAACAAACCGAAGCTACCAACGTCCATCATCAAGCATGATTATCCAAGTCACTAGATTAACATTGCGGGGTGTACGAAACACGAGATAATAAAATATCGAGCCCCATAATGAACTTCATCGTACGCATGACCCCCGTGCAGATCATATCTGCATTGCCCTTTTGTCTGCGAAATTTCATCTTTCTTTTTAACTACGGTGGAATTCAATCAGGATCGTGGATTGCCAGAACATTGAAACTCCTCCATGCTGTTATCAAGATAAGAAATATGCAAAATCTAGGGAAGCAACAAGAACATCGGGTAACAGATTTCATCTGCTACCCGCACAATTAATTTTCATCAATAGAACTCATCTACGACCTAATTATATTGTGCAACACCCATACATCTCTATGTATTCTAGATCGCAACCTGCATCTACGCATAGCATGGCTCATGATGCCACTGTAGGGTAACGCAGCAGAAAACAAAAAATTTCTGACCTACGCACCAGCCCAGGACCACTATGGAGACTGCACACAAGGTTTGATCTTTTTCATTACCGACTCGTAGCGCAGCGGAAGTAGAGTCGATGACGATCGGCGGAGCAGATCCCCGCAACTAGGATTTACAACCTCCCAACCATGAGGATGTACTCCCTCGTCTGCCCCCCGAACAGACCTCTAGGAGGAGGTCGGACAGTCCCCCAGACGGTGTCGCGGACAGCCCTTCGGGAGGACCATCGAACTCGGACGGTCACTCGGACAGCCCTTCGGGAGGACCCTCGAATATCGGACGGTCACTCGGACAGCCCTTCGGGAGGCACTCTCGAACTATGACCGAAACTACAATCTCTCTACAGAGTTGCACACATACGGTGTCATCTATCCGGTAGGGCTTCGCCGTCCAGAACTTGTTCCTGCCGGAACCCACACAGCCCTTCGACTCTACGAAACTATTTCGCTGGGAGGGAGAGAGAAGCCAGACAAGTCTATGGCATGTGTATGAGAGCAAGGATGAGTGTGGAGAGTGCCTCTCCACCTCTATTTATAGGAAAACCCAAGGGGTAGGGTGGCTCCCAAAAATACCAAATGCCCATGAAAGGTGTCCTTCACAAGGGCATAAATGGGAAGCCTCCAAATAGTGTTGCCTGCATCACCATGCTTGCATCATCCCCTAATAGTATTTCCACTTTTTGCAATAGTGTTTCCACTATTTACAATAGTGTTTCCACTATTCAAATCGTGTTTTCACTATTCATGAAAACATTTTACCCCACCCTTTTAATCCAAAAAAATTCTGTAGGTCTTAGAACATTTCCAGTACCCACTAAAACAATTTTGGACGCGTTATGAAACAGTTCTGGATTAGTGATTTTCATCTGCGAAAAGCAACCAAAGCGGTTCCGACAGCTCCAGAACATTTCCAGGTTTTTCTCCGAAAAAAGCATAGAAGTTCCCAGAACAATTTTGGCACCCTCCAAGAATTTCCAGGCATGTGCCAAAACCATTTTGACTTAATGGCATACTCCGAAACAACTTTTCGGTTTTACCAAAACTATTCCGGTGTTCTCTCTCCGGAACTTTTCTGTTGTCTCCGAAACTTTTCCGACGACTTTCTCTCAGACTCCGTGTCTAGTTTTCATCAGATAGATGAACCTTAAGTGTGTGACCCTATAGGTTCGGTGAAATATAGACATGACCCGGAACCCCTTTCGATCAATGATCAACATCGGAGCCGTAGACACCCATATTGACCCCTATACCCACACGAATGAATATTTGAGTGAACCTCCAGTTGCCGTGTGCTATTCCTATTGCTATGCGATATGTTACAAACAACTGAGGTGAGAATTATTGCATCCCCGTGCATCAACAATTTGTCCACCATGCAAGTTACCTCGTTACTGGTACTATTCTCTTTTCTCGTTCCCGTGTTCCGGCATCCCCATGATCAAATCACAAAGTGTCTGGCCAGACAATGATGGATACCATAACACCGAGAGGGCCCAGAGATATCTCTCCATCGTCGGAGGAGCAAATCCCAATCTTGAGCTATCAAGTTACTTGACACACTTTTCCATGAACTCATAAGCCGCCGTAATAGCCACCCATTTACGGATGACGTATAACAAACCCCAAAGTTCATGAAGCAAGTATGAAGAAACTCGATACTCTCATGGTCTAAGGAATTATGCAAACATTAACCATCTCTGTGTTATTAACCATTAACTTGTGACGAATGTATCTCATAGCATAACATCAATTCGGGTCGACAACACAAATGTTCTACCAACATTGTGCCCTCAAAGTTGCTGGCAAAGACATGCCCATGATCAGGAAAACAGAACCATCATGCAACACTTGAGCTAGTCTTAGAGGCCAGACTAGGAATACATTTTACCGTTTATTATTCCACACATGCATATGAGTCTTCCTCCGAGCCTCGTGTTATTGCGGACTCGAGAACCATAGCAGTTATAGCATGTAACATAAACATAATTATGAACAGGGAGATAATTAATAACATTTATTATTGCCTCTAGGGCATATCTCCTACAGTTTGGGTATAAGATGTGGAAGTTATGAATAGGACAAAGTGTGAGGGCCTAAGTGCAAATTTGAAATAAACATGAAAAAAGTTTGCTCAAATTTGAAAACAAAGTTCACCAACAGAATCATTGCAAGATTTTGGTCAAAAACAATATAACATTTTTCAAATTCTAAACAAGTATGAGGAACTTGTGAATTTGACAAAGTTAAGGGGGGCTAAATGCAAAAGTGTCATGTGCTGGAATTTAGTGCGCTCAAAACCAGAAACAAAGAGCATACTCTGATTCAGTGGATAAAACTACCCAAAATTCATATATAGTATGCTTATGTTTTGAGTTTGAATTAATCAGATTAAAATTATCCAAATTTAAGCAATTTAAACATTTTAAGAAATAACAGAAAAAGGATTTAAAAGAGAAAGATAACAAATAGAAAAATAGGGGAAATTGCAAGAGCAGCCCAGGGTCTAGTTACCACTGTGTATGACAGTGGGCCCGGGGGTGCTAGCGTGGCAGTGTGGAATGTGACACTAACATGTGGGTCCATGGGACCCACGTGTCAGTGGGACATAGAGTAAAACATTGGGGTAAAATTCACCTATCCCTGCGTGGTTTCAAACCCGGGCTAGCGTGATAGATAGGAATGGCATGTGCCACCGCGGTAGCATGCGTGTGCTCAACAGATTTAGGGCATAGCACCTTAAGTGCTTGCCATGCCTGACAGCGAGGGCCCACAAATCAGTGAGTGCAACGGGGCATTGTGACGAAATGGTACAAATAGATCTAATCATGGCCGTTTACTCTAGATCCAATGGTATAGAAGCTAGCTTGCACCAAAATAGGAGAAACACTGAGTGGCGCCGGCGTCGACCAAAGCAAACGGCGGATGTGCCCGCCGGAGTGAGAATTCAGCGTGCTCTGGATTCACGAGTGGGTGCAACAACACCTATGCGACAAGACGTATCTACTGTGGTAAGCATGTTTTGAACGGGGGCTAGAATCCTCGCCAGCGATGAGGTCCCATGGAGATGTGCTTGGGTGGTACACGGTGTGATGGATACAACAAGAAAACGAAGAAATTAAGCACGGCAAAAGCATCTAAGTGAACGCACGGGTCGAATGGTGTGAAGAGATCGGGCAGAGGGACACCGGAACCTTGCCAGAGACCATGCCGTGCGGTGGTGCTTTAGGGCGTGCATGGAATCAAGCTATGCAGTGTGGGAACGAATGGGAAAATGGCATGGGAGAGGCGGTGGATTACCAGGAGCAAGGAGGTGTGCTCCGCTCGTCGAGATGGGGACATAATCGGCTGGAATCGATGGAGATGCACCGATGGCCGAGGAGGAAGAAGATGATGCAGGGGATCATTGTAGTCCATCTGAAGCCACCTTCAGGATGTAATCGACGTAGACGAGGAAGACGGAGCTCCTGGACAAGGCATCTTGGGTCGAGGGCGCTGGTGGCTACACCGGCGATGAGCTGGTGCTTTCCTAGCCTCTCGGGTGCGATGTGGGGAGATAGAAAGAGGGAAAGGGGAGGAGCCCCTGGTGGCGGCACGGGAGGCAGAAACCGTAAGGAGGGCACGGACGCCCAGAGGGGGTCTTATAGGTGGCTGGGAAGCGCAGACGGCATGGGTGAGCTCTCGGTGGCCTTGTGCGGGCGCGGGGTCCTCTGGTTTTTTTTACTGTGAGAGGGGAAAAGGAAGAAGAATAGTGCCCCGTACCGCTTCGGTACATGTTGCTGGCTGGGCCGACGCTCGCGGCAGAAAGAGAGAGAAGGGAAAAGAAAGGTGGGCCTTGGGTGCGTTTTATATCTCTCTTATCCCTTTCTTTTCTGTTTAAATTTAAACATCTTCTTTGGGGAAAAGAAAGAGAGGGGAAGAGAAGGGATTTTACCCAGGGGGATTTTTTCTTGAACTTAGGAAAATATGTAGGATTTAACAAAAGTGGTTTGGGGAGTTTTGGAAAATATAAATTCAAACAGGCATGAATTAATTTCAAACAGTTTGAATTTTGAAACCGATTAAGATGAACTTCAAATTGGCTAAACTTTTAGGAGGTGGCCCTACCCACTAAATGAGATTTATGGGCAACTTTGGGACTTTATATTAGATGGAAAAAATGCTACTCAAATTTTAATAAAAGAGTCCTAGGAGAAAAGAAAGTTGAGTTAGCGATTTTTGAAACTTGTGAATTGACTTAGTGAAAGGGGACAAGAATTTAAGTTTGGATTGAAACAAAAGTTGCCAGGATTAAAAGAAAAATAAAACACTCATACATAAACATCCATAACTTTATAATAAATTACAAATTGGTCCTTAATGCAAGTTTTAGGTTTGGGCTGTTACACCGGGGTTCCGGATTTGGGGAAAACATTAGGATTCATGCATAATTAGCCCTTTTCCCCATCAATTGGCACTTAAACCGAAACAATAGCCACATGAAAGGGGAAAATGAGGAATTTTATTTCTAGGGTTTCCAGAAATTGGGGATTGTGTTTAGATGCATCAGTCCTCTTCAATTAACATCAACAAATGGAACCCTTGGTCCTCACATAATCTGTTGGGGCTAGAATCTTTAGAATTTTAAGGCTAAATAAATTGGATCAAGCTTAAACATGAATAACAGCTTGATTCTTGACTTAAGCATAACAGATCAAGCATGATCTTAAGCATAGGGGCTCGAACTTGAAGCTATATGGCTCTGGTGCCATTGTTGAATCTCCAAGATCATTATTGCTAAGTTTGAGCCACAAATTAAATGAGAACATGATTATACCTTGATCAGATGATCATATAATTATACCTATAACTTTATTTGATGGATGTGCGGGTTCTTCCCAGTAAGCACAGCTTCATCGGTAGCAGTAGAGAGAGCGAAGTGAGCATGAGAGAATGACTTGGCTGAGAGCAGCAGTCATAGTCTAGTTTCATTGGGACTCTCTCTTTCATGTATATGCATTGTGCACCAGGGGAAACAACACCTGGTTGGACTAGTTGCTGCCCCCAATCAGGGCAGCTCATCAGAGTAGGTAGGTACTGTAGCCACGTATTGTAGCCACCGCCTACTGTAGCAGCTATTTATTTAAACTTTAGTTTAGACTCTAGATCATAATATCCAAAAAGAACAACTACTGGTATACACTTTCTGGAACAAAGTAAACCGACACACTAAAGCACATACGGAGCAACTTCTTTCTCAGAATAGACGGACCAATCGAGCAAACAACCTTTGCGCTAGCTCCCTGTTAATTTACAAGACATCATTTTAACACCGCACCATACACTGGTCACACAGGAATTATATTGCAGCAACGCACTGCACTTGTTCTATCACGCTCGACACAAGAAAATAAAAACATATATGTGCACATATAGAATTAACCCCTCGATAAAAATCTAATGTAACATTGCAAATTTGCATTTTAGATACAGTAGTAAAAACAACCATTGTCATGGGGCCAGCCCATTGTAAACACCAGAAAAGAAAACAATGGGTATAACCCATGAAAATGCCATAACAAAGTAATTTTGTGGCCATCCAAAATTTACCCAAAAACAGTGGGCTATAACCCACTGTCATAAAAAGAATATTTTCTGACCTAAAAAATAGGTTGGTAACCGACCCCAGGGAATCCTCCGATTCGGCGCCTTAGGCAATGAATAACCGGGCAAACGCCTGAAGGTTCCTATATGGGCCGGCCACTAGCACGACCCAATAACTTCATATTTTTTTATTTTATATATTAAAAATATATTTTATTATTTAATAGATTGTAAAAAATATTAGGAAAAAATATATATTGCGAAGAATGGAAAATGTTCTTGTATCTTAATATATGTGTGTGTATATATAGACACACACACACACACACACACATACGAGCTACTCTATTAGTACTCACAGAATAATATTCTGTTAACATCCTCGAACTGTCGCCACTTCAGTACCCAAACTGCATCTGGCGAAACGTTTAACTTTTCCCTTTTTTTTATTGGAATTTCACTTTTTTTCTCGGAACGAGGTGTGTAATATACCGTTCAAAAACTGTGGACAATGCGATGACTTCTCATGTTGACCAATTTCACAGAATCATCCTGGTTAAGAATTTTTTTGTATTAAAAATATGAATCGTATTTTTGACCTCATTTTGAAATGGTTCATCAGAACGGGGCAAATGAGATGGCATTGGTAAGCTGCTACAAATCCGCTCCTTTTTCATGTAGAAAGATTTCCAAAATTCCAAACAGTTTAAGAGTAATTTGAAAAATCACTGATTTTTTGCTAAGAAGTATTTTTGCTCTAGTTTTCAAATGGTTTGTCGGAATGCAACAAATGATATACCGTTGAAAAGCTATGAAAAATGTGAAACTATTTTGTAAAGAACTTTTCCCAACTTCCTTATGTTTTAAATTCGAATTCAAATATGAAGAAACTTTTTTCGAGCACAATTTAAAAAAAAAACTCGGATAGGTGCAAATGATATACCGATGGAAAGCTATCAAAAACGTGAAACTTTTTCATGCTGAATGTTTTATCTACTTTGCAACCGTTTATGAATAATTTGAAATATAGTAAAACCGAACGTGTTGTTTCTCCGTCCCGAAGCAAAGTAGCCGAACTACATTATGCGCGGGTTTGAACTAAGGGCATTTCACAATCCGAGCTGCACTCTGTTTTTAAGAATTTGTTTGCTCGTAACTCATTAACCGTTTGTCGGAACTGAGTAAATTATATACAATTGGGAAGCTGTTGAGAAGGAGCAACTTTTTTGTGTTGAACATTTTTCCAAATTCATCACAGTTTAAGAGCAGATTAGAATATGGTGAAATTTGTACCGAACGATATACATCAAACTTTTGAACCATTTGTCGGAATGAATCACTTTATATACCATTGGAAATCTCCTGAATGGGAGGAACTTTTTCCAGTTGAGTGTTTTTTCAGATTCATAACGGTTTAAAAGCAGTCTTGAAAATGGTAGAAATGGCATCAATTTTTTAACTCCGAAATAAATAGTGGGCTTCTCCAATAAATTTTTGGAACTACTCTAGGATCAGCTTATGAACTCCTAGGAGCGAACCTTTTTAGGTTTTTATTTTTTATTTTTTCTAATGCGAACTTTCCGTCTCATCATATCCAAACTTTTTAGTGTTTTCTCACCATTAATTACATGAATTTTTTCCAGTGAATTTCCATGTTTTGTTTTTGTTTTATTTTTATCTTCTTCTTCGAACTTCCTCGGATATCATGTATGAACTCGCATATTGCGTACCCTCAAAGTTTTTTCATGAAAATGTCTTGATTTTGTATATGAACTTACAATAGCGAAAGTTCGAACTTCTCATATCTTCCAATTTTGAACTTCACTGGCAAAACTTTTTATGGAGGTTTTTTAGTGTTTTTACTTTGTTCAAACTTACTATTTTCTTAACTATGAACTTCCAGTTTTTCTCTCCATGAACTTTGCAGTTTGTTTAATATTTTTTTCCTATGAACTTGGCAGTTTTGACCATGCAAACTTCCTGTTTAGAACCCATGTACATTTTTATATCGAAGTTACTGCAGTCTGCACGTACGCCTCCGACGACTCTATGAGAACTTCGTGGAGACGAACATTGCGAACGTCCAAGTAAATATTGTATGTACGTCTTGATAAAAAAATTATGGTTCTTTCATGCAAACTTCTCGAGTTCTTTTTACCAAATTCCCTTTAGTTTTTGCGCAGGTTTCGTTTGAACTTGCCGTGGTTTACTTTTTAAACTTTCAAGTTTGATCTCCTTGCGCTGCCCAAATTTTTTTGGTGAACATATGTGTTTCTTTTTCTCTTTTTCTTCTTCTTTGGAGTTTCGATTATCATGTATGAACCCCAGATTGTATAGCCGAAGACTTTTTCGAGTTTTTCCTGCAATTGCCTCAATTTTGAATGTGAACTCACCGCAATGAAAGTTCAGACTTCTCATGTCTTTTTTTTTTGTAAATGTACTTATGTGAAATCTTTTTTGTGAACTTCTCCATTTAATGTACGTGAACCCCCGTTAGTTTTGTATGTCAACTTTCTCATCACAATTTTTTTAATTTTGAGAACGTGACTTTTTAGCTTTTTTTAATCATGATTTTTTCTCATAAATCTGTTTGACATTCCTTTTTTTTCACATTTGAACTTCCTCATATGCGATAAACATGTAAAGGATAACATTTTGTGAGAAAATTACTATCCCATTTGAAAATGATTTTCGAGAATGCCCTGAGTATCCTTTTTTTTGAAAATTTTCATTTTTCTGAACTTTCCAAGTTGGGTCCTCTGAACTTACAAAATTTTGTCCCACAAAATGGTCCCTTTTTATTTAAACTTTATTTTTTATTTTTTTCGTATGCTCGGGGTATTTGTCCCGTGAACATCCCGGGGTTCTCGGTTGAACTACCAGGGTCTTGTTACCTTTCTTTATTTTATTTTTCTTCTGCAATCTTCATGGTTTTTTTATTTCTGAACTTCCAGATTTTTATCCTTGTGAAACTTTTTTTGAGTTTATCCGGTGAACTTTTTTTTGTGTGAACTGCATTAGTTACATCTCTGGATTTTACTTCCTAAGTTCCCAAATTCAACGCATGAATTTTCCCGTGTTACACTATGTCTGAGTTTTTTCCTCCCGGTTTTTATTTCTAATCTCTTTTTTTGAACTTCCCGATTTTTGCTCTGTGAACGATCCGGGGATTTCTTAGTGAATTTCTTGGTTCTATTTTATTTACTTTTTTTTCTTATTTCAAACTTCCTAGGAATTAATATATGCCGTTCTTGTATATTGGGAATCTTTTCTTGAGTTGTTATCGTGAAAACACCTCATTTTTTGTGAATGTTTGGGCATTTACTTCTTTCTAACATTAACTCTCCTAACAAAAAAATTACTATTGTTTTTTAGTGTTGGCATTTATTTCGATCACTTTTTTCTTGATTCTGAACTTCTATTCTTTTGTTCCGCGAACTTTCCAAAGATATTTTATGAATTACCCTTTTCTTTTCTTGCTGATTTTTTTCTCCGAACTTATTGCCTCTTGAGTCGGAACTGATGCAAAAAAAATCACCGAACTGCTGCCTACTTTCTATGTACTGAACTACCATATAACCAATCTGTTTTTTTACACACACCAAAATGTTTTGTTAACACACAAAGAACTACCATATTACATTTCATAAACACAAGCATCTTCACTCATTTGTGCTAGATTACTGTGGAAAATTCACACATACAAAATTAAACCTGCAATTAGTTGCAAGGAAATATACTAATTTGTGCTGTGGCAATTACCAAGCACGGGATAGCTAGAAGAGAACACAAACTTGCAAGAAGGAGCGTGGCTTCTTTCAGTAGAAGGAACAGTCAGGGTCTCAAAACCATTGCATTATATTCCCTCAATTTTGGTCAGAACTAGCATGACTGAAGAAGAATTTCAGAACCAGAGCAGGTTACAACTTCCCCTTCCTCCAGCCTAAATTGGTAGATGAACATTAAACAGGTCTGCCAAAAATGCACACATCTATGACGAATGGGACACATATGTGTTGACACCAGATTTTGGCATGGTATGAAACACAATTAACATGGCCTCATATGAAAAACTGTTCTACATGAATTGTTTTCGTCTCGTCGAATCGGTTGATTTTGATATAAAAATCATTCCAATCCGAGTTCGTATGCAAAAGTTAGAGGCAACACTTTGCGGACCGGTCCTGAGTGAAAAAGTGACGCGAGGGACCAGACACCCACCTTGGTGGTGTTTGATGGGTCGCATGAGTTATTCGGCCTTCGCCGGCTGAATAAAGCTTGCCGGTGTGAAAGCTTGCCGGGATGGAAATCTTGCAGGTGTGAAATCTTGCCGGTGTGAAAGCTTGCCGGCGAGGACGCTTGCCGGTGTGAAAGCTTGCCGGGGTAGAAACCTTGCCGGGGTGGAAACCTTGCCGGTGTGAAAGCTTGCCAGGGTGGAAACCTTGCTGGCGTGGAAAGCTTGCCGGAAAAAAGCTTGCCGGGAAAGTGGAAGCTGTCAAAGTCAATCCGACCAGAAGTTGGAGATGGGCTCGAAAGATTATTCAGATGACCTCGGATAGAAAAGTGTTCTACTCGGAAGTTGTGCGTATCGTCGAAACGGTCAACTTTGCTTTTGGAGTCATCATCATCAGCGATAGTATACAGCCTGCAAAGTTGTTACAAGACTCGGACAGTTTAGAAAACTGCATAATTGAATCCGACCCACGCAAGAAGCAGGACAGAAGTATGGGCAGATCCGAGCCAAATCCGAGCTGGAGTAGAACTAGGATTTTTTAGGACGTGAATTGATGTAATATTCTTGAAAGGAAAGCCTAAATGAATCCTTTACTTGTACGGGAAGTCCAGCCGCCTCTTATATATGTTTGGGGTGACGGCCGATTGAACAACACACAATCGAACAAATCAATATACTACTTTTTCAGTCTATGTTTTAACCCTCCATCATTTTTCTCTCTCGTTCTTCGCTGTTCCTCGAGTTTGAGAGCTGCGAATCCCGAGGCTCTAGGGGTGAGCGAATCGACCTAGGGCACCCCATAGCCGCCACACTCCCTGACGGGGTCCCTCCCGGGCGTGTGGGGTTTCGGGTCTCAAAAGCGCCCGCCGACTGTCTTGTGTATCGCGCTGTCGGTCGGGTCTCCTTCGACGTGAGCTGCGGTGCATCACCCCCGGCGTCGAGGGTACACGTGATGTGTTTGTGTGTCAACACACTTTTTGGCGACTTCGCTGGGGAATGAATATCAATCATCATCATCCACCATGTCCGATCTTCCCAAGCCATCTGAGGTAGACGTCGATAACATCATTAAGCCCAGTCTTGATGAGATATCGGCCGATCATCGCCAAGTCTATGAGGAGTACAAGAAGGCGCGCGAGGAGAAGGACTTGCAGGAGTTCCTTGCAAAGTTCAAGAAGGATCGCCAAGGCAACATCACTCCGATTGAAGAAATCAAGGTCCCTCCTCTTCAAGCCGAGCAGGTTAAACCCTCTGTAAGTACTGCCTTTTCTCCTGAGCAGTGGGCTGAGATTGAGAGTCGTATTGCTGATGGTAACAATCTGGTTTATCAAACTTTCCTAGAAAATACTAATGCTCAGAAGAATATATTTCAATCATCTAGTGGTAATGGTGGTATAGCTGCTAGTGTGCAAAACCCTAATCTGGCTTTAACTATTTCATCGGCGCCTCCCGTGCCGATGACTTATTATCCTACCCAAACCAATCAGATTGTAGCTGCACCCATTAATCCTATCATGAACATGCCAGGTTCGGTGGCAACGCCGAACCAAACCCTACCTACAGGTACAACCACTCGGCCACTACCGAACTATGGTTCGGCAAACATGCCACAATTCCTACCTACAGCTAGTAGTCCTACTACTCCTATGCCACTGCAACAAGCTTCATCGTCTACTGCAGACGATGCCCTAGCTAATTTTACAGAGGAGATGGCTAAGATGCTTAGAGAGAATTTTGGAGTTGAGTTGCCTCGGAATCGGATTTACCAAAAGCCATACCCCGAGTACTTTGATGCCATCTAGTGCCCTCCGGGATATAAAATTCCAGAATTTGTTAAGTTTAACGGAGAAGGCACAAAAACCACGTGGGAGCATGTTAGTCAATATTTAGCACAATTAGGTGAGGCAGGCTCGCTAAATGAATTGAAAGTGCGTTTGTTTCCTTTATCATTAACTGGTACTGCATTTTCATGGTTTTCTTCTTTACCACATGGTTCCATTCGGGTTTGGTCGCAGCTAGAGCAGAAATTTCATGATCACTTTTATAGCGGCAACAATGAACTCAAGTTGTCACATCTAACATCGGTTAAACAGAAGCATGATGAATCGGTCTCCGATTACGTCAAGAGATTTAGAGAAACAAAAAACCGGTGTTATAGTTTGGTGATAACCAAGAGAGACTTGGCAGACCTAGTGCTGAGTGGTTTGAGAACTCCCATTAGAGAAAAGCTAGAAGGCTATGAGTTCTTAAATATCAACCAAGTCTTACAAAGGGTTTTGGCTCATGAAAGCCGAAGCAAAAATCTCAAAGAAGTGCATAGATATAAAGCTGATCATCCTAAGATGAACATGGTTGAATATGATAGCGATCACTCGGATGGTGAGGGTGATATCTATGCTACTGAATTTGTTTGGCCATCTAAGGCCAAACCCTTTACTTGCAATGATCTGAAATCGATTCATAAGAATCGTGATGAAGAGATGAAGTTTACTTTTAACATTGCCAAGTGTGATAAAATATTCGATGCTTTGCTGCAAGCCAAAATTATTAGAATATCTCATACTTTACCGCCGTTTGACGAGCTGAAATGGCGCGCTTATTGCAAGTATCATAATTCTTTTTCTCATGCTACTAACGATTGCAGTGTTTTTTGACGGCAGATACAATCGGCCATTCATGACGGACGATTGAACTTTTCTGAGATGCAAGTTGATAAACAGCCCTTTCCAATGAATACCATATAGTTGGAGGGGAAGAAGCTACTCATTCGGCCGGAGGTAGCCGAATTTGCTAATAAAGCTAATGTCATTGTTGGTGAGCCCAGGAAAGACAAGGAGGGCGGCAAGGTCTTGGGGAGACAGGTTGTGCTTGATAAGCAACCCGATGGCAAGGAGGTGATCAAAATCACCATCAAGGATCCTGCACTCGGGGGGCAACCACAAGTGCAAGAAAATACTCGTGTTAAATTTGTTAAGCCCAAGAGTCCAGAGGTTTGCAAGTGGAAGACAAATGAAGCTAAAGTGCAGCGCAAGAAAATCAAGTCAACTTTTGATATGTTGTTGCCCAAGTATGCCAGTCAAGCGGCCGGTTCTAGCTCTAACCGGTCGTCAAATTTGAAGCGCTCAAGGTCACCTCCTCGGGAAGAATTTCAGCATCATGCAAGGCCATATGGGTCGTGGGCACCGGGACCATGGATGCCGCCACCCCCCTATGCGCCATACTACATGGGAGACTTCAATGGAGGATGGTGGCAGCCCCCAATGGCCCCTTATGCTTTTCATCCGGGTTGGGCAGAACCAAGGAGGCCCGTTCATGAGAGACTTTCTTATCCCACACGAGGCTGTTTGAACAATGGTGTCAATCAGCCAATGCAAGATAATCAAAAAAGGGTTGGCAAGCAAGTGTGGCGTGCTAAATCACCAAGTGCTGAAATTTCAGAGCCTAGCAAGCAAAAGGGGAAGAATACTAGTGCTGAAACTATTATGATAGGCACTAAAGAATTAACAATCAAAGAGCCGATTATTGTTGAAAATCTGGTTTGTTCCAATAAAGATGTGGATGTTGTCCAGCAAGGTCCCATGGCTAATGATCCTGAAGCTAGCACAAGCAAGGCTATGTCGAGGGATCCAAAATGTACTCAGCCTAAGTGGTGTCCTTCCGGTCTGACCAAGGCACAAAAAAGGAGACTGCAGCGCATGAGGAGTCAAGAGATGGCAGAATAGGAGGCCGAGAAGCAAAGAGATAAATTGTTCAATGACATTCGGCCCATGGTACCTACAAAACAAATATGGATGCCTAAACAAATACAAGGTGCAGTGGCTTCTACATCTGTCACAACAGCACCTACACCACCAAAGGAGGACGATGCCACCCCTATTACATCGTCCGCAACACCTATTGATTCCACTTCGCTCGGACAGATTTTAGAATCGATGAACATACCCGAGGAGGAAGATGATATGTTGGATTATGAGCCTACACCGGTCCGCGATGGTATGGATATCAATATGTTGTATTACTTACCCGCTGAATTTCATGCTATAGATGAAGAAGGGGAGGTGGCTCAGCTAGATTTTGGTCCTAAAAATGCTATATTCGAGAAGCCAAAAGAACCGGTGACACACTTGAAGCCATTATTCCTTAAAGGTCATATTAATGGATCGCCGGTTGCTAGAATGCTTGTCGATGGTGGTGCTGTGGTGAATCTTATGCCATATTCGGTCTTCAAAAAATTGGGGCTGCGTGACGAAGAGTTAATAAAGACCAACATGGTGCTTAATGGATTTGAAGGCAAAGAGAAAACTGAAGCCAAAGGTGTAATGTATGTGGAGCTTACGGTGGGAAGCAAAACTTTGGCTACCGCATTCTTTGTCGCCGAGGTGCAAGGTAACTACAATGTGATATTAGGCCGCGATTGGGTCCATGCAAACCAATGTGTGCCGTCTAGTATGCACCAGTTTTTGATTCAATGGGTGGATGATGAAGTGGAGGTCATTCATGCAGATAATTCGGCTTGTGTTGCTTTGGCCGATGCATCGGTGGATTGGCAACATCCCAATGCTACTTGCTTGACGGGACGCAACTTATCAGAATTTGATTTTCTTAGCGCCACAAAAAGTGGTTTCGTGCCCGTTTCTTTAAAGCGGGTTTGTGGTAATCGCCTCCAAGGTATGATGTATTTAAAGGGATTCTAACTCAGATTGGTTGCAAATGCGTCTTGTTGAATATCGGTCCAACGAGAACGATATGTATGAATCTATAGAGGAGTTAGATGATATGGATAAATTAGGACAAGGTTTTACGTTGGCCGATCCATTAGAAGAGATAGACATAGGAGATGGTTCAATTCCTAGGCCGACATTTGTAAACGAAAATTTAAGAGCTGATCATAAAGCTAAGTTGATCGAGCTATTGAAAGAATATGTTTGTTGCTTTGCATGGGAATATCATGAGATGCCAGGTTTAAGCCGAGAGCTAGTGGAGCATCGGTTACCTATAAAGGCTGGTTTTAGACCGTACAAGCAATCGGCCAGAAAGTTTAATCCAAAAACATATGACCGAATCAAGGAAGAGATCGGTCGTTTGCTTAAAGCTAATTTTATTAGACCTTGCAGGTATGCCGAGTGGATTTCTAACATTGTACCAGTAGAGAAGAAAGGCTCCGGCAAGTTGAGGATGTGCATTGATTTCCGAGATTTCAATAGAGCTACACCTAAAGATGAGTATCCCATGCCAATAGCCGATATGCTTATTAATGATGCTTCTGGACATAAGGTAATTAGCTTTCTTGATGGTAATGCGGGGTATAACCAGATTTTTATGGCCGAAGAGGACATGTCCAAAACAGCTTTTCGATATCCTGGTTTCCTTGGTTTATTTGAGTGGACAGTGGTGACCTTTGGATTAAAAAATGCCGGTGCCACGTATCAAAGGGCTATGAATTTAATTTTTCATGATTTACTTGGTGTTATACTTGTGGTTTATATTGATGATATTGTTGTCAAATCGGATGCTTTCGAATCTCATCTAGCCGATTTGCGTTTAGCTTTTGAAAGAATGAAAAAATATGGACTGAAGATGAATCCTTTGAAGTGTGCATTCGGCGTGTCGGCTGGAAAGTTTTTGGGTTTCATTATTCATGAAGATGGCATAGAGATTGATCCCAAAAAGATAGAGGCCTTACAGAAAGTGGAGGCTCCAACATGCAAGAGAGATATGCAAAAGTTCCTTGGCAGGGTCAATTATTTGAGAAGGTTCATAGCTAATCTGTCAGGGAAAGTTGATGCATTTACTCCTATCCTTCGGTTAAAGAACGATGTTCATTTCACTTGGGGGGCAAAACAGCAAGAAGCATTTGATATGATCAAAAACTATTTGTGCACTCCTCCGGTGATGAAAGTGCCCAAGCATAGGGAACCCTTTAAGCTTTACATTGCAGCAGAGGAAGGTGTTATTGGTGTTGTTTTGACTCAAGAAACCGAAGGAAAAGAGCATGCTATTACATATTTGAGCAGGCGCTTATTAGACGCCGAGACAAGGTATACATTCATTGAAAAACTATGTCTATGCTTATATTATGCTTGCACAAAATTGAGACATTATTTAGTGCCGAGTGCTTGCATAGTAGCTTGTCAAACCGATGTCATTAAATACCTATTTCATAGGCCAATTCTTAGTGGTAGAATTGGCAAATGGGCTTATGCTTTGATTGAATATGATTTGGCTTATGAATCTCTAAAATCCATGAAAGGCCAAATCATTGCTAATTTTATTGTTGAGCATCAGATTAACGACAAGCATGATGTTGATATAAACCTTGTTTCGCTAGTACCATGGAAATTATACTTTGATGGTTCAGTGTGTAGCAATGGCCAAGGTGTTGGTATTGTTTGTATATCTCCTCATGGTGCTGTTTTTGAAGCCTCATGCCGCTTAGAATATTTTTGCACAAATAATCAAGCCGAATATGAAGCATTGTTATTCGGCTTAAAGATGTTGCTTGCCATAGGTGCTACACATATTGAGGCTTTTGGTGATTCGTTATTAGTAGTGCAACAAATATCCAAAGTCTTTCAATGTTTTGACGAATCACTTAATGTTTATCTTGATAAATGTATAGATAAAATTTCTACTTTGGATTATTTTAGCATTGCTCATATATCTAGACATGACAATTGGAGAGCAAATGAGTTGGCACAACAAGCATCCGGCTATCATGTTGATCATGGCATGTTTCATATTTCTCAAAGGCCGATGTCTAGTCTTGCCAACATAGGGGAGGCCGAACCAGAGCCAACCGTTTCTGCTACTAATGAAATATTCAATGCAGGAGAAAATCAAGACTGGAGGAAACCCATCATTGATTATTTATGTGATCCTAGTAGAAGGGTGGGCAGGGCTGTTTGGCGTATGGCTTTTAAATATACAATGAGGGATGATGACCTTTATCGCCGAACAGTTGACGATGTTCTTTTAAAGTGCTTGGACGAGGACCAAGCAAGAGTTGCTATGGGAGAGGTACATGAAGGCATTTGTGGCACTCATCAGTCGGCTCCCATGATGAAGTGGTTATTGTGACGTGCTGGGTTTTATTGGCCGACTATGATTAATGATTGCTTCAGATATTATAAAGGGTGTGAAGCTTGTTAAAAATTTGGTCATATTCAATTGGCTCCTGCTGCTATGTTACATCCTATTGTCAAGCCATGGCCTTTCAGAGGATGGGTTTAGACTTTATTGGAGAGATTCACCCGTCTTCCTCAAAGGGGCATCGGTTCGTGTTGGTGGCAACCGATTATTTCACTAAATGGTCTGAGGCAGTACCTCTCAAGAACATGACACATACAGAGGTAATCCAATTCATAACTGAGCACATTATTCATAGATTCGGCATTCCTCAAACTTTAACTACAGATCAAGGTTCGTCTTTCATGTCACATCAAGTCAGAGAATTTGCCGAATCTTATAACATTAAGTTGCTCAATTCCTCTCCGTATTATGCCCAAGCTAATGGACAAGCTGAGTCCAGCAATAAAATTTTAATGAAGCTTATCAAGAAGAAGGTCGAGGATAATCCGAGGAGGTGGCATGAGTTGTTATCTGAATCTTTGTGGGCACATAGGATCTCAAGGCATGGTGCTACGAAGGTGACTCCATATGAGCTAGTATATGGTCAAGAGGCTGTTTTACCGGTGGAAGTAAATTTGAATGCTTTGAGAATAGCCAAACAAAATGATTTATCGGCAACAGACTTTTATAACTTGATGATGGACAATATTGATGAGGTTGCCGATAAATGTTTGGCTGCTTTGAAGGCCATAGAGAGAGACAAGTTGAGGATAGCAAGAGCTTACAATAAGAGAGTTAAGTTGAAGAATTTTCAAGTTGGCAATCTCGTCTGGAAAGTGATTCTACCGATTGGTTCAAGAGATAGAAAATTCGGGAAGTGGTCTTCGAGTTGGGAAGGTCCTTTTAGGATTACCAGAGTAGTTCCCTTAAACTCCTATTTGGTGGAATCCGTACAAGGGGCATTGTGACCTCGAGCTCTCACTAGTAGAAAAAGGCCCATTTGTCCTGGTTCATAAGGCCCATTTGTCCCGGTTTGGGAACCGGGACTAAAGGGTCGGGACTAAAGCCCAACACCTTTAGTCCCGGTTCTTATACGAACCGGGACAGATGGGGCTCCACGTGGCCGCTGCGGCGAGCCCAGAGAAGAGGGCCTTTAGTCCCGGTTGGTAACACCAACCGGGACCAAAGATCATCCACGTGTCAGCAGCTCAGGAGCTGGGGTTTTTGTTTTTTTTAAAGGGGGGGGGGTTTGTAGGGTTAATTTAGGGGTTTCATATATTGTGTTAGCTAGCTAATAGCTAGAGAGAAGTGTCCTCTCTTATCTCCTCCTTCTCCGAGAGATTGGTCGAACAACAAATTTTCGTATATCTATACGACGCTACTAGCTACATATATACAATATAAGATCTCTTACAATCCCTAACATTTGATGTCAAGTTCCACATGGTATTCTCCGGCTGGATTGATGACGTGGTCAAGAAAGAATCCCGCCAATTCCTCTTGAATTGCTTTTATGCGATCTTGTGGTAGGAGTTCATCCCGCATCTGCCAAATCTAATTTGAAGAAGGGGGTCAATACATATATATGAATGAAACTCAACACAAATGATGGTAATAAAATAAAATTGTGAATATTATTGCTTACGCACTTCATATTGTTTTTCAGAGTAGCCCCGCTTAGAGGTCGTCGCGTTGTAGATGTACTCGCAAACGTAGTATCCACAAAAATTATTCCCGCCTTCCTGCCACAACCACTTTACGAGAAATAAAGGTCAATCAAACTGATAATCAAGCATTATAAATGGTATTGATGAAACTAGCTATAATCAATGGGAGATGCGCGGAACTAGCTAGTAGTACTTACTTTCGGGTGTGTAAATCGCAGCTCCCCCTGCAGTCCCGGAGCTTCTGTGGTGAACACTTTCCAAACCCTGCGAGACAAAGAAAATAATTACTTGATATCAGGAAATGACCAAAGTTGCCGATATGGTGCGATAATGATCGATAGTACTTACTTCTGGAGCATTTCAGTCATGGCCGCATACTCCTTGGGATCTTTTTGTCTTGAGTCTAAGACGGTTACTAGTCCCTGCTCAAGCTTAATATCTAGGAGAATAAAGTGGAAGCTGCGCACGCATGCATAACTCATCAATTACATTACTATAACCTCGAGTAATAAGGGAAACCGAATATGCAGAAGACAGTAACACTCACTTGAAGTTGTAAGGAAAGAGTATTTTATCTTTGTTTTGATTTTTAAGCAATGATTGTAGCAAGTTGGCCTCAGTTTCTTTCGCATTATATGTAACCGTCCATTCATCTATGAGTTTTGTGTTAATGAACCCAATATCATAGATTTGTGCAGTTCTGCATTCGACGATCTTCAATCTACATAATATAGTGAGGATAATTATATATACATGCAATGAAAGAGCTGAGCTACATATAGAGACTTAATTACGGAAGTATAGTACTTACAGACAGTAGCAAGTGATGATTATTTTATCGAGGTCCTTTTGATTGAAAAACTGGAAGAACTCCTCAAATGGAACAGACAACAGATCAATTCCAACGAGGTCGTGCTCCTCTTTAACTCTCAGCGTCAAAATATCCTTCCCAGACTTGGAGGTGTCCATGTACCACTTATGGAATCTTCGCATCATCGTTGTTAGAGGAGGATCACCAGGTCTGACGAGAGGCTTCCCGTACCGGTATTTGTGTTCGTCCACCTCCATTGCGTCAAAATGTGCATCGTCGGGCAGGTAATCACCAGGATTGGTACCGGGCAGCATCCCCAGCAGATTTGCGACGATATCGCTAGACACCTAGAGCGGGGGGCACGATTGGTTTGCCTGTTCGCCGAGCTGGGGAATTTTGTTCCCACTTCTTCGTTGTTGTAACCTTTTGTCACTTGAAGTAGTTCCCGACCGGCGCGCTCCTTCCACTACCTTTTTCAGAGCGCGGACATGGTTGTCATCCGGCGGAGGCGGTGGTGGTCGCTTCAGGTTCTTCAAAATGCGCTTCAATTTCACCGGATCCATCTTCTCCTCCGGAGGTGGATTTTTCTTTGCAAAAAAGTCCTTCACTTGGGCTTGACAGATCTCCGCGTTTTCCTCCTCGGTCATCTCGTATGGTAACTTCTCTAGAGGCTTGAGAGATGGACCGAATATGTATTGCCTCCCGCCTCTGGCTGTACTGCTAGACGCCGGAGCAGTCGGAGAGGCTGCGGCTGTCTTCCTTCGTTGCTTACGAGGCGGAGAAGGAGGCGGAGTGCTACGACGCGCTGGAGCAACCGGAGAGGCGGCGGCAGTCTTCCGCTGTTGTTGACGAGGCGGAGAAGGAGGCGGGCTGCTCGGACGCGCCGGCGCAGGCGGAGAAGGAGGCGGAGTGCCGCCACGCGCCGGAGCACCTGGAGAAGGAGGCGGAGTGCCGCCAAGCGCTGGAGCAGCCGGAGAAGGAGGCGGATTGCCCTGATCACTCGCCAGAGGAGGAGGCGGAGTGCCCTGACTCGCCGGAGGAGGAGGCGGAGGCGTCCAGTTCGGAAGGTTGATGAGCTCCTTCCGCCATAGACATGGAGTCTTCAGAGCAAGACCCAGCTGAGTCTCCCCTTCACCGGTAGGGTGGTCAAGCTCGAGCTCCTCAAATCCCTCCGTTATTTCATCGACCATCACAACAGCATAGCCTTCTGGAATCGAAAGGCAGTGAAAAGTTGCGCCGGGTTGAGGAGGTGCAACAGAGCCGACAGCCGCCTTGACTTTGAGGTGCTGCCATTGTGCCATAAGGTGGCAATCTTGAGCCTCCGTGATAGCATCCATGGGGTAGCTGGGAGCCATGAAGTGAGGCTGCTGAAGGAGCACGGTGGAAGCCACGCTGCTTCTCCGCTGAGATGGTGGGGTAGCTTCTGGGGTAGCTTCGGCAGGTCGCTGCTGTAACACCCCCAGTGGTTAACTACAGTAACCACCCCTTTTGATTATGCCATGTCATCATGATCAACAGTGCTTAATCAACAGGGTATCATATCTCTTTTCAAATTCAAACTCTATTGGAAATTCAAACTGAAAGTGGAAAATAAAAGTTATCCAACATAAAAACTAAAATGTGCAGCACGTTGCAAATATTCCCAAAGCTTTTATAAAATTGATTGCAACATTTATTGGAATTGTAAAAGGACTCAAACAGCAAGGAACAGCAGCAAAACAACACTATTTAATCCTTATTCAATTAAATAAAATCCAAACAAAAAGATATGGACATCAAACCAATTTCTAGCAGTGACTAATGATGCACCATATTTATTTGGGCTAGTCTCATATTTCAAAAAAGTGTTTTGAAATAAAAACAAAAGCCTAAACAGAAACTAAAAAGAGAAAACAGAAAAGAAAATAGAAAAAGAAAAAGAGAAAGAAGCCCACCGCTGCCTGGGCCGCGAGTGCACAGTGCGGCCCGACCCACCTAGCTCTTCCCCTACCCCGCACTGCTCACCCGCGTTGCCTCGTTGTCGAGCACCTGACGCGCGCACGCACGCCCGCGCCCCGGCCCCCCCTCTCTCCCGCTATACAGCGCGCACTGTCGCTCGCCGTGGATAAAGGGCAGCGCCCAGCGCTCCCCCGGGCCCCCCTGGCCACTCCTCAACTCTTCCCTCTCTGCTTCCCCCTCACCCGAGCGCCAACGATGCCATGGCTCCGGCGTAGCCACGGCCACCGCGCCCCATACGCCTCGCCGACGTGTCCCTGAGCTTCGCCGGCGGCCTCTACTTCGCCTGCGCCGACTGGACCGAGCCGAGGACCCCGGCATCGTCCCCAACTCCGTCGTCTTCAACCTACGGCCGCCCGCATCGCCGCCGTCGATTCGCCGCCTCGAGCCCGCCCCGAACCCACTTAAGCACACCTGCAGGAGCGCTGTAAGCTGCCGCTTTTTCTCCCTCTCCTCGCGCCATCGTTTGCGGCCCCTAGCGAGCACCTCCACCGTAGCCGAATGCGCCGCTGCCCGCCTCGTCACCGGCATGGCTCCGGCGACCAAACGGCCCCGCAACTGTGCCCGGTCGCTTCACCGCATCACGCAGGTCACGCCTAGCCTCTTGGCTCGTTCGCACGCACGCTGCAACGCCGTTCGCCTTCTCACCCGAATGCCACCGTCCGCCGACGAGCTCACCGCGCTCCGCTCCGACCACCGCAGCTAGCGCCGGTAGGCTAGATCGACGCGGCTCGGGATGCCCGATCGAGAGCAAGAAATGGCGCTCGATTTGACCCACCGTGCGTGAAACCCGCAGCTCTCCCGAGCGTCCGCCGCGTTTTCAGGCTCGCCGGCGTTCAGCCGCCGGCCAGCCAACGTGGCAAGGGTGGGCCCTGCCTCCGTGCCACTGACTGTGGGCCCCGCGGGCCCCAGCTGGTCCGTTGACCACGTCAACGCCGACGTGGCCGCGCCCTGTTCCACTGACATGTGGGCCCCCTCTGGTAATTAGGTTAATTAAACGAATTATTAAAGTGAAATTAATTAGTTTAACTAATGTCTCACTGACAGGCTGGGCCCACTCTTCTAATTATCCTATTAATTAGTTTAACTCGCTGTTAGTCATAACAGAGACTGACATGTGGGTCCCTCTGGACCCACATGTCAGGTTTGACCTGGTCAGCGTCTCTATTGACTGCTGACGTCATCCTCACGCAATGCTGACATCATAATTCCTTTTCTGTTAATTTTAAATTAATTTCAGAAAATGCTAAAATCTTTAGAAAATCATATCTTTTAATCCGTAGCTCGGATCGAAAAACTTTTTACATGAAAATCGCTCAGAACGACGAGACGAATTCGAACACGCTTTCCATTCGTCCGTCACGCGTCCCTAACTACCTTAACATGGAACCATTCTCCTCCGGTCATCTGTCTGACAAATGTCCGGAACCGGGAAAACATTCCCGGATGGATTCCTCCTTCCTCAGTGACGTGCAACCATACGCTAGGACACACCCGGCACTGCATATTGTCATATTGTACATTGTTTTGCTCATATTTGCTGTGTATTTATACTGTTTCCTCCCCCTCTTCTCTCTCGTTAGACCCCGACGCAGTTCCCGGTACCGACGCAGCTCAGGAGCCCGACGACCCCGTTAACGACTTTGCTTTTGCCGCCGAGCAACCAGGCAAGCCCCCCTTTTGATCATCCCGATATTGCCCAATCTATTTTCTCATGCTTGCATTAGAATTGCTGCTACTACTGCTTTACCTATTCTGATGCATAGCCTGTTCATTGTAACCTGCTGTTGATAATTACCTGCATATCCTAAACTGCTTAGTATAGGCTGGGTAGAGACCTATCAGTGACCCCACTTATCCCGACTGCCCCGCTGGATTATCTGTAGACCCGATCAACGGGATTGAAGACCAGGCCCCGGCACCGCACATCACCCCCTTAGTTGTAACGACACCGCAGCGTTACTATCGAGTGTCGAGGGTGATACCTCGTGTAGCACTTCTGATGTTAACTCTGTAGAGTAGCTATTCGATCGTGGTCATCGAGGGTGATTCCTCCTTCACCGCTTCCGATAACGACGCTGTCGTACGACACCTCAAGTGTGAACCCAGCGAGGGTGATTCCTCCGAGTTCACCTTGACGATTACATCGAGTAGGAATCCAAAGAGGGTGATACCTCGGATTCCCTGATGTTATGGACACACGGATACTTGGACTTTACACAGTTACTTGGATAGGCGGGTTGACCCTGAGGGGTACCCGCGTGCGCCTGAGAGGCGAGTGTTGTGAAGACGGGTGCCAGTGTGGTGCCCGAATGATGAATACGAGGTGCGGCCGGGCCTTCTTAACCCTTGCAGTAAGTCCTCGAGACAGGGCGACGGGGTCACATCTTTCGTGAGTCTCTGCTCATTACCGCAAGCCCAAGTTACTAACGATTTGGATATTTGATCCGAGCAGGTCTGTGGCCTGATAGCACTAACCATCATGTGGGCATAGTATGGGCGTTCTGCATCGTAGCATCAGCTGAAAGCTCTGTCAGATGTCTAGTTCAGCCTTGCGGCTGAGACGGACCGGCGCCCCCCTGGTGCCTGGCTTCCCCCTGCACGCAACGACTCGGAGTGCACAGGGCGATGGCCCAAGACCTCTGAGCGCTTAGGATGTAGACCGACGGGGACCTCTCTGCTGAGCTCTAGGTAGGGTTGCGATGTGTCGTTTGGCCGAGGCCGGGCATGACCCAGGAAAGTATGTCCGGCTGGAGTTAATCGAGCGTGTTGGGTAAGTTGGTGCACCCCTGCAGGGAAGAAAACTTCTATCGATAGCCTGTCCTATGGTAACGGACACTCGGAGTTGTATCCTGATTGATACAATTTAGAACTGGATACTTGGATACTATGGCTCTGGGATTGCTTCTCGCAGGGAGTCGACAAGGGATCTCAGGACGAGGTTGATGACTATATGGCTCTGGGATTGCTTTCTCGCAGGGAGTCGAGAAAGGATCTCTAGGTGAGGTTGAGACTTAATGATACTGCTACTTTATATTGATCTGTTACGCTCTCTTCAACTGCTGCAAGACCGCTGAAGATGCTAGGCTTCGATAGGACTAGGCCTCCTCTCTATTCTGGCATTTCTGCAGCCCAGTCCACATATACAGCCTCCCTTTGAAAATGTTTCATATGTAGTGTAGATCCTTGCTTGCTGAGTACTTCTGAGTACTCACGGTTGCTTTGTTTTCCTTTTCTCTCCATATCAGTTTGTCGTGACCAAGATGACAGAGTCCCTGAGACAGTTGCCCCCGCCGACGATCGCTACTACTTCGACCCCGAGGGTGGATACTACTACGAGTTGACTGACGACCAGGAGTAGGATCGGAGGGTCCCAGGCAGGAGGCCTACGCCTTTCGATCGTAGTGTTTTATTTTGCCCCGCCTTTTTAAAGGCCTTTCTGTTTCTGTTTAATATCTGTACTCAGATATCTGATGCTTCCGCTGACGCTTGTTCGCAAGCTTATGTATTCGAGCCCTCGAGGCCCTGGCTTGTAATATAAAGCTTGTATGACTTTATTTATGTTTTAGAGTTGTGTTGTGATATCTTCCCGTGAGTCCTTAGGCTTGATCGTGTGCATTTGCGTGTATGATTAGTGCACGATTGAGCCGGGGGCGTCACAGCTGCCTCTGAACTAGTGCTTGTTCCTCTAGCGCTCGTACCCTTGCATTCAGCTTCTGCAGTTCGGTCTGCTCCACTTTCCTCCTCCTCTCCCGGGTTTTGTAACCGCCTGCGCTGTTAAACCCTTCCTTCCACGCAACGGAGCCTGCCGTGCCTCGTGTTCGTCCTGGGTGCTCAGGATTCCCGAGGGCCTGTGTGAGCTCGTCATTCTCTCTGTCGGGAACGAACATCCCTTGTTGCGCTGCGCCGATATACTTCTGAAGCTTCTTGACGGGTATTTCAAGTTGCTCCTTCGTCCAATGGCACTTCCCTGTTTCAGGGTCCAAGGTTCCCCCAATCCCGAAGAACCAAGTCCTTGAATGGTCTGGCCAGTTCAATGTCTCTGGTTCGACCCCTTTATCAAGCAGGTCCTTCTCAGCCTTGTCCCACAACGGCCAGGCTTTGAGGTAGCCACCTGACCCCGTGCGATGGTGATACTCCTTCTTTGCAGCATTTTTCTTGTTTGTCGCTGACATCTTCTTACTCTTCTCCGATGTCTTGTGGGCCACAAATGCGGGCCAGTGATCTCTTATCTTCTCAAATCGGCCGGTGAATTCTGGAGTCTTCCCTTTGTCGACAAACGTTGATTTCAACTCATTCTTCCACCTCCTGAATAGATCTGTCATCTTCTTAAGAGCATGAGCCTTGACCAATGGCTCTATAACTGGCTTATCCGGATCCTCCTCTGGCGGTAGGTGAAATTTGCCTTCAGCGCGGTCCAAAGATCATCTTTCTGTCTATCGTTGACAAAAGACACTTGAGGGTCTTCGCTCTTATGCTTATTCCATTGGTGGATGCTGATCGGGATCATGTCCCTAACAAGAACGCACTGAGCAGAAAATGCTTCCTTGGTCCGGCTGGGTTCAATCGGTTGGCCATCGCCCTTGATTGCTGTGATCGTGAACCTTTCATCCTGGCACAACCTTTTCTTCGGGCCAAGTCTCGTTACCGAAGTTTGGCTCGATCCAGAGGGCTAGAAAAGAAGAAAGAAGAGAGTTAATATGTGTACATACCAAAACAATTAATGCATCAATTAGCTAGTCAGCACAGGCTTAATTAATATATATACCTCGCCGGACTTTGCAACAACTCCTTCCTCCGTTCGCTCACCGCAGCAGTCATCACGGTCTCCTTCTACCGGCATTCCGTCATCGGAGCCATCATAATCATGTCCTTCCACCTCCATTGTTCGATCACCGGAGCCTGCTTCACCCTCTCCTTCCAGACCATCGGTGTCGTTGAGATACGACATGATATCACCTCCGCCGAGGATTATGTCCCCCAACAACTGTTCTGCTTCGATGTCTCGGTGCTCCATAGTTTCTGCAAATATTACAACATGGCAATTAATATACAAACATGACAGATGGATATATTAGTGCAAATGTAGACCTAGCTAGCTCGACGCTTCTACGGTTTGGGGTGGCCTTGACAACTCTTCTAGGGTTTGGGGTGGCCTAGGCAACACTTCTAGGGTTTGGGGTGGCCTCGACAATGCTTCTAGGGTTTGGGCCGGACCGCCTCTCTCATGAATGTCCGACGTCCGGACCGACAAGGGATTTAACAAAATGACGCCATTCTGGATGTGCAGAAAATGGTCCATATTTTTCCTGATCTCATCTACCCTTCTATATGTCACGTTGTCTAGTGTCAAAGAATTCAAGAAAACCATGACTTCATCATTAGCCGGAAATGACAGGCGTATAATGGTACGAAGCTCTTCAAAGTTGTTTTGGAACGGAGTTCCCGATAGAATAATTCGCTTTTTGGTACAAGCAAGAGCCTTCCAAATATCGCTATTTGGAAGGCCTTTGCTGAAATTCGTACCAAAAGGTGAATTATTCTATCCGGAACTCCGTTCCAAAAAAACTTTGAAGAGCTTCGTAGCATCATACGCCTGTTAATTCCGACTAATGATGAAGCCATGGATTTCTTCAATACTTTGACAGACAACATTTTATATAGAAGAATATATATATATAGATGAGATCAGAAAAAAAATTGGATCAACTTGTGCACATCCATAATGGGGGCATTCTTGATAAATCTATATATGTCAAAATTCAAACTTTGACATATGATCAAATGTTGCATATGTCAAAATTCAAACTTTGACATATGATCAAACTTTGATATATGATCAAATGTTGCATATGTCAAAATTCAAACTTTGACATATGATCAAACTTTGATATATGTCCACCGCGATATAAAATAATACATAGACATGTTCGGGCGAGAGGGGGTTGATCGACGTCCCCCCTCATGTCAAAGTTACCGGAGTTATCTTCTAGCGGTTTGGGTGGCCTCGAGAGTTTGTCAGGTAGGGGCGTGAGGGGGTAGGAGATCGACAACGCTTTTTTTCTAGGGTTTGGGTGGCCTCGAGGGTTGGTTGCCCGGTATATCGAGAGGGGGGGGGTGAACATTTTACCTTAGTAACTTAGAAAAAAAATGTTATCGGGGAGGGGGTATATCGACCCCCCCTCATGTCAAAGTTATCGGGGAGGGGCTATATCGACAACAACATACATATAGCCACATACATATAAAAAAATTCTATGAACATCCATACATACATATAGCCACATACATATATAGGCTATGAAAAAAAATTCACATATAAAAAAAATGTTATCGGGGAGGGGTTATTCGACCCCCCCCCCCTGATGTCGAAGTTATCGGGGAGGGCTAATATCCAATGATATATACATATAGCCACATACATATAAAAAAATTCTATGAACATCCATACATACTATAGCCACACATAATATATGGCTATGAAAAGCTATGAAAAAAATCATCATATTAAAAAATGCTATGAACAAAACTTAATACATATAAGAACAAACAATTTTATGACATCCATACATACATAGCCACATACATATATATATATATATACAATATATATGAACAAAACAATTTTCATCATATAAAAAATATCAACATATATACATTATATGTGAACTCCACCATTTCTCTAAAAAAAATCTCTATGCAAATTTCTCTAAAAAACTGACTTTGATCATGAATATCTCTAACTGTGCAAATATCTCTAACTATGTAAATATTTTTCTTATATTTAATAAATTCCAAAGTTGGAATTTCAATTATTCATATTTCCTTTGATTTGCAAAGGAGCTATATTCTCCCCAATTCTTTTGCACACACAAAAATTACTCCATCTATTTGACAGTACCCACAACCCATTCCGCCAAAAACATTTGGTTCTATAGTTCAAAATTTTCAAATATCATTCAGTTCAAATTTGGACCAGATTCAAACTCCATAGTCAAAGCGCAATTTAAATTGGACAAAAAATTCTCAAACTTTGCCAGACTCTCTTTTGTGCATCAACACCTCACCACAAAAATTCACAAAAGTTCTTAAAATTCCTAGAGCCCTTTTGCATTTCATCATACACTTGATGTGCACCACAAAAATTTGGACAGAGGGGGGAATCGGCGGCAGGGCGTGGCGACGGCGGCCAGTACAGGGAGGAACAGGAGGAGGAGGAGGAGGGGATCGGGGCGGCGCTCACAGCGAGGACGCGTCGGCGACGAGGAGCGGGCTCGGTGGTGGCGATGACAAGGACGGGCTCGGGGCAGGGCGCAGCGACGGCGTCGGTGCAGGGCACGGCGACGGCGACGAGGAGGTAGGGCCGGCGACTGCGACGGCGACGAGGAGCGGGCGGCGACGGGGCAGGGCGTGGCGACGGCGATAGCTACGAGAAGCAGGGCGTCGGCGTCGGGGCGCTGGGCGGCGGCGTCGGGGAGAATGTGAGAACTTGCTGAAAAATTCCTAAGTGCCACTTATATAGGAAAGCCTTTGGTCCCGGTTAGTGGCATCAACCAGGACCAATGCCTGCTTTAGTCCCGGTTCGTGCCACCAACCGGGACCAATGGTCTGTTTTGTCTAGGCGAAAGGGCGGGAAGCACAACCTTTTGGTCCCGGTTGGTGGCACGAACCGGGACCAAAGGGTGGCATTGGTCCCGGTTTGTGCCACGAACCGGTACCAATTCACCCCTTTAGTCCCGGTTTGGTGTCACCAACCGAGACCAAAGGCCTTGTGCTGCCCGCGGCCAAAAGTTCAGTCCCACCTCGCTAGTTGAGAGGGGCGCGGAGTGGTTTATAAACCCCACTGCCGCTGCCATCTCGAGCTCCTCTCAAATGCAGGCTTACGGGCCTAACGTGACTCTCCTCTGCCTGTGGGCCTACTGGCCCTGCTGCGGGCCTGAATCCTGGCCCGTGGTTGGGTTCTAGTCGTATTCAGGCCGTGGTGGCCCAGTAGGTGGCATTTTTTTTTCTATTTTTTTCCAGTTTTTCTGTTTTGTTTTTTGCTTTATTTATTTTCTTTTATTTTTTAATTCTTTTTTCTTTTAGGTAATAAATATTATAAACTTTCTGTTAGTGCCATTAGTTTTCCAATTCGAATAGTTTAAATTTGAATTCTTTGAAATTTGTGTGAATCACTAGTTTGTGATTAACTTTACTATAAAAATAGATTTTTGAGTGATTCTTTTTACTGCTATTTAATATTACTGTGTTTTATCATTATATTCAAAAACAGTTTTTGTTATTTTAGTTTCTAACAAAAAAAATCTTTATGATAATTCTTTTTGCTATTAAAGTTTCTAACAAAAAAAGTTCTTCAAATGAACTCTGAAGAGGTTGAAAATTGGCATGATATCATCATTCCACCCACATAGCATGTGCTAAGAAGTTGAGAGGGTTACGGCAAAAACTGGATGCACTTCATGTACAAAATGGACAAAATCTTTCGAAGTATCAGGGTTTCAGACGAAAACTCATCTGTTACAAAGGGATTTCATTTTTTTGAACTTATTTGAACTCCAGACTTTTTGTGTGCTCAAAATGAACCATTCAAAGCAACATCATCAATTTTCAACCCTTTCTGAGTTCATCTGTTATTTTTCATGCATTTACTGATTTTTTTGAGCTAAATGACCCTGAAATTGAAAAGCACTTCAAATGAACTCTGAAGAGGTTAAAAATTGGCATGATATCATCATTTCACCCACATAGCATGTGCTAAAAAGTTGAGAGGGTTACGGCAAAAACTGGATGCACTTCGTGTACAAAATGGACAATCTCTTTCTAAGTATCAGGGTTTCGGACGAAAACTCATCTGTTACAAAGGGATTTCATTTTTTTAACTTATTTGAACTCCAGACTTTTTGTGTGCTCAAAATGTACCATTCAAAGCCACATCATCAATTTTCAACCCTTTCTGAGTTCATCTGTTATTTTTCTTGCATTTACTGATTTTTTTGAGCTAAATGACCCTGAAATTGAAAAGCACTTCAAATGAACTCTGAAGAGGTTGAAAATTGGCATGATATCATCATTTCGCCCACATAGCATGTGCTAAAAAGTTGAGAGGGTTACGGCAAAAACTGGATGCACTTCGTGTACAAAATGGACAATCTCTTTCGAAGTATCAGGGTTTCGGACAAAAACTCATCTGTTACAACGGGATTTCATTTTTTTGAACTTATTTGAACTCCAGACTTTTTATGTGCTCAAAATGAACCATTCAAAGCCACACCATCAATTTTCAACCCTTTCTGACTTCATCTGTCTTCACTTTTTCTTCGCTTGTGTCCTTTGCTTATTGCGCCATAACCACGGATATTCTTCATCGCTTAACAGGGTGCTTGGGTCAGCCTTGACTTTGAAGGGAGGAATTTCATGAAACTTTTCATAATCTTCAGACATGTCTGTCTTACCCTCCACTCCCACGATGTCTCTTTTCCCTGAAAGAACTATGTGGCGCTTTGGCTCATCGTATGATGTATTCGCTTCCTTATCTTTTCTTTTTCTCGGTTTGGTAGACATGTCCTTCACATAGAAAACCTGCGCCACATCATTGGCTAGGACGAATGGTTCGTCTGTGTACCCAAGATTGTTCAGATCCACTGTTGTCATTCCGTAATGTGGCTCTACCTGTACCCCGCCTCCTGACAGATTGACCCATTTGCACTTAAACAAGGGGACCTTAAAATCATGTCCATAGTCAAGTTCCCATATGTCCACTATGTAACCATAATATGTGTCCTTTCCCCTCTTGGTTGCTGCATCAAAGCGGACACCGCTGTTTTGGTTGGTGCTCTTTTGATCTTGGGCGATCGTGTAAAATGTATTCCCATTTATCTCGTATCCTTTGTAAGTCAATACAGTCGAAGATGGTGCCCTGGACAACAAGTACAGCTCATCAGAAACAGTGTTGTCACCTCTGAGACGTGTTTCCAACCAACTGCCGAAAGTCCTGATGTGTTCACATGTAATCCAGTCGTCACACTGCTCCGGGTGTTTGAAGCGCAGAATGTTCTTGTGTTCATCGACATACGGGGTCACCAAGGTAGAGTTATGTAGAACTGTGTAGTGTGCTTGAGACCAAGAATGCCCGTCCCTGCATATTATTGAGTCCCCTCCTAGCGTGCCTTTTCCAGTCAGTCTCCCCTCATACCGCGATTAAGGGAGACCAATCTTCTTAAGGTCAGGAATGAAGTCAACACAAAACCCAATGACATCCTCTGTTTGATGGCCCATGGAGATGCTTCCTTCTGGCCTAGCGCGGTTACGGACATATTTCTTTAGGACTCCCATGAACCTCTCAAAGAGGAACATATTGTGTAGAAATACGGGGCCCAGAACGACAATCTCGTCGACTAGATGAACTAGGACGTGCGTCATGATATTGAAGAAGGATGGTGGGAACACCAGCTCGAAACTGACAAGACATTGCGCCACATCACTCCTTAGCCTTGGTATGATTTCTGGATCGATCACCTTCTGAGAGATTGCATTGAGGAATGCACATAGCTTCACAATGGCTAATCGAACGTTTTCCGGTAGAAGCCCCCTCAATGCAACCGGAAGCAGTTGCGTCATAATCACGTGGCAGTCATGAGACTTTAGGTTCTGGAACTTTTTCTCTGCCATATTTATTATTCCCTTTATATTCGACGAGAAGCCAGACGGGACCTTCATACTGAGCAGGCATTCAAAGAAGATTTCCTTCTCTTCTTTGGTAAGAGCGTAGCTGGCAGGACCTTCATACTGCTTTGGAGGCATGCCGTCTTTTTCGTGCCAACGTTGCAGGTCCTCCCGTGCCTCCGGTGTATCTTTTGTCTTTCCATACATGCCCAAGAAGCCTAGCAGGTTCACGCAAAGGTTCTTTGTCACGTGCATCACGTCGATTGAAGAGCGGACCTCTAGGTCTTTCCAGTAGGGTAGGTCCCAAAATGTAGATTTCTTCTTCCACATGGGAGCGCGTCCCTCAGCGTCATTCGGAACAGATAGTCCGCCGGGACCCTTTCCAAAGATTACGTGTAAATCATTGACCATAGCAAGTACGTGATCACCGGTACGCATGGCGGGCTTCTTCCGGTGATCTGCCTCGCCTTTGAAATGCTTGCCTTTCTTTCGACATTGATGGTTGGTCGGAAGAAATCGACGATGCCCCAGGTACACATTCTTCCTGCATTTCTACAGGTATATACCTTCGGTGTCAGCTAAACAGTGCATGCATGCGTGGTATCCCTTGTTTGTCCGTCCTGAAAGGTTACTGAGAACAAGCCAGTCATTGATGGTTACAAACAGCAACGCATGCAGGTCAAATTCCTCATGTCTGTGCTCATCCCACACACGTACACCGTTTCCATTCCACAGCTGTAAAAGTTCTTCAACTAATGGCCTTAGGTACACATCAATGTCGTTGCCGGGTTGCTTAGGGCCTTGGATGAGTACTGGCATCATAATGAACTTCCGCTTCATGCACAGCCAAGGAGGAAGGTTATAGATACATAGAGTCACGGGCCAGGTGCTGTGATTGCTGCTCTGCTCCCCGAAAGGATTAATGCCATCTGCGCTTAAACCAAACCATACATTCCTTGGGTCACCTGCAAACTCAGTCCGGTACTTTCACTCGATTTTTCTCCACTGCGACCCTTCAGCGGGTGCTCTCAACTTCCGTCTTTCTTACGGTCCTCTCTGTGCCATCGCATCAACTTGGCATGCTCTTTGTTTCTGAACAGACGTTTCAACCGTGGTATTATAGGAGCATACCACATCACCTTCGCAGGAACCCTCTTCCTGGGGGGCTCGCCGTCAACATCACCAGGGTCATCTCGTCTGATCTTATACCGCAATGCACCGCATACCGGGCATGCGTTCAAATCCTCATATGCACCGCGGTACAGGATGCAGTCATTAGGGCATGCATGTATCTTCTGCACCTCCAATCCTAGAGGGCATACGACCTTCTTTGTTGCGTATGTATTGCCGGGCAATTCGTTATCCTTTGGAAGCTTCTTCTTCAATATTTTCAGTAGCTTCTCAAATCCTTTGTCAAGCACAGCATTCTCTGCCTTCCACTGCAACAATTCCAGTATGGTACCGAGCTTTGTGTTGCCATCTTCGCAATTGGGGTACAACCCTTTTTGGTGATCCTCTAACATGCGATCGAATTTCAGCTTCGCCTTTTCACTTTCGCACTGTCTCCTTGCAACAACAATGACCCAGCGGAGATCATCATCGGGCACATCGTCTGGTTCCTCTTGATCTTCAGCTTCCCCCGTTGCAGCATCATCGTATTCAGGGGGCACATAGTTGTCATCGTCCTCTTCTTCTTCGCTGTATTCCATCATAACCCCTATTTCTCCGTGCCTGGTCCAAACATTATAGTGTGGCATGAAACCCTTATAAAGCAGGTGGGTGTGAAGGATTTTCCGGTCAGAGTATGACTTCTTATTCCCACATATGGGGCATGGACAACACATAAAACCATTCTGCTTGTTTGCCTCATCCACTTCGAGAAAATTATGCACGCCCTTAATGTACTCGGAGGTGTGTCTGTCACCGTACATCCATTGCCGGTTCATCTGCATGCATTATATATAATTAAGTGTGTCAAAAACCATTACAAAACATCATGAATAGATAAGTGACCAAATTAATAGAAGTTCATCATCACATTAAAACCAAAGTACATACATAGTTCTCATTGAACAACATATATCTCTCCAGAGCATCTAATTAAACCATACATTGAAACTATGTAAAACATTTCAATGCAACAACAAATGCGATCATAATCGCAACCAAGGTAACAATTGATCCAACGGCATAATGATACCTAGCCTCGGTATGAATGGCATATTTTCTATACTTTCTAATCTTGAAGCACATTGCATCCATCTTGATCTTGTGATCATCGACGATATCCGCAACATGCAACTCCAATATCATCTTCTCCTCCTCAATTTTTTTCAATTTTTCCTTCAAGTAATTGTTTTCTTCTTCAACTAAATTTAACCTCTCGACAATAGGGTCGGTTGGAATTTCCGGTTCACATACCTCCTAGATAAAAAAATCTATGTCACGTTGGTCGGCATAATTGTCATAAACAATAAATGAACCAAATAGTTATAAAATATAATATATACCACATCCGATTAATAGACAGGACGAGGGCCGACGGGGGCGGATACCAAAACCATCGCACTATATAATAACAAACAATAATAAAAGTAAGAAAATTAGACAAGTATCTATCTAAATCGTACAAGTAAGAATTTTTTTCTTTTAGAAAGAAGATAAGAACAAGAGGCTCACCACGGTTATGCCGGCGACGAGATCGGCGCGGGCGATCGACGGCGGTGAAGACGGGGACGGGACGTGACGGACCGCTAAACCTTGACAAATCTTGAGAAAAATGGAGCTTGTAGGTCGAGTTTGGAGAGGAGAAAGCTTAAGTAGTGTTGCTCGGGCATTTCATCGAACACGTCATGTGCATAGGAGGTGAGCTAGAGCACCACAAACCCCTCCCCTCGCCGGCCAGAAAAAAACAAAGCAGTGGAGTGCTCTGCTCGTGGGCGAGGGGTATATATAGGCACAACATTGGTCCCGGTTCGTGGTCGGAACCGGGACTAAAGGCCACCCTTTGGTCCCGGTTCCAGCCATGAACCGGGACCAATGGATGTGGGCCAGGAGCGAGGCCCATTGGTCCCGGTTTGTGTCTGGAACCGGGACAAAAGGGTCCAGACGAACCGGGACCAATGCCCCACGAGGCCCGGCCGGCCCCCTGGGTGCACGAACCGGGACATATGCCCCCATGGGTCCCGGTTCGTGACTGAACCGGGACTAATGGGCTGGGCAGGCCTGGACCAAAGCTCTGTTTTCTACTAGTGTCTCAATGTCTAGTACTTGAAGAAATACCACCCGAGTGTGTGGCAAGAAGCCTAAGTAGGCAATGGCCGATATATGATTATCGCCCTTAGCACAAACATGGCCGATAATTGGCCGATGGAGTGTTAGCATCGTCCTTAGAACAAACAAGGTACAAATTATTTTTCGGCACACAAGCTTTGCCGAAAAACAGGGGGGCATGTGTTGACACCAGATTTTGGCATGGTATGAAACGCAATTAAGATGGCCTCATATGAAAAAATGTTCTGCATGAATTGCTTTCGTCTCGTCGAATCGGTTGATTTTGATATAAAAATCATTCCAATCCGAGTTCGTATGCAAAAGTTAGAGGCAACACTTTACGGACCGGTCCTGAGTGAAAAAGTGACGCGAGGGACCAGACACCCACCTTGGTGGTGTCTGATGGGTCGCGTGAGTTATTCGGCCTTTGCCGGCTGAATAAAGCTTGTCGGTGTGAAAGCTTGCCGGGATGGAAATCTTGCCGGTGTGAAAGCTTGCCGTGGTGGAAATCTTGCCAGTGTGAAAGCTTGCCGGCGTGGAAGCTTGCCGGGGTAGAAACCTTGCCAGGGTGGAAACCTTGCCGGTGTGAAAGCTTGCCGGGGTGGAAACCTTGCCGGTGTGGAAAGCTTGCCGGGGTGGAAACCTTGCCGGTGTGGAAAGCTTGCCGGAAAAAAGCTTGCCGGGAAAGTGGAAGCTGTCAAAGTCAATCCGACCAGAAGTTGGAGATGGGCTCGAAAGATTATTCAGATGACCTCGGATAGAAAAGTGTTCTCCACGGAAGTTGTGCGTATCGTCGAAACGGTCAACTTTGCTTTTGGAGTCATCATCATCGGAGATAGTATACGGCCTGCAAAGTTGTTACAAGACTCAGTAAGTTCAGAAAACTGCATAATTGAATCCGACCCACGCAAGAAGCGGGACAGAAGTATGGTCAGATCCGAGCCAAATCCGAGTTGGACTAGAACTAGGATTTTTTAGGATGTGAATTGATGTAATATTCTTGAAAGGAAAGCCTAAATGAATCCTTTACTTGTACGGGAAGTCCAGCCGCCTCTTATATATGTTTGGGGTGACGGCCGATTGAACAACACACAATCGAACAAATCAATATACTACTTTTTCAGTCTACGTTTTATCCCTCCATCGTTTTTCTCTCTCGTTCTTCGCTGTTCCTCGAGTTTGAGAGCTGCGAATCCCGAGGCTCTAGGGGCGAGCGAATCGACCTAGGGCAGCCCATAGCCGCCGCACTCCCTGACGGGGTCCCTCCCGGGCGTGTGGGGTTTCGGGTCTCAAAAGCGCCCGCCGACTGTCTTGCGTATCGCGCTGTCGGTCGGGTCTCCTTCGACGTGAGCTGCGGTGCATCACCCCCGGCGTCGAGGGTACACGTGACGTGTTCGTGTGTCAACAATATGCATCAAAGTATTTCATAAATATAATCAAGTAAAGGACTGACCAATCTAAGTATCTGATGGGATATGGAACTTTTTTCATTTAAGAAGGTCTCCCCCATTTTCATTTAGGAAGGTCACCGCCATTCTCCTTTGAGCTTTTACAATCATGTGAAGCACAAAGGAGAACATACAATAACCATTAGTTCGAAAAAATGCAAGCTGCTATCAGTAGGCAATATTGAACCTTCATAAGCAAAAAAAAAGCCCCTTCAAGTGGTTCCAATCCCTTAACATAACCTTTGCCAGATTCTCAATGTAGATTCCTTTCTGTAGAATAAACCGCACTAAACCGTTAGCAAACATGAGCATAACATATTCAAAGTTAACAAGGCTGAAAAAGAACACCTTATTACTTCCGCATTATTTTTTGCACTTAGAAGATCCCTAATAACTTCATTATATATTTTAGTTGCCGAGAATTTCAACACAAATGCTCTCTCCTCATGCTGAAATGGAAACAACGATTTGAGGACTTTGTAATAATTGAGACCAAAACCTAGCCATGGAAGCTATGGCTGGCTGGGAGTTGATCACCTTGTTAATATAATCATATATATCTGCTAGTGTGCATTCTGTCACTCCAGTCATAATGTATGTCTTTCCACTACTTGTTTGCCCGTATGCAAAAACACTTGCTGAGAGAGAAAACACACTCTGCTTTAGTTCAAATGCCATGATGTTTTACAATTTTGGACTCATATGCTTTTCTTAATGCCACTATAGATAGGGCAACTTCCTTAACACATTCCTTGTAGACTTCTTCCGTACTGCATTCAGAATGAAATACCCTGTCTGCAAATACAAGATTCATGTTAACAAAAATACATGTGGGGAAAATGTAACCAAACTACATGATGAGTCTTACCAACTAATGAACCCAATTCATCTGGGATTCTTACATAGCAATTGAGTACGTCGAAAGGCTTTAAACAATAAGTCAACAATAATAAAGGCATGAAGGCAGTGATAATCTACTAGGATCTGGGCCATAACACTTGAAGTATATATATGAAATTGTATAAGGAAATATGATTTTTTGAGTGTTGGTTCTGAGAACCATTGTAGTACATCAGGTGTTATGAAAATGTTCCTAAAATACAGTACAAACTAATTAAGCATATTGAAGAACCAGACAAATTAGAACTTACAAAAAATGTAGCATCAGACAAGCAGAACATAGTGCACTGACCAAACGTGTATGCGGTTGGGGCCATGGGTCGATCAGGGAAGGTTGAACCAGCTCAAAGGGAGGGAGTAGAACATGCGGATGAGGCCTCCTGGATTTGAGTAGCTCGTCTCTGACTCATCTTGCCCATTCTCGATTGTTTCGGCTGCCAGCACTCTGAAGTTGAAGTTGTTCAGTTCATTGGTGGGGGCTAATTAATCAATCCCAGCCAGCATGTGTGTGTGGGGTACGTCGCACAAAAACTCTATAGTTAGATGAACAATTCGAGTTCCTGGTGTTATTGAAGAAAGGAAGCAAAGCTTCCATGAAAAATGTGGTGAAACTCTTTTTTTCATTTTAATTCTGACTCTTGTACTGCATATAACTTTGCTATTCTAATCATGAGCAGGTTCACAAAATTAGTTCAGTAAGCAACTGCCACACATATACTTGCTATATGTGTCATTATTTCAAGACACGAGCAGAACAAGATTCGCTTACCGAGAAGGGAGAAGGGAGGTCCAACAATGGCCGCTAGCTCCAAGTGGACTAGGTGAGGTGCTCGAGCAGGCGTGTGGACGGGGGTTGGGCCGCAAGGGAAGGCTGCCCTGAGGAGGCGGAGGGCCGGAGTCGGGGCGCGCGGTTCTGGGCGCCCGCGCGAGTGTAGGCAGCGGCGGTGAGTGGGGCTTGAGCCATGGAAGCGTGCGGTGCAGGTGGCCGGGCGAAGCAGCAGCCCGCATGTAGCGCAGGGAGGAACGGGCGGCAGGGCACGTGGCCTAGCGTGGGTACACAACGCTGGGAAGAAGGCAGGGGAACGCCGCGTTGGCAGGCGGGGGCGCGGCGCCAGGAGGAGGCAGCAGGGGCGCGGCGGCAGCGTGCGTCTGCGAGAGGAGGCAGCAGGGGCGCGGCGGCAGCGTGCGTCTGCGAGAGGAGGCAGCAGGGGCGCGGCGGCAGCGTGCGTCTGCGAGAGGAGGCAGGAGGAGTGCCGTGGCGGCGCGCATGGCCAGAGGTGCCGGTGGTGGCGGGTGGCCATGCCGGCGCGTCGTGCGGCCGCGCTCGATCGGGAGGATGGGACGACGGGGTTCCGGCGCAAGAACTATATCTGACTTATAGCGAGAGTACCTATGGTCTCGCCTGAAGATTTTCATGTGCCCGTATCACGCGCTGGATGTGTGTTCGCTGCATTTTTTTATATTTTCTTTTTCTTTTTCTTTCGGTTTCTTAGTTTCTTCTTCGGGTTTTTTTTTGGTTTTCTTAGTTTTTTCACCAGTTTCTTCGTTTCTTTTAGCGGTTTTCATTGGTTTTTTTCTTTTCTCGTTTTTCATTGGTTTTCTTTCTTTCGTTCTTGGTTTTCACTTTTTTGTTTGGTTTTCTTTGTTTCTTTCTAATCGGTTTTTTATTTAATTTTCACTGTTTTCCATTCTTTTGCACTGGTTTTCTTCGGGTTTTTTTTCTTGGGTGCCCTCTGTTTATTTTTTGGTTTTTATTGGTTTTCTTTATTTTTCTTTGTTTCTTTTTATGGTTTTCACTGGGTTTATTTTTTCACTTTTTGTAAAAAATAGGAACATGTTTGTATACATGTTTAACATTTATTCAAACACATGAAACATTTTCTGCATACATCTGAGACATTTTTTTTGCCCATGTTGAACATTTTTTCAAATAAAGAATTAGTATTTTTCTCAAACATATATTTTTTGTATACATCGGGAACATTTTTTATACACACATTTAAATTTTTCAAAACATGACTAAGATTTTTTTAAACATATATTTTTGGATGTCTACTTGTATGCATACACATTGTAAATTTTTTTGTATACAGCAGGAACATCTTTATAAACACGTTTAATATTTTTTAAATACATGATTAAAAAATTTAAAACATATATTTTTTATGTCTACTTTTTCCAACTCATTGTAAAAAATTGTATACATAAGGAACATTGTTTTTTACTGTTTAAAATTTTGAAATACATGATTAACAATTTTTCATATATTGTTTTATGTCTACTTTTTTATACATCGGGAACATTTTTTTATACAAGTTTACCCTTTTTTAAATACATGATTAACTTTTTTTTCATACGTATGTTTTGATGTCTACTTTTTTCCATACATATTGTACATTTTTTGCACACATCAGGAATATTTTTTCATACATGTTAAACATACTTTAATACAAGATTAACAATTTTCATATGTATGTTTTGATGTCTACTTTTTTTCATACACATTGTATAATTTTTGTATACATTAGAAATATTTTTCTATACACATTTAACATTTTCCAAATGCGTGATCAATATTTTTCAATTCTGTATTTAGAGTGATTTTTATAATAGATATATTTAGAATATTTAAAAATATAAGCAAAAGTAAAATAAATAAATAAAAAAACAAAAGCAAAAAATGTGAAAAAAAGAAAGAAAAGAGAACGTTGAAGGCCTATGGTCCCTGCTGTGACGGCCCATTCTACAAGCGAGACAAAGTCGCGCCAGGGTTCGCCGCGGGGGAGGGGGGAGGAGGGGTTTCATTTCCTGTATTTCGTTTTGGGCCGTTCTGGGGGCGGGCTTCTTTCTTACTTTTTGCGTAACGGTTCGGGTATTCGGCATCGCCCCATATATATAGAGCCGAAATTAACATAATATTATTCTGTTATGAGATAGGTACATAATGAAATATTCTTCTCATATTTAAAAAATCTTTCTTTATAAAAAATATTCATGTATATTTAAAAACAATTCCTGCATGTCTAAATATATGCTCAAGTATTTGCCCAAAAAAGAAGTAAAAAAAGTAAAAAAATAAGGACAAAATAAAATTAAAATAAAAAGAAGAAACTCAACCAAATGGACCGGCCCAAAACTCGGTACGTAGCAACAGGCATACCCGAGAGGTCATAGGACATGAAAATCATTTTATATACCCAAAACATGGGTCTATAGACCATGAAAATGGCCAAAAAGACACCAGAATAATGATAGCATGTGGCGTTTGACAATAGGATGATAACCGTGCAGGCATAACCCCAGTTCATGAAACACGAACCCGTTCTAAAAAATATGTGTACCTTTGACCATAGGGTCAAGGGGGTGTGTGTGTGTGTGTGGGGGGGGGGGGGGGGGGGGGGGGGGGCGGTGGGGGGGGGGGGGGGGGGGGGGGGGGTTTGTGGGTTGTTGGGGGGGAGGTGGGGTTTGGGTTGTGGTTGTTTTTGTTGGCCGTCTTTTGCTTTTACTTAACAGCAAAAATCATTCGTATGACACAACAACATTTTTGCTGATACTTCCGTTAAAACTAACCTAATATCGACCTGTTAATGGAGAGACGAAATAGTGACGACGATCAGACTAGCAAAGGCGAAGCAAAGCATCTGCTTTTGCTTTTCCCCCGCACACAAATAAAGCAATCCATCCTCCTTTAATTTTTATAAGGGAGCAAGGTTCTTTCTCTCGCACATTCATTCACTTTCACCTAGAGTGCTGCCGATTGATTTGAGCCACCCACCAGCGGCGACCAACTGAGTCAGGCGGCTACATGGGTTCCCTGCTGATGCCGCAATGAATTGTTGTGCTCCAGATTTCCACTTTAATTAGGAGGGAGTGTAGGACAGATAGGCATGCTCGATATTTGATATGGTGGTTTGGAATCTATACCTTCCTTGGCGCTGGAGGCGAAACATTTAAGCTTTTTTACACCAAAACATACATAAAGAATGTTGATGCAAGCTCTCCCACGACCATATCACATTCTATTGCATGGTTCTTTTGATTTCTTTAGATCTTCGTGTGAAATTGTTTAATCTTTCACCAAATACGAAGAGTAAGGTAAATTGCATGCTTTTTCTGTTTTGAACACCGTGAGAAACACATATGATGAGGTGACGGTGAAATGGGAAAGTTATAAGGAGCAAGGTAGCATTAAGCAAAATTAGCACCCGTCTCTTTCTTTCCCCTTCCCTCTACAGTGCAGAGCGGCGGAAAAAGGGGTCCAATTCCTCCCTGTCCTTCGCTGGCGGGATCCGGTGGTTCCCCTTTCCTCCTTTCGCTTTTTCGGCGACGGGAGGGGGTGGGAAGCCCGGTGGTCTGCATCCGGCATGTAGATAGGAGTAGGTTAGGGTTTGTTGTCAGGGTTGTAGGCGGCGGCGCCACTCCCGATGAGTAATAAGTCCTCCTCGCTCTGTCCCCGCTCCGGTGGTGCACTTGGCGCGCTGGGGGTCTGTGTGGAGGCGTGGGTGGCCATGCATGGTTGGCGAGACCGCGGCGTCGACCCTGCCATGGTGTTTTGTCTCCCGGCCTCGGTTCTGTCATGGCGTCGCGAGGCTGGTGGAGTTTGTTCAAGATGCAGCTGGCGGCGTCGGCTGGCTTGGCCTAGTTGGCGACAGTGGTGACCATGTTGTTCCCCTTCAAGTTTTGACGCGAGCTTCTCCATAGATTCTGGCGTGCTAGAGTCACGGCGATGGCTCGATCACTTGTGCAGGAATGGGCGTTTCCCCCGCTGATCGGTGTTCAATCTCCGCTACTCGCGGCTATCTACCTCTGCGGTGTCCTTCAACGAGGCCAGGTCCTCTTTGTCCTGTGCATGTGCTTCAACGAGCGAAGATCCTTCTCTCGTCATCCTTCGGGTTCCCCGGTGGCTCGACGATGGCGGTGGCGTCAACGTCTGCGCATCCAACTGAGAAGGCAGGCTCCAGGGGCCTGGTTGTAATTTCTTTTCTTATCAGGGGCTTTTCTATTATTTTCGAGACAGCTGTCCTTCTCGTTGTATCTGGTGTGATCCTTAATTAATATAATCCCAGATATATCCTAAAAAAAGGGAAAGTTACAGTGATGTTTGGTTACCCATTCCCATCAGTCGGTCATGATCATGTTTATAGTCCACAGATTATCGTGGTCCCATTCTTTCGAACAATAAAGTACGTGTCGCCTTGTGAAACGGGTCACCGATTGAATGAGTAAATTACGTATATAGTTTATCTCGCATCTTTTACGGTGTGTGTGTGTTTGCGCGTGTTAGAAGTTAGTCTACGCTCAGCCTCCGAAGTGTATTTGTACCAAACATTTTTGACAAGACTAGACAACGACCGCGCCCAGCCCTCCCATTGAGGAAATGCACATACTGCCGCCATGCAGCTAACAAAGATTTCTTCCCTTTTTTTTGCGGGGATTTCAAATTTCAGAATGTTTAATCTCTCGAGCCGTACATCGAAATCAGGTTATAGTCACTTGCTTACTAGGTTATAGACAGCTTATAGCCATTTAGTTACCATGTTATTGGTTTTCATGTTATTGAATGTCACTCTCCACCCATGTAAGAGTTGCATGACAGTACTTCTATGATCTGATACCATCTCTTACTTGTTGATAACACTTAAATACCCACTCTGAATTTGCACAGCATTGCAATGCCTAGTAACATATAAATTATGGTGGTAACCGTTTACTACTAACATGGTAGCCATCATATTATAACCTGATATCTGGTGACGATAAAATAAAATTCGTCGAAACATAATGGAATGAGATTTTGTTTTGAAGCCCTCATTGAGACGATCTCAACGGTGAAGATGGATCACTAATCAATTAACAGTTTAGGAGATAAATCATTTTAACATTTTGGATTTAGTAATTAATGATGCCGATGTCAGCACGTGGTGGAAGATTCTCTGCATGCATGTACACCTCCGTCCCTATTGGATCGGATGTTATTAGACGATACTGCACGGGAAGACGAACCGAGGCACGTGCCCCAGTTATATTTACCAAACATTTTTCGGTGAGTTCATTGTACAAAACCACTCGTTAGTGTGTGTGTACATATTACTCCCTCCGTTTCTAAATATAAGTCTTTTTAGACATTTCAAATGGACTACAACATACGGATGTATGTAGACATATTTTAGAGTGTAGATTCACTCATTTTGCTTGTTGAAATCTCTAAAAAGACTTATATTTAGGAACGGAGGGAGTAGAAAACATAGTAAATAGAAAATCAAAAGAGAAAACCAAAAGAAAAAAGGAAAAATCAAAAAAAGTGAAAAACGAAGGGAAATGAAAAAAAAGGAGGAAAAAATAACAATTAAAAATCAGCACCCCACACGTTAGGGAGCGTCCCTGCACGGGAAGACTAACTGGGGCACGTGCCCCAGTTAGATTTACCGAACATTTTCCAGTGAGTTAATTGTACAAAACCACTGGTTACTGTATGTATGTGTAAAAACACAGTAAATAGAAAATAAAAAGGGAAAAAAAGAGAAAACCAAAAGAAAAAAGGAAAAATCACAAGAGTGAAAAACGAAGGAAGAGGAAAAAAAAGGAGGAAAAATATATATATGAAAAACCACGCCTCGCTGGCTGACCTTTGTTGAGTCGCTCCCAAAAGAAAAAAGAAAAACTAAAGCTGTCATAGAAAAAGAAAAGGAGTGTCTTCACTTATTTTTCACATGGAATGATCCATGTAGCTAGTCTCCTCCTATGGCCCATGGTTTGAAAAGTTTGAAAACCACATTCGGACAGCCAATACCTCCTGTTGGCTGAAAGAGATACTGCGTGGAAGGATAAGATAGACCAGTGATTTACGTGGAGCTATGAGAAGACGCACGGCTCCTTCCTTAGCATATAAATTAATTAGGTGCTAATTAAGGTACCCCTGGGTCATTACCATCTGTGACCATGATAATATTGTTAATTGCTACTACTTTTTTTACAACCCTTAGCAAGTGGAGTTGTAACAAAACGCATATCGATCTGAACGTGCTTTTACATACTGTAGTACTCCCTCCAATCCATATTAATCGTCGCTGATTAAGTACTTAATATGGATTAGAGGGAATAACAATAAAATAAGTTAGCACGCACCGGCCGGTGTCCAAGCATATATAAGTAGCCTCTACAGCCACAACATTTGGTGTAGATGCTGACCTACAGTTCTCTCTCCACACTGCAAACTAAACCTCCACACAGCTAGCCATAGCAAGTGATACTAGCAGCATGAAGCTAGCTATTTTGTCTAACCTCCTGGTCCTGATCATATGCCTTAGCCTTAACAGTTTAGCCACCGGCAGCGACCATGAAAGATTCATCTACACCGGCTTCACTGGCAGCAATCTCATCCTCGACGGCGCGGCCACAATCACACCGGCCGGCCTCGTCGAGCTAACCAACGAGACGTTCCGGATAAAAGGCCCCGCGTTTCACCCGGCGCCAGTGCGCTTCCACGAGGCTCCCAACGACACGGTGAAATCCTTCTCTGTCTCCTTCGTGTTCGGCATCCTCTCTTCATTCGGCGACATACGGGGACATGGCTTCGCCTTCTTCGTCGCCCCGAGTACCGATCGCTCCGCCGCTTTTCCCATCTAGTTCTTGCCGTTCTTGGGTCCTGTCAATGACACCAACAATGGTAGCGTGAGCAACCACCTCTTTGCAGTCGAGCTCGACACCATCCAAAACACCGAGTTCGCGTACATCGACGACAACCATGTCGGCATCGACATCAATAGCCTCAACTCGGTGCAATCCAACACCGCTGGCTTCTATGATAACAATAGGGATGGCATGTTCACAAATATGTCCCTTGTTGGATCTGGGCCAATACAAGTTTGGGTGGAATACCAAGGGAAATCTACACAAATCAACGTGACCTGAAATCCCGTTGGTGTTGCAAAACCTGTGAAGCCATTACTGTCTACAGCCTATGACCTCTCAACAGTGCTCACACACCAAGCATACCTTGGCTTCTCATCTTCGACAGGCTTAAGCACAGGGCATCACTATCTGCTTGGTTGGAGCTTTGGAATGAATACTCCTGCTCCAATTATAGATTCCTCCAAACTACCCAAACTACCTTACCTTAGTCATCCAACACCTCAATCCAAACTCCTAGTGACACTTCTGCCGATCGCTTCTGTGATGTTGGTGTTAGCTATTGGCATTATAGCTGTTATAATGGTGAGGAGACATATTAGGTATAAGGTGGTGCGTGAAGATTGGAAGGTTGAGTATGGCCCGCACCGATTCTCTTACAAGGATTTATTTCGTGCCACTAAAGGATTTAAGGACAAGAATTTGATTGGTGTAGGTGGGTTCGGAAGGGTGTACAAAGGGGTTCTTCCAACATCTAAATCGGAGTTGCACTAGTAGAAAAAGGCCCATTTGTCCCGGTTCTAGAGGCCCATTTGTCCCGGTTCTGGAACCGGGACTAAAGCCCAATACCTTTAGTCCCGGTTCGCCTACGAACCGGGACAGATGGGGCTCCACGTGGCCGCTGCGGCTTGCCCAGGCAGGAGGGCCTTTTGTCCCGGTTGGTAGCACCAACCGGGACCAAAAAGCATCCACGCGTCAGCAGTTCAGGGGCTGGGGTTTTTGTTTTTTGTTTGAAAGGGGGGGGGGGGGGGGGGGGGGTTGGGGGTTTAGGGGTTTTGTAGGGTTAATTTAGGGGTTTCATATATTGTGTTAGCTAGCTAATAGAGAGAAGTGTCCTCTCTTATCTCCGTGCTTGGTCGACACTACGTACTATACGTATAGAGAGGACTCGACATGCTAGCTAGTAAGCAAATGAAGGAAACCATTAAGTACACAAGATCATCATGAACATATACAGAGAGAAGTGATCGACCTCTCCTTCTCCGAGAGATTGGTCGAACAACAAGTTTTCGTATATCTATCCGACGCTACTCGCTACATATATACAATATAAGATCTCTTACAATTCCCTAACATCTAATGTCAAATTTCACATGGTATTCTCCGGCTTTATTTATGACGTGCTCAAGAAAGAATCCGGCCAATTCCTCTTGAATTGCTCATATGCGATCTTGTGGTAGGAGTTCATCCCGCATCTGCCACATTTAATTTGAAGAAGGGGGTCAATACATATATATGAATGAAACTCAACACAAATGATGGTAATAAAATAAAATTGTGAATATTATTGCTTACGCACTTCATATTGTTTTTTAGAGTAGCCCCGCTCACAGGTCGTGTGGCGGATGAACTCGCAAACATAGTATCCACAAAAATCATTCCCGCCTTCCTACCACAACCACTTTACAAGAATAGAGGTCAATCAAACTGATAAGCAAGCATGCTAAATGGTATTGATGAAACTAGCTAGAATCAATGGGAGATGCGCGGAACTAGCTAATAGTACTTACTTTCAGGTGTGTAAATCGCAGCTCCCCCGGCAGTCCCGGAGCTTCTGCGGTGAACTCTTTCCAAACCCTGCCAGACAAAGAAAACAATTACTTGATATCAGTAAATGAACAAAGTTGCCGATATGGTGCGATAATGATCGATCGAACTTACTTCTCGAGCATTTTAGTCATGGCCGCATACTCCTCGGGATCCTTTCGTCTCGAGTCTAAGACGGTTACTAGTCCCTGCTCAAGCTTAATCTCTAGGAGAATAAAGTGGAAGCTGCGCACGCATGCATAACTCATCAATTACATTACTATAACCTCGAGTAATAAGGGAAACCGAATATGCACAAGACAGTAACACTCACTTGAAGTTGTAAGGAAAGAGTATTTTATCTTTGTTTTGATTTTGAAGCAACGATTGTAGCAAGTTGGCCTCGGCTTCTTTGATCTTCAATCTACATAATATAGTGAGGATAATTATATATATACATACAATGAAAGAGCTGAGCTATATATAGAGACTTAATTACAGAAGTAGTACTTACAGACAGTAGCAAGTGACGATTATTTTATCGAGGGCCTTTTGATTGAAAAACTAGAAGAACTCCTCAAATGGAACAAACAACAGATCAATTCCAACGAGGTCGTGCTCCTCTTTAACTCTCAGCGTCAAAGTATCCTTCCCAGACTCGCTACAGGTGTCCATGTACCACTCATGGAATCTTCCCATCATCGTTGTTAGAGGAGGATGACCAGGTTTGACGAGAGGCTTCCCGTAACAGTATTTGTGTTTGCCCACCTCCATTGTATCAAAATGTGCATCGTCGGGCAGGTAATCTGCAGGATTGGTATCGGGCACCATCCCCGGATAATTAGCGACGATATCGCTAGACACCTTGAGCGGGGGGCATGATTGGTTCCCTTGTTTGCCGAGCTGGGGAATTTTTTTCCCACTTCTTCATTCTGCTAACCTTCGATCACTGCAAGTACTTCCCGACCGCTCCGCTTCCTAATATGTCCTTTCAATAATGCACTCATAGTTGGTTTGTGGCGGAGACGGTGGTGGTCGCTTCAGGGCATCGAGAGTGCGCTTCGCTTTCACCGGATCTATCGTCTCCTTTGGAGCTGGAGGTTTCTTTGCAAAAAAGTCCCTCACTTGGGCACGAGAGATGTCCTCGTTTTCCTTGTCGGTCCTCTCATATGGTAACTTTTCCAGAGGCTTGAGAGATGGACCGTATCTGAATTGCCTCCCGCCTCTGCTTGTACAGCTAGCCGCCGAAGCGGCGGCGTCTCTCTTCCGCCGTTGCTTACGAGGCGGAGTGCACCGACGCGCCGGAGGAGCCGGAGCGGTGGCGTCTGTCTTCCGCCGTTGCTGACGAGGCGGAGGAGGAGGTGGACTGCTCGGACGCGCCGGAGGAGGCGAAGGAGGAGGCGGAGTGGCCTCACGCGCCGGAGCAGCCGGAGAAGGAGGCAGAGTGCCCTGATCACTTTCCGGAGGAGGAGGAGGAGGAGGAGGAGGAGGCGGAGTGCCCTGACTCGCCGGAGGAGGAGGAGGAGGAGGCGGAGGCGTCCAGTTCGGAAGCTTGATGAGCTCCTTCCGCCATAGACATGGAGTCTTCAGAGCAAGACATAGCTGAGTCTCCCCTTCACCGGTAGGGTGGTCAAGCTCGAGCTCCTCAAATCCCTCCGTTGTTTCATCCACCATCACAACAGCATAGCCTTGCGGAATCGGACGGCAGTGAAAAGTTCCGTCGGGTTGAGGAGGTGCAACAGAGCCGACAGCCGCCTTGACTTTGAGGTTCTGCCATTGCGTCATAAGGTGGCAATGTTGAGCCTCCGTGATAGCATCCACGGGGTAGCTAGGAGCCGTGAAGTCAGGCTGCTGAAGGAGCTCGGTGGAAGCCACGCTGCTTCTCCGCTGAGATGGCGGGGTAGCTTCTGGGGTAGCTCCGGCAGGTCGCCGGCTGTCAACTGCTTGTTCCTCTAGCTTTCGTACCCTTTCATTCAGCTTCTGCAGTTCGCTCAGCTCCTGTTTCCTCTTCCTCTCCCGGGTTTTGTAACCGCCTGCGCTGGGAAACCCAACCTTACACGCAACGGAGCCTGCCGTGCCTCGTGTTCGTCCTGGGTGCTTAGGATTCCCGAGGGCCTGTGTGAGCTCGTCGTTCTCTCTGTCGGGAACGAACGTCCCTTGTTGCGCTGCGGCGATATACTTCTGAAGCTTCTTGACCGGTATTTCAAGTTGCTCGTCCGTCCAAACGCACTTCCCTGTTTCAGGGTCCAAGGTTCCCCCAACCCCAAAGAACCAAGTCCTTGAACGGTCTGGCCAGTGCAATGTCTCTGGTTCGACCCCTTTATCAAGCAGGTCATTCTCAGCCTTGTCCCACAACGGCCGGGCTTTGAGGTAGCCACCTGACCCCGTGCGATGGTGATGCTCCTTCTTTGCAGCATTTAACTTGTTTGTCACTGACATCTTCTTACTCTTCTCCGATGTCTTGTAGGCCACAAATGCGGGCCAGTGATCTCTTATCTTCTCAAATTGGCCGGTGAATTCTGGAGTCTTCCCTTTGTCGACAAACGTTGATTTCAACTTAATTATGCACATCCATAATGGGGGCATTCTTGATAAATCTCTAGAGAGTTTGTCGGGTAGGGGCGGGAGGGGGTAGGAGACCTACATCGTTTTTTTTTCTAGGGTTTGGGTGTCCTCGAGAGTTGGTCGAGCGAGAGGGGGGGTGCTCCCGTGGTCTAAAATCGGTCTATGCACGATAGGAACATTTTACCTTAGTAACTTAGAAAAAAAAATGTTATCGGGGAGGGGCTATATCGACCCCCCCCCCCTCATGTCGACGTTATCGGGGAGGGGGTATATCGACAACGACGACATACATACATGGGAAAAAATGTTATCGGGGAGGGGGTATATCGACCCTCCCCCCCTCATGTCGAAGTTATCGGGGAGGGGGTATATCGCCCCCCCCCCCCTTATGTCGAAGTTATCGGGGAGGGGGTATTACGACAACGACATACCCGATTTTCTTCTTTTTTACTTCCTCTATCTCTTCTTTCTTCCTTTTTCTTCTCCTTTCATTTCTTATATATCCTTTCTCTCTTCTTCTCTTCCTCCTTCCCTCAATTTCCTTTTCCTCCTCCTTCTTTTTCTTCTAAATATGAACATATACATAAATGACTTTGATCATACACAATTTTCCTAAACATATACATAAATTGAAAAAGAAAATTCTATGAACAAAAAAAAATAAAAAATCTTGAACAAAATTACAACAGAAAAATTACAACAAAAAATCAAAAAAATATGAACAAAATCATCATATCATCATCATCATCTACTAAAAAAAAATTGACATATTCTATGCATATGAACATATAAACATTTGCATATTCTACAATAATATCACCAAAAAAAAAATCTATGAACATAAAAAAAATCGGCGTCGGGGCGGGCGGCGGCGTTGGGGTGGGCGGCGGCGTTGGGGCGCGGGGGGGGGGGGGGGGGGGTAGGAGGAGCGGAGGGGGAACGGCGAGGTGCGGCTCACAGTGTACGTTGCAGGGGAGGTCGAGGCAGGGCGCGGTGAGGTCGGGGCAGGGTGCGGTGAGGCCGGGGCAGGGGCGATGGTGACGGCGGATGGGGGCGGGGCAGCCTGGCGGCGTCGATGACCTCGGCGTTGTCGGGCACAAACTGGCGATGAAATCTGAAAAAACGCTAAGTGTTTGCTTATATAGCAAAGCCATTTGTCCTGGTTCGTGCCAGGAACCGGGACCAATGCCCCCCTTTGGTCCCGGTTCGTGCCACAAACCGGGACCAAAGGTCTCTTTTCAGCAGCCCAAAGGGCGGGAAGCAGAGGCATTTGGTCCCGGTTGGTAGCACCAACCGGGACTAAAGGGAGGCATTGGTCCCGGTTGGTGCCACGAACCGGGACCAAAGGCCTCTGCTTCCCGCCCTTTAGGCTGCTGAAAAGAGACCTTTGGTCCCGATTTGTGGCACGAACCGGGACCAAGGGGGGCATTGGTCCCAGTTCGTGGCACCAACCGGGACCAAAGGCCTGCGCCCGCCAAAGCCGTGGTGCGGTGGGATGTTTAGTCCCACCTCGCTAGCTGAGGAGCGGCCGCACCTGTTTATAAGCGCTGCCCCGCCCTCTCTCTCGAACTCCTCTAAACTGCAGGCCTATAGGCCTAATCTGACACTGCTATGCTTGTAGGCCTGCTGGGCCTTCTGTGGGCCTGAATCCTGGCCCAAGTAGCTGGGTTTCTAGTCGTATTCAGGCCGTGGTGGCCCAGTAGGTGGCATTTTTTTCTGTTTTTTGTTTCCTTTTTTTCTTTTTTTTGCTTTATTTTTTTTTCAGTTTTCCAGTGATTCTTTTTGCTGTTAGGTCACAAAAATTATAGACTTTCTGTTAGTGCCATTAATTTTCAAATTTGAATAGTTTAAATTTGAATTCTTTTAAATTTTTGTGAATCACTAGTTTGTGAATAACTTTACTATAACAATAGATTTTTGAGTGACTCTTTTTCCTTCTATTTAATATTATTGTGTTTTAACATTATATTAAATTTGGTATTTTTCATTTTTTCTATAACTTTACTATAAAATTTCAGTGTCATTTCATTTTTTTGAACTTATTTGAACTCCAGATTTTTTGTGTGTTCAAAATGCACCATTCAAAGCCATATCATCAATTTTCAACCCTTTCTGACTTCATCTGGTATTTTTCATGCATTTACTGATTTTTGTAAGCTAAATGACACTGAAATTGAAAAGCACTACAAATGAACTCTGAAGAGGTTGAAAATTGGCAGGGTATCATCATTTCACCCACATAGCATGTGCTGAAAAGTTGAGAGGGTTACGGCAAAAACTTGATGCACTTCGTTTACAAAATGGACAATCTCTTTCGAAGTATCAGGGTTTCATACGGAAACTCGTCTGTTACAAAAGGCATTTCATTTTTTCACATGTAACTGCAGTGATATTCTAGATCAAAGGCATCATCATAATAGTTGTGAAGAGAAAGTCTTCACTTTTTCTTCGCTTGTGTCCTTTGCTTATTGCGCCGTAACCATGGATATTCTTCATCGTTTAACAGGGTGCTTGGGTCAGCCTTGACTTTGAAGGGAGGAAATTCATGAAACTTTTCATAATCTTCAGACATGTCTGTCTTGCCCTCCAATCCCACGATGTCTCTTTTTCCTGAAAGAACTATGTGGCGCTTTGGCTCATCGTATGATGTATTCGCTTCCTTATCTTTTCTTTTTCTCGGTTTGGTAGACAAGTCCTTCACATAGAAAACCTGCGCCACATCATTGGCTAGAACGAATGGTTCGTCTGTGTACCCAAGATTGTTCAGATCCACTGTTGTCATTCCGTACTGTGGGTCTACCTGTACCCCGCCTCCTGACGGATTGACCCATTTGCACTGAAACAAAGGGACCTTAAAATCATGTCCGCAGTCAAGTTCCCATATGTCCACTATGTAACCATAATATGTGTCCTTTCCCCTCTTGGTTGCTGCATCAAAGCGGACACCGCTGTTTTGGTTAGTGCTCTTTTGATCTTGGGCGATCGTGTAAAATGTATTCCCATTTATCTCGTATCCTTTGTAAGTCAATACAGTCGAAGATGGTCCCCTGGACAACGAGTACAGCTCATCAGAAACAGTGCTATCACCTCTGAGACGTGTTTCCAACCAACTGCCGAAAGTCCTGATGTGTTCACATGTAATCCAGTCGTCACACTACTCTGAGTGTTTGGAGCGCAGAATGTTCTTGTGCTCATCGACATACGGGGTCACCAAGGTAGAGTTCTGTAGAACTGTGTAGTGTGCTTGAGACCAAGAGTGCCTGTCCCTACATATCATTGAGTCCCCTCCTAGAGTGCCTTTTCCAGTCAGTCTCCCCTCATACCGCGATTGAGGGAGACCAATCTTCTTAAGGCCAGGAATGAAGTCAACACAAAACCCTATGACATCCTTTGTTTGATGGCCCATGGAGATGCTTCCTTGTGGCCTAGCGCGGTTACGGACATATTTCTTTAGGACCCCCATGAACCTCTCAAAGGGGAACATATTGTGTAGAAATACGGGGCCCAGAATGACAATCTCGTCGACTAGATGAACTAGGACGTGCGTCATGATATTGAAGAAGGATGGTGGGAACACCAGCTCGAAACTGACAAGACATTGCACCACATCACTCCTTAACCTTGGTAGGATTTCTGGATCGATCACCTTCTGAGAGATTGCATTGAGGAATGCACATAGCTTCACAATGGCTAAACGAACATTTTTCGGTAGAAGCCCCCTCAATGCAACCGGAAGCAGTTGCGTCATAATCATGTGGCAGTCATGAGACTTTAGGTTCTGGAACTTTTTCTCTGCCATATTTATTATTCCCTTTATATTCGACGAGAAGCCAGACGGGACCTTCATACTGAGCAGGCATTCAAAGAAGATTTCCTTCTCTTCTTTGGTAAGAGCGTAGCTGGCAGGATCTTCATACTGATTTGGAGGCATGCCGTCTTTTTCGTGCAAATGTTGCAGGTCCTCCTGTGCCTCCGGTGTATATTTTGTCTTCCCATACACGTCCAAGAAGCCTAGCAGGTTCACGGAAAGGTTGTTCGTCACGTGCATCATGTCAATTGAAGAGCGGACCTCTAGGTCTTTCCAGTAGGGTAGGTCCCAAAATATAGATTTATTCTTCCACATGGGTGCACGTCCCTCAGCGTCATTCGGAACAGATAGTCCGTCGGGACCCTTTTCAAAGATTACGTGTAAATCATTGACCATAGCAAGTACATGATCACCGGTACGCATGGCGAGCTTCTTCCGATGATCTGCCTCTCCTTTGAAATGCTTGCCTTTCTTTCGACATTGATGGTTGGTCGGAAGAAATCGACGATGCCCCAGGTACACATTCTTCCTGCATTTGTCCAGGTATATACTTTTGGTGTCAGCTAAACAGTGCGTGCATGCGTGGTATCCCTTATTTGTTTGACCTGAATGGTTACTGAGAGCAGGCCAATCATTGATGGTTACAAACAGCAACGCATGCAGGTCAAATTCCTCCTGTCTGTGCTCATCCCACACACGTACACCGTTTCCAATCCACAACTGTAAAATTTCTTCAACTAATGGCCTTAGGTACACATGAATGTCGTTGCCGGGTTGCTTAGGGCCTTGGATGACTACTGGCATCATAATGAACTTCCGCTTCATGCACAACCAAGGAGGAATGTTATAGATACATAGAGTCACGGGCCAGGTGCTGTGATTGCTGCTCTGCTCCCCAAAAGGATTAATGCCATCCGCGCTTAAACCAAACCATACGTTCCTTGCGTCACCTGCAAACTCCTCCCAGTACTTTCTCTCGATTTTTCTTCACTGCGACCCGTCAGCGGGTGCTCTCAACTTCCCGTCTTTCTTACGTTCCTCTCTATGCCATCGCATCAACTTGGCATGCTCTTTGTTTCTGAACAGACGTTTCAACCGTGGTATTATAGGAGCATACCACATCACCTTCGCAGGAACCCTCTTCCTGGGGCGCTCGCCGTCAACATCACCAGGGTCATCTCGTCTGATCTTATACCGCAATGCACCGCATACCGGGCATGCGTTCAAATCCTCGTACGCACCGCGGTAGAGGATGCAGTCATTAGGGCATGCATGTATCTTCCGTTCCTCCAATCCTAGAGGGCATACGACCTTCTTTGCTGCGTACGTACTGTCGGGCAATTCGTTATCCTTTGGAAGCTTCTTCTTCAATATTTTCAGTAGCTTCTCAAATCCTTTGTCAGGCATAGCATTCTCTGCCTTCCACTGCAGCAATTCCAGTACGGTACCAAGCTTTGTGTTGCCATCTTCGCAATTGGGGTACAACCCTTTTTTGTGATCCTCTAACATGCGATCAAACTTCAGCTTCTCCTTTTCACTTTCGCACTGTCTCTTTGCATCAACAATGACCCGGCGGAGATCATCATCGGGCACATCGTCTGGTTCCTCTTGATCTTCAGCTTCCCCCGTTGCAGCATCACCGTATTCAGGGGGCACATAGTTGTCATCATCCTCTTCTTCTTCGCTGTCTTCCATCATAACCCCTCTTTCTCCATGCTTGGTCCAAACATTATAGTGTGGCATGAAATCCTTATAAAGCAGGTGGGTGTGAAGGATTTTCCGGTCAGAGTAAGACTTCGTATTCCCACATATAGGGCATGGACAACACATAAAACCATTCTGCTTGTTTGCCTCAGCCACTTCGAGAAAATTATGCACGCCCTTAATGTACTCGGAGGTGCGTTTGTCACCGTACATCCATTGCCGGTTCTTCTGCGTGCATTACATATAATTAAGTGTGTCAAAAACCATTACAGAACATCAAGAATAGATAAGTGACCAAATTAATAGAAGTTCATCATCATATTAAAACCAAAGTACATACATAGTTCTCATTCAACAACATATAGCTCTCCAGAGCATCTAATTAAACAATACATTGAAACTATGTAAAACATTTCAATGCAACAACAAATGCGATCATAATCGCAACCAAGGTAACAATTGATCCAACGGCATAATGATACCAAGCCTCGGTATGAATGGCATATTTTCTAATCTTTCTAATCTTCAAGCGCATCGCATCCATCTTGATCTTATGACCATCGACGACATCCGCAACATGCAACTCCAATATCATCTTTTCCTCCTCAATTTTTTTTAATTTTTCCTTCAAGTAATTGTTTTCTTCTTCAACTAAATTTAACCTCTCGACAATAGGGTCGGTTGGAATTTCCGGTTCACATACCTCCTAGATAAAAAAATCTATGTCACGTTGGTCGGCATAATTGTCATAAACAATAAATGAACCAAATAGTTATAAAATATAATATATACCATATCCGAATCATAGACAGGACGAGGGCCAACGGGGGCGGATACCAAAACCATCGCACTATATAATAACAAACAATAATAAAAGTAAGAAAATTATACTAGTATCTATCAAAATCATACAAGTAAGAATTTTTCTCTTTTAGAAAGAAGATAAGAACAAGAGGCTCACCACGGTGGTGCCGGCGATGAGATCGGCGCGGGCGATCGACGGCGGTGAAGACGGGGACGGGACGTGATGGACCGCTAAACCTAGACAAATCTTGAGGAAAATGGAGCTTGGAGGTCGAGCTTGGAGAGAAGAAAGCTTAAGTAGTGTGGCTCGGGCATTTCATCGAACACCTCATGTGCATAGGAGGTGAGCTAGAGCACCACAAAGCCCTCCCCTAGCCGGCCAGAAAAAACAGAGCAGTGGAGTGCTCTGCTTGCGGGCAAGGGGGTATATATAGGCACCTCATTGGTCCCGGTTGGTGGCTGGAACCGGGACTAAAGGACCTCCTTTGATCCCGGTTCCAGCCATGAACCGGGATCAATGGATGTGGGCCAGGAGTGAGGCCCATTGGTCCCGGTTCGTGTCTGGAACCGGGACCAAAGGGTCTAGACGAACCGGGACCAATGCCCCACGAGGCCCGGCCGGCCCCCTGGGCGCACTAACCGGGACGTATGCCCCATGGGTCCCGGTTCGTTACTGAACCGGGACTAATGGGCTGGCCAGGCCTGGACCAAAGCCCTGTTTTCTACTAGTGCTGGTTGCTGTAAAGAGAATATCGTGCGACTCGAAGCAGGGCGTAAAGGAATTTGTCACTGAAGTTGTAAGCATTGGTCATCTTCAACATCGTAATGATGTGCAGTTACTTGGATATTGCAGGCGGAGAGGTGAACTCCTTCTAGTGTATGAGTACATGGCAAACAGAAGTCTCGACAAGCACTTGTATGGTGAAGAAGGAAAGGCTACTTTCGACTGGGGGCAAAGGTTTCAGATTATCAAAGAGATCGCGTTGGGTTTGCTCTACCTCCATGAAGAATGGGATAAAGTTGTCATCCATCGGGATGTCAAGGCAAGCAACGTGCTTCTTGACAAAGAGATGAATGGATGACTAGGAGATTTCGGTCTCGCAAGGTTGTATATATGACCATGGCACCGACCCGCAGACCACGCATGTTGTTGGCACAATAGCAGGGGCGGAGCCAGCTCATTAGCATTGGGTTCAAGTGAACCCAATGAAATTTGGCATGTCCCTTCTAGATTTACACTAGCTTAAGACTAAGCAAAGAACTGAACCCACTGTTTAGTATAGGTGAACCCAATGGTTGAAAATCCTGGCTACGCCCCTGCACAATAGGATACCTAGCTCCAGAGCTACTACACAGAGGTAAAGCAACCACTGTCACCAATGTATTTGCCTTTGGTATCTTCATTATTGAGGTTACCTGTGGGCAAAAACCTGTCAAGGAGGACCCAGAAGGCAATCAGCTCGTCTTGGTCGACTGGGTGCTTCAGAACTGGCACAGAGGATCACTTCTTGATGCAATGGATACCAAGCTTCGAGGTGGCTATGACACTGGTGAGGCTTGCCTTGCCATAAAACTAGGGCTGTTGTGCTCGCACCCATTTCGTAATGCAAGGCCCAACATGGGACAGGGGGCTAGGGTTTCATCTGATATAAATAGGCAGGGTGGCTAATTGGACAGAGTTTAAACCCTCCGATCTTCATCGGATGGCTCCGGATCAACAAGGTAGTCAAATGAAGAAACGGAAGATGTTTGGGGTAGACCGGGGATGATCCGGATCCAACGGTCACGACTGCCCGGTTCGGGTCCGGGGGAAGTTTTTGGGCTAGGTTGTAAGTGGTTTGTGGGCTGAGATGAGAGAAGAGAGGCCCGGCAACAGGTTTATTATGAAAACGTCTGCGATTTTAACCGGCAACGGTGCAACACAAGTTTAACGGTAGGGGCATCAAACGACTTCCGAATGCAACGAAATTTGGCAAGCGGTCTACCTACAATATATTAAGACCGCACGCCAACTTTCAACCCATTCCGAGAACGTTTTATTCCCACTTGAAAAATAATTATTTAATGATGTTGCGGGCGCGTGCAAGTGTGGTTGGTCTCGAAAAGAACAACGACGAGAACGGGGAGAACCGGCAACTATGAACGGATGCAAGTTTTGGAAAATGATGGCAACGGAGTGCCGATGCAATGCGAATGATGCCATGATGAATGCAACAAATAAATAATTAACGCGGCTATCACGGAAACATAGAAGCCGTCTGGAGCGTCGGTCTCGGGCTGTTACAGAGGGCGAATGTTTCTAAATATAATAATGGTTCATCACGAGAGGCATGTTTTGGAATAGCAGAGGTCTTGATGACTTGGCTAAGCACAAACATATTGCCGATTGTGTAAGGGACCATGCGTTGGATTTTGTGGCCATAACTGAGTCGGGTAAACGTGATTTTCATACACGTGATCTAGACAAGTTTTCATGTGGCTATGATTATGTATGGCATGTCTTACCCCCGTCCGGGAGGTCAGGTGGAATTTTGCTTGGCATCCACTCGACATACTTGGAACTTTTGTCCACGTCGAAGGGTGAATATCACATCAAATTTCATCTTCGAAACAAGTCTGACAGCTTCCTATGAAGCCTGGTAGCCGTATATGACTCTGCTCAAGAGGAGTTTAAGTCTGCTTTTCTTAAGGAACTTGTTAATACCTGTCGAGATAACCCTCATCCCATGTTAGGGGGGGGGGGATGATTTCAACATCCTTCGATATCAACAAGAAAAAAACAATGACCGGTTTGATACTATGTGACCTTTCCTCTTCAATGTTGTTATCGACAGCTTGGATTTGCGAGAGATCACTATGTCTGGAAGATTCTGGTCGATTCTGCCAATCTCTCACAACAAGAGAGAGAGAGAGAGAGAGAGAGAGAGAGAGCCGCTGTTGCTGAAGCGGGCGCGACCGAGGCGGAGCCGACCAACATCCGGTGAGCGGGGCGGCTCGGCTGCTTGGTGGCGGCTCTCGATGCTCGCCGCCCGTCTGAGCGGCGGCCGCGGCCGCGCCATCCCTTCCCTCCCGGTCGACCGGGACGCACTGGGAGAGGAGCTCGCCAGGGTAGGGCCCAGAAAAATCTGAGGTGGGAAGGAGGTGCAATGCGCCGTTCGCGACTTTGGATTGCTGTACAGCTACAACTGATTTGTTCTATTGTCCTTCAATTTGGATTGCTGTTATACATCATCAGGTTCTTGTGATGTGAGCCCCAATTTTTCCTTAGTCCTTCAGTTTGGATGCCTGTACAAACCATTTGTTCTATAGTCCTTCAGTTTCGATGCCCCAATTAGTGAAATAATTCATTCTCGAAAAATAATTAGTGAAATAATTTGGAGCTAGACTGACGAGTTTACCTTGATAAGAGTCAAGTTTTAATTACTAAATTCTAGTCAGAGTAGTGTTAATTGCTAAGTGTTCAAATACTAAAGTGCGAGTTTTTCAGAGTTTGAGATTTCATATGCATATATATGCAGGATCCATGGATTGGTAGAGCTTCATGCTTCTGTCGTGATTCTGGCTGTGAGCATTGCTCTTACTCACTCACACCCGCTTGTAATTTCAATCTCATATGTAGGCTGAATAAATATATGCTTGCATGTCCAGATATCAATGATCGTTGAACCAAGAAAGCCTGATTTGATTTCATTTTTATTGTTTCTTTCTTGTCAAGGGTGATAAGATTCCTAACAAGTGAGCGGTTGCTTTCTGAGTCATTCTTTCAGTTAACTTTGCTCACGTCTCTCTGTTGCTAGATTCTTTTGGTTGCGTAATTGTTTTCCTTCCTGCATAATGATCGGGAGTATGCCCTGCTGAAACTGTGAAACCATATTTGTTTTCCTTTTGCTGCACTGGCCAGTGATGGAACGGTGAGTTGTACTGACAACTCAACATTTGAGTTACATGAAGAGCAAAATAGAACGCTACTGCGTCCCTGAGGCCTTCTCTTCTCGCAGTGATCTCTGTCCTTGTTCGCCAAACCGGAAACTTTCCATCATGGATTGGCCAGTGATGGAACTGTAAGTTGTACTGACACTAATGAAGTGACAAGTTTTGCACTTGCGTCTCCGAGGCCTTCTGTTTGGATACAGCAATCTTTTTCTCTAGTTGGCCTGCATCTCTGGGTCCCTTTTCAGTCCAATTTTCTTTACTTTAAATGAACAGTATTTCTGCTGTGATTTTCTTTGGTTTTCATTTACTCGATGATGTACTTTCAGTATTTTCAGTGTACCAATGATATAATTGAGCATTTCAGTCACTTGTGCAGTGTGGGCAGCTTTCATCTTCTGAATAATTGAACTTCTCCACCTGACCTGCTTTCATGTTTTCAGCATTTGTAATCTTTTCGAGGGCTGAGGATGTCAAACACAGTTCAAAATATGATCATATGATCAATGCGAGCAGTTGTAATGCTAGCTATGAGGAGCCACCATGTGGCCTTTTTTTTCTTACTTGCAATGTATGCTTGCATGTCCAGATATCAATGATCGTTGAACCAAGAAAGCCTGATTTGATTTGATTTTTATTTTTCAGCACTATACTAGCACTGTCGCTGCCGCCGCCGCCGCCGGGTTCCTCCTTCACTGAAGTCTCAACCGTCATCTGCCGGTTGATCTGATGCATTTTTGAAAACTTGGTTATGTAATGAACCAAAATATAACATCTCTTTCGGCTGGAGTGAGCATGTACAAAATTTCTGCATGCGGCGTTCTTTATTTCCCGTAGTAATTGGACTGTGAAATTACCAATTTTTCTGCCTGCATGAGTGATGATTTTGTAGCAGTTGAGATGTAGCTTGTAATTGTATTCATGTACAATTAGTATGCATGCAGCAGTTACTTTGCTTCCTGTACAGTTCGTATCAGTGTTCAGTGATGGAAATGAGTAGGCATTCAGCACCAGCTAAACACTGGACACGCATTTGGTTTAAAACTTTGGGTTCCAACTGTATGTTGGGAATGGTCTGGATGGGTTTGGCTTGAAAATACATACAGTTTGGATTGGTTTGAATTGTAGCACTTGCTATTTGGTCTGGTTTGGCTTGGTTGCTGAACTCATACATGTACGGATTGGGCTGGATTTAATTGTATGAAAGAATTCGGTGACTGAGATTTTTTGTACTCCCCAGTAAAGTCTGTACTCTGTAGTACGTTCTTGTAGAACAGAAGATAAGATTTTGTAAATCCAACATCTGCCTGAGTAAATGATCTCCTCTGCTCTGCTCTGCTGCTTACAGAAATATTTAAATCTTTTATATTCATTCATTCCCTGAGATCATCTATCTTGTCTTCGACAGCAACATGAGTGGTGAGGACCATACACGGAGCTGGAAGTAGTGATCAGGGCCTGATGGGAGCAAAACAGGGTCATCTTTGGGTGAAGATGGTGTGATGTGTGTTGTATACATTGCATATCATACACTGAATGTACAACAGCTACAGAATATTTTGTTGTTTCAAAAAGGCGTCACTGTTATTTCAGATGAACTCCTGTCATGTTGCTTATTTTTCAGGCAGAGCTTATTCAGTTATGCGGGTGCTCCTTCTTGTCGTTGCCCTTTGTTAGCTGACAATATTAAGATTGTGGCGTGAAAGAATCACAAGTTCAGAATGCAATGCCTAAGAAAAGATGGTCTTAATGGAATGAACTTCTATCACTGGATATTACCCAGTCTTGAAGCAATCGCTGTTGCTGTCTGAAATACAGTGAGCAAGATTTCCTTGAGTAGAGTTGTTGCTGTATGGATTAACTAGTACATTTTCTTAGCAGATTATGTTCATAGATTTATCAGTATAGACCGAAATCTGTCAATGTACATTGCTGGGTAAAATTTGGTGAACAAATTCAGTACTAAAGGTACACCACACACCTTTATTCTTGAATGCTACACTCTGATTCACACCTTGAAGAGAGTAACCGAGAAATGTGTGGCATGTGCTTGGCAGCCATCGGTTCTTGCAGTGAGTGTGTACCCAAGCAGCTGTTAATAACTGGACATCAAAAGAGAGGAGCTGGCCGGCGTGTGTTGCTGGTTCAGTCTCTCTCTTCTTCTTCTTCTTCTTTTTTTAGAGTGTTTCTGTTTTTATTTTCTTGAGAGGTAGTGAGTACAATTTTTTTTTCGACGAAGGGTGGATTTTATTGACTCAAAATTAAGCGGTAGTGAGTACAACTAAGGGGTACAGTACAGTGGGCTTCCATAATTACTCCTTGGCTGATCTAGTTGTATGCATCTATGCCATAAGTAACCGCAAAGACTCACATTTTTCAGAGGAGAGGAAAATTTAATCAGGCAGATGTATTTACAAAAATCTCATCTTCTGTTTTACGAGAACGTTCAAAAGACTTTACTGGGATTTCTTGAAGACTGGGTAATATACATTGACTCATTGCAGTCCAACATACTCAGTTGTATGGTGAGCCAAAGGAAATCTCAGTCTGGAGGTGAGGTTTCTTTAGATGAAGCAGGGAGACGTGTTGGAGCAGAGACCCAAGGATCTGACCTGTTTGGCTGGCGTGTAAAATTGTTCGTTTCTGACCGCCAGATAAGAACTACCACATGAGCTAGAAAATACCGACAATAAATCATCACATCATTACACAAATCAACGACAGTGAGGACACCTCTTGTGCCTGCATAGCTTTTAATCGTCTCTAAACACTAGTATGTTACACCATGTCAATCCTACAACGGGAGCAAACCACAACACAGCAAATTCTTAGCTATAAACATATTTAATCACTATGCCTTCTTCTATACTAGCTGTCGCGGTATTATCACAACAACTCCTGGTGCCGATTCCACTGAATTAGATGACCAGGGAGCATGGGTAAGTAGACAAACAACTGAACTGACAAGCAGCAAATCCCTTATAAGCTCAGGTTCCATCTGAAACTGGGGAAAGGAGAAGTCAGCTATAGAATATTGCAGATCAATGTAACACAAATCACTGAAGGATTAAGTTTCAACGATAAAAATAGTGTACATACATGAGCTTCTACTCAAGACATGTCAGCACCATGCAGAAGACACCACCAATACTCTACTCTTCCAACCAAGGTAAAGGACTCCGTCTCTCTCCTCAAGCCTGTAGTAGCTGTTGTAGCTATTCAGCAGTATTTTGATGGTGTTGTTCACCACTGAACTCAGCGGGTACGGCCTAAATCTAGCCATTGCAAATCTTGCCTTCCATTTTCCAAACACCTCGTGCCTCTCAACCCTTTCAGCACCCTCACAAGCGATTAAATTAACAATATCCCTTGCAACACAGTGTTGCTCTGTGCTAATCCGTCTCTTGTCATTCCTTGGGAGAGCAACATCTATTGACTCAAACATTGCCGTATAGTAGTCGCGAGTCTCCAAGTATCTTGAGAAGAATGGAGCTGTGTTTGTATTTGACTCCTGCTCAACAAGAGCCACCACCCTAGGGCATAGGCTCTTGATCATTCTTAAAATCCTATCCCGATGATTTTCCACGCTCACGCTTTCATCAGGAGTATGATGCAGCTGATAGGCGAAATTCACTACAATAACCTCCCCAGGTCTTATATCAAGATGCTGAAGATAAACCTCATGGCTAGCAGCATGAACAGCATTGAACTCAAAGGGCAGACCACACGACGCAGAAACATTATGCAATCTTGTCCCAACCACATCCAGTCCACCACCTCGGGCATAAGCAGAATTTGAGTCGTCTATACCAGTGATTCTTAGGCATGGTGGACCCCCGGGCCTCGCTGCAAGAGCCTGAATCATGGTTACCCACTGGCTCCCCTGTGCGATTTGGAAATCAATGATGTGAACAAAGTTCTCGTCTTTAATAGCCTCTGCTATGGCACCATTGGCAGACATGTAACCAAACTTGTAGAATGGGCAGATCTCATAAAGAATATGCATGTAAGACATGAGCTCAGAGCTTGTAGGTTCTTTGCACTTCAAGGATTTATACAGCTTACTTACAGAGGAAGAAAGTCTTGCAATAAGGCCTTCCAACATATATGCTCCTAGGCGTTGCATTGGGTCTCCAGAGACAGACACCAGCTTACCTAGCTCAGATATTAGTAGTTCTGCCGCATATATATCATTCTCTGCAACAGCCTTACCACATGCTATGATCACCTGCTTCAAGTCTCCTGTATTAATTCCAAGAAGCTGTCTCCAGTCATCTTGTTTCGAAGGATTGTTGGCTTGCAATAAGCTCTCGGGGCTGTCAGAGGCTATGTCCAATTCAGGTCCAAGAATTGCAATTTTTAGCTCCTTTAGTTTACTCTGGAGATCTGGTTTCGCAGTAATACATAAAGTAGTTGGGGGTGCATTATATGTGTGGTCTGAGTGGCTATCATGCCGAGACAGGGGGCTCCTACATATAGGGGAGATGCTATGAGAAGATGTGGAGCTCCGTGTAGGATAAACACCATTTGCTGATGATGATTCGAGTGTGTAGTATTGTGCTTCAAATACTTGACGATTGGAACTAATTTTCTGTGACCCATCATCTGAAGATGTGTAGTGAACATCTAGATGATTTTGCATCATATAGAACCGTCCATTTTCCGCTAAAGACACCGAGTTGTTGTAGTACGCCATTTTTTAATCATCTGAGTGTCTATACGTACGGTCTGAAGCCTTAGCTGACGTACTGGTGATTGCAACCTTGTGGAACATGCCCAACATGAAGTTGATCCTGCCATCTTTAAAGTGAAAATATTTAGTATGTTGCTATCATCAACTGAGCATAATCAATATCATAGAAGCCATGTAAGGAAGGAATGCATAAATGCACCCTGAATCAATTTTTAATTTAACACCTGAACTCACATCAATTTTACATGGGCATATGGTTTTGAACTAAATTACATTTCATAAAGTATGGAGCAAATGCAATGATGACCATATGTTCAAGTAGACAAACATCATTTCAACAAACTCATATCAATTTAATTGTTGACCAAACAGTGTCAGGACACATCAATTTGAAGTTCATGTTTCTAATCGTTTCATGGTAAGAACTAAGAAACCAGTTTATCATATGCCTTCTTGCCACTCCTTGTTTATCTACCGATATTTTGATAAAATAATAGCGAATCAAACAGACTTAATGCAGGTTTTGAGATAAAGGAAGCTTTTATTGAGCCTCAGAAAATTACATCAAGATGATACAATTACTAAGATCACTTTCGGCCTCTGCATAAGACTTAACGCAAGTAGATTTAAATAAAATAATCATGAATTTCATTTTAATTTTAAAATAAGAACCCAGTAGTCGCTTATACAATTTTGAAATAACATCAATAATAGCTCACATTTAAAGCCATAATTCCACCATGTATACACCCCGCGCCCCCTACGGCACATGGGTGGCTTGTGCATAAGCTTGCTTCTGGCTGGCTGAGTGGCTGTGCAGAAGCCAAGTAGCAAAATGAATGACCGACACAAATGCATTATTCTCCGGTCAATTTAGGCTCAACTACATTCCCAATTTGCTTTTAGAGTTTTTGTTTTTTTCTTTCTTTCCTTTTAGATTAGGTTTATGCCCCTTGTTGTAATTCGTTTGTTTTTGTATTTGTTTTGTTTGGTCGTTATATCTCTGGTGCCACCTTACGATCTGTTGCAGGCGTGTTCTAAAAAAAACTTCAACCCCAATTTAGTTCTCTTTTCATCTAGACAGCATAGCCAATAGCAACCAGCGGCAATCCAGTCAATAAAAAACTCAACAACTTCGAAGGAAATGCATTTTTTTTAAGAAACTAGGCACACTTTCATTCCCAATTCGTCAAGAACAAGACAATCAAATAGGAAGAAAAGCCGAATTATGAACCTGAGAGTGACCGGGCCATGGGACTTCAAGAAAGCAGATGAGCAGAGAAGTAACCCGATGTCAGCAACACCCACCGTTGCTCGGTCGGTCGCCACCCGGTTATTGGGAGGCAAACACGCTTTATGAGAACAGAGAAGATCTATGTAAAACAGACAGGGACACCAGTACACCAACTACCAGTGGCATACTAGGTAATTTTTGCCCACAACCAAAAGCAACTCTCAGCCGGCTCCAGATGAGAAGCCAGGCCTGTGGGTGGGACTACTTTGTTTGCCTTTTGGGGAAAGTAGAAGATGTGCAAAAGGATAAAAAAAAAAGTTTGACCGGATCATGTAATAAATTTTGTTCTAATGGATCCAAATGTAGAGCATCGATCGTTTAGTAATGGATGGTATATCAAGAATAGAACATAAATCAAATTTTACAGATCTTTGTCTTAAAATAATAAAATACATGAACAGACAAACATATTATTATCACTAGGAATTTAATTTTATTCAACCGCAGAAAAAAAGACTTTTATTCAAAGAAATAATATGAGAACGACTGTGACTAGAGATAACAGAGGCAAACAGCTAACGTAGTTTATTCCTAGCTAGGTCTGGGGATATTTTTTGAGGGGGTCAGGTCAGGTCAGGGGGAAGGTATAGAGCCATGAAGCAAGAACTAACTAAAATCAAGACCAACCAGCAACTACCAGGGCCGAGCAATATGAATCACATGACAAGCAAAACAAGAAGAAGTGCAAGAAAAACACAGGGCAGGGCCATACCTATACGGCCATCAAGAAACAAGCGGCCCCGGCCGGAGATTCTTGACCCGGACAGCGACAGCGCAAGAAACAACAAGTGGATGGATGTATGGTCAGGGCTCCAAGTACAAGAGCTGGAAGGAGGCAGGAAAGAGCTCGGGAGGAGAGACCAGGCAGGGAGAGAAGGGGGAGTGGAGGAAAGCGAAGACGACTGCTCGGTGACGGAGACAGATAGATGGATGAATTGGTGTGGTGTGGAAGAAAATAATACTAAGCCTTTGGTTGATTAAAAAAATGGGAAGCCGGAGAGAGAGAGACCGAGAAGAGACACGGCGCAGTCGCACTACCGGACCACAACGGCTTCGCTGCTCGCTCGCTGAGAATGCTCGCTGCTAGCCACCGGTCGACCGATCCGAGAGCTGGATCGGTCCACTTCCGCGCCATACGATTAGACAGACATCGGTCGTTGGATCTCGCTACTCAATCCCCACACAACAAATCTTGCTTCAAAAAACGAAGCAGTGCAGCTCCTCCCATCACCCGCAGCGCGCGTGCTTGCCGCCCGGAAAAAAACAGCCCCTCCCTCGTGCCCCTTGCACGTCTACGCTGGAAAATACTGGGGCCACCGGCCGGCGCCGCTCGGCAGCAGTGCCGCCCTCGGCTCGTCACAACGGCTGGCGTCGCTCGTAGTAGTCCTCGTCGCCGGTCGCACCGCCGCTCGCATCGCAGCACCGTGCTTGTACCGTCGCAACACCGGGGAACATCGCCCCTCGCCTCGCGCAACATGCCGCCTCGCCGGTTGCAGCTCACCGCATCGCCCATCGTAACATGCCGCCTAGCCAGTCACAATACGCCGCGTCACCGGTTGTAGCACGACGTGCCGCCGGACACAACATGCCGCTTCGTCGGTTGTAGCATGCCATATCGCCGGTTGTAGCCACTGAAAAAAATAGCGCGCTAGAGAATTGTCTCACTAAATAAATCAATGTATAATGTCTCGCTAATAGGACACAATAGCGCGCTATAGCACGCTAATAGCATATTTTAAGGGGCGACGCTATTTTCTGCGGCGCGCTATTTTTTTCCTTGGTTGTAGCACGCCGTCCCGCCGGTCACAACATGCTGCCTCGCCGTGTCTCTGGTCGTCGGGCCGCCGTGTCGCCCGTCGTAGCATGGCGCCTGGCCGGGTCGCTGATCGTAGCACGCCGCCTTGCCGTGTCGCTAATCGCCGGGCCGCCGCGCACCAGCACGGCTCACGACCTGTCCGCAAGCCATTGATCGATCAAGAGAAGATATGGACAAGGCAAGGGCGGGAAGTGTGGTGCTCCCGATCATAATCATGCACTAATCATACACGCATCATGCATGATCCACGGACGGAGACCCACGTTAATATCACAACACAACTCTACGACACAAATTTAAACTTAAATCTTTATATTACAAGCCAGGAGTCACGAGGACCCATAATACATTAGTCATGAAAGCAAATATTATCTGAGTACAGACATAGTTAGACAAGTTTTGACTTAAGAAGGCTGAGCAAAACAACAACACTAGATCGAAAGGCAAGGCCTCTTGCCTGGGATCTCCGGACTACTCCTGGTCGTCGGTCTCCATGTAGTAAGCACCGCCGGGGTAACCTGCATCCGCGGTGCTACCAGCTGTCGCAGTAACCGGCTCGAATGAAAAGAGTAGCAAAGCAACGGTGAGTATTCATCCAAAGTACTCGCAAGACTTACATCAGAACTATGCTAGATATGCATCGGTATCAAAGGAATGGGGTAATATCTGTGGACTAAACTGCAGAAATGCCAGAATAAGGGGGAGAAGCCCAACTTAACGAAGTCTACCCGCTCTTGCTGCATCAAAAGAGAGGAGCGAATATAATAACAACATATAAGTATGTATATATATAGTAGCATCTCACTCAGGGATCCTCTCTCGACTCCCTGAGAGAAAGCGATCACCGAGCTATCACAATCTTTATCTGGATGTCTTTTATTAAGTATCCGGTTTAAGTTAGTATAAGATCGGGATACATCTCCAAGCCGTCCGTTACCGTGGACGCGGCTACTCGAATAGTTTTATCTTCCCTGCAAGGGTGCACCACATAGCCTGATACGCTCGATTACCTCTGGCCGGACACACTTTTCTGGGTAATGGCCGGCCTCGGATGATCGACACGCCGAAGTTCTACCTAGGCTCTCCAGAGAGGTCAACACGTCGGTGTACATCCTAAGCGCGAAGGGGTATTGGGCCAATCGCCCTAAGCACTCTTGCACGTTGCGAGGACGGCCGGGACCAAGCCCTCCTCGGTATACACCGCAGGCAGTACTACGCTCACCCAGGCGCATGCCACTCAACTGTGACGTCTGACAGAGCTTTCGGGAGGAACTGACGACGCCGAGGGCCCCACAACCATTATCTCGCTCGGCGGTTAGTGCATATATGCCAGTGCCGGTCTCAGATCGAATACCCAAATCTCATTAAGCGTGTTATTATGAAGTAGCCGCGGACACCGACCAGGGCTCAGGCTCACCTCTCTCCTAGGTGGTCTCCGCCTGCCTTGTCATTCCACCATAAAGAAACACTCGGGGGCCGTCGGGAACCCAGGCCCACCACTACCTGGATGGAACCACCTGTCCTTTTAGCCCCCAATCCGAACAGTATCATAAGCATTGTAGTAATATTTAGCATATTCGTGATCATCGCCCGAGGGGATCATGCCCCGATAATATAGCTTGGCAAACGTACAAGGTGTAGGGCCACTGATGAGACTCTAGCATATCTATACTAAGCATAGTAGGATTGCAGATAAAGTATCAACAACAGTTTAACAAAAACAGGCTATGCAACAGAATATGATCTACCGATAAAGCATCAACTGAATCGACTCTCTAATGCAAGAAGTAGAGAGAAAGAATAGGCGATATCAGAATGATCAAGGGGGCTTGCTTGCCTGGAAGCTCTGCTGAGAAGGACGGGTCGTCGGCGACGTAGTCGTACTCGGGGTCAGTAGCAGTCTCGGAGTCTACCGATAGAATAGAGGATAGGGGGAAAACAGATAAATAATGGGCATACATATGCAACACAGATGCATGCCATGGCATTGTGTGCTGATGATATGCTCTAATGCATCACTAAACAATTTAAAAGAAGAGGGAAAATATCTGGTAATATTTTCCCAGCTCCAGGTATTATTCGGTCAGATGATCCTGATGCAAAATGTATAGGTTCATTATGTTAGAGGGGTTTGTCAGGTATGTGGGTGACATATTCAGATTCGTTATATTTTTGTGATCAACTTTCATATATAAATTATTTTAATCCAAATTACGGTTTATTTCATATGATTTTTCAAAGTTTAAGTAATTTTCTGGATTTTTGAAATTATTATTAATTCGAAAATATATTAAATAGTAATTGCTATGGGTACACAGAAGTGTACCCAGAAGTGTGCATATAAGGCTGACAGGTGGGGCCAGTCAACTGCCCACTCAGCAGTTGACTGGTCAACTGGGCCCGGTGGAGCCACTTGTCAGTGACTGTTAGAGTTAACAGTGGGTTAACTAAATTAATTAAGTTAATTAGCCGGTGGGGCCTACACGTCAGTGTCAGGTGTTTATTTAAGCGCTTCAGTAATTGGGCCCACACGTCAGTGACTGTTAGCGCGGGGATTAGCCGCTAATGACCTGACGAGTGGGTCCCGCCAGCGTTTAAACACCAGTGTGTGCGCCGGTGAGCAAAACAGCGGCGGCGCTCGCGGGACCTCGTCGGAAACGCAGCTTCGGCGAGTATTTGGCGCGCGGAGGGTCGCGTTCGAACGCGGGCACGATGCCGCGTCCATCTGTGGCACGGGTTCAATCGGAAGTGGACTATATCGATGGCGGCATCGACTTGAGCGGTCACCGGAGTTCGGACGCGGCCGGACCCGAGGCTACGGTGCATGGTAAGACCAGCGGGCGGGTGCTACGCGCTCCTACGGAGACGCCGAGCACAGCGGCATGCTCGGACGCGAGCTGCATGTGCGGTGGCCATGGCGACGCTGCAAACGGCGGCGGCGAGGTTCGGGTGCGACGACAGCGATGGCTACAGCAAGCGCGCGAGGCCAATGAGAGAGGGGAAATTTGGTGGAGCTCACGGTCAGCCTGTAGAGGTGCAAAGCGGCTCGGGGATGGCTCGGAGGCGGCGAATCGATGGCGAAGACGACGGTTCCTGAGGAGGAAGACAGCGGTGGGGAGCTCGATGCAGTGGCTCCGGGCTTGAGCTTGTGGGCGAGGAAGACGAAGCTGACAACGGCGGGGCTCCTGGACATGTCGGCGAGACGAGGGGGCTCGGTGGCTACGCAGGCGGCGGAGCCATGGCGACGGACTCGTTCGGCTTGTGGTGAGAGGAAGAGAGCGGCGCGAGGTAGGGGGGAATGGTGCTAGTGTTTGTCAGGGGGGGTCCGTGGGGATGCTCTTATCCGATCTAGGGCTACAACGGCGTCGTGGTGGCAAGCTTCGTGCGATGCGCGCGTGTGGACGGCGATGGTGAGCTTGGTTTCGAGCAGCGGAGAGAGGAGGACAAAAGGCCTCGCGGACTGGGCTGGGCCACACTATGCCCACTCGAAGCCCAGTCCAGCAGTAGGATTTAGTATTTTCTCTTTTTTCCTTTTCTGTTTTCTATTTTCTTTACTGTTTTGTATTTCTTTTCTATATTAAATGAATTTAGTTGAACTTGATAGTTATCACATAAATACTAGGCAATGTTTTGAGCTAGCACAGCAAGTTTCAATTTATTTTGCATAGTTTAAATATTTGTTTAATTTGAAATGGTTAATTTATTTGCTGCTGGCTTTGTTTTATTTGGTTTAAGGGCATTTAAACATTTCAAATGATGTTGGTTCCTGCATGACAATTACATAGTGATTATTTGCAACCCAACCAATACTGTTGTTTTACTGTTTGAAGAATAATAATTTGACTTACAATTTGAATTTGACTTTGGTTTTTTTTATCAAGGGCCAGTTTAGCTTAGCAAAATAAGATGACATGGCATCATTAGATTGAGATCACTATAGCTTAATTAGAGGGGTGTTACAAATCTCCTCCTCTAAAAGAAATCTCGTCCCGAGATTTAAGAGGTCGAGTAAGGGGGAAAAGGTCTGGTTATGAATCTAACAAATCTTCTCGGTCGTGGTTGCTCTTCCCGAAGAGGTAAATCCATTACGTTGATGTCTTCATGTCTCTGCATCAATGCATCATGACGGAGTTGTCATTCTTCCTTCAGCACCTTCATCGTACTTACGAAAAGATAAGGGGTAACTCGGCAACGATGGAATTCTGCAAGGGGTAATCATCTGGGGTTATCTCATGAAAGAAATTCATAAGTATCTCTCAAGTTTTTGGAACACATGAATCATATCGAGAGTGACTTAAGAAGATATGAATAGTTTCTTCTGAGTAGGCGAATATTTAATGCCTAAGCAGGATGGAAGAAAAGGTCCAGAGTGTCGAGGGATGAATCTTGCGTCTTATACCGGAATGGATCATCTCAAGGAAGCTGGCTCGCGGAAACGCATACGAAGCCAAGTGCAAGGAAAATTCGGATTCAAGGATCACATAGTCATTTACATGAAACTTTATAATTAATGAGAGAGTTTCCGTAAGGAATTCTAAGGAATGGTGGGCACAAGGTAGAATGATAATCGGTTACATGGTTAGCATGGGAGATTCAGTCGCAAGTGATACAGAAAGGCAAAGCATACTGCACCAGTATGAACTTGAGGACTCGAGCATTTCTGAATCATTAGGATGATCAAAATTGAAGTGATCAATATACATACTATAGGAGATATGCCCTAGAGGCAATAATAAATGTTATTATTTATCACCATGTTTGTAATTATGTTTACATTCCGTGCTATAACTGCTATGGTTCTCGAGTCTGCAATAACCACGAGGCTCGGAGGAAAACTCATATGCACGTGTGGAATAATAAATGGTAAAAAGTATTCCTATTCAAGCCTCTAAGACTGGCTCAAGTGTTGCATGATGATCACGTTTTTCTGATCTTGGGCATGTCTATGCCGGTAACTTTGAGGGCACAATGTTAGAAGAACATTTGTGTTGAATCGACCCAAATTGATGTTATGCTATGAGATACATTCGTCACAAGTTAATGGTTAATAACACAGAGAAAGTTAATGTTTGCATAATTCCTTAGACCATGAGAGTATCGGATTTCTTTATGCTTGCTTCATGAACTTTGGGGTTTGTTAAACGTCATCCATAAATGGGTGGCTATTACGGCGGCTTACGGGTTCATGGAAAAGTATGACAAGGGACTTGATAGCTCAAGATTGGGATTTGCTCCTCCGACGATGGAGAGATATTCTTTGGGCCCTCTCGGTGTTACGGTATCCATCATCGTCTGGCCAGACACATCGTGATTTGATCACAAGGATACTGGAACGCGGGAACGAGAAAAGAGAACAAAAGGGGTAACGAGGTAACTGGCATAGTGGACAAGTGTTGATCTACGGGGATGCCGATAAGTCTCACCTCAGGTGTTTGTAACATATCGCGAAGTAAAAGGAATAGCACACGGCAACTGGAAGTTCACTCGAATATTTATTCGTGTGGGTATAGGAGTCAATATGGGTGTCTACGGCTCCGATGTTGATCATGGATCGAAAAGTGTTCCGGGTCATGTCTATACTTCACCGAACCTATAGGGTCATACGCTTAAGAGTCATCTATCTGCTGAATAGTAGACAGTGAGTCTGAGAGAAAGTCACCGGAAAAGTTTCGGAGACAACGGAAGAGTTCCGGAGAGAGAACACCGGAATAGTTGCGGTAAAACCGAAAAGTTATTTCGAACTATACCATTATGTCAAAATGGTTTCGGCACACGCCTGAAAATTCTTGGAGGGTACCAGAATTGTTCTGGGAACTTCTGAAATTTTTCCGGAGAAAAAAACCGGAAATGTTCTGGAGCTGCCGGAACCACTTTGTTTGCTTTTCGATGATGAAAATCACTGATCCGGAATTGTTTCAAAACGCGTGCAAAATTATTTTAGGGGGTACTGGAAATATTCTAGGCCCACATAAATATTTTCGGATTTAACGGTAGCGAAAAAATATTTTCATGAATAGTGAAAAACACTTTTTGGTTACTTTTTGGAAAGCAACCTTTTTGGGCTTTCCCTAAAAGATCTAGGGATGACATGGAAGGGTGGGAACCGCTTTTTCGGGGGGCCCATAGGGTGATGGACAGCCATGGGGTGCTCATCCATGGTGCTCCACTTGCCTCCCCATTTTGCCCTTTATGTGTGACATAAAGCATGGGCATTTTGGGTTTTTTCATGTGCCATCCTACCCCTTGGGTTTTCCTATATATACAGGTGGAGAGGCACTCTCCACACTCACTCTTTCTCACATACACTTGCCATCTATGATCTGGCTTTCTCTCCCTCCCAGCGAAATAGTTTCGTAGAGCCGAAAGACTGTCTGGGTTCCGGTGGGAACTAGTTCTGGACGGCGAAGCCCTGCCGGATAGATGACATCGTATGTGTGCAACCCCGTAGAGGTCGTAGGTTCGATTTTTTTGCCCAAGGGGCTGTTCGAGGGTTCTCCCGAAGGGCTGTCCGAGTTACCGTCCATGTTTTCGAGGGTCCTCCCGGAGGGCTGTCTGTGACGTCGTCCGGGGGACTGTCCGATCCTCTCCCGGAGGGCTGTCCGAGGGGCAGACGAGTGAGTACTTCCTCACGGTTGGGAGGTTGTAAATACTAGCTGCGGGGCTGTGTGCATTCTACCCATGTAGATCCCGGGTGTAAACTCGTTATGCTTGTTTCTCCATGCTGTGACGTTATCAGTCAATAAAAGCGCCCTATTCCCTAGCTACAGTTTAAAGGTAGTACATAACTAACTCATCTCTAGAAGCCATCAAATTTTTCTTAGGCTGCGTTTGGTTCATAGGTTTTTTGCAGGATTTTCACTGGAACACCGTTCCTCCGGAAAATGTTCCTTTGCTCCCATTCGGAACACAGGAAATGTGAACAGTACTTCGAAGGAAAACAAGTCTCGCGGTATTGATTCCATAGGATTAAAAAAAAAATCCACCTGATGCTCTTTTTTATTTTTTGGGCGGAAGCCCGAGGTGCCATACGTGGAAAGGGCTAATGCTGTGTTGATCGGAATACGAAAATCGATCCATGGTGTTCTTGAAAAAGGGAAATCGATCCATGTGTGATTCGTGAGCGAGGAACAAGAGCTGACAGTGTACAGCCTAATAAAGAAATAGCATCTCCTCCTGCCAAAGCATACTACTCGGTTTCTGTACATTTTCGGTCCGTCCATCTGACACCTTCTGCAATTTTCCTACGGGTTTCTGTTCCCTAGTTTTACACCTCCGTTCCTTTTCCCTTCCTCTGTTTTTATCCATTCCCATGTTTTCTACTCCTTCAATCCAAACGGGGCCTTAAGACGTGAGATGATGCCGCGCGGGAACAGGAGAGCAACGTATGTGGCGAACGCAGTGCCAATCTGCATAGCTTTTTCTTTTTCATACGATACCCCAAAGGATCGGGTTCCACTATCAACGATAACGGAACAAAACATTGAAACTTCGTGCAAACATTCTAGGGTGTGCACGCACAGCTATACGTGGCAAACACAGTCTCTCTCACTGGCGCTGGCGGAACAATTGATTGATTGAAGGAGCATCTATTCTACTCTACTAGGAGTATCTATCTATCTAGCTGCTTCTGGTGGAGCGGCGTCACCTTCAATCCCATCCGCATCCGTTTCTGAGGGGATTCTTCTCCACTCACTTGATTCGCCGGTGCCACCACCACCATGAGGGTAGGCTCTGCTGATCGAGAGGCGCCACCTGCAAACACTAACATGATTCCTTCCCCGTCTGATTCCCTTCTCCCTGAGCTAAGCTGCGCTGAGCTGAATTCCAATGATGGGCTTTCTCAAATGACCGAGATTTTTATGAGCAAGCAAGTTGGATGCACACCCACTTAGTTTCATTCGAGCTTTCATACACTTATAGCTCTAGTGTATCCGTTGCATGGCAATCCCTAATCCTCGCATTGATATTGATTGATGGACCTCTCCATTGCCTATTGATCTGCCGAGTTGATGCGAGCCTTTCTTCCTTTTTGACTTCTCCTATATATATCTACCACCGCATTCTATTCCACCTATAGTGCTAATGTCCATGCCTCACGCTCATGTATTGAGTGGAGTTGAAAATGCTGAAGCACGTTAAAAAGTATGATCCATTGCCTGCTTTGACACCATGGTGCTCATGATTTATATTTATGCGGTGAGGGCGGAGTCATGCCATGTTTACATGATTAATGAGTAGGGATAACATTCGTTGAGCATCGTATATATTGAAAAAGTAATGATTATGTTCTTGAATTCATGGATATTATTATGTTGTTATCAATTACTTAATCGTTTCTCAATATTTATACCGTAAAAGAGATTACATGACAAACATGCTAGGTAGCATTCGACATCAAAAATTCTGTTTTTATCATTTATCTACTCGAGGACGAGTAGGAATTAAGCTTGGGGATACTAATACGTCTTCGACGTATCTATAATTTTTGATTGTTTCATGCTATTATATTATCAATCTTGGATACTTTTTATGCAATTTTGTATCATTTTTGGGGACTAACCTATTAAATCAGTGCCAAGTGCCAGTTCCTGTTTTTTTTGCTTGTTTTTGGCTTTTTAGAAAATCAGTACCAAACGAAGTCCGAACATGATGAAACTTTACGGGGATTATTTTTGGACCAGAAGAGACCCTAGAAGGTTTGGGAGGTGGCCAAAAGCCTTACGGGAGAGCCACGAGCTCACAGGGTGCACCCAGGGTGGTAGGCGCGCCCCCTGAGCTCGTGACTCCCACGCAACTCCGTCTGACCTAATTCTACTTCTATATATTCTCAAATATCCCCAAACCAACAGAGAGCCACCCGAAAAAACTTTTCCACCGCCGCAAGCTTCTTTTCTTCTGTGATCCCATCTGGAGGCCTTCTCCGGTAATCTGCCGGAGGGGGAATCAATCGCAGAGGGCCTCTACATCAACCTTGCTACCCTTCCGATGATGTGTGATTAGTCTACCATAGACCTACGGGTCCATAGTTATTAGCTAGATGGCTTCTTGTTTCTCTCCGAGCTTCAATACAATGTTCTCCTTGATCCTCTCGGAGTTCTATCCGATGTAATCTTTCTTTGTGGTGTTTTTGTAGGGATCCGATGAATTGTGGGTTTATGATAAGATTATTCATTGAAAGTAATTGAGTCTTTTCTAAACTTTATTATGCATGACTGTTATAGCTTTGTATTTCTCTCCGATCTATCCGTTTGGTTTGGCCAACTAGATTGATTTACCTTCAGCGGGAGAGGTGCTTTGTAGTGGGTTCAATCTTGTTGTGTCCTCACCTCATGACAGAAGGGGTAGCGAGGCACGTATTTGTATTGATGCCACTATGGGTAAAACGACAGCGTTCAATCATATTGCTTGATTTTATTCTGTCTACATTATGTCATCATACCTCATGCATTACTCTATTTGTCATGAACTTAATACGTAGAGAGGCAAGCATTGAAGCGCTCTCGAAGTGGAGTAATAGTAGTAGATGTAGAATCATTTCGGTCTACTTGTCACGGACGTAATGCCTATATACATGATCATTGCCATGAATAACGTCATAACTATGCGCTTTTCTATCAATTGCCCAATAGTAATTCGTCTACCCACCGTATGCTATCTTAATGAGAGAGAAGCCTCTAGTGAAAACTATGGCCCCCGGGTCTACATTTATCATATTACTAAAACCTCATTTACCTTGCTGCAATTTTACTTATTTTATTTTACTTTGCAATTTAACTATCTATCATTATCAGATTTAATCCTTGCAAGTAACGAGTTCAAGGGGATTGACAACCCTCTTGCCTGCGTTGGGTGCAAGTATTTGCTCTTGTGTATGTAGGTGCTGTTGACGGGTGTTTGTGTGATTCTCCTACTGGTTCGACAACCTTGGTTCTGACTGAGGGAAATACTTATCGCTACTATATTGCTTCACCCTTCCTCTTCGGGGAAAATCTCAACGCAGCTCACAAGTAGCAGAAAGAATTTCTGGTGCCGTTGCCGGGGAGACATCATCAAATATCTACAAGGTTCCTTCACACAAATTATCATTTACTTGCTCTACTTTTTATTTGCCTTTATTTACTTTTATTAGTCTCATTATAAAAAAATCGAAAAACTCAAAAAAAATAATATTTTGCTTGTTTGCTTGAAGTTGCTATCATGTCTGAATTTGAGAAAGTTGTTGTTGAAAGCGCTAGCGAGGATAATGTTAGTGAGTCTCACGAGGAGAAGCCTAAGCTATTTGATCTTAATAATGATCCTACTGGGAATGAAGTTAATTATAATAAAGCCCCCACAATCTTAAAAACTAAAACCTATCATGTGGGTAGCGGGAATATTATTGGGAAGCACATCATCCAAGAATTCTTTAATTGTTTGGGAGTCATACCGTTAGTTAAGGGATCTATTCTTGATAAAACCAATTGCTATGTCAATGTTATTGCTATGCTTTTTTTCAAACTAGAATTTTTTTTTTGCATATTCACCCCGTCTTACAAAAGATGTTCCTCGAACTTCCCAATATTCATGATCCAAAAGTTAAAAAGATTGCCGTTATTATCCTTATGCATGAATTTGATTTCATAATCAGAGAGGCTAGGGACATATTTTCCTTCTATAAAATAGATTTAGATCATCCTCCCATAGAAGAAAACCTTCACAACAAATACACTATGCGTAGGTTGGAATCTAATGATTATCATGCTTATGGTGAGAACATTAGGAGGAGAGTTCCTCAAGCGGAATTAATTAAAGCCTTGTACCACAACACTTGTGATAAATTTGAATGGATCACTAAAGGAATTGATGAGGGATTTAGGGAAGAATGGTTTGGAAACACCGCTAGAGATCCTATTGATGATGCAATCCATCTTCTATATGAGGATCTTTATGGTGATGATTCGGAGTTTGAGATTATGAACGTTAAAATTACCAAACAAAGTCCCTTCAACTATTTAAGCTCCCCAACCAGAAAAGTAGAACACGAGAGTTGAGAACTAATGAGGAAAGTTTTTGAGGACTTGATCAAAAAGGATTTGAAGGATGACAATACTTGAAACAATGCGTTATGCCTAGTTAGGGGCATAAAACAATAGCGCTTGTTGGGAGGCAACCCAATAGTTATTTTAATTTTTTTGCTTTTACCTTCTGTTTTCTGTGATGACATAATTATTGCTACTGTAATGATTGTGTTTTTTAGTTTTAATTAGTGTTTGTGCCAAGTAAATCCTTTGGGATGATTTGGAAGATAGTTGATTTGATTCTGTGCAGAAACAGAAACTTTTGCACCCAGTACAGAAAATGCTATAATTTACTGGAACATGCTTTTGATCTGAAATTTTTACACATAATTGATATACAAAAATTCCACGTTTTCATAATTTTTGAGAATTTTTGGAGTTACATAAGTATGATTCTTATTCAGATCATTACAGACTGTTCTGTTTTAGACAGATTCTATTTTATATTGCATAGTGTGCATATTTTAATGATACTATGGATTATATCGGGGGGTATAAGTCATGGAAGAGTTAGAATACCATAGGTATTATGCAAGAATAATTATGAATGAGTTTGCAACAGTACCTAAAGTTTATGATTTGTCTATTATACTAACGGATCTCATGAGGTTTCTGCTGAATTTTGTGTGCTGAAGTTTTCAAGTTTTGGGTGAGATCACGATGGATAAAGGAATAAGGAGCGGCAGGAACCTAAGCTTGGAGATGCCCAAGGCACCCCAAGGTAATATTCAAGGAAAACCCAAGCGTCTAAGCTTGGGGATGCCCCGGATGTCATCCCCTCTTTTGACCACAATTCATCGGTATGTTACTTGGAGCTATATTTTTATTCATCACATGATATGAGTTTTACTTGGAGCGTCTTGTGCCATAGTTTTATTTTGTTTGCTTGTTAGTTTACCACAATCATTGTTTTCTGGACACACCTTTTTGAGAGAGACACACATCCACCATAATTTGTTAGAATACTCTATGTGCTTCACTTATATCTTTTGAGCTAGGCAGTTGCTCTTGTGCTTCACTTATATTTGTTAGAGCACGGTGGTGGTTATATTTTATAGAAATGATTTCACTCTCAAGCTTCACTTAAATCTTTTTGGGAGTCTGAAATAGGAAGTGGTAATGAGCACGGGTTATAAGACTAGTCGGAAAAGGATAGGTATTTAAGAATGATATAATAAAAACTTTCATGTAGATCACTAAATATGAAACATGTGATTTAATTATATTGGTGTAATAATATGAAAGGGTATTGGTCCATGATCATTGGTTAGTAGAAATATCGATATTTAAAGCTTGTTATTAACTACTCCTTTAAGTGTCCAACATGGCCTGACGGGGATGAGTGAGCATTTTTATGTCTGATTGAAAATCCGTTGTGCTGTTTGAATCGGGGGCACGCGATGGTTAACTCCTACCAATCTCCTCCATAGGGGCATGTGAGTAGTACTTTGCTTTGAAGGCTAATAAAACTTTCACAATAAGTATATGTGTTCTTTATGACTAATGTGAGTTCATGGACAATTACACACTCCCACCTTTCCGCATATTGCTAGCCTCTTCGGTACCGTGCATTACCCTTTCTCACCTCGAGAGTCGGTGCAACCTTCGCCGGTGCATCCAAACCCCGTGATATGATACGCTTTATCACACATAAGCCTTCTTATATCTTCCTCAAAACAGCCACCATACCTACCTATCATGGCATTTCCATAGCCATTCCGAGATATATTGCCATGCAACTTCCACCATTCCGTCTTATGACATGTGTGTTTATCATCATTTTGCTTTGCGCGATCATATAGAACTGACATGATATTTGTGGCAAAGCCACCATTCATCATTGTAATACATGTTACACTAGATCATTGCACATCCTGGTACACTGCCAGAGGCATTCATATAGAGTCATATTGTTCCAGTTATCGAGTTGTAATATCGAGTTGTAAGTAAATAAAAGTGTGATGATCATCATTATTAGAGCATTGTCCCAGTGAGGAAAAGAATGACGGAGACTAATGAGTCCTTGGAAAAGCAGGGATGAGGTTCATGATATTGTTCTAAAAAAATTAAAAAAAAAGAAAAGAAAAAAGAGAGAAAAGAAAAAAGAAAAAAAGAAAAAAGAAAAATGAGAGAAAAAGAGAGAAGGGGCAATGCTACTATCCTTTTACCACACTTGTGTTTCAAAGTAGCACCATGTTCTTCATATAGAGAGTCTCCTGAGGTATCACTTTCATATACTAGTGAGAATTTTTCATTATAGAACTTGGCTTGTATATTCCAATGATGGGCTTCCTCAAATGCCCGAGGTCTTCATGAGCAAGCAAGTTGGATGCACACCCACTTAGTTTCATTCGAGCTTTCATACACTTATAGCTCTAGAGCATCCGTTGAATGGCAATCCATACTCCTTGCATTGATATTGATTGATGGGCCTCTCCATTGCCTATTGATCCGCCAAGTTGATGCGAGCCTTTCTTACTTTTTGACTTCTCCTATATATCACTACCACCGCATTCTATTCCACCTGTAGTGCTAATGTCCATGCCTCATGCTCATGTATTGAGTGGAGTTGAAAATGCTGAAGTGCGTTAAAAAGTATGATCCATTACCTGGTTTGACACCATGGTGCTCATGATTTATATTTATGCGGTGAGGGCGGAGTCATGCCATGTTTACATGATTAATGAGTAGGGATAACATTCCTTGAGCCTCATATATTTTGAAAAAGTAATGATTATGTTCTTGTATTTTACTTCATCGTTTCTCAATATTTATACCGTAAAAGAGATTACATGATAAACATGTTAGGTAGCATTCAACATCAAAAATTCTGTTTTTATCATTTACCTACTCAAGAACGAGCAGGAATTAAGCTTGGGGATGCTGATACGTCTCTCACGTAGCTATACTTTTTGATTGTTTCATGCTATTATATTATCAATCTTAGATACTTTTTATGCAATTTTATATTATTTTTGGGGACTAACCTATTAACTCAGTGCCAAGTGCCAGTTTCTGTTTTTTTGCTTGTTTTTTGGCTTTTTAGAAAATCAGTACCAAACGAAGTCCAAACACGATGAAACTTTATGGCGATTATTTTTGTACCAGAAGAGACCCTAGAAGGTTCGGCAGTTGGCCAGAAGCCTTACGGGAGAGCCACGAGCTCACAGGGTGCGCCCCAGGGTGGCAGGCGCCCCCCCTGAGCTCGTGACTCCCACGCAACTCCATCTGACCTAATTCCATTTCTATATATTCTCAAATATCCACAAACCAACAGAAAGCCACCCGAAAAAACTTTTCCGTTGCTGCAAGCTTCTGTTCTTCTATGATCCCATCTGGAGGCCTTCTCTAGTAATCTGTCGGAGGGGGAATCAATCACGGAGGGCCTCTACATCAACCTTGATACCCTTCTGATGGTGTGTGATTAGTCTACCATAGACCTATGGGTCCATAGTTATTAGCTAGATGGCTTCTTCTTTCTCTCCGAGCTTCAATACAATGTTCTCCTTGATCCTCTCGAAGTTCTATCCGATGTAATCTTCTTTTGCGGTGTGTTTGTTGGGATCCGATGAATTGAGGGTTTATGATCAAATTATTCATTGAAAGTAATTGAGTCTTTTCTGAACTTTATTATGCATGACTGTTATAGCTTTGTATTTCTCTCCGATCTATCCGTTTGGTTTGGCCAACTAGATTGATTTATCTTCAGCAGGAGAGGTGCTTTGTAGTGGGTTCAATCTTGTGGTGTCCTCACCTCGTGATAGAAGGGGTAGTGAGGCACGTATTTGTATTGCTGCTACTATGGGTAAAACGATGGGGTTCAATCATATTGCTTGGTTTCATTCTGTCTACATTCTGTCATCATACCTCCTGCATTACGCTGTTTGTCATGAACTTAATATGTAGAGAGGCAGGCATAGAAGCACTCTCGAAGTGGAGTAATAGTAGTAGATGCAGAATCGTTTCGGTCTACTTGTCATGGACGCAATGCCTATATACATGATCATTGCCATGAATAACATCATAACTATGTGCTTTTCTATCAATTGCCCAACAGTAATTCATCTACCCACCGTATGCTATCTTAATGAGAGAGAAGCCTCTAGTGAAAACTATGGCCCCCGGGTCTACTTTTATCATATGACTAAAACCTTATTTACCTTGCTGCAATTTTACTTATTTTATTTTACTTTGCAATTTAACTATCTATCACTATCAGATTTAATCCTTCCAAGTAACGAGTTCAAGGGGATTGACAACCCTCTTGCCCGCGTTGGGTGCAAGTATTTGCTCTTTTGTGTGTAGGTGCTATTGATGAGTGTTTGTGTGATTCTCCTCCTAGTTCGATAACCTTGGTTCTCACTGAGGGAAATAATTATCGCTACTATATTTCTTCACCCTTCCTCTTCGGGGAAAATCCCAACGCAGCTCACAAGTAGCACCGGATCTTGGTCATCCTGCCGATCGCAAGCTTCTCGATCCCTGGAAGGGCTCCCTCCAAGAACTCAACACCACCGTGCGCTGGCCCCATGCTGGGCGCCAACTATCGTAGTTTTGTCACGGCAGGTGTCCTCATAGGAGAACTAAGATGTGAGTCCATCGCTGCTAGGTGAAGGCTTGAACGGGGTTGATTGGAATCGAGAGACACGGGTTTACCCAGGTTCAGCCCCTTGTGATAGAGGTAATAGCCTACTCCTGCTTGATTGCTATTGATGATGATGATCTTGATTACAAGGGTGCCATTTCGCTATCAATGGCTCGAGAGATTCTCACCTTGTCCCCTTGGACGATCTAGGAACCCCCTTTATATAACTGTCCGGGTCCCCAGTTTACAATAGGTTTCTGGGTTATTCCCGTAAGTGGAGTCCTACTCTATGCTTGTAAGCCTTCCGTGTCTTCCAAGTAGGAGGAACTCCGTCCAAAGTCGGGACTCGCATAAGCCGGCAGTACCTCTCCCGGGCTGGGTCTTCCTCCGGCCCATCAAAGGCCGGCTTTGGGGAGTCTTGATGATCACCCAACCATTTTTCTCCTGGGCCTGGCGGATTTTCAGTCCTGGGCCCAAATGCTGGGTCTCCACCATGGGTAATATCCCCAACACTAAATGCATCCCAGTTCCTAACCAGTGTGGGGTTCTGCCATGGATATTCGGCTCACTCCAGAATTCCATTCATTTTCAAATGTAACTCGATTGACTCAATTCACAAATGGCAAGGAAATCAAAAGTGACGCTTACAGGTCATACGACAATTGCTTCTCTTCCGGGACTACATACATATTTTCTTTAAAAACTACCATACAAGCTATTTGCTTAATACATGCTAGTGTCTATACTGAATCTGCTTTGATATCTCTTTCTTCCTTCCCTTCAGTAAACCAAGCAGTGGCTAGCCTCTGGCATGGACTTTCCAAAGCACCAATTGACTTTCTTTCAGAACAACCCTGATCAATTATACCTGAAATATCACCCATACGTAGTACGCCATTCCCAGGTAAATTAAAAAATAACACTGTCGTGGCAGCGTTTTGCTGCCACGGTAGCATTGACTAACACAATGCATTGATACCGATATAAGAAATTGCAATAGGCTGCAATATTACATTGATACCGATAAGACATTGCAATACATTGCAATAGGCTACAATATCACATGCATGCATTTTTCTACCTTACCCACTAGTTAGTATCGATCATGACTAAACATCACATAATTTAACCATACAACATGTTCATCATTCCTAGACAGCACATACCAGCCTAAAACACGATCGATAGTACAAAGTTACTATGACTCTAAAGGTCATTGAAAACTACTAGCTAGTCCTCTCCTTTCGGAATGGATGTGAAGAATAGGAAAACCCCTGTAGCTCCATGGTGGAGAACAGAGATCCACCGATCTCCAATTTTTAGTATTTGCCTCCATCCATTTACTAGGACGCGTCCATCATGTAGGGCTACAGTCAAGTAGGTGTCTCTGAAATTGATCTTATCATGGGAGATAAGTGTCATCTCACCATGTTCATCATTCACCTCAGGCACAACACATCTTGGGAGCTTCTGTTTCAAGAACAAAATAGTAACATAGTAAGCAGTTAAATTAATTTATGAAAAATGTATGAATAAGATGAAACTGAATACAATTCTTACCTGGTATTTTTTATGAATGTTGGTCTTGTTCAAGGCGTGAACAAGTGGCATGTGTGGTGCATCATTTTGTCAAGTATTGTATGTGTCTATAAGCCACTGAACACCATCAACAAAGGAGATGAGGTACCTCTTGTCCTGCCAAGTAAGCGTGGTGCCAGAAGTGTAATAAGTTTTGTCTACTATCCTCCGGGTTGTTCTAGGAGCTCAAAAAAAGCTGTCCAATTTTATGTAATTAAACAAGATAAGTTAGTTATGAATAACAACTTATTTTTACTAATATAAAGGTTAATTAACAAGTATGTTTAAGAAACTTACACGGAGAAAGAACAGGAATGTTATCCAAATCCACCCATATGTCTCAATTATTGTCTAGAATAGTTGGTAATATCAAAGTTTAGATCTATACCAGCCTCAAATTTGTAAGCATTGGCAAAAGCCCTTCAATTAGGACAACCGAAATAGGTTTGGTATTCGTCGTTATGGGTCGTAGACTTCAAATAGAAACCCTCTTTCATCTAGAGGTAGGCAGTGGTGCTAGTCTCCTCATCCATGTCGACGACGTTCAGCTTCTGTAGGAGTTGGAGCCTTGCAAAGCAGGGGATGCACTAAACGAAATTAAAGAAAAAAACAAAAACTACACTTGTTAAGCAAAAACCTTAAGGCATGCTTAAGAAGAAATATATATATGTGTAATAATTCATAAATCTTACCGTCATAAATATGAAGTCCTCCGAAAGCATGAGGGAGAAGCAATTGTTGTACAATCCAATATCGTCGCACAAACACCGTGTGTTGAAACAGTTGGGGCACTCCATTTGTTGCGTTGATATTGACAAATAAGCATAAAAAGTTAAAAATCGATGAAAAAATTTGGCGTGACCTTTGCTAAAAAATTAAACATATTAAGTGCGAGAAATCTGGCGAGACAGAAACTAATCAATGTTTCACCAAAATGTTGGCACTCATTCTTGAATCCCAGCAATTTTTTAAAATGGAAGAATTTTGGACTACATGATAATGATATTATACTAAATGGGTCCAAATTAAACTTGGGTTCTAATGCACAAGACCATCTGAACATATCAAATCAGACTGTCTACAAATTAAACTAGTAGAGTGATACATCCATTTTGCATCATGATTTCCTACTATTATTTATATTGTTTTTGATCATTATGATGCAATTCTAATGCCTTTTCTCTCTTAAATTGCAAGGTTTATATGAAGAAGGGGGATTGCCGGCAGCTGGAATTCTGGACCTAAAAGAAGCACATCAGAGATAGCTATTCTCCAGAGCTCCAAATGACCTGAAATTTTAAGGAGATTTTTTATTGAATATATAAAAAATACTGGAATGAAGAACCACCAGTGGGGGGCCACCAGTTTCCCACAAGGCAACTGGGCGCGCCCAGATGTCTTGTGGGGCGCACAGACCCCCTCCGGTGCCCTCCTTTGGATACATGGGGCCATTTGCCATAGAAAAAAAAATAAGAAAAGACTTTCAGGACGATGCGCTGCCGTCTCAAGGCGGAACCTAGGCAGGAGCACTTTTACTCTCCGGCGGAGCGATTCCGCCGGGGATACTTCCCTCCGAGAGGGGGAAATCGAAGCCATCGACATCACCAACGATCCTCTCATCATGGGAGGACCAATCTTCATCAACATCTTCACCAGCACCGTCTCATCTCAAACCCTAGTTCATCTCTTGTATTCAATCTTTGTGCCAAAACCTCAAATTGGTACCTGTGAGTTGCTAGTAGTGTTGATTACATATTTTAGTTGATGCTAGTTGGTTTATTTGGTGGAAGATCATATGTTCAGATCCTTAATCATATATTATACTCCTCTGATATTGAACATGAATATGATTTGTGAGTAGTTACTTTTATTCTTGGGGACATGGGAGAAGTCTTGTTAGAAGTAATCATGTGAAGTTGGTATTCGTTCAATATTTTGATGATATGTATGTTGTTCTTCCTCTAGTTGTGTCGTGTGAACGTCGACTACATGACACCTCACCATGTTTGGGCCTCGGGGAAGGCATTGGGGAGTAGCAAGTAGATGATGGGTTGCCAGAGTGACAGAAGCTTAAACCCTAGTTTATGCACTATTCTGTAAGGGGATGATTTGAATCCATATGTTTCATGCTATGGTTAGATTTATCTTAATTCTTCTTTCATAGTTGCAGATGCTTGCGAGAGGGGGTAATCATAAGAGGGCTGCTTGTACAAGTAAGAATAGCACCCTAGCACCGGTCCACCCACATATCAGATTATCAAAGTAGTGAAAGCGAATCAGCTAAACATGATGAACGTGACTAGACGAGAATTCCCATGTGTCCTCGAGAAAGCTTTGCTCACTATAAGAAGTACTTTGGGCTTGTCTTTTGCTATAAAAAGGATTGGGCCACCTTGCTGCACCTTTGTTACTATTGTTACTTGTTACTCATTATGAATCACCTTGCTATCAAACTATCTGTTACTACTATTTACAGCACTTGCAGAGAATACCTTGTTGAAAACCGCTTGTCATTTCCTTCTGCTCCTCATTGGGTTTGACACTCTTACTTATCGAAAGGACTACGATTGATCCCCTATACTTGTGGGTAATCAAGACTTTTTTCTGGAGCCATTGCCGGGGAGTGAAGCACATTTGGTAAGTGGAATTTTGTTAGGAAACATTTATATTACTTGCTGAAATTTACTGTCAATTATCGATACGGAAAGTAATACTTTGAGGTGCTTGTTCGAGGTATCTTCACCTTGATAGAAAGTGGTAAGAGCCACTCCTCAACCTACTGAACCTACTAAAAATATTTATTATGAGGTCCCCTCGGGTATCTTCGACAAAGTGCTAGCTAATCCTTATGCAGGAGATGAGACAATACAACCTAATATGCACCTAATTTATGTAGATGAAATTTCTGGATTGTTTAAGCTTGCAGGTTTATCCGAAGATGGAGTTAAGACGAAAGTATTCCTTTTATCTTTGGGGGGAAAGCATTGGCATGGTATAGGCTATTGGATGATACCGGAACATGGGAGTGGAATCGGTTGAAGCTGGAATTCCACCAGAAATTTTATCCTATGCACTTGGTTCATCGTGATCAGAATTATGTATATAATTTTTGGCCATGTCAAGGAGAAAGTACCGCTCAAGCTTGGGGGAGGCTTAAATACATGATGCATACATGCCCCAATCACGAGCTCGCAAAGGAGATGATTAGACAAAACTTTTATGCTCGGCTTTCTCATGATGATCGATCGATGCTCGATACTTCTTCTGCTGGTTCCTTCATGAATAGAACTATTGGATTCAAATGGGATCTCATTGAAAGAATTAAATGCAACTTCAAAGATTGGGAAATCGACAAAGGTAATGAGTCAGGTATAAATCTTGAATTCAGTTATGTTAAGTCTTTCATAGAAACAGATGTTTTTCATAAGCTTAGTGCAAAATATGGACTTGACTCTGAGATAGTAGCTACTTTCTGTGAATCATTTGCTGCTCATGTTGATCTTCCTAAGGAGAAGTGGTTTAAATTTCATCCACCTATTGAAGAAATTTGTGAAAAACCAGTTATTGCTAAAACTGAAACAATTGTTTATACTGCCAACCCAGTTTTACCTTCTACTTATATTGAGAAACCTCCTTTCCTTGTTAGGATTAAGGAACATGCTAAAGCTACAACTGTGGTTCATAAAAGCAATGTCCGAACACCTAAACTCTCTAAATAAATTAAAGTGGAACCTAAAATTGCAATGGTTAAAGATCTCCTAGTTGATAATATTGATGGGCATGTCATTTATTTCTATGAGGAAGCTACTAAAATTGCCAAACAAATCAACACTGAGCAAGATAAGCTAGACAAAAATAGGCCAGTTGCTGGTATGCCTGTTGTTTCTATTAAGATTGGAGATCATTTCTACCATGGTTTATGTGATATGGGTGCTAGTGTAAGTGCTATTCCATTTTCCTTATATCAAGAAGTTATGCATGATATAGCACCTGCTGAGATAGAAGATATTGATGTCACTATTAAGCTTGCAAATAGAGATACTATTTCACCACTTGGGATTGTAAGAGATGTTGAAGTCTTATGTGGTAAGATCAAATATCCCACCGATTTCTTAGTACTTGGATAACCACAAGATAATTTATGTCCCATCATATTTGGTAGACCTTTCTTGAATACTGTTAATGCTGAAATTGATTGTGCTAAAGAAAAGGTTAAAGTCAGGTTTGGTGATATATCTCATGAGTTTAATTTCTCAAAGTTCAGTAGACAACATCATAATAAAGAATTATCTAATAAGGATGATATTATTGGTCTTGCTTCTATTGTTGTGCCTCCTACTGATCCACTAGAACAATATTTGCTAGACCATGAAAATTATATGCATATGAATTTAAGAAATGAAATAGACGAGATATTCTTTAGGCAAGCACCTATCCTTAAACATAATTTGCCTGTTGAAACTTTGGGAGAACCTCTTCCACCAAACACTGATCCGGTCTTTGAATTAAAGAAACTCCCTTGTACATTGAAATATGCTTATCTTGATGAAAAGAAGATATATCCTGTTATTATCAATGCTAACCTTTCAGTGCAGAAGAAAAGAGATTATTGAAACCTTTAAGGAAGCACCATGCTGCAATTGGATATACTCTTGATGATCTTAAGGGCATCAGCCCTACTTTATGTCAGCACAAGATTAATATGGAACCTAATGCCAAACCAGTTGTTGATCATCAACGTCGTTTGAATCCTAAAATGAAGGATGTGGTAAGAACTAAAATATTAAAGCTTCTGCAAGCAGGTATAATATATCCTAGAGCTGATAGTAGATGGATAAGTCCTGTTCATTATGTCCCTAAGAAAGGTGGCATTAGTGTCATTCCTAATGATAAAAATGAACTTATCCCACAAAGAATTGTAGCCGGTTATAGGATGGTAATTGATTTTAGGGAATTAAATAAAACTACTAGAAAAAATCATTACCCTTTGCCTTTTATTGATCAGATGTTAGAAATATTGTCTAAGCATACACACTTCTGCTTTCTAGACGGATATTCTAGTTTTTCTCAAATACCTGTATCACAAGAAGATCAAGAGAAAAGTACTTTTACTTGTCCTTTTGGAACTTATGCTTATAGACATGTCTTTTGGTTTATGTAATGCACCTGCTACCTTTCAAAGATGCATGACTGCTATATTCTCTGATTTCTGCAAGAAAATTGTTGAGGTATTCATGGATGATTTCTCCATATACGGACCTTCTTTTGATGATTGTTTGAGCAATCTTGACAAAGTTTTGCAGAGAGGTGAAGAGACTAATCTTGTCTTGAATTGGGAGAAGTGCCACTTTATGGTGAACGAAGGTATAGTCCTTAGTCATAAAATTTCTGAAAAAGGTATTGTGGTAGATAAAACTAAAGTTGATGCAATTGAGAAAATGCCATGTCCTAAAGATATTAAAGGTATAAGATGTTTCCTTGGTCATGCTGGTTTCTATAGAAGATTTATTAAGGATTTCTCTAAGATTTCTAGACCTCTTACCAATCGTTTACAAAAAGATGTTCCATTTATTTTTTATGATGATTGTGTAGAAGCCTTTGAAATACTTAATAAAGCCCTCATATCTGCACCTATTGTTCAACCACCTGATTGGAACCTACCCTTTGAAATTATGTGTGATGCTAGTGATTATGCTATTAGTGTTGATTTAGGTCAAAGAGTTGATAAGAAATTAAATGTTATTCATTATGCTAGTAAGAGCTTGGATAGTGCTAAAAAAACTATGCTACTACCGAGAAAGAATTTTTAGCAGTTCTGTTTGCATGTGATAAATTCAGACCTTACATTATTGATTCTAAAGTAACTATTCACACTGATCATGCTACTATTAAATACCTTATGGATAAGAAAGATGCTAAACCTAGACTGATTAGGTGGGTGCTTTTGCTTCAAGAATTCGATTTGCATATTGTTGATAGAAAAGGAGCAGAAAATCCTATAGCAGATAATTTGTCTAGAATGGAAAATGTTCTTGATGACCCACTGCCTATTGATGATAGTTTTTGTGATGAGCAATTAGGTATTGTAAACACTTCCACTTCTCGCAATAATCCTTGGATGCAGATTATGCTAATTTCATTGTTGCTAAATATATACCACCAAATTACATCTATCAGCAAAAGGAAAACATATTCTTTGATTTAAGACATTACTTTTGGGATGACCCACATCTATATAAAGAAGGAGTAGATGGTGTTATTAGACATTGTGTACATGAGCATCAGCAGGAACAAATCCTAAGGAGGTGCCACTTCGAGGCATACGGAGGACACCTGTTCGCACACGAACGCGTCATCGTGTACCCTCGACGCCGTGATGCACCGCAGCTCACGTCGAAGGAGACCCTTCCAGAAGCGCGGTACGCAAGCAATCCGGTGGGCGCTTTTGTAGACCCGAAACCCCACACGCCTGGGAGGGACCCCGTCAGGGCGCGCGGTGGCTATGGGCTGCCCTTGGTCGACCTAATCGCCCCTAGGGCCTCGTGGATCGCTGCCCTCCTTCACGAAGAACGAGTGAAGAACGAGAAGAAGAAGAACAAGGGAGAAGGTAAAAGTAAAGGTAAAAGATGATAGATTAATTTGTCGATTGTGTGTTGTTTTTTCAATCGGCCGTCACCTCTTACATATATATGAGGCGGCTGGACTTCCCGTACAAGAAAAGGACTCAAATCCCGTCCAAAACATCAAAAGTTAACCTAACTCAGACTACGAGGGCCGGAACGTCTGGTCTGGTCCGGAACTTCCGGTCTAAAACTATATCAAGTAGCCCTCTTGCACTGAACCTGCAGATCGCATATGGCTTTGGATCATGATGGTCCCAACAGCAAAGTTGTAGATCTTGAATAGGAGAAAAATTCGTCTTTTAAAAACTTTTTCATCTGAGGTCGTCTTGATGTTGAATTCGGGCCCGCAAATCTGCAAATAATGTTCAATTCCAGTTTTGGGGGCACACCACGTGCAAACTTTCTGTTTAGCCCGGAACCTTCCCAGAAGTTTCCCGGAACTTCCGAGGCAAGATTTCTGCAGCACACTGTTTTGCCTCTAACTTTTACATATGAACTCCGATTGAGACGATTTTTATATCAAAATCGACCGTTTCGACGAGACGAAGACAATCCGTGTAGAAACTTTCTCATATGATGCCGTCTTGAAGGCGTAATTGGCCAAACAGTGCCCTGGATACAAAATCTCAGTATTTCGAACAGAACTTCGGCCTTCAAGATGAGATCGGATGGCTATGGCCCAAACTTCAAATATGTTCATGTCGACACTACGAAACTTATTCATGTACATCACTTCCTCATTTGAGGCCATCTTCATAATGTTTTCTTCCGTGCCAAAAACTGGTGTCAACACATGCCCCCCTATTTTTGGCAAATCTTGTGTGCCGAAAAATAACTTGCATAGAGCCTCTTCTAAAGACGATGTCAACACTCCATCGGCCATTTATATGTGCTTAGGACGATAAGTATATGTCGGCCATATTTACTCTTAGGCGATAATTGTGTATCGGCCATTTAGATTAGCAAAAGTGCAGCTAATCATTCGTATGATGATGTGGTAATACCCTTGCATGATGTAAGAAGTTATATTGCATCAGTGGATCCAAATAAGACCATGGAGGGTAACCAATCATACCTGAGAATGAATTCCATGGCATCGGCATCAATGGCATAGCTGAAGAATATGGATAATGTGTGGACCGAAGATTTTGATACACAAACCTTCGGCTTGGTCGTTCATAGAGTTCACTTTTCTCTTTCTTTACCTTTACGGCACTTTTCGCAATGGAAGCTTGTATATCACACTTGTTTTCAGTGCTTCCTTTGGGAACCCATGCCATGTTACTCTTTTTCAGCTCTTATGCACTAAGTCTTTGCAATTTCTTCTTTTGCCATTCCGATAAGTCGAGTGGGTGCCCCGGCTGTGATTTTGTTTGACGCAATGGCAATTCTTGTTTTACCTTGTGCACTCGCAACTTCTTCTCTTCAGATTCGACACTTGATTGACTTGCCACATTGCCTTTAGTAGCCAATGTCAACACTTTAATTGGCTCTTTTTCATTTGAGATGAAATCTGAAGTGACACTCTTACGACCATCTCTTTTAACGCGATAAACTTGCTTGACAACCTCTTTCTTCTTCCTTGAGCTCCAGACCGGTTCCTTATGATTGAAACGGTCTTTGACATGTGATTGTTCAAATGTTGACCTTCTTGGAGCTGCATAATATTGGTGGGATGGCTCAAAATAAGATGGATAATGTGCCCTTGTATCATACCTGTCCCATGATGGATATGGATTTACATGAGCATAGGGAGGTATCCAAGGCATTGGCATTGGCGGCCCAAAATAGGGATATGAACATGATGCATTGAAATTTCCCCTTTGCCAATACCGGTCCTCAGATTTGCGCCTAGGGTGTGATCTTGATGGTTTTGAATTACTTGACCGACAAGCACTCTTCTCCTCACTTATCTTCTGATATTTTTCCAATAGCTGCGTGAAAGTGACTTTTGGCTTTTTACCTTTGTGCTTGTGCTTATTGTGGCATTTATCTCCTTTGGTTTCGCTTGCATTGATCTTTGGATTCTCTTGTTGCCCCCCAGTACTTCGTGTCTTCAGTGCAACCTTGATGGAATTCCCGCCTTCAAGAATATTTTCATTGTGCTCTTGGACCACTTCTTTACTTGAAAGCTTGATCCCATCATCCAGAGCTTTTACCTTCTCATCCTTTAATGAATCAGCTTTAAGAAGCCGATGCAAAAACTCTTTGCCATCAGGACCAATCAGAATAGACTGGCCATCCTTTGGTGTTTCAACAAATCTCAATCGTCCTTTATCAATGGCCGATTTGATTATTTGATGAAACATATTGCAATCCCCAAAATTATGTTTGAACGAATGATGCAACCTACAATACATTCATCCTTGGATTGATGGCTTGACATGGTGATCAAGAATTCTAATGTAATTATTTTGCAGCAACAAATCAAATATTTGATCACACATGCTTGAATTAAAGGTATACTTCTTGTTTTCTAGCTGATCTTCGTGTGCGAACGGCTTTGGAGGTAAGCAAACAAGTGGTTCAGATTTGGAACCTCCCCATTCGGCTATGCATTTTGTTTTGCACTCTATCTCCGATGTCTTTCGATAAGATATTATATTTGCATCGGTTTTCTCAAAAAAAAATTTAACCTTGGCTTTAAATTTCTGAAATGAAAATAGTTAGAACACTCATGTCTCAGTTGGGACCAAGTGTGAGCCATGTATGAAACAAGCAAAGCTACCCACTTAGATATAAGTTTTAAGTAAAGCAATGGGGAAAGCTTTGGCTGCAATAATAAGTTACTATAGGTCTCTATAAATGGCACAATGTGTTGACCGATATGCTTTGCAACGATTTTACTGCTAACAAATAAATTACCCTTCTTCATTGGTCTTTCAAGATTGCTTATGAGAACTTTTCTAATAGATGCATCAATAATAAAGTTGCGACCAAATCGGAAAATAGGTAAATAACTTGCTAGACATACCTCTTCAAATATGTTGGGAGAGCATGATGGTTGTGTGATATGAACAATAGCTTGCTCCACTTTTGGATAACTCTCCAACGCCTTGTCGTCCTCTTTTTCTTGAATAGATTTGGTACATGTACTATTTGATTCGGCTTTTTCAATAACCGAATTATGTTTGCTATCCGAATCATTATTCTTTCTTTCTTTGATTCGCAAGGCTGCTTGCTCTTGTCTAAATTCAGCAAACATTGCAACTAGGCTATCTTTAAGTTTTTTTCGCCCAATTTCAGCCCGGTCTTCATCGGGTTGCCCCCCAATACTTTTAGACGCTTTCGGTAATGATATGTTGCCCAAATTCTATAATTGTGCAGGGGCAATATTATATGCTACGATACTAGGTGAAGGCACATGTGCTGTAGTAGAATTTTTACTTATTCGGCCATGAGCATGAAGGTGCAGAGCCGAATTATGAACATCTAAAGTTGCATATGGTGCCGAAAAATTAGTAGCATGAGGTGTAGCATACAATGTTTGAGGGTAATTGGCCGAATAACTAGTAGTAGCATGGCCAATTCCCTTATCCATCGGCGTGTTCGGATTAACATGTTGCAAATTAGTTGCCGATGAATAAAAAGATGAAACACTTTGTTGCATGCTATTGAAAGTTCCTACATGGGATGTTTCAACTTGATTAACCGAACCCATCATGTTCTTCATCGGCATATGAATTTGTGGGGTTGCCGATGCATGAGGGTTGGGATACATATGTTGCATGTTGCTAAAATTGTAAGTTGAAGCATAGAGATTACTTTGCATCGGCTGTTGCACGTAATTAGATGCATAATTAATGAAACTAGGGCTAGCCGATACGTTATGCTCATTAAGTGATCTAGCAACAACATATGAATTATTTGCATCTACATAGGTGAGTTGGGTATTCATATTACCTTGGTAGATTGCAAACCCTAGATGATGATCTCTTCATAGCAAGAACGGGCTGGAGACCGTTCAAAGCTTCTTTCCCCAGCGGAGTCGCCAAAAAAGTGTGTTCGCACACAAACACGCCACGGTGTACCCTCGACGCCGGGGGTGATGCACCGCCGATCACGTCGAAGGAGACCCGTCCGGAATCACGGTACGCAAGCAATCCGGCGGGCGCTTTTGTAGACCCGAAACCCCACACGCCCGGGAGGGACCCCGTCAGGGCGTGCGGCGGCTATGGGCTGCCCTAGGTCGACCTAATCGCCCCTAGGGCCTCGTGGATTGCTGCCCTCCTTTACGAAGAACGAACGAAGAACGAGAAGAAGAAGAACAAGGGAGAAGATAAAAGTAAAGGTAAAAGATGATAGATTGATTTGTCGATTGTGTGTTGTTTTTTCAATCAGCCGTCACCCCTTACATATATATGAGGCGGCTGGACTTCCCGTACAAGAAAAGGACTCAAATCCCGTCCAAAACATCAAAAGTTAACCTAACTCGGACTACGAGGGCCGGAACTTCCGGTCTGGCCCGGAACTTCTGGGCTAAAACTATATCAAGTAGCCCTCTTGCACAGAACCTGAAGGTCGCATATAGCTTAGGATCGTGATGGTTCCAAAAGCAAAGTTGTAGATCTTGAAACGGAGAAAAATTCGTCTTTTAAATACTTTTTCATCTGAGGTGGTCTTGATGTTGAATTCGGGCCCGCAAATCTGCAAATAATGTTGAATTCCAGTTTTCGGGGCGCACCGCGTGCAAACTTTCTGTTTAGCCCGGAACCTTCCCGGAAGTTTCTCGGAACTTCCGGGGCAAGATTTCTGCAGCACACTATTTTGTCTCCAACATTGACATATGAACTTCGATTGAGATGATTTTTATATCAAAATCAACCGTTTCGACGAGACAAAGACAATCCGCGTAGAAACTTTTCTCATATGATGCCGTCTTGAAGGCGTAATTGGCTGAACAGTGCCCTGGATATAAAATCTCAGTATTTCAAACACAACTTCGGCGTTCAAGATGAGATCGGATGGCTATGGCCCAAACTTCAAATATGTTCATGTCGACACTACGAAACTTATTCATGTATATCATTTCCTCATTTGAGGCCATCTTCATAATATTTTCTTCCGTGCGAAAAACTGGTGTCAAGAACACCATGCAGGAGGCAGAACTGCGCGCAAGGTATTACAATCTGGTTTTTATTGGCGTACTCTCTTCAAGGATGCACGTAAGTTTGTCCTCTATTGTGATAAATTTCAAAAAATTGGTTATATTGGCAGACGTCAGGAAATGCCTATGAATTATTCAGTTGTTATTGAACCATTTGATGTTTGGGGCTTTGATTATATGGGACCTTTTCCTTCTTCTAATGGATATACTCATATTTTTGTTGCTGTTGATTATGTTACTAAGTGGGTAGAAGCTATTCCAACTAGTAGTGCTGATCACAACACTTCTACTAAAATGCTTAAAGAAGTTATCTTTCCAAGGTTTGGACTCCCTAGATATTTAATGACTGATGGTGGTTCACATTTCATTCATGGTGCATTTCATGAAATCTTAGCTAAGTATGATGTGAACCATAGAATTGTATCACCTTATCATCCTCAGTCTAGTGGGCAAGTTGAATTGAGCAATAGGGAAATAAAATTAATTTTGCAAAAGACCGTTAACCGATCTAGGAAGAATTGGTCTAAGAAACTTGATGATGCACTGTGGGCATACAGAACTGCTTATAGAAATGCTATGGGTATGTCCCTGTATAAAATTGTCTATGGGAAAGCATTTCATTTACCTCTCGAGTTAGAACATAAAGCTTATTGAGCAATTAAAGAACTCAATTATGATTTCAAGCTTGCCGGTGAAAAGAGGCTGTTTGACATCAGTTCACTTGATGAGTGGAGAATGCAAGCTTATGAAAATGCCAAGCTATTTAAAGAAAAAGTAAAAAGATGGCATGATAAAAGAATTCAAAAATGAGAATTTAATGTAGGTGATCAAGTTCTATTGTACAATTCTCGTTTTAGATTCTTTGCAGGCAAGCTCCTCTCCAAATGGGAAGGGCCATATATCGTCGAAGAGGTCTACCATTCTGGAGCTATCAAGATCAATAATGCTGATGGGACTAATCCGAAGGTGGTTAATGGGCAAATAACTAAACATTATATTGCAGGTACACCTATTAATACTGAAACCAATGTTATTCAAACAATTACACCGGAGGAACATCTAAAAGAGACCTTCTAGAACGCTCCAGAATCCTGAAAAAGGAGTAGGTATGTGATACAGTAAGTAAACCGACTCAAAAAATTCCGTAAAAATATTTTTTGTGAGTTTTGGAATATCAGAAAAAATAGGAAAATAAGAAATAGCCGAGAGGGCCCACGAGGAGGTGGCAAGACAACAGGGCGCCCTACCCCCTAGGCGCGCGCAGATGTCTTGTGGGCCCCTCGTGCACCTTCCCGACTCCGTATTCCTCACGTATACTTGTTTTGCAAGAAAAAATTCATTATATATACTCCCCGATGTTTTGACCACCGTATCGCAAGTTTCTCCTCTGTTCTTGTTTTGGGCTGTTTTTCTGACAGATCTAGATCGTTGTGTCGTCATCAAGCTCATCCGAAGACAAGTTCTTCGAGAAGGTCATTGACCCTTACCTTCTGGCGTGATGAAACACCCTCAAACAATGGAGATGTGTGAGGGGATGCTTCACATCCGGGATGTCCAAGGGCCGAAGAAGGAGGGAAGCAAGAAGGCCAGGCTTGAAGCAGTGGAGCAGGAAATCTTCAAGTGCCAAGGGATGGTGGAGCACGGACACAGTGCCAACCACTCCATGATTACGGATTTTATTCGTGAACATAAGTGGGACAGCAAGGAGATCGGAGAGGCCATCTTCAAGCTTTATGACCGGACTGATCATTTCCAAGTGCAAATCTATGACCTGCAAAACCAAAATTGTGAGTAGAATCGAGGTTTAAAAGGATAAGCCTAGCTGCAGATTTTAGGATTCCGGAGACCCGTTTCTCTTTCTTTGATGGGGAGCCCATGCCTTGGAAGACGGAGCACAAGCCTACCACATCATCACCACCATCACCGAAGAATGAGACTTGAGTACATGGGTATGGGCACCACCCTTGGCTTGTTCCAAGCTTGGGGGAGGTGCCCCGGTATCGTATCACCATTACCTCTACTATCATTATCTATCTTAGTTCGACCCTTAGTTATTTCGTGATCTAGAAGAATAAAAGTTTTTAGTATGAAGTAGTATTCGAGTGCTAGTTTCGTGATCTATCTATCTATGTAATCGTGTGTGACAGTTATATAATAAAGAGTAGTGTGAGTTTTGCTTCTTTACTCTCTTGCATCAATCATAGAATGAAAATAAAAAGATCATATGCTAATCCCATGGGGAGTAATGACTTCACATAAAAGAAGTATATTGATAAACGTTGTTGAGAATTAGCAAACATAGTATTGGTCCTTGATGCAATGCATGAAAGATTAATAAAGGGAGAGAGGCTTCACATATAAATACACCATCTTGGACATCTTTTATGATTGTAAGCCCCCATCAAATATTTCAGCTTGATCAAATAGTTGATGTTGGAGAAGGAAGACAACGCAATGAGTTATGTTTGCTTATATTCACATAGAAGTGATATTGTCATGGATCCTCTAACATGTGGTGCTTGCTTATAATCTTTTGCTAGCCAAAATTTCATACTAAGTAGAGATACTACCTGCGCATCCGAAAACCCTTAACACTAGTAGAAAATCGACTTTACGTTCGCATCATTAGTCCCGGTTTGACTACGGCCCGGGACTAATGTGACCATTAGTCCCGGTTCCAACGGCTAGGGGCAGGGGAATCATTAGTCCTGGTTCGTGTTGAACCTTTAGTCCTGGTTTGTGACACAAACCGGGACTAAAGGGGTCGTGGTAGGCTGGTGTCAGGTTGGGGCCCCACGAGCTCCTTTAGTCCCGGTTCGTGTCACAAACCAGGACTAGAGGTTAACCTTTAGTCCCGGTTTGTTACATGAACCGGAAATAAAGGTGTCACTATATAAACCCTTCGTCCAGCCCGAGCCGAAGCTCTCTGTTTTTCCCCTTTCCTCTCCTCTCTGTTCTTCCCCTCTTACTCGAGCTCATCCTCCATTTTTGCCAAAATCTGTCAAGATTTGAGGTCACCCCATCAATCCAAGTGTTCACAAAGGTTAGCGACTTTGTTCTTTCATCTCTCATTGCTACATTAGCTCTTGCAATGCTCTATAAGTATAGTGATTTGTGGGTTTTAGTTTGGGAGTAATTATATGTTGGAGTTTATTTGATTTATATGCAATTTGAGCTCAAATTAACTTCTTAGTTTGCATGTGCAGGTGTGGTTTACTTAGTGCCTTCCCATCCCCGTCCTAACCACCGTCGATCACCCGCACCGTCCCATCGCCGGCACCACCTTGGTGAGCCTCTTGTTCTTATCCTTTTTGTAAAAAAAAAATCCTATTTGTATGATTTAGATAGTTACTTGTATAATTGTTTGTTATATATAGTGCCATGACTTTGATATCCATCCCCGTCGGCCCTCGTCCGGTTTATGATTCGGATGTGGTATATTATCTTTTTTAACTATTTGTTACATTTCGTGTTTATGACAATTATGTCCATCAAGTTGACATAGATATTTTTATCTAGGAGGTATGTGAACCGAAAATTGCAACCGACCCTCTTGTCGAGAAGTTAAATTTAGTTGAAAAACAAAAGGAGTATTTGAAAGAAAAATTGAAAAGAATGGAAGAAGAGAAGATGAAACTGGAGTTGTATGTTGCCGATGTCGTCGATGATCACAAGATCAAGATGGATGCAATGCGCTTGAAGATTAGAAAATTTAAAAAATATGCCGTTAATCAAGAGGCTTGGTATCACTATGCTGTTGGATCAATTGTTACCTTAGTTGCGATTTTGATCACATTTGTTGTTGCATTTAAATGCTTCAGCTAGAGAGTTTGTATGTTGTTTTATGAGAATAAGTGTGTATGAACTATATGTATGAACTTGTATTAATTTGTTCTTTTCGATGTTGTGTAATGAAGATGAGCCAGCAATGGATGTACGATGACCGATGCTCTCCCCAGTTCATTAATGGCGTGCGTACTTTTCTGGTTGCGGCTGAGGCAAACAAGCGGGAGGATGGTTTTATGTGTTGTCCATGTGCTGTATGTAAGAATGATCACAATTACTCTAACTCAAGAACCATTCACGTCCACCTGTTTATGTCCGGTTTCATGTCCGGCTATAACTGTTGGACCAAGCATGGAGAAAGAGGGGTCCTAATGGAAGAGAATGAAGACGAAGAGGATGATGACAGCTCTCCTGGCCATGGGTTCTCTGAATACGATGGTACAACAATGGGGGAAGAAGCTGAGCAGGCAATGGGGGAAGAAGCTGAAGAACAGGCATCAGATGAGCCCACTGATGATTTTGGTCGGGCCATTGCCGATGCAAAGAGAAACTGCGCAAGTGAAAAGGAGAAGCTAAAGTTGCAGCGCATGTTAGAGGACCACAAGAAATTGTTGTACCCAAATTGCGAAGATGACAAGAAAAAGCTGGGTACCACACTGGAATTGCTGTAATGGAAGGCAGAGAATGGTGTATCTGACAAGGGATTTGAAAAGTTGCTGAAAATGTTAAAGAAGATGCTTCCAAAGGACAACGAATTGCCCGACAATACGTATGAAGCAAAGAAGGCTGTCTGCCCTCTAGGATTAGAGGTGCAGAAGATACATGCATGCCCTAATGACTGCATCCTCTACCACGGTGAGAACGAGGATTTGAATGCATGCCCGGTATGCAGTGCATTGCGCTATAAGATCAGCCGTGATGACCCTGGTGATGTTGAGGGCGAGCGCCCCAGGAAGAAGATTCCTGCCTAGGTGATGTGGTATGCTCCTATAATACCACGGTTGAAACGTTTGTTCCAAAACAAAGACCATGCCAAGTTGATGCGATGGCACAAAGAAGACCGTAAGAAAGACGGGAAGTTGAGAGTACCCGCTGACGGATCACAGTGGAGAAAAATCGAGAGAAAGTGGAAGGACTTTGCAGATGATGCAAGGAACGTATGGTTTGGTTTAAGTGCAGATGGCATTAATTCTTTTGAGGAGCAGAGCAGCAATCATAGCACCTGTCCTTTGACTCTATGTATCTATAACCTTCCTCCTTGGTTGTGCATGAAGCGGAAGTTCATTATGATGCGAGTGCTCATCCAAGGCCCGAAGCAACCCGGCAACAACATTGATGTGTACCTAAGGCCATTGGTTGAAGAACTTTTACAGCTGTGGAGTATAGAAGGTGTACGTGTGTGGGATGAGCACAAACGGCAGGAATTTGACCTGCGAGCGTTGCTGTTTGTAACCATCAATGGTTGGCCTGCTCTTAGTAGCCTTTCAGGACAGACAAACAAGGGATACCACGCATGCACGCACTGTTTAGATGATACCGAAAGTATATATATTTGGATAAATGTAAGAATAATGTGTACCTAGGGCATCATCGATTTCTTTAGATCAATCATGTCTTAAGAATGAAAGGCAAGCATTTCAAAGGTGAGGCAGATCACCGGAAGAAGCCTCGCCACCGTACTGGTCATGATATACTTGATATGGTCAAGGATTTAAAAGTAATCTTTGGAAAGGGTCCTGGCGGACAATCTGTTCCGAATGACGCTGACGGACATGCACCCATGTGGAAGAAGAAATCAATATTTTGGGACCTACCATATTGGAAAGAACTAGAGGTCCGCTCTGCAATCGACGTGATGCATGTGACAAAGAATCTTTGCATGAACCTGCTAGGCTTCTTGGACGTGTATGGGAAGACAAAAGATACACCGGAAGCACGGGAGGACCAGCAACGTATGCACGAAAAAGACGGCATGCATCCAAAGCAGCCTCAAGGTCCTGCCAACTACTCTCTTACCAAAGAAGAGAAGGAAATCTTGTTTCAATGCCTGCTCAGTATGAAGGTCCCGTCTGGCTTCTCGTCGAATATAAAGGGAATAATAAATATGGCACAGAAAAAGTTCCAGAACCTAAAGTCCCATGACTGCCACGTGATTATGACACAACTGCTTCCGGTTGCATTGAGGGGGCTTCTATCGGACAACGTTCGATTAGCCATTGTGAAGCTATGTGCATTCCTCAATGCAATCTCTCAGAAGGTAATCGATCCAGAAATCCTATCAAGGTTACAGAATGATTTGGTGCAATGTCTTGTCAGTTTCGAGTTGGCGTTCCCACCATCCTTCTTCAATATCATGACGCACGTCCTAGTTCACCTAGTCGAAGAGGTTGCCATTCTAGGTCCTGTATTTCTACACAATATGTTCCCCTTTGAGAGGTTCATGGGAGTCTTAAAGAAATATGGTCATAACCGTGCTAGGCCAGAAGGAAGCATCTACAAGGGCCATGAAACAGAGGAGGTCGTTGAGTTTTGCGTTGACTTTATTCCTGACCTTAAGCTGATTGGTGTTCCCGAATCGCGGCATGAGGGCAGACTTGGTGGAAAAGGCACGCTAGGAAAGGAGCAAGTAATATGTATGGACGGGCATTCTTGGGCGCAAGCACACTACACATTTCTACAAAATTCCAGCTTGGTGGGTCCGTATATCGATGAACACAAGAATATTCTACGCTCCAAACACCCGGAGCAGTCTGATGACTGGATTACACATGAACACACGGGGACTTTCAGCGGTTGGTTGCAGACACGTCTCATGCATGACGACAGTGTTGGAGATGAGCTGTACTTGCTGTCCAAGTTACCATCTTCGACTATATTGACTTTCAAAGGGTACGAGATAAATGGGAATACATTTTACACGATCGCCCAAGATAAAAAGAGCACCAACAAAAATAGTGGTGTCCGCTTTGATGCAGCAAACACCAATAGGCCAAAGGACACATATTATGGTTACATAGAGGAGATATGGGAACTTGACTATGGGCGTAAATTGAAGGTCCCTTTGTTTCACTGCAAATGGGTTAATCTATCAGGATGCGGCGTAAAGAAAGACCCGCGGTACGGAATGACAACAGTGGATCTCAATAATCTTGGGTACGCAGACGAACCATTCGTCCTAGCCAATGATGTGGCACAGGTTTTCTATGTGAAGGACATGTCTACCAAGCCGAGAAAAAGAACAGATAAGGAAGCGAATACATCATATGATGAGCCAAAGAGCCACATAGTTCTTTCAGGGAAAATAAATATCGTGGGAGTGGAGGACAAGACAGACATGTCAGAAGATTATGAAAAGTTTCACGAAATTGCTCCCTTCAAAGTGAAGATTGACCCAAGCAACCTGTTAAATGATGAAGATTGTCCATGGTTACGGCGCAAAGGGACACACGCGAAGAAAATTTTTTATACCCAAAGATCCAACTCTGGGATGTGACCGGCTTCACCGTCATCACTTTCTTCTCTAGTGAGTTTCCGGACTTATCTCGAAAGTCCCACTTCGGATAAACCGGATGGAATCTTTGTAATAGTTAGGGTATATATGTATTTTGGCATTTGAAAGGCGAAGAAATATATCTTTAAGGACTGGATGCAATTTTCAACCCTTTCTGACTTCATTCGATATTTTTCATGCATTTAATGAATTTTTTGAGCTAAATGACCCTGAAATTGAAAAGCACTAGAAATGAACTCTGAAAAGGTTGAAAGTAGGCATGGTATCATCATTTCACCCACATAGCATGTGCTAAAAAGTTGAGAGGGTTACGGCAAAAACTTGATGCACTTCGTGTACAAACTGGACAATCTCTTTCGAAGTATCAGGCTTTCGGACAAAAACTCATCTGTCACAAAGGCATTTCATTTTTTTAAACTTATTTCAACTCTAGACTTTTTGTGAGTTCAACATGCACCATTCAAAGCCACATCATCAATTTTCAACCCTTTCTGACTTCATTCGCTATTTTTCATGCATTTAATGATTTTTTCGAGCTAAATGACCCTGAAATTGAAAAGCACTACAAAAGAACTCTGAAAAGGTTGAAAGTTGGCATGGTATCATCATTTCACCCACATAGATGTGCTAAAAAGTTGAGAGGGTTACGGCAAAAACTGAATGCACTTCGTGTATAAACTGGATAATCTCTTTCGAAGTATTAGGCTTTCGGATGAAAACCCATCTGTTACAAAGGCATTTCATTTTTTTAAACTTATTTCAACTCCAGACTTTTTGTGAGTTCAACATGCACCATTCAAGGCCACATCATCAATTCTCAACCCTTTCTGACTTCATTCGCTATTTTTCATGCATTTAATGATTTTTTTGAGCTATAAAATGAAAAGAGCTAAACAGAATCTGTTTTTGATTAAAACACCCATTTAAAATAACCTAAAAATAACCAAATTGAATATAATGTTAAAACACACAAATATTAAACAGCAGGAAAAAGAATCACTCAAAAATCTATTTTTAAAGTAAAGTTATTCACAAACTAGTGATTCGCACAAATTTCAAATAATTCAAATTTAAACTATTCAAATTTGAAAACTACTGGCACTAACAGAAAGTTTATAATTTTTGTGACCTAAAGTCAAAAGATTCACTCAAAAACTCTAATAAAGGAAAAAACAACTCAGAATCAAAAGAAAATAAATAAAGCAGAAAACAAAAAAACTGGAAAATAAATAAATTAAAAAAAGCCCGCCTACTGGGCCGCCACGGCCTGCATACGACTTGAAACCCAACTATTAGTTGGGCCAGGACGTAGGCCAGCACGGCCCAGTAGGCCCCATGGGGTAAGGCAGGTTTGTTAGGCACACACAGGCCTGCTTTAGAGAGGAGCTCGACAGGAAAGCCGCGGCGGGGCTTATAAACCGCTGCGAGCTCCTCTCAACTAGCGAGGTGGGACTAAACTTTGGACACGAGAGGCACAGGCCTTTAGTCCCGGTTGGTGGCTCCAACCGCGACTAAAGGTTGTCTTTAGTCCTGGTTGGAGCCACCAACCGGGACTAAAGGTGAATTTTCACCAGGCCAAGCGGCGGGAAGCCAGGCCTTTAGTCCCGGTTGGTGGCTCCAACCGTGACTAAAGGTGGTCTTTAGTCCCGGCTGGAGCCACCAACCGGGACTAAAGGTCTTTGTATATAAGCGGGGACTTACAAAATTTTCCAAACACTCTCTCCATTCTCTCGACGCGCCGAACCAGAGGACGCCGCCAGGCTGCTGCGCCGGAGATCACCGTCGCCTCCCCCGACGCCGTTGCCTCCCCCGACGCCGGAGATCATCGCCGCCCCCGACATCGGCCGCCCGCGCCTCCTCCTCGAGCCCCGACGCCGAGCCGCTCGTTGCCGTCGCCGATTCCGGCGAGCCTGCAGCTCCTAAGCCGTCACCAGGCCCTCTTGCGCCTCCCCGGTGAGCTCCGCCTGTGCCCTTCCCCTTTTCTTGCTCGGCTTGCCGCGCGCGTAGCGCCATTTTTGCCATGGCCAATGTAGTTCAGAGGAGTTGCAACATTCTGCCATGCACATGAGGTGTTTGGTGAAATGAAAGGGTGACCTAGGCACTTTGGTTGGATGTGGAAATTTCTAGGATGGTGTATCCTTACATGATAAAGATGGTGGTGGGGCTAGTTTGACAGAAAGAAAAACTTGCAAGTTCAAGTTTTACCAGAATTCAGTTCTGGACAGAAACTACAAGGAATTATTTGGTGAACTTAAGTTATGCTAATGGAGTTGGTCTTCTAGAGTTAAGGGTTTTGTTGGAAGGACTATAAGTGGGAAAAGTTTCAGAATTTTTGGAGCAAGGAATATTAGGGTTGTAGTTATAATTAGTATACAATGTATGTATATGTGTATATATGTATGTATGTTTTGATGTTTTAGATGATTATTTTTTCACTATATGTATGTATGTTTTAGTTTTTTTTTCACTAGTTTTTTATACAATGTATGCATATATGTATATGTAGATGAACGGTGGAATTTGCATAGATTTTTCTGTTTTTTAGTTTTTTATACTTATAGAAAAAAGTTGCATAGAAAAAAGTTGCCCATGTATTAATAATATTTTAATGTTAATATATATCTTAATGTTGTATTTGCAAAAGTTTGTCATGTATTTGCAAAATCAAGAGAAAAAGAATTACAAAAAATCACAATCAAGCATTTAAAAATGTTAAATTTGCATAGAATTTGTTCTCGACGTCTACGATGCCCGGCCCGCATCCTCGTCGTCGACTCGGTGGCGAGAACCTGCTTGAGAGGCGCCATGTCCGGGACTGGGGTCCGCCGGGCTGGCACTGGGAGGTGCTACCTTCCGGGGCGCGCAGCTTGGGGAGGAACCGGGCTCCCGCCGTAGACCCGGAGCTTCTTTGGTGGCGGTCGCTTGGGCCACTTTCAGTGCGGAGGCAGCCGGCCCCCGCGGAGGTGGTACGTCACCGTGTCAGGGAGGAGAACGAGCACGTCCGTCGCTACATGATTGCGTTGGACGTCAGGTTCTCCAATACCTGGCATGTTCTTCAGGGATCTCACCCGAGCTATGATCCTGTGATGGTTCCTTCTCTTTGGGTGTCCACCGCCCGCGCCTCAGGAACCGCGAGTGAACTAGATTTTTCGATAATATTCGATCTGTATTAGCTAGTGATGTTATATGATAATATTCAAGATGTATTAGTGATAATTAATACTCGAGATGTATTCGAGATTATACTCGATAATATTCGAGACGATGTATTCGAGATTATATTCGATGATGCATATTATCTGGATTATTCGAGATGTATTAGTGATATTATTCGAGATGCATATTATCTACTATGATTCAGTTTTTCCTTATTGATTGCATTCTAATTTGAATACTAAATTGTTTTGTATTCTTCTGGATTAGTTAATATAAGCTATGGACAATACCGGCAGAGACGGAGAAGAGACCTTGTTCGACATCATACGCTCCCCTTGCCCAGATGAGAATGAACCCGTAGATGACGGCTCGCAATATCTGAACAATAATTGCGGTGAGGGAGTATTAATATTTGATGAAGACGAACGAAGAGACGAAGGCCACAACAATGATGACGAAGGAAATGTTCTTCAAATAACAAAGACTGGCGAGGTATATATATATATATAAGGCCTCTGGTGATCATTACATGTATTAATTGAATTATATATATTAACGAATCGATCTTTCTTCTTTTAGAACTCCGGATCGAGCAAATCTTCTACAAGCAGGGCAGTACGAGGCCCGGCCAGAAGGTTGCAGGCTGGCATAAAGTACGATGTCGATGCCATCAAAGAAAATGGCGAACCGCTTGCTCCTAAAAAGAATGCGGACAAATTTACTCGTCAATGCGGAGTTATTGTCAGGGACCAAATCCCGATATCCATTCAAGAATGGAATAAGCCAGCAAAGGGAGATCAAGGAGTTACTTTTGTCGACGGAAGAGCAAAAGATCTGCTTTGGGAATCGCTCATGGCACATTTCACCCTACCAGATCATTTGACAGATGAAGAATAGGAGAAAGTCAAGAAGAGTGCTCTTAAGAAGATGGCGATAGCATTCAACAACCACAAGAAAAGAATATGGGCCAAGTACCAAGCAGACGGAAAGCAGACTCCAGCATTCAAGGGAACACTGGAGAAGGCAAAAGATCACTGGGACGCTTTCGTGTAGTTCAAGGAATCGGAAGAAGCTAAGGAACGGTCGAGAATAAACAAGATTAATGTTGTGAAAAAAAAGTGGCACCATACTTAGGGGCCAGGTGGCTACCAGGTCGGCTGGCCTAAGTGGGATCTCGCTGAGGAACAGATGATTGCTGCAGGGGTCACTCCAGTTACATTGAGTTGGCCCCCTAGGTGCAGGACTTGGTTTTATGCGCATGGGGGGAAGTTGGACCCAGAGACAGGGCTGGTTATGGAGCGGGCAAGTCTTAAAGAAGCCTCCGACGCTTTACTTGTTGCAATAGAAGATGATCGAACGGGAAAGTACATGCCCGCCAGAGAGAATGACGAGCTTACGTTCGCCCTGAAGAATCCTGAACACCCGGGACGAACACGAGGCAAAGGAGTTGTTCTGTGGTTTGAGGGGTTTGCGGATTGGAACGCCACTTACAGAAGCCGTGCGAGAAAGAAGCAGCAGGAGGAGGAGTAGAGGAAGCAAGAAGCAGACCGCCTTCAACTGGTAGAATCAAAGCACGCGGAGTTGGAACGCGCTTTCCTAAGGCAGCAGGAGCAGATCGACTCACTTAGACAGGAAAGGGCGTCTCAGCGGCAGCACCAAGCAGATCCAGCATTGGATAAAACCGTCCCATTTATGCCAAAAAGCAGCGTGGGTTCCACCCCGGCCGATGATGCACTGCTGGATAGATACCCTGTGGATGATATCAAAGATACGACACCTTGTGAGCTACACATGAAAGTGAAGAACAAATCCATCAAGGTGACGGACAACTATGCTTTAACAAATCCCCGTGAAGAAACCTTCCATTGCAATCCGATTCCAGCTGGCTATGCTCGTGTCGGGGTTGATGAAGTGATGTCAGGATATTACGAGCTACAGCTTGATATTCATGGAGGTGACGAGGAGCGCACACTGGGAGAGGCCATACATCGTATCATTCTATGGAGAAAGGATTGGATCGTCTTTCCAAGGCCACCGACTCCTCCTCAATGTTCGCCGCTTCAGCAATCTCCTCCTCCAAGTCCGCCACCGCGTCAGCCAACTCCAACCCTGCCCGAGACGCAGCGCGGCGCTAGTCTGCCACCGCGTCAGCCGTCTCCACCACCCTACCCTGAGACGGAGCCCATCAGCGCGAGTCCGCCATATCGATCTCGGGCGCGTCAGCCTTCTCCAAAGCGGAAGAGAGCACCAAGCAAGAAAGCCTCTCCTCCTGCCAAAAAGAAGTTGGCTTACGACATGACAATCGAGGAAAACAAATCCGAAGTGGCTGCCCAAGTGAAGGCCCATTTTGCACGGAAACAGCCCCCGCCGAAAGAGAAAATACCTCATGAAGCCATACAATACTTTATTGATAATGCTCAACCAGCTGTGAAGAGGATGGACTCAGACTATGAGCGTTCTATTAAGAAGTTATATCTTGCACAAAAAGATAAGGAGTCGAGCTCGAGCCAAGAAGGTAGTAGTTAATGCGGGAAATCTGTTCCCCAGCTGGGAGAACAGGCAGTGCCATCGACCCCCCCGCTCATTGTACAACCACATGGTGTGAGTACCGCCGATCAGCCGGTAATAACCGACGCTCATAGACAGATGGCTAGAGAGGCCGGTGTCACTGTTGAACAACTTCTAGGCATTGAGGAAGTCCCCAAGATTCAAGATCACGAAGTAGCATGGAAATATGTCCCCCGCCAAGATCTGGTCAGGGAGGTCGAGAATCTATCAGCAAGAATGCGCGATTTGCATGACTGGTACCTGAGAGAAGTCAAGAAGGGGTAAGATTCCCTCATGGTGAAAGTCAAGGAAGAGCATTACTTCCATGCAAAAGATTTGTGGGTTGAGTTTCAAGAAATGTTTCAGTTATTCAATCAAGACGCACTCGACAAATCTCTCGTCAGTTGCTATTGTCTGTAAGTGATTTCTTTCTGTAATTTATGTCTCTAGCTGTGCTCGTTCGTTGCCTGTAATTATCCTCACTATATTCTTTTCTGTGGTATTATGCAGAATGAAGATTTATGAAATGAAAAGAGATGGACGCTATGGCATTGGGTTCATTGACCCAAATACCCTTAATGAAGAGGTGTGGTCACGTCACCCAAAAGAGACAGAGAAGTTCTTGCTACAGTTTTTGAAGCAACTAAATACCCAACCAGAAATAGTATTTCCTTACAACTTCGGGTGAGTGTTACTGTCTTGTACTACAAATTCTATTTTGCTTACTAGATGTTTATTAAGTGTAGTTGATGAGTTATGCACATGCCCGCTTAATTATACAAACGTGTGCGCATGCAGTTTCCACTGGATCCTGCTAATCATTGAAGTTGACGAGGGAAAAGTTAAACTACTGGACTCACTACTTAAAGAACCTAAAGAGTACTTAATCGTGAAGGGGGTGGTCGACAGGTAATTTCAATCATTATCGCACTATGTCAGCCTCTTTAGTTCATTTCCTGATATCAACTAATTAATAACTCCTTTATTCATTTTCTTTGCCAGGTAGGGTTTGGCAAAGCTTCATCAAACAGGTCCCAGGCGCATGGAAACAAGAGCTGAAATGGATGCGACCCAAGGTACGTAATTAAGTAGTACTAGCTACATGTCCGCGCATATCTTTAATTCTAGTTTCAATACCATTATCATGTTTGATTAATTATTATCTGATTGACTTATATTCTCGTAAAGTGCATGAGGCAGGCGCTGGGGAATAATTTATGTGCATACTACATTTGCGAGAACATTCGCATTATGACGTCTGAAAGGAGCAGATCTGAAAGACAACTTTCGGTACATTTGCCAGAACACTATCCACAATTTTTTTATCATGATCTAATATATATATATATACAGAACTAATATATTCATCTTGATCTACTTCTTTAAAGCTGGCAGAGATGCGGGAAAAGCTCCTACCAACGGACCGCATACTATCACTGCAAGAGGAAATTGCGGGATTTTTGGTTGACCAGGTCATACATCCCAAAGGAGAATACCATTACACCTAATGCCTGCATGTAATTATTTGCAAATTGTAGGAGAAATTGTATATATGTACCAAATTGTATATATATATATATATATATATATATATATGTGTGTGTGTGTGTGTGTGTGTGTGTGTGTGTGTGTGTGTGTGCGCGCGCGCATGCATATGGTCGTACGAGAAATTCTATGATATATATATGATTGGTTCTACGAGAAATTCTATTTATATATGCATGATGTGTACAGTATGTATGTAGTAGCGTAAAATATGTTTGAAATGAAAAAGAATTAAATGGAAAACACAAAATTAAAAGGAAAAATAAAGCATAAACCCCTATACCTTTTAGTCCCGGTTGGTGTTACCAACCGGGACTAAAGGCCCCCCAGCCCCCGGCTCGGGCTCGTGCCACATGGTGGGCCTTTGGTCCCGGGCCGTGATGAACCGGGACTAAAGGAGGGGGGCCTTTAGTCCCCACCCTTTAGTGCCGGTTGTTGAACCGGGACTAAAGGCCCTTACGAACCGGGACTAAAGGCCGATTCTGCACTAGTGTAAACCCTGTTTCTTGTCATGAGAGTCCACCATATCTACCTATGGATTGAATAAGATTCTTCAAGTAAGTTGTCATCGGTGCAAAGCAATAAAAATTGCTCCTAAATATGTATGATCTTTTATTGTAAGGGAAAATAAACTTTGTACGATCTTGTGATGACAAAGAAATAAAAATGACAGACTGCATAATAAAGGTTGCTATCATAAGGGGCAATATAAAGTGACGTTCCTTTGCATTAAGAGCTTGCACATCCAAACAAAAAAGCGCATGACAACCTTTGCTTCCCTCTGTGAAGGGCCTATCTTTTACCTTTCATTTTTTGTTATCCAAGAGTCAAAAATATGCATCCCTATTCCAATCTTAATTCTTCTCCACTTGGCAAGCATCATGTGGTAGGGAAAGATCCAGGCACATATATCCAGTTGGATGTAGGTAATCATGATTTTTTATTGTTGACATTATCCCTGAGGTAAATAAGTTGGGAGGTGAAACACAAAACCCCCATCTTCCTATGTGTCTGACTGAAACGTTTGCTCCAAAAATATGCTTTGAGTGTTAGCAATCATAGAAGATTATATGATGGTTGAGTATGTGAAACTTGCTAAACCAAATGCTCTTACATAAGACTCTTCTTGGAAATATTATGAATTGTTTCAATGACTAAGAACATAGTTTGCTAGTTTTCAAGAAGATTTATGTTCTATACTTCGGTGTGTGGATGAATTGTTACTTGGTCATGAGAAGTTTTATGATGAATTGTTGCTTCTATAATAATGATCATGATGCTTCTATGTTCGTATTATGTTTTATCGACTCCTCTCTCCACTACTAGAAAAAAGGCTGTTAGTGGCGCACCTATTTTGGCTACTAATGGTGCACTATAGGTGCGCCACTATTATCACGCCACTACTAATAAATAGTAATGGCGCACGCCTGGTGCGCCACTGTTAATCTACATAACAGTGGCGCACCACCTGGTGCGCCATTACTATCTCAGGTAGTAATGGCGCACCCCATGTGCGCCATTACTACCTTTTCAGGTGCGCCACTGGTAACTTTTTTTATTATTTTTTGTCAATTTTTTTTTGAATTTGGAAGCGGGAAAATAGTAATGGCGCACATTCTAACCCCCACGGTGCGCCATTACTATTTTGAATTTTGAATCTGGATCTGGATCGTGATTATTTTGCCCTTTTTTTTGCTCATTTTTTTGCTCGTTTTTTTGCACGATATTTTATCAAATTTTGTTCTCGTTTTTGGATCTTGTATGTTCTTTTGCCGGAGAGGAGTTCGCCGGAGAGGAGGGCCGAGGAGAGACCGTGAGGAGGAGAGGAGGGAGGAGGAGGAGGTCACCGGAGAGGAGCTCGCCTACATCGTCGGAGAGGAGGAGGAGGAGGTCACCGGAGAGGAGCTCGCCTACATCGCCGGAGAGGAGGAGGAGGTCGCCGGAGAGGAGTTCACCAACCGGCTAGGGGAGGGAGGAGAAAACCGTGAGGGAGGGGAGGAGAGAGGGAGAGGACTCACCAAAGGAGGAGGAGGAGATCACGGAGAGGAGGGAGGAGCTCCGAGAGGAGGAGGAGGAGCTCACCGGAGAGGAGGGAGGAGAACCGTGAGGGGAGGGGGAGGAGAGGAGGGAGGAGGAGGTCGCCGGAGAGGAGTAGGAGGTCGCCGGGAGGAGTGGAGGAGGTCACCGGAGAGGAGGAGGATGTCGCAGGAGAGGAGGAGGGGAGTATGGTGGAGGAGAGGAGGGGAGATGGAGTGGAGGAGAGGAGGAGATGGAGTGGAGGAGAAAAATGAAGAGGTAAGGAGGAGAGGACCCCGCCCAGCCACATATACGGCATACTTATGGCGCACCGTGGGCAGGTGCGCAATTACTATCTTTTTCTTTATTTTTTTGATTTATTTTGAATTTTGAAGGCGGGAAGATAGTAATGGCGCACCGTGGGCAGGTGCGCCATTACTAACTTTTTTTTATTTTTTTGATATAGTTTGAATTTTGAAGGCGGGAAGATAGTAATGGCGCACCATGGGCAGGTGCGCCATTACTGAGTTTGATTTTTTTTGAATTTTTTTGCCTCTCCAGATCTTGAAAGCCCCGTAACTTTTTTTCTGTTAGATTTTTGAGGATTCTAGAAAATCGATTACGGGCGTTGCCGGTTGAATTCAAATGTAACTTTTCGAGTAGATGCTTTTTCATATAAAAAACTTTTTCATCGGAGGTCATATGCAAAAGTTATGGCCATTTTACCGAAACACGGCGGCCTTTTGCAAAAAAATTCAAAATCCATGTTTGTTAATTTTCCTAAGAACACATAACACATGGGCATCTATTTTTTCGAATTGTTTTTGAATCTTTTATCATTTTCTTTTATTTTTTAAAAACCTAAAAGGCGATCCACCAAAATCCACGGGGGGGGGGGGGTGTTTGTGTGTGTTTGTTTGTGTGAGACGTTAGTAATAGCGCACCCTCCCTGGTGTGCCATTGCTAACCCTAGCAATGGCGCACCAGGCAGGGTGCGCCATTACTAACCTCACACACACACGCAGGCACACCCCCACCAGACATAGCTATGGCGCACCACACCTAGGTGCGCCACTACTATGTAGCACAGCAGTGGCGCACCTAGGTGTGGTGCGCCATTGCTATGTCTGGTGGGGGGGGGATGGACCCCAAAAAAATAGCAATGGCGCACTGCTCATGTGGTGCGCCATTAGTAAAAATATAGCAATGGCGCACCTGATTCTGGTGCGCCACTGCTATATAGCAGTGGCGCACCACCATCATGGTGCGCCACTAGCAGAGATATTGGGGATAAGCCTTTTTCTAGTAGTGCTCCCTAAACATGTGGTCATGATTATCGAGTTCGGTATTCGCTTGAGGACAGGAAAGGTCTAAGCTTGGGGGAGTTGATACATCCATTTTGCATCATGATTTCCTACTGTTATTTATAATGTTTTTTATCATTATGATGCAATTCTAATGCCTTTTCTCTCTTAAATTGCAAGGTTATACGAAGAAGGGGGATTGTCGGCAGCTGGAATTCTGGACCTAAAAGAAGCACATCAGAGATAGCTATTCTCCCGAGCTCCAAATGACCTGAAATTTTACGGAGATTTTTTATTGAATATATAAAAAATACTGAAATGAAGAACCACCAGAGAGGGGCCACCAGTTGCCACAAGGCAACTGGGCGCGCCCAGATATGTTGTGGGGCCCACAAACCCCTTCTGGTGCCCTCCTTTGGATATATGGGGCCATTTTCCCTAGGAAAAAATAAGAGAAGACTTTTGGGACGAAGCGCTGCCATCTCTAGGTGGCACCTAGGCTGGAGCACTTTTGTTCTCCGGCGGAGCGATTCCGCCGGGGATACATCCCTCCGGGAGGGGGAAATTGAAGCCATCGAAATCACCAACGATCCTCTCATCGTGGGAGGACCAATCTTCATGAACATCTTCACCAGCTCCGTCTCATCTCAAACCCTAGTTCATCTCTTGTATTCAATATTTGTCCCAAAATGTTAGATTGGTACCTATGGGTTGCTAGTAGTGTTGATTACATCTTGTAGTTCAGATCCTTAATCATATATTTTGTGAGTATGATTTGTGAGTAGTTACTTTTATTCTTGAGGACATGGGAGAAGTCTTGTTATAAGTAATCATGTGAATTTGGTATCCGTTCAATATTTTTATGATATGTATGTTGTTCTTCCTCTAGTGGTGTCATGTGAACGTCGACTACATGACACTTCACCATGTTTGGGCCTAGGGGAAGGCATTGGGGAGTAGCAAGTAGATGATGGGTTGCGAGAGTGACATAAGCTTAAACCCTAGTTTATGCACTATTCCATAAGGGTCTGATTTGGATCCATATGTTTCATGCTATGGTTAGATTTATCTTAATTCTTCTTTCGTAGTTGCGGATGCTTTCGAGAGGGGGTAATCATAAGAGGGTTGCTTGTTCAAGTAAGAACATCACCCTAGCACCAGTCCACCCACATATCACATTATCAAAGTAGTGAACGCGAATCAACTAAACATGATGAACGTGACTAGACAAGAATTCCCATGTGTCCCCGAGAATGCTTTGCTCACTATAAGAAGTACTTTCGGCTTGTCCTTTGCTATAAAAAGGATTGGGCCACCTTGCTGCACCTTTGTTACTATTGTTACTTGTTACTCGTTATGAATCACCTTGCTATCAAACTATCTGTTACTACTATTTACAACACTTGCAGAGAATACCTTGCTGAAAACCGTTTGTCATTTCCTTCTGCTCCTTATTGGGTTCGACACTCTTACTTATCGAAAGGACTACGATTGATCCCCTATACTTGTGGGTCATCATAGAGGAGCACAAATTGGCAAGGGGGTGAAACCCTAGCTGCCAGCTCGCTATTGATTACCGGAGAGAAGAGGGAGATGGAGAGGGTGCTCTGCTCATCGGAGAGAGGCTGACGGCCGGGCTTGGTGGGCGATGGTGGGGGTCGATCCCATGGGCGCGACGGCAGGGGTCGATCCAACGGGCACGGAACGGCATGACGGCGGGAGGAGGCGCACTGCAGTGATGGCAGGAGGCACATGGGCGTGATGCCGGGAGGTGCACTGCCATGACTGCGCAGTGGAGGAGGTGGCGCGGGCCGGCCGCAAGGCATTTGGACTTTTTGAGTAGATGCTTTTTCATATAAAAAACTTTTTCATCGGAAGTCATATGCAAAAGTTACGGCCATTTTACCGAAACACGGCGGCCTTTTGCAAAACAATTCAAAATCCATGTTTGTTAATTTTCCTAACAACTAGAACACATAACACATGGGCATCTATTTTTTTGAATTGTTTTTCAATCTTTTATCATTTTATTTTATTTTTTTTAAAACCTAAAAGGCGATCCACGGGGGGGGGTGGGGTGGGGGGGTTGTTCGTGTTTGTTTGTGTGAGACGTTAGTAATGGCGCACCCTCCCTGGTGCGCCATTGCTAACCCTAGCAATGGCGCACCAGGCAGGGTGCGCCATTACTAACCTCACACACACACGCAGGCACACCCCCACCAGACATAGCTATTGCGCACCACACCTAGGTGCGCCACTACTATGTAGCATAGCAGTGGCGCACCTAGGTGTGGTGCGCCATTGCTATGTCTGGTGGGGGGGGGATGGACCCCAAAAAATAGCAATGGCGCACTGCTCATGTGGTGCGCCATTAGTAAAAACATAGCAATGGCGCACCTGATTCTGGTGCACCACTGCTATATAGCAGTGGCGCACCACCATCATGGTGCGCCACTAGTAGAGATATTGGGGATAAGCCTTTTTCTAGTATAGCTCCCTAAACATGTGGTTATGATTATCGAGTTCGGTATTCGCTTGAGGACAGGCAAGGTCTAAGCTTGGGGGAGTTGATACATCCATTTTGCATCATGATTTCCTACTGTTATTTATATTGTTTTTTATCATTATGATGCAATTCTAATGCCTTTTCTCTCTTAAATTGCAAGGTTATATGAAGAAGGGGGATTATCGGCAGCTGGAATTCTGGACCTAAAAGAAGCACATTAGAGATAGCTATTCTCCCGAGCTCCAAATGACCTGAAATTTTACGGAGATTTTTTAGTGAATATATAAAAAATACTGAAATGAAGAACCACCAGAGAGGGGCCACCAGTTGCCACAAGGCAACTGGGCGCGCCCAGATATGTTGTGGGGCCCACAAACCCCTTCTGGTGCCCTCCTTTGGATATATGGGGCCATTTTCCCAAGGAAAAAAATAAGAGAAGACTTTTGGGATGAAGCGCTGCCATCTCTAGGTGGCAACTAGGCTGGAGCACTTTTGTTCTCTGGCGGAGCGATTCCGCCGGGGATACTTCCCTCCGGGAGGGGGAAATTGAAGCCATCGAAATCACCAACGATCCTCTCATCGTGGGAGGACCAATCTTCATCAACATCTTCACCAGCACCGTCTCATCTCAAACCCTAGTTCATCTCTTGTATTCAATATTTGTCCCAAAATGTTAGATTGGTGCCTGTGGGTTGCTAGTAGTGTTGATTACATCTTGTAGTTCAGATCCTTAATCATATATTTTGTGAATATGATTTGTGAGTAGTTACTTTTATTCTTGAGGACATGGGAGAAGTCTTGTTATAAGTAATCATGTGAATTTGGTATCCGTTCAATATTTTTATGATATATATGTTGTTCTTCCTCTAGTGGTGTCGTGTGAACGTCGACTACATGACACTTCACCATGTTTGGGCCTAGGGGAAGGCATTGGGGAGTAGCAAGTAGATGATGGGTTGCGAGAGTGACATAAGCTTAAACCCTAGTTTATGCACTATTCCATAAGGGTCTGATTTGGATCCATATGTTTCATGCTATGGTTAGATTTCTCTTAATTCTTCTTTCGTAGTTGCGGATGCTTGCGAGAGGGGGTAATCATAAGAGGGTTGCTTGTTCAAGTAAGAACATCACCCTAGCACCAGTCCACCCACATATCACATTATCAAAGTAGTGAACGCGAATCAACTAAACATGATGAACGTGACTAGACAAGAATTCCCATGTGTCCCCGAGAATGCTTTGCTCACTATAAGAAGTACTTTCGGCTTGTCCTTTGCTATAAAAAGGATTGGGCCACCTTGCTGCACCTTTGTTACTATTGTTACTTGTTACTCGTTATGAATCACCTTGCTATCAAACTATCTGTTACTACTATTTACAGCACTTGCAGAGAATACCTTGCTGAAAACCATTTGTCATTTCCTTCTGCTCCTTATTGGGTTCGACACTCTTACTTATCGAAAGGACTACGATTGATCCCCTATACTTGTGGGTCATCATAGAGGAGCACAAATTGGCAAGGGGGCGAAACCCTAGCTGCTAGCTCGCTATTGATTACCGGAGAGAAGAGGGAGATGGAGAGCGTGCTCTGCTCATCGGAGAGAGGCTGACGGCCGGGCTTGGTGGGCGATGGTGGGGGTCGATCCCATGGGCGCGACGGCGGGGATCGATCCAACGGGCACGGAAGGGGATGACGGCGGGAGGAGGCGCACTGCCGTGATGGCAGGAGGCACATGGGCATGATGGCGGGAGGTGCACTGCCACGACTGCGCAGTGGAGCAGGTGGCGCGGGCCAGCCACTAGGCATTTGGACTTTTTGAGTAGATGCTTTTTCATATAAAAAACTTTTTCATCGGAGGTCATATGCAAAAGTTACGGCCATTTTACCGAAACACGGCGGCCTTTTGCAAAAAAATTCAAAATCCATGTTTGTTAATTTTCCTAACAACTAGAACACATAACACATGGGCATCTATTTTTTCGAATTGTTTTTGAATCTTTTATCATTTTCTTTTATTTTTCTAAAAACCTAAAAGGCGATCCAGGGGGGGTGTGTTTGTGTGTGTGAGACGTTAGGAATGGCGCACCCTCCCTGGTGCGCCATTGCTAACCCTAGCAATGGCGCACCAGGCAGGGTGCGCCAATACTAACCTCACACACACACGCAGGCACACCCCCACCGGACATAGCTATGGCGCACCACACCTAGGTGCGCCACTACTATGTAGCACAGTAGTGGCGCACCTAGGTGTGGTGCGCCATTGCTATGTCTGGGGGGGGGGGGGGGGATGGACCCCAAAAAAAATAGCAATGGCGCACTGCTCATGTGGTGCGCCATTAGTAAAAACATAGCAATGGCGCACCTGATTCTGGTGCGCCACTGCTATATAGCAGTGGCGCACCACCATCATGGTGCGCCACTAGTAGAGATATTGGGGATAAGCCTTTTTCTAGTAGTGCTCCCTAAACATGTGGTCATGATTATCGATTTCGGTATTCGCTTGAGGACAGGCAAGGTCTAAGCTTGGGGGAGTTGATACATCCATTTTGCATCCTGATTTCCTACTGTTATTTATATTGTTTTTTATCATTATGATGCAATTCTAATGCCTTTTCTCTCTTAAATTGCAAGGTTATATGAAGAAGGGGGATTGTCGGCAGCTGGAATTCTGGGCCTAAAAGAAGCACATCGGAGATAGCTATTCTCCCGAGCTCCAAATGACCTGAAATTTTACGGAGATTTTTTATTGAATATGTAAAAAATACTGAAATGAAGAACCACCAGAGAGGGGCCACCAGTTGCCCACAAGGCAACTGGGCGCGCCCAGATATGTTGTGGGGCCCACAAACCCCCTCTGGTGCCCTCCTTTGGATATATGGGGCCATTTTCCCTAGGAAAAAATAAGAGAAGACTTTTGGGACGAAGCACTGCCATCTCTAGGTGGCACCTAGGCAGGAGCACTTTTGTTCTCCGACGGAGCGATTCCGCCGGGGATACTTCCCTCCGGGAGGGGGAAATTGAAGCCATCGAAATCACCAACGATCCTCTCATCGTGGGAGGACCAATCTTCATCAACATCTTCACCAGCACTGTCTCATCTCAAACCCTAGTTCATCTCTTGTATTCAATATTTGTCCCAAAACGTTAGATTGGTACATGTGGGTTGCTAGTAGTGTTGATTACATCTTGTAGTTGATGCTAGTTGGTTTATTTGGTGGAAGATCATATGTTCAGATCCTTAATCATATATTTTGTGAGTATGATTTGTGAGTAGTTACTTTTATTCTTGAGGACATGGGAGAAGTCTTGTTATAAGTAATCATGTGAAGTTGGTATCCGTTCAATATTTTTATGATATGTATGTTGTTCTTCCTCTAGTGGTGTCGTGTGAACGTCGACTACATGACACTTCACCATGTTTGGTCCTAGGGGAAGGCATTGGTGAGTAGCAAGTAGATGATGGGTTGCGAGAGTGACAGAAGCTTAAACCCTAGTTTATGCACTATTCCCTAAGGGTCTAATTTGGATCCATATGTTTCATGCTATGGTTAGATTTATCTTAATTCTTCTTTCGTAGTTCCGGATGCTTGCGAGAGGGGGTAATCATAAGAGGGTTGCTTGTTCAAGTAAGAACATCACCCTAGCACCAGTCCACCCACATATCACATTATCAAAGCAGTCAACGCGAATCAACTAAACATGATGAACGTGACTAGACAAGAATTCCCATGTGTCCCCGAGAACGCTTCGCACACTATAAGAAGTACTTTCGGCTTGTCCTTTGCTATAAAAAGGATTGGGCCACCTTGCTGCACCTTTGTTACTATTGTTACTTGTTACTCGTTATGAATCACCTTGCTATCAAACTATCTGTTACTACTATTTACAGCACTTGCAGAGAATACCTTGCTGAAAACCGTTTGTCATTTCCTTCTGCTCCTTATTGGGTTCGACACTCTTACTTATCGAAAGGACTACGATTGATCCCCTATACTTGTGGGTCATCATAGAGGAGCACAAATTGGCAAGGGGGCGAAACCCTAGCTGCTAGCTCGCTATTGATTACCGGAGAGAAGAGGGAGATGGAGAGGGTGCTCTGCTCATCGGAGAGAGGCTGACGGCCGGGCTTTGTGGGCGATGGTGGGGGTCGATCCCATGGGGGCGACGGCAGGGGTCGATCCAACGGGCACGGAAGGGCATGACGGCGGGAGGAGGCACATGAGCGTGATGGCGGGAGGTGCACTGCCATGACTGCGCAGTGGAGGAGGTGGCGCGGGCCGGCCGCTAGGCATTTGGACTTTTCGAGTAGATGCTTTTTCATATAAAAAACTTTTTCATCGGAGGTCATATGAAAAGTTACGGCCATTATACCGAAATACGGCGGCCTTTTGCAAAAAAATTCAAATCCATGTTTGTTAATTTTCCTAACAACTAGAACACATAACACATGGGCATCTATTTTTTCGAATTGTTTTTGAATCTTTTATCATTTTCTTTTATTTTTTTAAAAACCTAAAAGGCGATCCACCGGGGGGGTGTGTTTTTGTGTGTGAGACGTTAGTAATGGCGCACCCTCCCTGGTGTGACATTGCTAACCCTAGCAATGGCACCACTACTAGAGATATTGGGGATAAGCCTTTTTCTGGTAGTGCTCCCTAAACATGTGGTCATCATTATCGAGTTCGGTATTCGCTTGAGGACAGGCAAGGTCTAAGCTTGGGGGAGTTGATACATCCATTTTGCATCATGATTTCCTACTGTTATTTATATTGTTTTTTATCATTATGATGCAATTCTAATGCCTTTTCTCTCTTAAATTGCAAGGGTATATGTAGAAGGGGGATTGTCGACAGCTAGAATTCTGGACCTAAAAGAAGAACATCAGATATAGCTATTCTCCCGAGCTCCAAATGACCTGAAATTTTACGGAGATTTTTTATTGAACATATAAAAAATACTGAAATGAAGAACCGCCAGAGAGGGGCCACCAGTTGCCCACAAGGCAACTGGGCGCCCCCAGATATGTTGTGGGGCCCACAAACCCCCTCTGGTGCCCTCCTTTGGATATATGGGGCCATTTTCCCTAGGAAAAAATAAGAGAAGACTTTTGGGACGAAGCGCTGCCATCTCTAGGTGGCACCTAGGCAGGAGCACTTTTGTTCTCTGGCGGAGCGATTCCGTCGGGGATACTTCCCTCCGGGAGGCGGGGCAAAATAAAACACTACGATCGAAAGGCGTAGGCCTCCTGCCTTGGACCCTCCGATCCTACTCCTGGTCGTCGGCAAGCTCGTAGTAGTAGCCTCCCTCCGGGTAGTAGTGGTGGTCGTCGGCGGGGGCAGCAGTCTCAGGGGCTCCGTCGTCTGGGTGCATCAAAAGGGTATGGGGAGAAAAAGAAAGTAAAGCAAACGTGAGTACTCATCTGAAGTACTCAGCAAGCAAGGATCTACACTACATATGCAACATTTTCGAAGGAAAGGCTGTATATGTGGACTGGGCTGCAGAAATGCCAGAATAGAGGGGAAATCCTAGTCCTATCGAAGACTAGCATCTTCATTGGTCTTGCAGCATTAGAAGAGTGCAGATTAGCAAAAAGTAAAGTAGTAGTAGTATCATCAACCTCGCGCAGAGATCCTTCCTCGACTCCCTGCGAGAATGCAATCCCAGAGCCATACTATCCAGTTATCATCTCAAGTGACCAGTTCTAGTTGTATCGATCGGGATACAACTCCGAGTGTCCGTTACCGTAGGACAGGCTATCGATAGATGTTTTCTTCCCTGCAGGGTGCACCAACTTACCCACCATGCTCGATTAACTCCGGCCGGACACACTTTACTTGGTCATTCCCGCCCTCGCCCAAATGATACGTCGCAACCCGACCAAATACTTAAAAGAGAGGTCAGCACGCCGGACTAAACCTATGCACCCAGGGGTCTTGGGCCTTCGCCCCGGGCGCTCCTGTGCATTACGTGGGCGGCCGGAAGCAGACCTAGCCCCCCTTATACAAGCGCAGGGCGTAACTAGTCCAAACCAGCGCGCGTCGCTCCTCGCTGACGTCAATTAAGCTTCGGCTGATGTATATGACGCAGAACGCCCATACTATGCCCGCGTGATGGTTAGTGCTATCAGGCCAGAGGCCCCTCGGATCAAATATCCAAACCGTTAGTGGATTAGGAGCGCGCGGTAATGAGCAGAGACTCACAATCGATGTGACCCCGTCGCCCCATCTCGAGGACTTGCGGCAAGGGCTAAGAATGCCCGGCCACGCCTCGTGATTATCTCGCGGGCACCTTGCAGGTCAACCCGTCTCCACATCACTTCGCAAATATGCTCACGCAGGTACCCCTCAGGGCCGACCCGTCTTTAGTAACATGTTTCAGTGTAAAGTCATGGTAATCATAGTAACCGTGTGTCCAACACCAAGGGGGAAACCTGAGGAATCACCCTCGATGGATTCCCACGCGATGTAACCGTCAAGGTGAACTAAGGAGGAATCACCCTCGAGGTCCACTCTGGAGGAGTAGCACGACAGTGTCGTTATCGGAAGTGGAGAAGGAGGAATCACCCTCGATGACCACGACCGATGAAGTAACCTACAAGGTTATCATCAGAAGTGCTGATGAGGTATCACCCTCGGCACTCGATGGTAACCCAGTAGTGTCGCACAACTAAGGGGAAGTGATGTGCGGTGCCGGGGCCTGGTCTTCGATCCCGTTGATCGGGTCTTCTGATAATCCAGCGGGGCAGTCGGGACAAGGTGGGGGGTCTCTGATGGGGCTCTACCCAGCCTATACTAAGCAGTTTAGGATAAGCAGGTAGGTAACAATAGCAGGTTACAATAAACAGGCTATGCAGCAGAATTAGGATAACAGTAACAACAGCAACTTCTAATGCACGCATAAGAGAGAGAAGATTAGGCGATATCGGAATGCTCAAAAAGGGGGGTGCTTGCCTGGAAGTTTGGCAGCATGGGTCTGGTCGTCGGGGACGTAGTCATACTCCAGAGCTGCGTTGGCCTCGGGGACTACGTTATTGTCGGGGTCTACCGAGAGAGAAGAGGGGAAAGAAACAAATAAAGATACAGCAAACATGTGCAACACAGACCATGCTATACCTAAGATGCAGTGCAGGGTTGCCTAAAGTTATGTCTAAGTCATTTTAGTTATTTTAGGATTAAAGTTGGATGTGATAACCGGTTTATATGCACTATTCATCTACCGGAATCGGGCTAAAAGTTACGGTTTCTCCTACGTATGGGGTTCCGACATGGAAACAGACGACATGATCAGATTTGTCTCGTCGTTCTGAGCAACTTTCATGTATAAAGTTTTTCGATCTGAGCTACGGTTCATTTTCTACGATTTTCTAAAGATTTTAGTATTTTTCTGAATTTATTTTTATTTATTTATTCAACATTATCCAGAACAGTGATTGTGTGACATCAGCATGATAGGAGGATGACGTCAGCGGTCAACAGACGCACTGTCCAGGTCAAACCCGACCTGTGGGTCCCACATGTCAGCCTCTATTATTTAACAGAGTTTAATTTAAACTAAACTAAATCTAATTAACTACTGGACCCCACCTGTCAGTGGCTAATTAACTTAATTATTTTTATTTTTATTTATAAAATGTTTTAGTTAATTAAAATGCGGTGGGGCCCGCATGTCAGTGGCTGGGGCTGGTCCAGTCAGCGTTGACCGAGGTCAACTTGGTCAAAGTGGGGCCCCTGGGCCCACCAGTCAGTGGCCTGGGTGGTGCCACGCGGGTGCCACGTCGGTGACGTCGCCGGAATCACGCTGGCGACCACTCCCGCGGCGGAAGTTCGCCGGAGTTGGCCGGAAATGCGCCACGATGGGTTGTTTTGCGTGGTTCTTGTATCATTCGAACGAGGGGAGAGCGCCGCGTCCAACGCTAGTGGTGGCGTGGCCTGTCGTTGTCGGAAACGTCGCCGGCGTCGAGGGAAAGCTGCGGTGGCATACGGGTGTGGTCGGATTCACGGCTCCGGGCCGTTTCCAAGCGAGTTACGCGGTTAGGCGGATCTCTACGGGCGCTTGGAGCACGTGGGACAAGGCGGAGAGGCTCGGGCAACTCTGTACCGAGCTCAACGCCGGCAATGGCGGACGGCAGAACGTGGCGGCGGTGACAGCTAGCTATGGCACGTGGACGGAGCCGAGAAAAAGATGGGAAGAACGGTTGCTCACCGTGCGGCGCGCCGATGGCCCTTGGAAGCTTAGGGGCTGCAGAGGTAGTCGACGGAGCCGAGGAAGGGCGGCGGCGATCGGAGATGGGGACGGAGGAATTCCGGCGCTGCGGTGCCTCCAGGCTCCAGCTGCGACCACCAGACATCGAGGAAGATGACGACGAAGACGATGGACGCGTCGGCGAGGTGATACGGTGGCTGTGGCCGCGGAGACGAGCGAGGCACGGCGGTGACCGCGTCGGCCTCGATGGATCTGGAGGGAGAGAGGGGAGGGTGAGTGAGGGAGAGAGGGGGAGAGTGAACGGGGAGGCCAGGGGGAACGAATGGGGCCGGGTCCTTATCCTCCCCGCGTCGGTGGCCGTCGCCGTGTCGCCGTTCAGCTGGCGCTCACGCGCGCGGCCACAGGTGAGCTGACACGGCGAGGGAGAGAGAAGGAGAGATGGGCCGGTGGGCTGGATTCGGGGCACTGTGCACTTAGCCCAGTGCACAGTGCCTCTTTCTATTTTTCCTTTTCTGTTTCTGTCTTTTTCTTTTTACAGAAAAGGTTTTGGAATATTTTACACATCCAAATGAATTTGCAAAAATGTGACACTTTCCCACACCAGTGTATTGCAATATCCAGCACTGCCACAAAAAGTTTGGGCATTTTTGGAATTCTTTTGGGATTTTCTAAAAATGGAAATAGCATTTTCAGTGCTGTTTTGGCTCTGCTAAAATGCTTTAGCCCATTTAGGATTGATGATGATGTTGTGTTCCTTAACAGCAAATAGTTTTAGATTATTTGCTAAAAGGTGAACATTTTTCCAACAAATGTTGAGCAACTTTATATTTCACATTTGAATTTGAGTTGATTTTCAGAATTGAGTTTGAATTGGATCTTTAACCAAAGTGATTAGGCACTGCAAATGAAAGTGACTTGGCATTATTAGCAGTTGATCACAGTGGCTATTACACAGGGGTGTTACAAATTCTCCTCCTTTAAAAGAAATTCTTGTCCCGAGAATTCAGGAGGTAGAAGGAAAGAGGTCGGGATATTCTTCCCGAAGATGATCCTCGCGTTCCCAAGTGGCTTCATCTTCTGTATGATTCGACCACTGCACTTTCAGGAACTTGGTAACCTTCTGACGGGTTCGTCGCTCAGCTTCATCGAGAATGCGGATCGGATGCTCCTTATAAGAAAGATCATCTTGTAATTCGAGCATCTCGTGATCCACTGCACGGTGCGGAGATTCCTTGAAGTAACGACGAAGTTGCGACACATGGAAAACGTCGTGGATATGAGAGAATTGCGGCGGCAACTCCAATTTATATGCCACCTGACCACGTCTTGCAACAACGCGGAAAGGACCAATGTAGCGTGGAGCTAACTTGCCCTTGATTCTGAAACGACGAGTGCCCTTCATAGGAGTGACTCGCAAATAAGCTTGATCACCAGGTTGACAGGTCAAACCCCATCGTTTGCGATCGTAGTTGCTCTTCTGGCGGTCCTGAGCCACCTTGAGATTTTCCCAGACGATACAGACTTGTTCTCCGGCGTGTTGGATAATATCTGGTCCCACGAGAGGTCGTTCCCCAGCTTCTGACCAATTCAGAGGGGTTCGACATTTACGTCCATAAAGCACTTCGAAGGGGGACATTTTCAAGCTAGCTTGGTAGCTGTTGTTATATGAGAATTCTGCATAAGGAAGAGATTCTTCCCACTTCTTGCTAAAAGATATAACACAAGCCCGAAGCATGTCTTCAAGAACCTGATTGACTCGCTCGACTTGGCCTTGGGATTGGGGATGATAAGCTGAACTCTAGGTAATGTGAGTTCCCATAGGTTCTTGGAAACTTTCCCAGAACATGGAGGTGAAAAGACTGCCACGGTCCGAACTAATCTCCTTTGGAATGCCGTGGAGTGAAACAATTCTGGAGATATACAACTCTGCTAACTGACTAGCAGTGATCGTCTCTTTGACAGGCAGAAAATGTGCGACTTTGGAGAGTTGGTCGACGATGACAAGAATAGCATCGTGACCCTTCTGTGACATGGGAAGGCCAGTAATGAAATCCATCTGAACCTTATCCCATTTACATAAAGGAATAGGGAGCGGTTGCAGAAGTCCAGCAGGCTTCTGATGTTCTGCTTTGACACGACGGCAAACGTCACATTTAGCAACATATCGAGCAATATCCTGTTTCATTCTAGACCACCAGTACCTTTGACGAAGATCACGATACATCTTAGTGCTACCCGGATGGATAGACAACGGTGTATCATGTGCCTCCTTCATGACTTTGTCAGTCATAAGCTCGAAGCAAGGTACCACAATGCGGTCTCTGAAATACAAGGTTCCATCTTCAGCAACTGAGAAATCCCGGTACTTCTCGAGTTGAAGCTCTTTCTTCAACAAATCAATTTCAGTATCTTTAGCTTGCGCAATCTTAACAGCCTTTTCAAGATCTGGTTGTACCACAAGGTCATTAAGAGAACCCTGCGGAACGATACGAAGGTTCAACTTGTGCAATTCTTCATAAAGATGAGGTTGAGCTCGCTTGACCATGAGGTTATTGCAATAGGACTTGCGAATCAAGGCGTCAGCCATCACGTTAGCCTTGCCAGGGGTATAAGAAATACCACAGTCATAGTCCGTAATTGTTTCCAACCATCGCTGCTGACGGAGATTAAGATCCGACTGAGTAAACAAATACTTCAGACTCTGATGATCGGTATAAATCTCGCATCGATTACCAAGAAGGTAGTGTCGCCACTGCTTCAAAGCATAGATCACAGCAACAAGTTCAAGATCATGCACTGGATAGTTTTCTTCATGCGGACGTAATTGTCGCGAAGCATATGCAATTACTCTTCGTTCTTGCATTAGGACACAGCCTAATCCTTGACGAGAGGCGTCGCAGTAAATCACAAAGTCCTTGCGAGAATCGGGAGGAGCAAGCACTGGAGCAGAAGTCAACTTGTCCTTGAGGGTCTGGAAACTTTCCTGACACTTGTCTGTCCACTCAAACTTGACGCCTTTGTGAAGCAGATTAGTCAGGGGCTTGGCAATCTTGGAAAAGTTCTCGACGAATCGACGGCAATAACTTGCAAGGCCGAGAAAACTTCTCACTTGCTTGGCATTCTTCGGAGGAGTCCAGCCAAGAATAGCCTGAACACGCTCCGGGTTAACGGCGATACCGTCCTTGGAAATCACATGTCCAAGGTAGGTTACTTCGGAAAGCCAGAATTCACATTTGGAGTACTTGGCATATAGCTTGTGTTCTCGAAGCCTTTCCAGAACAAGGCGAAGGTGTTCAGTGTGTTCTTCCTTATTCTTTGTATATACCAGAATATCATCCAGATAAACCACGAAGAACTTGTCGAGGTAATCCATGAAGATATAATTCATCAGGCGGGAGAACGTAGCTGGAGCATTTGTCAAGCCAAATGACATGACAGTGTATTCATAGGAGCCATAACGAGTGACGAAGGCGGTCTTCGGAATATCCTCTTCACGGACACGGATCTGGTGATTCCCCAACCTCAAGTCGAGTTTAGCGAACACCGATGATCCAGCAAGTTGATCATACAAATCATTGATCCGAGGAAGTGGATACTTATTCTGAATGGTTGCCTGGTTGATAGGACGGTAATCTTGAACCAACCTATTCGTACCATCTTTCTTTTTGACAAAGAGAGAAGGTGCTCCCCAGGCAGAGGAACTTGGACGGATGAAACCCTTCTTAAGTGACTTGTCGATTTCTTCCTTAAGCTCGAGAAGGTGGTGCGGAGGCATCTTATAAGGACGCTTCGCAATAGGAGTTGTGCCTAGCTTCAAGTCGATGACAAACTCGACAGCCCTAACAGGGGGTATTCCTGGAAGTTCTTCTGGGAAAACATCCGGGAATTCACAAACGACTGGAATGTTTTCAATCCCATCAAGCGGAGAAGCGTTTAACGCATTCAAGGCATAAATTTGAGCCTCGGCATTCTGAGTGAGGTGAGCATGATAATTCACTAGTTCATCCGACGGGTGCAGGAGGTGTACAACCTTAGTGGCACAATTGATTGAGGCATAGTGAGCCTTCAACCAATCCATTCCTAGAATAAGGTCGATTTTGGAATTACTCAGGATAATGGGGAAGGCCTGAAAATTCCTCCCTTCAATCACAATGGTGACTTCGGGGCTGAACAAGGAGGCTCGGCACTGACCCGCGGGAGTGTTTACAGCTAACGGTTGGTGCAACGTTTCACATTTAACTTCATGCATGATTGCAAAATGTTCTGACATGAATGAATGCGATGCTCCTGAATCAAATAAAACAGATGCTGGTACTGAATTAACAAGAAGTGTACCCATCACAGTTTCAGGTTGATCCTGAGCTTCAGTCATGTTGACGTGATAGTTCTGTCCACGACCATAAGTAGGCCTGACATTGCTGTAGCGAGGCTGAACAAATCCACGGCCATTACCACGGCCAGCAAGAGGAAGTGCTAGCTGATTATGACCCTGAGAACAGTCTCTGGCATGGTGACCTGGCTGGCCACACTTGAAACAGAGTCCACTGTCAGGACGTGGTGTAGGAGCTCGAGGTGGTGCAACTCGAAGAGGCTGCCTCGGTGGTGGAGGAGGCAAACGAGGTGCAGCATATGCAGGCCGGTATACTGGAGCGGTTGCACGGTACATGCTGTGAGGAATCCAGATGCGACGCTTTTGCGAAGACAAGCCCGAAGATGAGCCCACTTCACGGGTGCGTCTTGTCGCTTCCTTATGCTTCTTCAGACCAGTCTCGACCGTAATAGCCTTATTCACCAAGGTGGCGAAGTCAGGATAATCTTGGACGAGCAGAGCTAGCTGAATGTCATGGTGTAACCCTTCACGGAACTTCTCTTGTCTACTGGCATCAGTGGGAATATCTTCCTCAGCATAGCGAGACAGATCCAGGAACTCTCGCTGATAGACTTCCACCGTCTTGTTGCCTTGAACTAGGTTGCGGAACTCGGCCTTCTTCCGAGCAATAACTGCTTGAGGAATATACAGGGCATGAAAAGCAGTCTTGAATTCGACCCAGGTGACGACAGTATCTGGGGGCAGAGTCTGTTTGTGGGTGGCCCACCATTGAGCTGCGGGACCCTTCAGGAAGTAGGTCGCAAAGGTGACATAGTTGAGTGGGGAAACAGCAGCTGACTCCATCTCATAGAAGATGTCACGCAGCCAGTCATCAGCATCCAGTGGATTAACTGCATTGCGGAAAGTCACTGGGTTGAGACGCACAAACTCGGGCAGCGTAATTAAAGCTAGCTGCTGGTTGGCATTGGGACGGGGAAACTGATCGATCACCCCTTGCACAAACTGACGGTGCAATTCAAACTGTTGCATCATCGCAGCCATATAGTCAGGCGGCGGTGGATTATTGTCACCCATCCTGCTAAATTCAACAGGAGGTAGTTTAGCAAAAGCAATTGCGATTGTTTATCGTCGAGCATGATGTAACACGACGATAATTAAGTAGTGTAATAGATGTTGAACAGTAGTCAATTAAGACATACAGATCCATACACGGTCGGTTAAAATCGGACAGCATAACGGCGCAATTTCAAAGCTAGACATGCTAGGCGGCACGCAGGCACGTGGTAAGGAAGTACACAATGAGACATAGCAAAGGCTAGATCAACGTCGGAGAAAACTGCTGGGGCGAGGAATCTGTAAGTGACAACACAGGGTGCCGTCGATAAAAGGATCCTGTAAGCAGAACCTGGCCCAAAATCTTGAAGAAAGGGGGGGGGGGTTAATTTCAGAACTCTGGGTGGATGTGATCACGAGATCCTAAGTGTCGGTGTTAGTAAATTTATTTAACCCGAATAGAAGAGAGATCAGAGTCCTAGAGTAAAGAAGAGGAATAAAAGATCCTAATACCACCCAATTGGGGACGTGGGCCCGTAAGCCACACAGCCAAGTTAGTAAAACAGTTTTGGACCACTAGACTCAACTTCGGTCAAGGAGTTGGAAAGGGGGATTCCTACAGGCAGTCGGCTCTGATACCAACCTGTGACGACCCCGGCTTAATTGTGCACTAATCATACATGCAAATGCACACGATCAAGCCTAAGGACTCACTTGAAGATATCACAACACAACTCTTAAACATAAATAAAGTCATACAAGCTTTATATTACAAGCCAGGGCCTCAAGGGCTCGAATACATAGCTCGATGGCATACAAGCATCAGCGAAAGCGTCAGATATCTGAGTACAGATATTACAGAGAAACAGATAGGCCTTTAAGAAGGCGGGGCAAAATAAAACACTATGATCGAAAGGCGTAGGCCTCCTGCCTTGGACCCTCCGATCCTACTCCTGGTCGTCGGCAAGCTCGTAGTAGTAGCCTCCCTCCGGATAGTAGTGGTAGTCGTCGGCGGGGGCAGCAGTCTCAGGGGCTCCGTCGTCTGGTTGCATCAAAAGGGTATGTGGAGAAAAAGAAAGTAAAGAAAACGTGAGTACTCATCCGAAGTACTCATCAAGCAAGGATCTACACTACATATGCAACATTTTCAAAGGAAAGGCTGTATATGTGGACTGGGCTGCAGAAATGCCAGAATAGAGGGGAAAGCCTAGTCCTATCGAAGACTAGCATCTTCAGCATCTTCATCGGTCTTGCAGCATTAGAAGAGTGCAGATTAGCATAAAGTAAAGTAGTAGTAGTATCATCAACCTCGCCCAGAGATCCTTCCGCGACTCCCTGCGAGAATGCAATCCCAGAGCCATACTATCCAGTTATCATCTCAAGTGACCAGTTCTAGTTGTATCGATAGGGATACAACTCCGAGTGTCCGTTACCGTAGGACAGGCTATCGATAGATGTTTTCTTCCCTGTAGGGGTGCACCAACTTACCCACCACGCTCGATTAACTCCGGCTGGACACACTTCACTGGGTCATGCCCGCCCTCAGCCAAATGATACATCGCAACCTGACCAAATACTTAAAAGAGAGGTCAGCACGCCGGACTAAACCTATGCACCCAGGGGTCTTGGGCCTTCGCCCCGGGCGTTCCTGTGCATTACGTGGGCGGCCGAAAGTAGACCTAGCCCCCCTTAAACAAGCGCAGGGCATAACCAGTTCAAACCAGCGTGCGCTGCTCCTCGCTGACGTCAATTAAGCTTCGGCTGATGTATACGACGCAGAACGCCCATACTATGCCCGCGTGATGGTTAGTGCTATCAGGCCAGAGGCCCCTCGGATCAAATATCCAAACAGTTAGTGGATTAGGAGCGCGCGGTAACGAGCAGAGACTCACGATCGATGTGACCCCGTCGCCCTGTCTCGAGGACTTGCTGCAAGGGCTAAGAATGCCCGGCCACGCCTCGTGATTATCTCGCGGGCACCTTGCAGGTCAACCCGTCTCCACATCACTTCGCAAATATGCTCGCGCGGGTACCCCTCAGGGCCGACCCGTCTTTAGTAACATGTTTCAGTGTAAAGTCATGGTAATCATAGTAACCGTGTGTCCAACACCAAGGGGGAAACCTGAGGAATCACCCTCGATGGATTCCCACTCGATGTAACCGTCAACGTGAACTAAGGAGGAATGACCCTCGAGGTCCACTCTGGAGGAGTAGCACGATAGTGTCGTTATCGGAAGTGGAGAAGGAGAAATCTCCCTCGATGACCACGATCGATGAACTAACCTACAAGGTTATCATCAGAAGTGCTGATGAGGTATCACCCTCGGCACTCGATGGTAACCCAGTAGTGTCGCACAACTGATGTGCGGTGCCGGGGCTTGGTTTTCCATCCTGTTGATCGGGTCTTCTGATAATCCAGCGGGGCAGTCGAGACAAGGTGGGGGGTCTCTGATGGGGCTCTACCCAGCCTATACTAAGCAGTTTAGGATAAGCAGGTAGGTAACAATAGCAGGTTACAATAAATAGGCTATGTAGCAGAATTAGGATAACAGTAACAGCAGCAACTTCTAATGCAAGCATAAGAGAGAGAAGAATAGGCGATATCGGAATGCTCAAAAAGGGGGGGTGCTTGCCTGGAAGCTCGGCAGCAAGGGTCTGGTCGTCAGGGACGTAGTCGTATTCCGGAGCTGCGTCGGCCTCGGGGACTACGTCAGTGTCGGGGTCTACCGAGAGAGATGAGGGGGAAGAAACAGATAAATATACAGCAAACATGTGCAACACAGAGCATGCTATGCCTAAGATGCTGTGCAGGGTTGCCTAAAGTTATGTCTAAGTCATTTTAGTTATTTTAGGATTAAAGTTGGATTTGATAACCAGTTTATATGCACCATTCATCTACCGGAATCGGGCTAAAAGTTACGGGTTCTCCTACGAAGGGGGTTCCGACATGGAAACATACAACACGATCAGATTCGTCTTGTCGTTCTGAGCAACTTTCATGTATAAAGTTTTTCGATCTGAGCTACGGTTCATTTTCTATGATTTTCTAAAGATTTTAGTATTTTTCTGGATTTATTTTTATTTATTAATTCAACATTATCCAGAACAGTGATTGTGTGACATCAGCATGATAGGAGGATGACATCAGCGGTCAAGAGACGCACTGTCCAGGTCAAACCTGACCTGTGGGTCCCACATGTCAGCCTTTGTTATTTAACAGAGTTTAATTTAAACTAAACTAAATCTAATTAACTACTGGACCCCACCTGTCAGTGGTTAATTAACATAATTATTTTTTTTTATTTATAAAACATTTTAGTTAATTAAAATGCGGTGGGGGCCGCATGTCAGTGGCTGGGGCTGGTCCAATCAGCGTTGACCGAGGTCAACTTGGTCAAAGTGGGGCCCCTGGGCCCACCAGTCAGTGGCCTGGGCGGTGCCACGCAGGTGCCACGTCGGTGACGTCGCCGGAGTCACGCCGGCGACCATTCCCGCGCTACGATGGGTTGTTTTGCGTGCTTCTTGCAGCGTTCGAACGAGGGAAGAGCGTCGCGTCCAACACGACTGGTGGCGCGGCCTGTCGTGGTCGGAAACGTCGCCGGCGTCGAGGGAAAGCGGCGGTGGCATACGGGTGTGGTCGGATTCGCGGCTCCGGGCCGTTTCCGAGCGAGTTATGCGGTTAGGCGGATCTCTACGGGCGCCAGGAGCACGTGGGACAAGGCGGAGAGGCTCGGGCAGCTTTGTACCGAGCTCAACGTCAGCAATGGCGGATGGCAGAACGTGGCGGCGGTGACAGCTAGCTATGGCATGGGGACGGAGCCGAGAAAAAGATGGGAAGAACGGTTGCTCACCGTGCGGCACGCCGATGGCCCTTGGAAGCTTAGGAGCTGCAGAGGAAGTCGCCGGAGCCGAGGAAGGGCGGAGGCGATCGGAGATGGGGACGGAGGAATTCCGGCGCTGCGGTGCCTCCAGGCTCCAGCAGCGACCACCAGACGTCGAGGAAGAGGACGGACGTGTCGGCGAGGCGATACGGTGGCTATGGCCTCGGACACGAGCGAGGCACGGCGGCGACCGCGTCGGCCTCGACGGATCTGGAGGGAAAGAGGGGAGGGCGAGTGAGGGAGAGAGGGGGAGAGTGAACGGGGAGGCCAGGGGGAACGAACGGGGCCGGGTCCTTATCCTCCCCGCGTCGGTGGCGTCGGTGGCGTCGGTGGTTGTCGCCGTGTCGCCGTTCGGCTGTCGCTCGTGCACGCGGCCACAGGTGAGCTGACACGGCGAGGGAGAGAGAAGGAGAGATGGGCCGGTGGGCTGGATTCGGGGCACTGTGCACTTAGCCCAGTGCACAGTGCCTCTTTCTATTTTTCCTTTTCTGTTTCTGTCTTTTTCTTTTTACAGAGAAGGTTTTGGAATATTTTGCACATCCAAATGAATTTGCAAAAATGTGAAACTTGCCCACACCAGTGTATTGCAATATCCAGCACTGCCACAAAAAGTTTGGGCATTTTTGGAATTCTTTTGGGATTTTCTAAAAATGGAAATAGCATTTTCAGTGCTGTTTTGGCTCTGCTAAAATGCTTTAGCCCATTTAGGATTGATGATGATGTTGTGTTCCTTAACAACAAATAGTTTTAGATTATTTGCTAAAAGGTGAACATTTTTCCAACTAGTGTTGAGCAACTTTATTTTTCACTTTTGAATTTGAGTTGATTTTCAGAATTGAGTTTGAATTGGATCTTTAACCAAAGTGATTAGGCACTACAAATGAAAGTGACTTGGCATTATTAGCAGTTGATCACAGTGGCTATTACACAGGGGTGTTATAATGAATTCCAAGGCCACCTTGGTCTTTCGGCCTACAAACCACGCTCCATTTGGCTAGCCTGTATTTTTTCTTTTCACCGTCTCCTTGCAAAAAGAATCTGGATCTAAAATAGTGCAGTTTTTGCAGGACCCCTTTTGGGAGTTGGAAGAAAGAAAGCATATAGAGAACCATATTTGTGAGGACGGAATTAATCAAAAACAGTCGTCCTCCAACTGAGAGCAGCTTTCCTTTCCAACTGCTCAATCGTTTCTCTAGACGCTTGTGACGCCCCCGGCTCGATCGTGCGCTAATCATACATGCAAATGCACGTGATCAAGCCTAAGGACTCACTGGAAAATATCACAACACAACTCTAAACACTAATAAAACTCATACAGGCTTTATATTACAAGCCAGGGACCTCGAGGGCTCGGATATAATCTTGAGTCATACAAGCATCAGCGGAAGCATCGGAGTCTGGGTACAGACTTAAAATAAAACAGATAGGACTTTAGAAGGCGGGGCGAACATATCGACATTGGATCGAAGAGGCGCAGGCCTCCTGCCTGGGAGCCTCCGAACTACTCCTGGTCGTCGAGGATC